>OZ024748.1:43302062-43514562 GCA_964016885.1 Eledone cirrhosa
GCACAAGGCCAGCAAATTTGGTAGTGTGTGTGTGTGTGGGGGGGGGGGGTAAAGTTTATTATATCAACAACAGTACTTGATTGGTACTTCATTTTATAGACCCTAGAAGGATAGAAAGTAAGGCTGACTTTGGTAGGATTTGAACTCAGAATGTAAAGTGTCAGGACAAGTACCACAATGGCAATATATCAAACACTCTACAACTTCCTATGAAGTTACATCTCATAGGAGGTTTCTTGAGTGTTTTAAGGATAGGGGGCACCAGGTTACAAATTACACCAGAACAAGGTTTAGCTTGCCTCCAATGGAGTTACATCTCAGAGGAGATTTGTTGGGTGTTTTAATGATAGGGCCCTAATACTATCTTGTCCCTATTTTTACTGTGGCAGGAGGCAGGATTTGAACTCATAACACATAGGGTTGCAAGATATACTGCAAGTCATCCCATCCTACGACCTAGGTTGGTATTTTATCAACTCCTGAAAGGATGAGAGAGGGCAAAGTTAAACATGGAGGCAAGATTTGAACTCAGTGAGACAATAAATATTGCCTGAGATTTCATTTGATTCTCCAATGATTTGGTTTATTCATCCCCAACTGAGGAGTGGTAGAAGGCCACTACATTTCTCCAACTGTAGCTAGTGGCATGACATGAGCTGAGGAGTGCAGACAGTCACTAGACACCAGTGCACACCACCAACTGTAACCAGTGGTAGGCCTCTAGACACCAATACACCTCACCAACTGTAGCCAGTGCCATGATATGAACTGACAAGTGAAGACAGCCACTACACACCACTACACACCTCTACATATTTATACCTGCCTATGAGTTAAATAACAGCAAATATTATTATAATTAACAGACTAAATGGTTTCCATTTCCAGAGAAACTGAGAGGAGAAGGGGAGGAATGGTGGGACAACAAACCAAAGGAAAAAAAGGCAAATTTAAACCATTTGATCAACGAAATTTCCAAATTGAAAAGAAAAAAGTGAAATATTCAGAAACTTCTAAAAAATATAAATCAATATCTTTAAATTCTTTTAATTCTGTAAAATAATAAGTTATTATCAAAATCTTTAATAGCTATTTAACAAAACAAAAAAATCTTTTTTCTTTAAAAGGCCTAAGATTTTTAGAAATATGAAATGGGATGTTAAGGCATTCATGCCTTTCTGAAGAGCATTATTGATGTAAGAGAAGTGAAATTAAAATAAGCTCCAACTGGGAATGTAAAGTGGATTGTAGATTTGATTGGTTCACTAAGAGGGTCAACATTAGAGTACTTCTGGGTCATTAAACACATACTTATGGAGTTTGTCAAATTTCTGAATAAATCACAACACAGGCCAAACTTTATTGAAAATCTTTGGGGAAAAAAATATAACCCCAATTTAGTAGTCTTGTTGAATAAAATGACTTACCATTATCAATAGTCATTTTCATAAAGAGAATAAAAATCAGGTATTAATACAGTTTTTTGGCAACAACAAAAAAACGAGATTTCTTTTCTTGATGGGACTAGCAATAACTTGAAATAATTCCATAATAAATGGATAATTCATGAAAAATTAAAATGGATTTCTAAAGAAAAAATATGAAGATGAATTTTAATAGGAAAAAAGAAAGGCAAAGAAAATTGAAAAATTTATAAAATATTTTAAGTTACTAATTAAATAATATTTAGGGTGTGTGGGGGGGGCCTAGCTCTTTTGTTCTGCTACTTGTAAGTACATCATATAATACACTACATGTACACACACACACATATATATATATATATATATATATATATATATATATATATATATATATATATATATATATTAGAAAGTGAGGTTTTTTTTACAAAATGAAAAATAACCGAGGTGTCCTACACGAGTGGAAGTATAAAGAAAAAGGGATGAAATCGAAAATGCAACTGAAGTCTTATTTTTTTTTAAATATATATATTTATTTGGTTCCTTTACCGGTTTCGCAGTTCTTCTGCTTTTCAAAAGGTGAGTTGAGATGGAGGGTCTGTGGTTTTTCTCACAGATGTGAGAAAAACCACAGACCCTCCATCTCAACTCACCTTTTGAAAAGCAGAAGAACTGCGAAACCGGTAAAGGAACCAAATAAATATATATATTTTTAAAAAAATAAGACTTCAGTTGCATTTTCGATTTCATCCCTTTTTCTTTATATATATATATATATATATATATACACACACACCATTAACTGATACATAAATCATGTATATTTAGCATTGAAATATGTAATTATTGAAATATGTAATAAGTGGTTCGAAATATGTCCGACATTTCCCATCTAGCTGTGGACTATAGCCAGCTTTGAGGTCCTTCATGTTACATCTAACCTGGGCCTACTACCACCTCTCATTATACACTATTCCTCTGACCATTCTTTCATTCATAAGAGGTTAAGTTTAACCTGACTCTTTGCTATGTTCATTGTAGCAGCTGGTTGATTCACAGTTATTTCTGTGTTTCAGATTCTGGTAATTTGACGATAATTTTACACTCATATCTTCAAATCACTTCATATCATGTTCTTTACAGACACACACACACATATATATATCATCATTTTTACGTCCGCTTTTCCCTGCTTGCAAGGGTGGGACGGGAACTGATTCTGGCTTGATTTCTACAGCTGGATGCCCTTCCTAACACCAACCTCATTTACAGTGAGTGCTTGGTGCTTTTTTGCCTTGGCACCTCCATGACCACTTTGCAGTGGAATGATATCGACCCCAGTCCCTATCATCTCATTTCTACAGCTGAGTAAACTGGAGCAATGTGAAATAAAGTGTCTTGCTGAAGGAAACAACACATCACCCGGTCTGAGAATTGAACTCACAACCTTTCGATTGTAAGGCCAATGCTCTAACCACTAAGCCATGTGCCTCCATATATATATATATATATTGTTGGTGGGGGGATTGGGGCTAATTTACCAGCATTGTACTAGCTTGATTGTTACAAATAGTGAAATATATTTTTCAAACTGTCTTTTGTAGCTGTAGCACTCTGTAAGAATATATATACTCTTTTGTTGTTTAGGAAAGTTGAGTAAAGAGTTTAACCATATTGAAATGACAGCAGTAAAAGTCATAGAGGATAAATATATGGAATTATATCAGAGTTCTCTTCAGAAGTAATGAATATCATTATAACCCACAGAATCTCAGAAACTCACTATTTTAGGACCTCTGTAGGAAAAAACGGTCATCTGCTATAGGTTATACAGTAGTAGATAGATTGACAAAGATGAAACAATTTCTCTTTTAAGTGTGACATTTAAAGAATAAACAACAATAATTTAAAAAAACAACAACACAGTCAGAGAAACAATGGAATCAGGAATAACCAGGAATGTCCAAATCTATCAGGAATGGCCATATCTATATGGAATGGGCCAAATAAGATTCCATTATAAAGAAAAGGTTTCATAATTGTCAGTGAACAACACAGGAAGCAGAAAAGAAAGCAATGGAGGCAGCTTCTATAAATTTCTACAGAAACAACCATGAAACGTAGATGAATTTAAAGACAAACTGTACATTGTGTTTCTATAATTAAACATGTGAAATAATATTACTGTAGACAGGAGCAGGGAAGAAAGAGTTAAACAGTGTGATCTGTGATATTTGGCAGAGACACTCTGAAAAGTGATGTGACAAAGTCGGAATATTAGCCATTGAAAACAATGTTATAAACCATTGTAAAAGGTTTCTTTTTTCTTTGTCCAATATCACAATTTAGAGTAATATACTAAAGAATCTGAAATAGATCCATTATCTATTAATAAGATCTCTCAGAACAGAATCTGACGACAGTCAGACAATAGTAATAGCAGAAATTATATGTGATGTACAGAATTATTATAAAGATATTTATCAAAGTGAATTATAATAAAGAGGTACACTTACTCTGTCAATCTCTGTGGGATTATTGCAAAGATTTAACCATATCAACTTCACATGAACCATTCCACTCTCAATATCTCGCAGAGGAAGCCACTAGAGAAAAGAAAAATTCATTTTAAAAATACAATTTAACAATTTTACCAAAGATTTAACTTGGGAGAGTCATGTTGCCAACCAAAACACATGAACATGTTAGGTTTTCACTTCAATTTATTATTATAATTTCCCATTTGGTTAGTTTAATAACTGGATGCATGTGTTTTTATTGGCAGCATGACCATCCCTAAATATAACAATAGCTGTTTCAACACATGATTTCACACCAAGAAGCTTGCAAAACAAATACAAAAACGAAATTTAACTAATGTTTTTTTTTTTATATATATTCATTATTATTTTTATAATTTAAAATTTCAGGACCACCAATAAAATTAAGTCCATGAACAGCAGAAAGGATTAACTTGATATATTTGATAGTTTTTTGTTAAGGGTTGAGAGAAGCCTCCAATCACAACACAGCAACCTCTCTAGTGTTGGTGCCAGGAAAAATACACCCACTACACTCTGTAACGTGGTTGGTGATAGGAAGGACATTAAGCCATAGAAAACCTGCTAAAAAAAGAGTCAAGAGAACTTCAACAGTGTCAAAGACATGACAACCCCTCTAGTGTTGGTACTAGGAAACATACACCTACTACACTCTGTGAAGTGGTGCTAAGAAAGACATCCAAGTATAGAACCATGCCAAAATGGGTTATGAGGACTCTTGGACTCTTCTATTGTGTCAAGGGCAAGACAACCTCTCTAGTGTTGGGTGGTGTACATGATAAATGCATCCAGTATACGCTGTAAAGTGGTTGGTGATAGGAAGGATATCAAGCCATAGTAAAGCTGTTAAAGGGTCAGGAGGACTTCAGCTGTATCAAAGACATGGCAATCTCTCTCTAGTATTAAGGACACAATAAAATACACCTGGTACACTCTGCAAAGTGCAGGAACATATATAAGCGAGATGCGCTCCCCCCACCACACCATCGATACCCCCAGCACATCTGAAGAGTCAGTACCTCAAATTAAGTATCGACATGGTCTGTCATGACTTGACCAGCAATGAAGAGGAGGCAAGGGAGGTGGTGAGGAGTAGGGTGAAGGGCAGAGGATTGAAATAACCAAGATACATATATATATGCTTTATATGTAATGAAATAAAAAAATATATTTACTTACAGCATCCATTACACCTTTTTTGGAAACTGGTTCTATATCCAAACTGACACTAGAAGTGAGAAAGATTGAAGAATTGTGAATACATGATACACTCACACATATAAGAATAAAGGAACAAGGATTCAATGTAGCATCATACTATGTTTAATAACATATTACATATGTTTCACTATCAATCAGCTCGAGGAACAACCTATTATTGATCGAACACGACTCTGTAATCGAAAGATCATCAGATATGTTTCCTATGTGATCTCGTCTCCGATTCTCTCACTCTGTATTACATTTTCTCTTCTACAGGAAGTAGTTGTACTTTTCAGTAATAAAATGGCATCTAAGGGACAAAAAGAGCAAACTTTATGCTTACCTTCTATTAGAAAATATTATGTTTAACCATTTACATTACTCTATATTTACTATTGTATTTTGTGGTAAAGGCTTTATCTTACATAATATTTCACATAACATCTCACATCTACGAGATTTTGATATAATTTATTTTAAGAACAATACCTTAACATAAGTATGAGCAACCGGTTAATGGCCAGTTTGAAGAGAAAGAGGTGAGAGAATTCTGGCCGGATTTGGCCGGTTTAAATGTTAAAGGGTTAATAGAGTTCAATGTAAATATAATTAGTGGGACTTACTTTCCAAGTTCATCATCTTTGTTACCGGGATCTTCATCAAAGACATTGATGTCCATATACTGTCCACTTTTGTCATCAATAACAGCCTAAAAATATATGTATTTACTGTTCAGTCTAAAGAATAAGAATTTCTAGCATTGGTAAAATATTCTATAAAGACCAATTGGTGTCATCCTTCTACTTCCTGTGGATAATACAGGAAATTGTAAAACACAACACTTGATAGAGGTTTCTAAATTCTGAAACAGATGTGGTAGACAAGTAGAACAGATGTGATAGAGAGATGCGGTAGAGAGATGTGATAGAGAGATGTGATAGGCAGATGTGGTAGAGAGATGTGATAGACAGATGTGATAGACAGATGTAGTACGCAGATGTAATAGATAGATGTAGTAGACAGATGTAGTGAGAGAGATGTGATAGAGAGATGTGATAGAGAAGTGTGATAGAGAGATGTGGTAGACAGATGTGATAGACAGATGTGATAGAGAGATGTGATAGAGAGATGTGATAGAGAGATGTGATAGAGAGATGTGATAGATAGATGATAGAGAGATGTGTTAGACAGATGTGATAGAGAGATGTGATAGAGAGATGTGATAGAGAGATGTGATGGAGAGATGTGTTAGACAGATGTGATAGAGATGTGATAGACAGATGTGATAGAGAGATGTGATAGACAGATGATATAGAGAGATGTGATAGACAGGTGTGATAGAGAGATGTGATAGAGAGATGTGATAGACAGGTGTGATAGACAGATGTGGTAGAGAGATGTGATAGAGAGATGTGATAGAGAGATGTGATAGACAGGTGTGATAGAGAGATGTGATAGAGAGATGTGATAGAGAGATGTGATAGAGAGATGTGATAGAGAGATGTGATAGACAGGTGTGATAGACAGATGTGGAAGAGAGATGTGATAGAGAGATGTGGTACAGAGATGTGGTAGACAGATGTGATAGAGAGAGGTGATAGAGAGAAGTGATAGATAGATAGATATGATAGACAGATGCGATAGACAGATTTGATAGACAGATGTGAGAGGGAGATGTGAGAGGGAGATGTGATAGACAGGTGTGATATAGAGATGTGATAGTGAGATGTGATAGACAGATGTGATAGACAGATGTGGTAGACAGATGTGATAGACAGATGTGATACACAGGTGTGGTACAGAGATGTGGTAGACAGATGTGATAGAGAGAGGTGATAGACAGATATGATAGACAGATGCGATAGTGAGATGTGAGAGGGAGATGTGATAGAGAGATGTGATAGACAGATGTGATAAACAGATGTGATAGAGAGATGTGATAGACAGATGATATAGAGAGATGTGATAGACAGGTGTGATAGAGAGATGTGATAGACAGATGTGATAGAGAGATGTGATAGAGAGATGTGATAGAGAGATGTGATAGACAGGTGTGATAGACAGGTGTGATAGACAGATGTGGTAGAGAGATGTGATAGAGAGATGTGATAGAGAGATGTGATAGACAGGTGTGATAGACAGATGTGATAGAGATATGTGGTAGAGAGATGTGGTGGAGATATGTGATAGAGATATGTGATAGAGAGATGTGATAGAGAGATGTGATAGGGAGATGTGATAGACAGGTGTGATAGACAGGTGTGATAGAGAGAGATGTAATAGACAGATGTGATAGAGAGCTGTGGTAGAGAGATGTGGTAGAGAGATGTGATAGAGAGATGTGATAGAAAGATATGATAGACAGATGTGATAGAGAGATGTGATAGAGAGATGTGATAGAGAGATGTGATAGAGAGATGTGATAGATAGATGATAGAGAGATGTGTTAGACAGATGTGATAGAGAGATGTGATAGAGAGATGTGATAGAGAGATGTGATAGAGAGATGTGATAGACAGATGATATAGAGAGATGTGATAGACAGGTGTGATAGAGAGATGTGATAGAGAGATGTGATAGAGAGATGTGATAGACAGGTGTGATAGACCGATGTGGTAGAGAGATGTGATAGAGAGATGTGATAGAGAGATGTGATAGACAGGTGTGATAGAGAGATGTGATAGACAGATGTGATAGAGAGATGTGATAGAGAGATGTGATAGAGAGATGTGATAGACAGGTGTGATAGACAGATGTGGTAGAGAGATGTGATAGACAGATGTGGTAGAGAGATGTGATAGAGAGATGTGGTACAGAGATGTGGTAGACAGATGTGATAGAGAGAGGTGATAGAGAGAAGTGATAGATAGATAGATATGATAGACAGATGCGATAGACAGATTTGATAGACAGATGTGAGAGGGAGATGTGAGAGGGAGATGTGATAGACAGGTGTGATATAGAGATGTGATAGTGAGATGTGATAGACAGATGTGATAGACAGATGTGGTAGACAGATGTGATAGACAGATGTGATACACAGGTGTGGTACAGAGATGTGGTAGACAGATGTGATAGAGAGAGGTGATAGACAGATATGATAGACAGATGCGATAGACAGATTTGATAGACAGATGTGATAGTGAGATGTGAGAGGGAGATGTGATAGAGAGATGTGATAGACAGATGTGATAAACAGATGTGATAGACAGATGTGATAAACAGATGTGATAGAGAGATGTGATAGACAGATGATATAGAGAGATGTGATAGACAGGTGTGATAGAGAGATGTGATAGACAGATGTGATAGACAGATGTGATAGAGAGATGTGATAGAGAGATGTGATAGACAGGTGTGATAGACAGATGTGATAGAGAGATGTGATAGCGAGATGTGATAGAGAGATGTGATAGAGAGATGTGATAGAGAGATGTGATAGAGAGATGTGATAGACAGGTGTGATAGACAGATGTGATAGAGATATGTAGTAGAGAGATGTGGTGGAGATATGTGATAGAGATATGTGATAGAGAGATGTGATAGAGAGATGTGATGGGGAGATGTGATAGACAGGTGTGATAGACAGGTGTGATAGAGAGAGATGTAATAGACAGATGTGATAGAGAGATGTGGTAGAGAGATGTGGTAGAGAGATGTGATAGAGAGATGTGGTAGAGAGATATGATAGAGAGATGTGATAGAGAGATGTGATAGAGAGATGTGATAGAGAGATGTGATAGAGAGATGTGATAGAGAGATGTGATAGATAGATGATAGAGAGATGTGTTAGACAGATGTGATAGAGAGATGTGATAGAGAGATGTGATAGAGAGATGTGATGGAGAGATGTGTTAGACAGATGTGATAGAGAGATGTGATAGACAGATGTGATAGAGAGATGTGATAAACAGATGTGATAGAGAGATGTGATAGACAGATGATATAGAGAGATGTGATAGACAGGTGTGATAGAGAGATGTGATAGAGAGATGTGATAGAGAGATGTGATAGACAGGTGTGATAGACAGATGTGGTAGAGAGATGTGATAGAGAGATGTGATAGAGAGATGTGATAGACAGATGTGATAGAGAGATGTGATAGACAGATGTGATAGAGAGATGTGATAGAGAGATGTGATAGAGAGATGTGATAGACAGGTGTGATAGACAGATGTGGTAGAGAGATGTGATAGAGAGATGTGGTACAGAGATGTGGTAGACAGATGTGATAGAGAGAGGTGATAGAGAGAAGTGATAGATAGATAGATATGATAGACAGATGCGATAGACAGATTTGATAGACAGATGTGAGAGGGAGATGTGAGAGGGAGATGTGATAGACAGGTGTGATATAGAGATGTGATAGTGAGATGTGATAGACAGATGTGATAGACAGATGTGGTAGACAGATGTGATAGACAGATGTGATACACAGGTGTGGTACAGAGATGTGGTAGACAGATGTGATAGAGAGAGGTGATAGACAGATATGATAGACAGATGCGATAGACAGATTTGATAGACAGATGTGATAGTGAGATGTGAGAGGGAGATGTGATAGAGAGATGTGATAGACAGATGTGATAAACAGATGTGATAGAGAGATGTGATAGACAGATGATATAGAGAGATGTGATAGACAGGTGTGATAGAGAGATGTGATAGACAGATGTGATAGAGAGATGTGATAGAGAGATGTGATAGAGAGATGTGATAGAGAGATGTGATAGAGAGATGTGATAGAGAGATGTGATAGACAGGTGTGATAGACAGATGTGGTAGAGAGATGTGATAGAGAGATGTGATAGAGATATGTGGTAGAGAGATGTGGTGGAGATATGTGATAGAGATATGTGATAGAGAGATGTGATAGAGAGATGTGATAGGGAGATGTGATAGACAGGTGTGATAGACAGGTGTGATAGAGAGAGATGTAATAGACAGATGTGATAGAGAGATGTGGTAGAGAGATGTGGTAGAGAGATGTGATAGAGAGATGTGATAGACAGATGCGATAGACAGCTGTGATAGACAGATGTGATAGAGAGGTGTGATAGAGAGATGTGATAGAGAGATGCGATAGAGAGAAGCGATAGAGAGGCGTAATAGAGAGATGTGATAGGCAGATGTGGTAGAGAGATGTGATAGACAGATGTAGTAGACAGATGTGATAGACAGATGTGATAGAGAGATGTGATAGAGAGATGTGATAGACAGATGTGATAGACAGATGTGATAGACAGATGTGATAGAGAGACGTAATAAAGAGATGTGATAGACAGATGTGATAGACAGATGTGATAGAGAGATGTGATAGAGAGATGTGATAGAGAGATGTGATAGAGAGATGTGATAGACAGGTGTGATAGAGAGGTGTGATAGAGAGATGTGATAGACAGATGTGATAGACAGATGTGATACACAGATGTGGTACAGAGATGTGGTAGACAGATGTGATAGAGAGATATGATAGACAGGTGTGATAGAGAGGTCTGATAGAGAAATGTGATAGACAGATGTGATAGAGAGATGTGGTAGACAGATGTGATAGACAGATGTGATACACAGATGTGATACACAGATGTGGTACAGAGATGTGGTAGACAGATGTGATAGAGAGAGGTGATAGAGAGAAGTGATAGACAGATGTGATAGACAGATGTGATAGACAGATGTGATACACAGATGTGATAGAGAGATGTGATAGAGAGATGTGATAGAGAGATGTGATAGAGGTGTGATAGACAGATGTGATAGAGAGATGTGGTAGAGAGATGTGGTGGAGATATGTGATAGAGAGATGTGATAGAGAGATGTGATAGAGAGATGTGATAGAGAGATGTGATAGAGAGATGTGATAGACAGGTGTGATAGACAGATGTGATAGAGAGAGATGTAATAGACAGATGTGATAGAGAGATGTGGTAGAGAGATGTGGTAGAGAGATGTGATAGAGAGATGTGATAGACAGATGCGATAGACAGCTGTGATAGACAGATGTGATAGACAGATGTGATAGAGAGACGTAATAAAGAGATGTGATAGACAGATGTGATAGACAGATGTGATAGACAGATGTGATAGAGAGATATGATAGACAGATGTGATAGAGAGATGTGATAGAGAGATGTGATAGATAGATGATAGAGAGACGTGTTAGACAGATGTGATAGAGAGATGTGATAGAGAGATGTGATAGAGAGATGTGTTAGACAGATGTGATAGAGAGATGTGATAGAGAGATATGATAGACAGGTGTGATAGAGAGATGTGGTAGACAGATGTGATAGACAGATGTGATACACAGATGTGGTACAGAGATGTGGTAGACAGATGTGATAGAGAGAGGTGATAGAGAGAAGCGATAGACATATATGATAGACAGATGCGATAGACAGATTTGATAGACAGATGTGAGAGGGAGATGTGATAGACAGATGTGATAGACAGATGTGATAGACAGATGTGATAAACAGATGTGATAGACAGATGTGATAGAGAGATGTGATAGACAGATGATATAGAGAGATGTGATAGAGAGATGTGATAGACAGGTGTGATAGAGAGATGTGATAGAGAGATGTGATAGACAGATGTGATAGACAGATGTGATGGAGAGATGTGATATAGAGATGTGATAGACATATGTGATAGAGAAATGTGATAGACAGATGTGATAGACAGATGTGATAGACAGGTGTGATAGACAGATGTGATAGTGAGATGTGATAGACAGATGTGATAGACAGATGTGATAGACAGATGTGATAAACAGATGTGTTAGACAGATGTGATAGAGAGATGTGATAGAGAGATGTGTTAGACAGATGTGATAGAGAGATGTGATAGAGAGATGTGATAGACAGGTGTGATAGAGAGGTGTGATAGAGAAATGTGATAGACAGATGTGATAGAGAGATGTGGTAGACAGATGTGATAGACAGATGTGATACACAGATGTGGTACAGAGATGTGGTAGACAGATGTGACAGAGAGAGGTGATAGAGAGAAGTGATAGACAGATATGATAGACAGATGCGATAGACAGATTTGATAGACAGATGTGATAGACAGATGTGATAGACAGATGTGCTAGAGAGATGTGATAGACAGATGTGATAGAGAGACGTAATAAAGAGATGTGATAGGCATATGTGATAGACAGATGTGATAGACAGATGTGATAGAGATGTGATAGAGAGATGTGATAGAGAGATGTGATAGAGAGATGTCTTAGACAGATGTGATAGACAGATGTGATAGACAGATGTGATAGAGAGATGTGATAGAGAGATGTGGTAGACAGATGTGGTAGACAGGTGTGATAGAGGTGTGATAGACAGATGTGATAGAGAGATGTGATCGACAGATGTGATAGAGAGATGTGATAGAGAGATGTGGTAGACAGATGTGATACACAGATGTGGTACAGAGATGTGGTAGAGAGATGTGATAGAGAGAGGTGATAGAGAGAAGTGATAGACAGATATGATAGACAGATGCGATAGATAGATTTGATAGACAGATGTGATAGTGAGATGTGAGAGGGAGATGTGATAGAGAGATGTGATAGACAGATGCGATAGACAGCTGTGATAGACAGATGTGATAGAGAGGTGTGATAGAGAGATGTGATAGAGAGATGCGATAGAGAGAAGCGATAGAGAGGCGTAATAGAGAGATGTGATAGGCAGATGTGGTAGAGAGATGTGATAGACAGATGTAGTAGACAGATGTGATAGACAGATGTGATAGAGAGATGTGATAGAGAGATGTGATAGACAGATGTGATAGACAGATGTGATAGACAGATGTGATAGAGAGACGTAATAAAGAGATGTGATAGACAGATGTGATAGACAGATGTGATAGAGAGATGTGATAGAGAGATGTGATAGAGAGATGTGATAGAGAGATGTGATAGAGAGATATGATAGACAGGTGTGATAGAGAGGTGTGATAGAGAGATGTGATAGACAGATGTGATAGACAGATGTGATACACAGATGTGGTACAGAGATGTGGTAGACAGATGTGATAGAGAGATATGATAGACAGGTGTGATAGAGAGGTCTGATAGAGAAATGTGATAGACAGATGTGATAGAGAGATGTGGTAGACAGATGTGATAGACAGATGTGATACACAGATGTGATACACAGATGTGGTACAGAGATGTGGTAGACAGATGTGATAGAGAGAGGTGATAGAGAGAAGTGATAGACAGATGTGATAGACAGATGTGATAGACAGATGTGATACACAGATGTGATAGAGAGATGTGATAGAGAGATGTGATAGAGAGATGTGATAGAGGTGTGATAGACAGATGTGATAGAGAGATGTGGTAGAGAGATGTGGTGGAGATATGTGATAGAGAGATGTGATAGAGAGATGTGATAGAGAGATGTGATAGAGAGATGTGATAGAGAGATGTGATAGACAGGTGTGATAGACAGATGTGATAGAGAGAGATGTAATAGACAGATGTGATAGAGAGATGTGGTAGAGAGATGTGGTAGAGAGATGTGATAGAGAGATGTGATAGACAGATGCGATAGACAGCTGTGATAGACAGATGTGATAGACAGATGTGATAGAGAGACGTAATAAAGAGATGTGATAGACAGATGTGATAGACAGATGTGATAGACAGATGTGATAGAGAGATATGATAGACAGATGTGATAGAGAGATGTGATAGAGAGATGTGATAGATAGATGATAGAGAGACGTGTTAGACAGATGTGATAGAGAGATGTGATAGAGAGATGTGATAGAGAGATGTGTTAGACAGATGTGATAGAGAGATGTGATAGAGAGATATGATAGACAGGTGTGATAGAGAGGTGTGATAGAGAAATGTGATAGACAGATGTGATAGAGAGATGTGGTAGACAGATGTGATAGACAGATGTGATACACAGATGTGGTACAGAGATGTGGTAGACAGATGTGATAGAGAGAGGTGATAGAGAGAAGCGATAGACATATATGATAGACAGATGCGATAGACAGATTTGATAGACAGATGTGAGAGGGAGATGTGATAGACAGATGTGATAGACAGATGTGATAGACAGATGTGATAAACAGATGTGATAGACAGATGTGATAGAGAGATGTGATAGACAGATGATATAGAGAGATGTGATAGAGAGATGTGATAGACAGGTGTGATAGAGAGATGTGATAGAGAGATGTGATAGACAGATGTGATAGACAGATGTGATGGAGAGATGTGATATAGAGATGTGATAGACATATGTGATAGAGAAATGTGATAGACAGATGTGATAGACAGATGTGATAGACAGGTGTGATAGACAGATGTGATAGTGAGATGTGATAGACAGATGTGATAGACAGATGTGATAGACAGATGTGATAAACAGATGTGTTAGACAGATGTGATAGAGAGATGTGATAGAGAGATGTGTTAGACAGATGTGATAGAGAGATGTGATAGAGAGATGTGATAGACAGGTGTGATAGAGAGGTGTGATAGAGAAATGTGATAGACAGATGTGATAGAGAGATGTGGTAGACAGATGTGATAGACAGATGTGATACACAGATGTGGTACAGAGATGTGGTAGACAGATGTGACAGAGAGAGGTGATAGAGAGAAGTGATAGACAGATATGATAGACAGATGCGATAGACAGATTTGATAGACAGATGTGATAGACAGATGTGATAGACAGATGTGCTAGAGAGATGTGATAGACAGATGTGATAGAGAGACGTAATAAAGAGATGTGATAGGCATATGTGATAGACAGATGTGATAGACAGATGTGATAGAGATGTGATAGAGAGATGTGATAGAGAGATGTGATAGAGAGATGTCTTAGACAGATGTGATAGACAGATGTGATAGACAGATGTGATAGAGAGATGTGATAGAGAGATGTGGTAGACAGATGTGGTAGACAGATGTGATAGAGAGATGTGATAGAGAGATATGATAGACAGGTGTGATAGAGGTGTGATAGACAGATGTGATAGAGAGATGTGATAGACAGATGTGATAGAGAGATGTGATAGAGAGATGTGGTAGACAGATGTGATACACAGATGTGGTACAGAGATGTGGTAGAGAGATGTGATAGAGAGAGGTGATAGAGAGAAGTGATAGACAGATATGATAGACAGATGCGATAGATAGATTTGATAGACAGATGTGATAGTGAGATGTGAGAGGGAGATGTGATAGAGAGATGTGATAGACAGATGTGATAAACAGATGTGATAGACAGATGTGATAGAGAGATGTTATAGACAGATGATATAGAGAGATGTGATAGACAGGTGTGATAGAGAGATGTGATAGAGAGATGTGATAGAGAGATGTGGTAGACAGATGTGATAGAAAGATGTGGTAGTCAGATGTGGTAGGCAGATGTGATCCAAGTAGAACAGATGTGATACAAGTAGAACAGATGTGAAATATTTACCTCAAATGACTCATCCCAAACTGGGGTGAGTGTGTTATTCTTGGTCTTAGTTTTAAATTTCTGAGAGCCAACTAAAAAAAAAACAAAGAAATAATATAAATATTTAGATTTTAGTAATAATAATTAAAAGAAAATGGCTGGGTATTAAATAGAAATTGAATGTTAAAAACTATATATTTTGAAACCTGATACTAACAGACTTCATCTTTCTGATGTCATACAATGTATAGCAGAGAATAGACTATTAAACACATCATTTTAACATCTGTTTTCCCTGCTAGTAAGGGTTGGCTGGGTTTACATAGACTAATTCAGTACTGAAGCAGTGGTTACTGAACTCCCAGACAAGTCAGGGATCTGTTGTCTTGGTATTGTATGGTCTCACGTTCTACCAAATGCAAGGGGAGGTTGTCATGTCTTTGATACACCTGAAGCGTCCTCCTAACCCGTTATTTGGCAAGCTTTTCTACGACTGGATGCCCTCCCTATCACCAACCACTTTACAGCATTCACTGGATGTGTTTATCATGTAGATTGTAGATCACCAAACACTAGGGAGGCTGTTATGCCTTAACCCTTTAGCATTCAAACCGGCCAGAATTCTCTCACTTCTTTCTGTTCAAACTGGCTACTCATACTTATGTTAAGGTATTCTTCTCAAAATAAATATCATCAAAATCTCAGATTAATATTATGTGAGATAATTATGTGAAATAAAGTGTTTACCATGAAAATACAATAGTATATATAGAATAATGTAAATGCTAAAGGGTTAAGCAAAATAAAAACCAAAAAAGAAAAACATGTACCAAGAGTTTGGCACCAAATAATTCTGAAGGAAGATTGAAATAGTGGATATACTTACTTCTAAGAACAGAATAAGGATCTGAAGAGCCTTTCTTCAACATTCCAAAGTCAGCTCTCTTCAGTTCTGCTGCTCCAAGCATGTGAATTCTCAGAACTCCCTGTCGAGAATAATTATTAATAGTTCATGAAGAATGAAGTAAATTTACTTTAGAACTTATGAAATAAAATCTTTGATTCTAGTTTTAGGCATTCCCAAAATAATAATAATATTTACAATAAAATAATCTTAAGAGAAAGAAAAATTATGAACACTTCCAGAAAGTTTCCCTTTAAATTTCTAGAAAAGGGCCGAAACAATTGCTTAGGGGTAGTGTCTTCTCTGGAGACCTTCTGTTGCCCAGCTCTCCTGAGAGTTTCTTACCACTTCTTGTTTTGAAAAGGTTAGTTGTTCAATAAAATCATAAGAGGCAGGGTTATCTATTGGTAAAAATAAAATGTAAAATTTGCGCCTCACACACCCTAACACTCCACCCTCCTCACACACCCTAACACTCCACCACACCCTAACATCTCACCCTTCACCCACCTCACACACCCTAACACTCCACCCACACCCTAACATCTCACCCTTCACCCACCTCACACACCCTAACACTCCACCACATCCTAACATCTCACCCTTCACCCACCTCACACACCTTAACACTCCTCCACATCCTAACATCTCACCCTTCACCCACCTCACACACCCTAACACTCCACCACATCCTAACATCTCACCCTTCACCCACCTCACACACCTTAACACTCCTCCACATCCTAACATCTCACCCTTCACCCACCTCACACACCCTAACACTCCACCACATCCTAACATCTCACCCTTCACCCACCTCACACACCTTAACACTCCTCCACATCCTAACATCTCACCCTTCACCCACCTCACACACCCTAACACTCCACCACATCCTAACATCTCACCCTTCACCCACCTCACACACCTTAACACTCCTCCACATCCTAACATCTCACCCTTCACCCACCTCACACGCCCTAACACTCCTCCACATCCTAACATCTCACCCTTCATCCACGTCCTTATATCTCCCCCACCCCAGCCCACAATCCAAACTGTAAAATAGTCGTTTTGGTATCACAACAAAAAAGCACCCAACCCACACTGTAAATGGTTGTTTTGGTGCCACGATATAAAGTGCCAAGTCCACACTGTAAAGTGGTCATATAGATGTCACAATAAAAAACACCAAGCCCACACTGTAAAGTGGTCCTTTAGGTGACATGATAAAAAGTACCCAGTCCACACTATAAAGTGGTCCTTTAGGTGACATGATAAAAAGCACCCAGTCCACACTATAAAGTGGTCATTTAGGTGACATGATAAAAAGTACCCAGTCCACACTGTAAAGTGGTCATTTAGGTGACATGATAAAAAGCACCCAGTCCACACTGTAAAGTGGTCATTTAGGTGACATGATAAAAAGCACCCAGTCCACACTGTAAAGTGGTCATTTAGGTGACATGATAAAAAGTACCCAGTCCACACTGTAAAGTGGTCATTTAGGTGACATGATAAAAAGCACCCAGTCCACACTGTAAAGTGGTCCTTTAGGTGACATGATAAAAAGTACCCAGTCCACACTGTAAAGTGGTCATTTAGGTGACATGATAAAAAGCACCCAGTCCACACTGTAAAGTGGTCCTTTAGGTGACATGATAAAAAGCACCCAGTCCACACTATAAATGAGGTTGGTGTTAGGAATGGCATCGAGCTGTAGAAACCAAGCTAGAAACAGTTCTGTATGAGCAAGACACGGTCACCTGATCTGACTTGTTTCATAACAGGACAACTCGTCTGACCCATGCTAGCGTGGGGAAAATAGACATTAAACAGTGATGATGATGATGATAACCGAGAGAACATATGAAAAAAAGACAAAACAAAAGCATTCCACAATAGTAACCTTTGGCAATGGATATCTCAATCTGTTAGAGTCAACATTCTCTGCAAGAGCCACAGATATACGGTTGGGAAGTACCATTATTGAGAATATTTGATCTTGTACAATACCTCGCAACATTTCACTGAAAAGGTGGAAAATATAACAGACATGTTAAGACCAATAAAATATTTCTGTAAACAAATACGTGTGTGTGTGTGTGTGTGTGTGTGTGTGTGTGTGTGTGTGTGTATATATATATATATATATATATATATATATATATATATATATATATATATATATATATATATACTCAAATATAAGCCAACCCTACTATTTTATGTTTGGGAAATGAGCAAAAATCCAAACCATATTTATGCAAAATTTGAAGTTGGTGAAAATCGTCAAAACATTGGTCCCCCTCCCCCAACCTTCTACCGTCAATTTTTGGTTACATATCCCTTGGCTGATATTCGAGTATATACAGTAGTTAATTACAAAACCTTATTTATTAATAGTAATTAAAATTATACCTAGAAACGAGTTCTACAAAAATATTACCTGAAACCAGGGACATCGAAAGCGTTAGCCAAGCTTGTCAAGTTGAAGTCAACAGACTGGAATAAAGAATTATAAAATATGTTAATTAGACAATAATTAGACTGAAGTTACTCTTCTTCATTAGCTAAACCGAACATTTGTAGAAATACAGACAACTGAACCCTTTTGTGACTAAATTTCTAAGGAATAGACAGTCTATAGTAAGGTTTCCCAAACTTTATCAAACGTGGAACCCTTTTTGGTTCAGAAACATTTGGGGGAACCTCAAAGTCTAATACTGTTATATGGTCATAATATAGATATACTCCTCTACCTTTTATCCATGGAACCTCAGACACGCCTTTGTGAAACCCTTGAGTTCTGCAGAACCCACTTTGGGAACCACTGGTCTACAAGGTTCCATTAATACCTCTTGAACCCAACATTTGTAGAGGGGGAGTAGTACAGTCAATTGAACCCTTTTGTGACTATAGGTCTAAGGAATAGACTGTCTACAGGGTTTTATTATCAACTGATGTATTCAAGTGGTTTTGACATTAGGTTGGGACTATACTTCTGACCATCAGACAATAAAACCTCTTTATAACAGCATCAATACATATCACACATGAACCCACACACACACACACCCACACAGACACACACAGACACATCACATCACACACATCACATCACACAGACACACACACCCACATCATATCACATCACACACACCCACACAGACACACATCACATCACACACACCCACACAGACACACACATCACATCACACACACATCACATCACACCCACCCACACAGACACACATCACATCACACACACCCACACAGACACACACATCACATCACACCCACCCACACAGACACACATCACATCACACACACCCACACAGACACACACATCACATCACACCCACCCACACAGACACACATCACATCACACACACCCACACAGACACACACATCACATCACACCCACCCAGACATCCCATCACACCCACCCACACAGACACACACATCACATCACACCCACCCACACAGACACACACATCACATCACACACACCCACACAGACACACACATCACACACACCCACACATCACATCACACACATCACATCACACACACCCACAGACACACACATCACACACACCCACACAGACACATCACATCACACACATCACATCACACACCCACAGACACACACATCACACACACCCACACACATCACATCACACACACCCATTCCCTGGAAATGCTTCTTTTTCTGGGAAATCTTAGGATATTTAAAGTATACACTCGCATAAACAATTCCATACACACATTGACACATAAATACATAGATGTATGTATATATACAGACACAACTACTTGCAAATACACACATACATTGTACATACATACACATATACACGTTTTATATACATATATACACGAGGGCAATCCCAAAAGTAAGGTCTCCTTCCGATATTGCAACTTTTCCGTTAAAATCCTGTGGATGGTGCTTCGACACATCACACACACCCACACAGACACACACATCACACATGAACCCACACACATCACACCCACCCACACACATCACACACATCACATCACACCCACCCACAGACACACACATCACATCACACACACCCACACAGACACACACATCACATCACATCACATCACACAGACACATTCCCTAGATGACACACAAACTGTAATGATAAGAAAGAGTGAGGCCTGTGGCAGAGAAAGTTTAAAATCTTCACTTACTGGGTTGTTCAGAAAGTAGACATTCAAACCACCAAACAGAGGCATGGTATTCATGAGGGGTTTAAAAACAACTCGTAAAGTTCCGCGGATCTAGTTGAGAAAAAAACAGCAGTTAAGCCTTTAACATGGCCGGTTTGAACAGAAGGGGGTGAGATAATTCTGGCCAGAATTGGTTTAAATGCTAAAGGGTTAATAACATAGAACAATTAATATACTGTATATTCTCGAATATAAGCTGAGGAATATAAGACCCCCCCCCCCCCCCCAAAAAAAAACAATGGTAAAATAGGAGGAATTGGCTTATAAACAATGTGTTGATTAGCTGCCTTGGCGTACAATAATTTTCTTCTTTGGCCAAGTTTACACTCACAAAGATTCAGCACGTCTTCTTCAATCGTCGCGGTCGAGCATGATATTTCTCAGTTCATCGATGTTATCAATGTTGGCATCTCTCAGCAAGGTGTCAATGAATGAGATGGCCTGTCTTCCCACGCTTCTTCGTCCGGCCGCCAGTTTCCAGAGCACAAGTTGTGATGCTGTCTCTTCTGGGTGACGGATGCAGTGTCCAGCCAATTTCATTTTTGGCTTATAAATAAGGTTTGAATTTTTGTCCATTTATCAGATACAGAAGAGGAGGTATCGGCTTGTATTCTGGTATATAAGATATACATTCTGGTATATGAAGTCATACAATGGAGAATGACTATGAAGTAAAAATATCTTTATAGAAGTTCCAGAACAGAAATAATGGAAACAGCAGAAGAGATCTACAGCTTTTTCTTGAAGTGTGTGGATAGATGAGTTTTTAGAATAGATTCAACATATCCTTGAATCCTTGAGTATCTCAACTCATCTGTGCTTCATCACTGATGCACACTAATTTTACACATCTAACAGATGCGTAAAATTACACATCCAACAGATATCTAATATTACAAATCTAACATATGTAATATTACACATCTAACAGATGCGTAAAATTACACATCCAACAGTTATCTAATACTACAAATCTAACATATGTAATATTACACATCTAACATGCGTAAAATTACACATCCAACAGATATCTAATATTACAAATCTAAAATATGTAATTTTACATATCTAACAGATGTGTAAAATTATACATCCAACAGATATCTAATATTACAAATCTAACATATGTAATATTACACATCCAACAGATATCTAATATTACAAATCTAACATATGTAATTTTACATATCTAACAGATGCGTAAAATTACACATCCAACAGATATCTAATATTACAAATCTAACATATGTAATATTACACATCTAACAGATGCGTAAAATTACACATCCAACAGATATCTAATATTACAAATCTAACATATGTAATATTACACATCTAACAGATGCGTAAAATTACACATCCAACAGATATCTAATATTACAAATCTAACATATGTAATTTTACATATCTAACAGATGCGTAAAATTACACATCCAACAGATATCTAATATTACAAATCTAACATATGTAATATTACACATCTAACAGATGCGTAAAATTACACATCCAACAGATATCTAATATTACAAATCTAACATATGTAATATTACACATCTAACAGATGCATAAAATTACACATCCAACAGATATCTAATATTACAAATCTAATATATGTAATATTACACATCTAACAGATGCGTAAAATTACACATCCAACAGTTATCTAACATTACAAATCTAACATATGTAATATTACACATCTAACATGTGTAAAATTACACATCCAACAGTTATCTAATATTACAAATCTAACATATGTAATATTACACATCTAACAGATGCGTAAAATTACACATCCAAAGATATCTAATATTACAAATCTAACATATGTAATATTACACATCTAACAGATGCGTAAAATTACACATCCAACAGATATCTAATATTACAAATCTAACATATGTAATATTACACATCCAACAGGTGGGTAATATTGCACATTTAACAGATGTGTAAAATTACACATCTAACAAAAGACGGTGGATTGGCAGTATCAGTAGAGGGCCGTGCTATGCTTTGAAGTATAAAGTTATGGCCCTTTACGTTCTGAGTTCAAATCCCACCAAGGTTAACTATGCCTCTCATCCTTACAGGATCGATAAAATAAAGTACCAGTAATGTACTGGGGTAATTGCTGGCCTTGTGCCAAAAGTAGAAACAATTATTACATATCTGTTAGATGTGTAATATTACACATCTAAAAGTTATGTAATTTAACACACCCAACAAATGTGTAATATTACACACCTAACAGTTATGTAATTTAACACACCCAACAAATGTGTAATATTACACACCTAACAGTTATGTAATTTAACACACCCAACAAATGTGTAATATTACACACCTAACAGTTATGTAATTTAACACACCCAACAAATGTGTAATATTACACACCCAACAAATGTGTAATATTACACACCTAACAGTTATGTAATTTAACATACCCAACAAATGTGTAATATTGCACACCACCTAACAGTTATGTAATTTAACACACCCAACAAATGTGTAATATTACACACCTAACAGTTATGTAATTTAACACACCTAACAAATGTGTAATATTACACACCTAACAGTTATGTAATTTAACATACCCAACAAATGTGTAATATTGCACACCACCTAACAGTTATGTAATTTAACACACCCAACAAATGTGTAATATTACACACCTAACAGTTATGTAATTTAACACACCCAACAAATGTGTAATATTACACACCTAACAGTTATGTAATTTAACATACCCAACAAATGTGTAATATTGCACACCACCTAACAGTTATGTAATTTAACACACCCAACAAATGTGTAATATTACACACCTAACAGTTATGTAATTTAACACACCCAACAAATGTGTAATATTACACACCTAACAGTTATGTAATTTAACATACCCAACAAATGTGTAATATTGCACACCACCTAACAGTTATGTAATTTAACACACCCAACAAATGTGTAATATTACACACCTAACAGTTATGTAATTTAACACACCCAACAAATGTGTAATATTACACACCTAACAGTTATGTAATTTAACATACCCAACAAATGTGTAATATTGCACACCACCTAACAGTTATGTAATTTAACACACCCAACAAATGTGTAATATTACACACCTAACAGTTATGTAATTTAACACACCCAACAAATGTGTAATATTACACACCCAACAAATGTGTAATATTACACACCCAACAGTTACATAATTCAACACAGCCAACAAATGTGTAATATTACACACCAAACAGTTACGTAATTCAACACAGCCAACAAATGTGTAACATTACACATCTAATAGTTATGTAATTCAACACAGCCAACAAATGTGTAATATTACACACCAAACAGTTACGTAATTCAACACAGCCAACAAATGTGTAATATTACACATCTAATAGTTATGTAATTCAACACAGCCAACAAATGTGTAATATTACACATCTAATAGTTATGTAATTCAACACAGCCAACAAATGTGTAATATTACACATTTAATAGTTATGTAATTCAACACAGCCAACAAATGTGTAATATTACACATCTAATAGTTATGTAATTCAACACAGCCAACAAATGTGTAATATTACACATCTAATAGTTATGTAATTCAACACAGCCAACAAATGTGTAATATTACACACCTAACAGATATGTTTAATATTTCACCATATACCCAGTATTCACTGAATATTTTACTGTATTAAAAGTCTTTATCAGTTCAACCAAAATAGTTCCATGTTAGACACTCCTTTGTCTGGTGAAACAATTACATCGCAGAGTCTTAATATTAAATTCTTTCTATAACAATAAAATAACATTTAATTCTAAAGCTACATTCCTCACAGAACATTTTAAAGACAGAGAGAGAGAGAGAGAGAGAGAGAGAGAAAGAGGCACAGAGAAAGACAGACATAGATAGATAGAGAGAGAGAAAGGCACAAAGACTGGCAGACATAGATAAAGTGCTAGACACAGAGAGAGAAAGATATGATAGGCAGAGAGTGAGAGAGAGAGAGAGAAAGAGAGAGAAAGATATATATATATATATATATACAATATTAATAAATGGAAACTATATTTATAAAACCATATTTATTTCATTATATATATTTCAAGGATACCAAGTTAAATCATGGTATGCCTTCATCAGACAAAATATCTATTTGTAAAACTGTTATATATTGTATTTTGTCTGATGAAGGCATACCATGATTTAACTTGGTATCCTTGAAATATATATAATGAAATAAATATGGTTTTATAAATATAGTTTCCATTTATTAATATTGTATATATACTCCAAATATTTGTCGAGTGCTTTATATCAGTTATAATAATATTTGCTTGTTGTATCCCAACAATTTAAATTGAACTTTTGCATATATATATATATATAGAGAGAGAGAGAGAGAGAGAGGCACAGAGATTGACAGACATAGATAAAGTGCTAGAGAAAGATAACGTGATAGGCAGAGAGAGAGGGGGGGGGGGAGTGTGTGTGTAAAATGGGTTGTCAGAGAAAGTTTAAAGAAGTGTTTAATACTTGTAAGTCTTTAATTCCTGCAGTAATACCCTTGATACTGACAGCAACATCTGCATCACTGCTATATCTGGAAAACAGATCAAAAGATGATCAAATATTTATTGATTTCTACAGATACAATATATGTTTCTTTATTAGCCACAGGGGCACAAAAGAAGGGGACAAAGGGAGAAGTTTACATACAATAAAAACGTGTAAAATATTATCACAAATGTAATTTAAAAATTAGTTGATTTTTCCCCAATAGGGGGAGACATTTCATATGGGTAACACATACCCCCGAAAAAAAAATGTGCAACCCTCATCTCCAGGAGTACGAAGAGTTTGTACTCCTTTCCTCTCCTCCTCTTTTCCCTCAACCTACAGGCTGATATAGAGAGAAGGCCCATTCACTCGGGCCATTCTCGCCACTTTCACCCACCTTTCATAAAACTTGCTGGGGTACAGCACCTCTCTCTCCATCCTGATTCTTCTTCCAAATACAATATAACTGACAGCAATATCATAGACATATATTTTCATAAACAAATATTGTCTCTTTATACATACATATACACACATGTGTGTGTGTGTGTATATATATATATATATCAGATAGGGTGTGGTAAAAACCAACTAGACTATAATCCACCAGAGTACTCGATACTTCGAGTAGTAGAGTGGGTAATATGAAATGATTCAGGACCTTGACAGCTGAGATCCAGCCGTTTCAACAGCTAGATCCGAACTAAAGCGCTTTAGTTCGGATCTAGCTGTCAAAATGGCCAGAGCTCAGCCATCGGGATCTGAACGATTTCATATATATATATATAATATGCTACTGGTTCCTTGAGAAAACAATACCAAACTTCAGCACTAAGCATATAAAAAAAATCAAAATAACAGAAGTAAATTTTATTCCATCATTATATTTGTCTGTTTTTACAGTTCAAATTCTAGCTGTCTGATGAGGTCATAGCTGTTGCATAATGGTTATCACCAAAATATATACAACAGCAATTTTGAATAAACGAAGTTATAGGGTCAACCCGTCCTGCCCATGCTAGCGTGGAAGATGGACATTAAACAATAATGATGATATATATATATATATATTATAGTTATTATCTTCTGTGCATAAGCGTTGCTACTGCTGGTTTCCAACTGTGCATGTGGCTTAGATTGGCAGGGTTGTTAGAACCTCAGATAGAATGATTTGCAGTATTTATTGCAACTCTGCTCGCTGAGTTCAAATCCTGTTGAGGTTAACTTTACCTTTCATCCTTTTGGGGTTGATGAAAAAAAGAACCAGTCAAGTACTGGTGCCAATTCTTCCTCTATATCTCTTTCTCACTTCTATTCTCTCCCTAACCTTCTCAGGAAGAAATCTACTATATTTAGACCTGGAGAGGAGATGGGCTCCGCCAGGTATAAAAATGCCCTAGAAATGCCATATATCAATATGGCACCCCTACAACTCCCTCGGGAGTTACGGGACAATACATTCATACAGTCTTCAAGCAGAAGAAAGTGTAAAATACTTACAGAAGCTCAATATCCATATAGATCTCATCTCTCTTGACTCTTTCGGAATATACTTTCACTCCACCCACTCTAGGAGGCTGCAAAGAGAAATATAGAAAGTTTAAACAATAATGAAAATTGTAGGTTTCTTCCATCAAAAGGCTTATTTCTAAACAAATTACAGATCCACTTAAAAGCTGCCACATCAGAAGAGAATGTTTACTGTTTTGGGGCCTTATTTTCAACAGTTTTATTGCACTCCATTACTGGGGTCACTGTGTTTTCACCTGTAAGGTCAACTGGCTACTGACCTTAGCATTTTGGATATTAAACATACCCAAACCAACCTTTACATTTAAGAAACAAAACCACATATTTTAAAGGATTCCAACCCTGCCAAAACCAGCTCTGGTTCTCTAAAAGAAAGTCACCCATTTCAAAGGGTCCCTGTTTAGCCCTTTAGATACCAACGTTGCCAAAACCAGCTCTGGTTCTATGAAACATAGAAACCCTTTAAAATTGGTGGCTATTTAAATTATAACTTTCCAACATAATTTTATACCAGAAGTTTTTGCTAAGTTATGTCACAAATATCTTAATTCAATCACATCTCAAAAGCTTTGTAAATAATTGTTTCTACTTATGACACAAGGCCAGCACTTTGAAGGAAAGGAGAAAGTTAATTAAATCTACCCCAGTACATTACTGGTACTTTACATTCTTAGTTCAAATAACGCCAAGGTTAGCTTCACCTTTCATCCTTGCGAGTTTGAGAAAATAAAGTACCAGTAATGTACTGGGGTCGATTTAATTAAGTGTTTTGCCCTGCTAACATATGTCACAAAGCATGTCGTCCAATGCTCTACCAATTCTGCCAATCCACAGCCCTAAACTTTGTGAATACTACTAAGTAATAACTGGAAGTAGTTTATATAGTTAAAGCTGTTTATTCAGCATATGTTTAATATCAAGAAAAATGTATTTAACTATAGACAATCTCTTTATAAAAAGACACAACCAAGAAAGAAAACTCAGTTAACGAGAATCTGTACTAGTTTCATACAGTGTATGGAATGTGCATAGAATGTTATCAGGGCAAAACATTAACAATAGCAATTATTTAAGGCAAGTGGCTAATATGGACATAAGACATAGTGGCAGGTAGAAAACAACAGTTTTAACCCTTTTGTTACTGTCTTTCTAATGAAATACACTGTCTATGTGTCTCAACTGATTTTAAAAATTTGAAGAACTTAATGAGATAACCTTTTAATTAATAAGCTGTTTGAAACATTAGACATTAACAATTTATGATGGAAGGTTTTAATATAAATATGAATAATTTATGATGGAAGGTTTTAATATAAATATGAATAATTTATGATGGAAGGTTTTGTATAAATGTTTCTACTTTTGGCACAAGGCCAGCAATTATCCCAGTGGATTACTGGTACTTTATTTATCAACCCCGTAAGGATGAAAAGCAAAGCTAGCCTCGGCGGGATTTGAACTCAGAACGTAAAGGACCATAACTCTATGTTGTAAAGCATTGTGTCTGACGATCTACCAATATTGCCAAACTACCGCCCTAATTTTAAGTTCAAATATAAATATGAGCAATTTAAAACAAGCTGTTGTGTATCATATCATGTTAGGAAGGACATCCAGCCATAGAAACCATGCTCCCAGTACACTCTGTAG
Organism: Eledone cirrhosa; assembly: GCA_964016885.1. Classification (NCBI taxonomy): domain Eukaryota; kingdom Metazoa; phylum Mollusca; class Cephalopoda; order Octopoda; family Eledonidae; genus Eledone; species Eledone cirrhosa. Next base: position 43,330,610 of record OZ024748.1, read on the forward strand.
TGTGGTTGGTGTTAGGAAAGACATCCAGCCATAGAAACCATGTTCCCAGTACACTCTGTAGTGTGGTTGGTGTTAGGAAGGGCATCCAGCCATAGAAACCATGCTCCCAGTACACTCTGTAAAGTGGTTGGTGTTAGGAAGGAAATCCAGCCATAGAAACAATACTCCCAGTACACTCTGTAGTGTGGTTGGTGTTAGGAAGGAAATCCAGCCATAGAAACCATGCTCCCAGTACACTCTGTAGTGTGGTTGGTGTTAGGAAGGACATCCAGCCATAGAACCATGCTCCCAGTACACTCTGTAAAGTGGTTGGTGTTAGGAAGGACATCCAGCCATAGAAACCATACACCCAGTACACTCTGTAAAGTGGTTGGTGTTAGGAAGGACATCCAGCCATAGAAACCATGCTCCCAGTACACTCTGTAAAGTGGTTGGTGTTAGGAAGGACATCCAGCCATAGAAACCATACACCCAGTACACTCTGTAAAGTGGTTGGTGTTAGGAAGGACATCCAGCCATAGAAACCATGCTCCCAGTACACTCTGTAAAGTGGTTGGTGTTAGGAAGGACATCCAGCCATAGAAACCATGCTCCCAGTACACTCTGTAAAGTGGTTGGTGTTAGGAAGGACATCCAGCCATAGAAACCATGCTCCCAGTACACTCTGTAAAGTGGTTGGTGTTAGGAAGGACATCCAGCCATAGAAACCATGCTCCCAGTACACTCTGTAAAGTGGTTGGTGTTAGGAAGGACATCCAGCCATAGAAACCATACTCCCAGTACACTCTGTAAAGTGGTTGGTGTTAGGAAGGACATCCAGCCATAGAAACCATGCTCCCAGTACACTCTGTAAAGTGGTTGGTGTTAGGAAGGACATCCAGCCATAGAAACCATACACCCAGTACACTCTGTGAAGTGGTTGGTGTTAGGAAGGACATCCAGCCATAGAAACCATACACCCAGTACACTCTGTAAAGTGGTTGGTGTTAGGAAGGACATCCAACCATAGAAACCATACACCCAGTACACTCTGTAGTGTGGTTGGTGTTAGGAAGGACATCCAGCCATAGAAACCATACACCCAGTACACTCTGTAAAGTGGTTGGTGTTAGGAAGGACATCCAGCCATAGAAACCATGCTCCCAGTACACTCTGTAGTGTGGTTGGTGTTAGGAAGGACATCCAGCCATAGAAACCATACACCCAGTACACTCTGTAGTGTGGTTGGTGTTAGGAAGGACATCCAGCCATAGAAACCATACACCCAGTACACTCTGTAAAGTGGTTGGTGTTAGGAAGGACATCCAGCCATAGAAACCATACACCCAGTACACTCTGTAGTGTGGTTGGTGTTAGGAAGGACATCCAGCCATAGAAACCATACACCCAGTACACTCTGTAAAGTGGTTGGTGTTAGGAAGGACATCCAGCCATAGAAACCATGCTCCCAGTACACTCTGTAGTGTGGTTGGTGTTAGGAAGGACATCCAGCCATAGAAACCATACACCCAGTACACTCTGTAGTGTGGTTGGTGTTAGGAAGGACATCCAGCCATAGAAACCATACACCCAGTACACTCTGTAAAGTGGTTGGTGTTAGGAAGGACATCCAGCCATAGAAACCATGCTCCCAGTACACTCTGTAGTGTGGTTGGTGTTAGGAAGGACATCCAGCCATAGAAACCATACACCCAGTACACTCTGTAGTGTGGTTGGTGTTAGGAAGGACATCCAGCCATAGAAACCATACACCCAGTACACTCTGTAAAGTGGTTGGTGTTAGGAAGGACATCCAGCCATAGAAACCATGCTCCCCGTACACTCTGTAGTGTGGTTGGTGTTAGGAAGGACATCCAGCCATAGAAACCATACTCCCAGTACACTCTGTAAAGTGGTTGGTGTTAGGAAGGACATCCAGCCATAGAAACCATGCTCCCAGTACACTCTGTAAAGTGGTTGGTGTTAGGAAGGACATCCAGCCATAGAAACCATGCTCCCAGTACACTCTGTAAAGTGGTTGGTGTTAGGAAGGACATCCAGCCATAGAAACCATACACCCAGTACACTCTGTAAAGTGGTTGGTGTTAGGAAGGACATCCAGCCATAGAAACCATGCTCCCAGTACACTCTGTAAAGTGGTTGGTGTTAGGAAGGACATCCAGCCATAGAAACCATGCTCCCAGTACACTCTGTAGTGTGGTTGGTGTTAGGAAGGACATCCAGCCATAGAAACCATACTCCCAGTACACTCTGTAAAGTGGTTGGTGTTAGGAAGGACATCCAGCCATAGAAACCATACACCCAGTACACTCTGTAAAGTGGTTGGTGTTAGGAAGGACATCCAGCCATAGAAACTATGCTCCCTGTACACTCTGTAAAGTGGTTGGTGTTAGGAAGGACATCCAGCCATAGAAACCATGCTCCCAGTACACTCTGTAGTGTGGTTGGTGTTAGGAAGGACATCCAGCCATAGAAACCATACTCCCAGTACACTCTGTAAAGTGGTTGGTGTTAGGAAGGACATCCAGCCATAGAAACCATGCTCCCAGTACACTCTGTAGTGTGGTTGGTGTTAGGAAGGACATCCAGCCATAGAAACCATACTCCCAGTACACTCTGTAAAGTGGTTGGTGTTAGGAAGGACATCCAGCCATAGAAACCATGCTCCCAGTACACTCTGTAGTGTGGTTGGTGTTAGGAAGGACATCCAGCCATAGAAACCATACACCCAGTACACTCTGTAAAGTGGTTGGTGTTAGGAAGGAAATCCAGCCATAGAAACCATGCTCCCAGTACACTCTGTAAAGTGGTTGGTGTTAGGAAGGACATCCAACCATAGAAACCATACACCCAGTACACTCTGTAGTGTGGTTGGTGTTAGGAAGGACATCCAACCATAGAAACCATGCTCCCAGTACACTCTGTAAAGTGGTTGGTGTTAGGAAGGACATCCAGCCATAGAAACCATGCTCCCAGTACACTCTGTAAAGTGGTTGGTGTTAGGAAGGACATCCAGCCATAGAAACCATACACCCAGTACACTCTGTAAAGTGGTTGGTGTTAGGAAGGACATCCAGCCATAGAAACCATGCTCCCAGTACACTCTGTAAAGTGGTTGGTGTTAGGAAGGACATCCAGCCATAGAAACCATGCTCCCAGTACACTCTGTAAAGTGGTTGGTGTTAGGAAGGACATCCAGCCATAGAAACCATACACCCAGTACACTCTGTAAAGTGGTTGGTGTTAGGAAGGACATCCAGCCATAGAAACCATGCTCCCAGTACACTCTGTAAAGTGGTTGGTGTTAGGAAGGACATCCAACCATAGAAACCATACACCCAGTACACTCTGTAGTGTGGTTGGTGTTAGGAAGGACATCCAACCATAGAAACCATGCTCCCAGTACACTCTGTAAAGTGGTTGGTGTTAGGAAGGACATCCAGCCATAGAAACCATGCTCCCAGTACACTCTGTAAAGTGGTTGGTGTTAGGAAGGACATCCAGCCATAGAAACCATGCTCCCAGTACACTCTGTAAAGTGGTTGGTGTTAGGAAGGACATCCAGCCATAGAAACCATACACCCAGTACACTCTGTAAAGTGGTTGGTGTTAGGAAGGACATCCAGCCATAGAAACCATGCTCCCAGTACACTCTGTAAAGTGGTTGGTGTTAGGAAGGACATCCAACCATAGAAACCATACACCCAGTACACTCTGTAGTGTGGTTGGTGTTAGGAAGGACATCCAACCATAGAAACCATGCTCCCAGTACACTCTGTAAAGTGGTTGGTGTTAGGAAGGACATCCAACCATAGAAACCATACTCCCAGTACACTCTGTAAAGTGGTTGGTGTTAGGAAGGACATCCAACCATAGAAACCATGCTCCCAGTACACTCTGTAGTGTGGTTGGTGTTAGGAAGGACATCCAGCCATAGAAACCATGCTCCCAGTACACTCTGTAGTGTGGTTGGTGTTAGGAAGGACATCCAGCCATAGAAACCATACACCCAGTACACTCTGTAGTGTGGTTGGTGTTAGGAAGGACATCCAGCCATAGAAACCATGCTCCCAGTACACTCTGTAGTGTGGTCGGTGTTAGGAAGGACATCCAGCCATAGAAACCATACACCCAGTACACTCTGTAAAGTGGTTGGTGTTAGGAAGGACATCCAGCCATAGAAACCATACACCCAGTACACTCTGTAAAGTGGTTGGTGTTAGGAAGGACATCCAGCCATAGAAACCATACACCCAGTACACTCTGTAAAGTGGTTGGTGTTAGGAAGGACATCCAGCCATAGAAACCATACACCCAGTACACTCTGTAATGTGGTTGGTGTTAGGAAGGACATCCAACCATAGAAACCATGCTCCCAGTACACTCTGTAAAGTGGTTGGTGTTAGGAAGGACATCCAACCATAGAAACCATACACCCAGTACACTCTGTAGTGTGGTTGGTGTTAGGAAGGACATCCAACCATAGAAACCATGCTCCCAGTACACTCTGTAAAGTGGTTGGTGTTAGGAAGGACATCCAACCATAGAAACCATACTCCCAGTACACTCTGTAAAGTGGTTGGTGTTAGGAAGGACATCCAACCATAGAAACCATGCTCCCAGTACACTCTGTAGTGTGGTTGGTGTTAGGAAGGACATCCAGCCATAGAAACCATACACCCAGTACACTCTGTAGTGTGGTTGGTGTTAGGAAGGACATCCAGCCATAGAAACCATGCTCCCAGTACACTCTGTAGTGTGGTCGGTGTTAGGAAGGACATCCAGCCATAGAAACCATACACCCAGTACACTCTGTAAAGTGGTTGGTGTTAGGAAGGACATCCAGCCATAGAAACCATACACCCAGTACACTCTGTAAAGTGGTTGGTGTTAGGAAGGACATCCAGCCATAGAAACCATACACCCAGTACACTCTGTAAAGTGGTTGGTGTTAGGAAGGACATCCAGCCATAGAAACCATACACCCAGTACACTCTGTAAAGTGGTTGGTGTTAGGAAGGACATCCAGCCATAGAAACCATACACCCAGTACACTCTGTAAAGTGGTTGGTGTTAGGAAGGACATCCAGCCATAGAAACCATACCAGAAACAAAGAATACAGTTAAGATGTGGTCACCTGACCAGTCTGTCTTCAGTATGTCACAGTCTAACACTTGCAAGCATGGAAAATAGATGTTAAACAATGACGATGATGATGACATATCTGTGAATGTTTGTACAGGGCAACTAAAAGTTGCTGGTGACAGGAAAGACATCAGACAGTAAAACATTGCCACAAAACAATGCATCCAACCCATGCCAGCATGGAATTGTGAACTAAAAACAATGATGATGCTGATGGTGACGATGGTGGTGATGATGGTGGCGATGGTGACGATGATGGTGATGATGATGGTGACAGTGACAAAGATGATGATGGTGATGGTGATGATGGTGATGATGATGATGATAATGACGACGATGATGATGAAGATGATGAGGACAATGGTGATGATGACGGTGATGATGATGATGATGATCGTGATGGTGATGATGAGGAAAATGGTGATGATGATGATTGCTCCACTGAAGTATATTTTCCCCTTCAGCTATTTTTGTTAAAAGAAGAGAAAATATTTAATAACCACACCAAGTAATTCCTTTATATTTACATCTATTTTATTGTTATTATTGTTGTCTTGTTGTTGTTGTTGTTGTTGTACATAGTTTCCCAGAACTTTTTATAAACCTATTTTGTGATATGTGAAAGCTGTTACTCCAAAGAATTAGAGCGTTACAAATTATTAGATAATGTAGGTAGCCAACAGGGTTGTTCCATAAAACCTGTTAGATGACAATATTTCTCATTGTGGAAATTCATATTAATTGTAAATATGTTAATTATAATCTAGGACAGGTGAATATATTATATTAGTTAATACCAGAGACAGGTAAATATATATATTATGTTAGTTATAACTAGTGTCAGGTAAATATATATATTATATTAGTTATAACCAGAGACAGGTAAATAATATATTATGTTAGTTATAACCAGAGACAGGTAAATATATATAATATATTAGTTATAACCAGAGACAGGTAAATATATATAATATATTAGTTATAACCAGAGACAGGTAAATATATATATTATGTTAGTTATAACCAGTGTCAGGTAAATATATATATTATATTAGTTATAACCAGAGACAGGTAAATAATATATTATGTTAGTTATAACCAGTGTCAGGTAAATATATATATTATGTTAGTTATAACCAGTGTCAGGTAAATAATATATTATATTAGTTATAACTAGTGTCAAGTAAATAATATATTATATTAGTTATAACTAGTGTCAGGTAAATAATATATTATGTTAGTTATAACCAGTGTCAGGTAAATAATATATTATGTTAGTTATAATCAGAGACAGGTAAATAATATATTATGTTAGTTATAACCAGTGTCAGGTAAATAATATATTATGTTAGTTATAACCAGAGACAGGTAAATAATATATTATGTTAGTTATAACCAGTGTCAGGTAAATAATATATTATGTTAGTTATAACCAGAGACAGGTAAATAATATATTATGTTAGTTATAACTAGTGTCAGGTAAATAATATATTATATTAGTTATAACTAGTGTCAGGTAAATAATATATTATGTTAGTTATAACTAGTGTCAGGTAAATAATATATTATGTTAGTTATAACTAGTGTCAGGTAAATAATATATTATATTAGTTATAACTAGTGTCAGGTAAATAATATATTATATTAGTTATAACTAGTGTCAGGTAAATAATATATTATATTAGTTATAACTAGTGTCAAGTAAATAATATATTATATTAGTTATAACCAGTGTCAGGTAAATAATATATTATGTTAGTTATAACCAGTGTCAGGTAAATAATATATTATGTTAGTTATAACCAGTGTCAGGTAAATAATATATTATGTTAGTTATAACCAGTGTCAGGTAAATAATATATTATGTTAGTTATAACTAGTGTCAGGTAAATAATATATTATGTTAGTTATAACCAGTGTCAGGTAAATAATATATTATGTTAGTTATAACCAGTGTCAGGTAAATAATATATTATGTTAGTTATAACCAGTGTCAGGTAAATAATATATTATGTTAGTTATAACTAGTGTCAGGTAAATAATATATTATATTAGTTATAACCAGTGTCAGGTAAATAATATATTATGTTAGTTATAACCAGTGTCAGGTAAATAATATATTATATTAGTTATAACTAGTGTCAGGTAAATAATATATTATATTAGTTATAACTAGTGTCAGGTAAATAATATATTATATTAGTTATAACTAGTGTCAGGTAAATAATATATTATATTAGTTATAACCAGTGTCAGGTAAATAATTATTTCTACTTTTGGCACAAGGCCAACAATTACCCCAGTGCATTACTGGTACTTTATTTCATTGACCCCCGTAAGGATGAAAGGCTAAGCCAACCTCGGTGGAATTTGAACCTAGAACGTGAAGGACCATAACTCTATGCTGCCAAACATGGTGTCTGATGCTCTACCGATTCTGCCAAACTACTACCCTGGTAAATATATATTAGTTAAAACCAGAGTCAGGTAAATAATATATTATATTAATTATAACCTGAGATAAGTAAATATACATTACATTAATAATGTTTAATAGGACCCTTCAGTTGTGTTAAGGACCTGACAGCCTCCCTCGTGTTGGTGATCAACATAACCTCCCTCATGTTGGTGAACTACATGATAACCTCCCTCGTGTTGGCGATCAACATGATAACCTCCTGCATGTTGGCGAACTACACAATAAAGACACCCAGTAACTGACAAATGATACTTCTGGTATCTGTAAACAATAAAATGGGATTGTCACAACAATGTTTGTAACATTTCTTTCATTTAATGTCTATACATGTTCCCCACTAATATGAATTCATTTTTAATCATTGTAAACAAGAGATAATAGGCAGTGAATTGGCAGAATTGTTAGAACGTAGGATAGAATACTTTGTGGTATTGTTAGAACGTAGGATAGAATACTTTGTGGTATTGTTAGAATGTAGGATAGAATACTTTGTGGCATTAGTTCCAACTCTCTGCTCTCTGAGTTTGAATCCTGTCGAGGTCAACTTTGCTTTTCCTCCTTTCAAGATCAATAAAAAAAAAGTACTAGTCAAATATTGGGGTTTATTCTTCCTCTACATATCTTTCTCACTTCCTCTCTATCTTTTGAGATTGATAAAAAAAAGTAGCAGTCAAATACTGGGGTCAATTCTTCCTCTATATCTCTTTCTCACCCTCTCTATCCTTCTCTGGAAGAAATCTGCTGTATTCAGACACAGAGAGAAGATGAGTTCCACCAGGTTTTAAAATGCCTTAGAAATGTTGTATACCACTAGAGCACCCCTACAACTCCATCGAAGTTATGGGACCATAGAAACAAACAAGAAATGAAACGGTAACACCAGTGTTCGTCTTGAGTTCAAGTTACATATAGTATGGCTAACTGAATATTCATGGGACCTTGAGCTCTTGTTTAAAAAGGCATGGATTGGCAGTATCAGTAGAGGGTTGGATGCCATGTTTTGCCATTCTGAGTTCAAAGTACCAGTAATGCACTGAGATAATTACTGGCCTTGTACCAAATGTAGAAACAATTATTTTGGATAATTGATGTTTGACACGAATACTGTACTGAAGATAGCAAGTTTGGCTTTTACGCCACCTCCTGAATGCTGAAGCTGGCATACTACTGCACCAGCTCCTGCAATGGAAGCAAGAAAGTTAAAACAATATTTGCAGACTATTCATCATAAGGATGGTACCTACTTTATCAATCTCTTCTTCGTCGAACCACAAATTTATGGGACATAAATAAATTATAAATCTAAGTAAGGAAAAATTACAAAAAATTATTTTTAATGTCATTGGGAATGTTTTTAAAAAAATGCAACTGGATTCAGTAGTGTGGACACTATAAAATTGTTGAACAGTTCAGCTGACTTGTGACATGTAGTTGATAGCTCTTGTTATGTAGGTGACCAAATTATTGAGAGTGGGTGGAGGTAGCCAGACAAAGAACTGTTACTTCTATAGACAACAGGTTTCTCTCTATAGAGAAGTACACTGTATGACTCATGTGTAAGAAATATGAAACATATATAGAGAGAAACAAATACAAAAAAAAAAAAATGGGCTAAGGGGAAGTAACTCAAATAGGCCTATGACAAGATCAAACAAATTAAAAACAAGAAAAGTATTTTAGAAAAACATTTACTTTTTACACCAAATATTAGTTGTATGTCTCTCACTCTATCTATATCTATATATTAATTTCAACAACGTCAGTATTCCGTGTGTCATAATTCTCAATTATCATTGGTTCATAGGTTTCAAACGACTCCGCCCACCTCAACGACGCCAAACTTAAATTAATACGCATAATGCCAATGAGGGAGTGAGAGGGGAGAGTAAGAAACAGAGAGGCAAAGTGAACGCTGTAACTATTACCATGTGTGCGTATGTTTTTACGTGGGCGTATGTTTATGTGTGCGTGCGAGCAGCGTTCCACAGAAAGTAAAAACTATCAACATGTGTGAGTGTCTGCGTGTGTAAGTTTGCGTGCGTGTGCGTTTCCATGAGTGTATGTGTGTGTACGTGGGGCGCCCCACAATCGCCACGCAGTTTATCTGTCTGTGCGCCTGTCTGTCAGTCTAACATACACAGAGCTGTGAAGGGAGTAAATAGGGACCTTTACTTTACATTGACGGACATCTTTTATATTTATTATTGTGTCATTTTTTGACAATTGCTCGAAATGAATACTGATAATAAAAGCAATTCGACTTTATCAAACAGTGAACTACAGCGGCGACGGCGTGCAGCCAGGAATGAAGAAAAACAGGTCGAACAGCACCATCGGAACGCCAAACTTCAGAGGCGAAGACGTGTCGCCATGAATGAAGAGAAGCTGGCTGAACAACGCCAACGTAAGGCTGGAGCCAAGCAGCAACGCCGTGCTGCGATGGTTGAAGACAAACTGGCTCAACATCATCAGCAGATGGCCAGAATTCAGCAGCAACGGCATGCTGCGATGGATGAAGAGGAGCTGGCTGAACAGCGCCAGCGCAATACAGAAGTTCAGAGAATGTGTCGCCAAAGTGCTCCTCATTCCAGTAAAGAGGCTAGAAGGCGAACGGATGATATTAAAAATGGATCATGGCAACCGTGTCATTTTCAGATTGGTGGACGAGCAGAGTGTCCACATTTTGGAGCATTGCTTTGGAGGCACGAAAAGACGTGGACCACAATGTGCTGTCATAAAGGAGCAGTTCAACTAGAACCCTTGCGAATGCCGGATGATGAGGAGTCACCAGAGTTTAAAATACTAAGTATGTGGGGTGATCAAGGAAACCGAGGTAGACTACTGCGCAAATATTCGCGGCAAATTAACAATTCATTAGCATTAGCATCGCAGAGAATTAGTGAGATGTTTGAGAGTGGAGCATGGCAACTGAATGTAATCATTCAAGGCCGTTTGTATCATTGTATCGGTAATTTAGAAGTTATCCCAGGAGAGAGGCCTCGATTCGCTCAAATTTACGTTAACGATCCAGATTATAGTGAATCGGAGGAGGATATCAGGATCGGTTGGATGAAGTTGCCGGGAAATATAACTGAACTTGAACGGCAAAGGTTAAGTTATTTGATCCGTGATTTGCAATCATGGCTTAGACAGTGTAACCCTTATGTTATGGATTTCATATTGGTGGCTGAACTGCAAAATGTTCAGCAGCAAACATTGGTGATTAAGGCTGACGCAGTGCCAAGGAATCAACACGAACAGCGATATAATGCCCCTGAAGGATTTCGTGAAGTTGCTGTGTTGATGGACGATAAGCCTGGATCGAGAGATATCGTCCTCAATCGCAGAGATGGTGGTCTCAAGACTATCAATGAGTCAAATGGGGCATACGCTCCATTGCATTATGTTCTTTTATTCCCAAAAAGTGAAAATGGATGGAACATGTCTGTTCATTTAGATGATCATGAGAATCAGCATCAACAGGGAGGCGGCAATAGACACAATATTTCGATTCGCGACTTTTACGCATTCCATTTGAACGAGAGGAATCAACAGAGAAATGCGCTATTTCAAGCCAGCAGATTGTTCCAGGAATACTGTTGTATAGCATTCGCAAAGATCGAAAATCAAAGGCTAAATTATATAGCTACACATCAGCAACATATCAGAGCTGAATTGTATAATAATATACAGGATGCGATAACAGCCAATGATGCCAATTACAAGCAAATTGGTCGACGCATCATTTTGCCATCATCGTTCATCGGCGGCCTGAGATATATGAACATTCGCTATTAGGATGCAACGGCTATTGTCAGAAAGTTTGGAAAGCCAGATTTGTTTATAACAGTTACATGCAATCCTGAATAGACTGATATTAAGGATGCACTTTTGCCAGGACAACAGCCAAAGCACCGTCCTGATATTGTGGCAAGAGTATTCAAAGGATATCTGAAAAAGATAATGAATGATGTGGAAAAAGAGGGAATCTTTGGAGGTATAGTTGCTTTTACATACGTAATTGACTTCCAAAAAAGAGGATTGTCACATGCACATTTGCTGATCATTTTACATAGAGATTGCAAATTGTGATGTGCTGAGGATGTCGACAGCATTGTGTGTGCTGAACTGCCGGAGAATAAGGCACTATGCAACTTGGTGGCAAAGTCAATGGTGCACAACCAATGCGGAGTGGCAAATCGGAAAGTGCCTTGCATGAAAAATGGCCAATGCAGTAAGCAATTTCCGAAATCTTTTGTCACGAACACTTCCTGGAACGATGGGGATGCTCATCCCTCATACAGAAGACGGTCGCCTGCCGATGGCGGTTTGGTCGAAAATGTAAACGGTCGACAGGTTACAAATCAATGGGTTGTGCCATACAATCCATATTTGATTATGAAATATCGTTGTCATATTAATGTGGAAATTTGTAGCTCAGTGAAAGCTTGCAAATATCTATTCAAATATGTTTACAAAGGTCATGATGGGGCAATGATGAATGTCAGGAATGAGGAAGCGAACCAAGGAGATGAAGTTGGCAGGTTCCAGGATGTTCGCTCGATTGGATCTAGCGAAGCTTGCTGGAGATTGTTCGATTTTGATCTCAATGAACGCAAACCCAGCGTTCAGAAACTGACGGTTCACTTAGAGAATAGGCAAATGGTCTGTTTTAAGGACACTAGAAGATGTGTCAAAAGAATTGCTAACGCACCACCTCCTAAGACGGAATTGACTGAGTGGTTCAAGTATAATAGGGAACATGCTTTGAACCCGGATCAAAAGCAACTCTACTGCGATTTCCCTTTGCACTATACGTGGGATAAGAAGGGAAAGAAATAGAATAATAGAAAACAAAAGTTAAGATTCATGACTATTGGATGGGTTTGTAATGTCCATCCAGCATCTGGTGATGTGTTTTATCTCCGAATTCTGTTGCATAATGATTTTTCGAGAGGTAAACAGAGCTTCGCTGATTTGAAAACAATCAATGGCATGGAATATGAAACATACCAGGCTGTGTGTCAGCATCTGGGACTCCTTCAAGATGATGCTGAATGGAATAACGCCATGGAAGCTGCAGGAACAACACAGATGCCAGCTCAAATAAGGCAGTTGTTTGTCACGATTCTAGGATTCTGCAATCCTGCCGATCCAAGAGAGTTATTTGAACGCCATTGGGGAATTATGGCTGATGATTTTAGGCATCATCTTCAGGTCGATGATGAAAATTTGATGAAAGCTATTGTTTTGCTCAATATTGAGCAACTGCTTGAAGTTCATTTCAAATGTTTAACAGATTTCAATTTGCCAATTCCTGATGAAGAAATGCGGCAACGTGTCTTAGCATTGAACATGAGATTGCAGCTTAGACGGTTGCCACTCGATCGGAGGGAACTATTCCAGTTTGATCCACTGGAACAGCAACGTATTGTGGATGAACGTATGCCAATGTTGACCCAATCTCAGAGAGAATTGGTCGATGGCGTTCCTCACTCGATTTCCACTAATGAGCAACTTTGTGCTTTCACAGATGCTCCAGGAGGCACCGGAAAGACATTCTGTTTCAACACTATGTTATCGGCAGTCAGAGCTCAGAGGAAGATTGCTCTCCCTGTGGCCACCAGTGGGATCGCTGCCACTTTGCTGAGTGGTGAAAGGACCTTCCACTCATGCTTCAAGGCTCCATTGGCTCCGGATAAGTTGAGTGTCTGTAACATTACAGGACAAAGTGAACTCGTGGGCCTTATACGCAATATGTCTCTGATTATTTGGGACGAGGCTCCAATGGCACACAGATATTTGCTGGAGGCATTGGACAGAACTTTGAGAGATATCTGCGGTAGTGACCTGCCATTCGGTGGTAAGACTATCGTTCTTGGTGGCGATTTCAGACAGGTGCTACCAATTGTTTTGAATGCTCAAAGAGCGCAAATTGTCGATGCATGTCTGAAAAAGCCCCCATTGTGGCGCCATTTCAGAGTTTTGCGATTACACGATAATATGCGACTTCGTATGTTTGGGCAAAACGAAGAGGCTGAGACATACGGCCGATGGTTGATGCAGTTGGGAAACGATGAATTGCCACACGTTGGGGATAATCAGACTGTAAGAATCCCAGACCATTTGGTCATGCCACTGGACCGCCAAGCATTGATTGACTGGGTGTTCCCTAATTTGAATGCTTTTTGGCAGAATATCTCCTGGATATCGGAACGTGTTATTCTAACTCATATGAATGCAACGGTCGATGAAATAAATTCACAAGTAGCCGGAATGTTTCCTGGAGAGGAATGGTTGACCGTCAGTGCGGATGCAATGGAGCCTAATCAGCAGAACAATATGGATGTTCCGACTGAGTATCTGAATTCACTTCAAATACCCGGATTTCCCCCACATATTTTGAGGTTGAAAAAGGGTATGCCGATTATATTGCTTAGAAAATGGGTCTTTGCAATGGTACCAGATTGATTGTTGAGAGATTGATTAATGGAAGAGTTTTAGAAGCTAAACTCCCAGGCAGAGAGGAATCGGTTCTCATTCCGAGGATCATGCTGAGACCAAGTGAAGATCTGCTGCCATTCATTTGGCAAAGGAGACAGTTTCCCGTCAATTTGGCCTTCTCCATGACTGTCAACAAGGCACAGGGACAGACTTTCAAGTGTGTCGGTGTCTACTTGAATGATCCAGCATTCAGCCATGGGCTGAATGTTGCTGCATCTCGAGTGTGCAATCCTGATGGTATAAAATTTGCAATTGATACCACTAACAGAGGAACAACCCTGAATATTGTCTATAATGAAGCTGATGTATGCATATCATTAATGCTATCAATAAGCGACGTAAATGATTCGGACATTGGTGTCCTTTGATCAGTATTGTGAGCTTTGACAGAATTATCATTTATGTTCAATGTCATTTAATGTCGTTATGAGCAATAAAAACAAACAAGCATTGGTAAAAATTGCTTTCACTGCTATGTTGCGCAATAAATACCAACAAGTATTGGTAGAAATTGCCTTCACTGCTATGAATATTCGACGTAAATGATTCAGACATTGGTGTCCTTTGATCAGTATTGTGAGCTTTGACAGAGTTATCATTTCTGTTCAATGTCATTTATTGTCGATAATGAGCAATAAAAACCAACAAGTATTGGTAGAAATTGCCTTCAAATTTATCGCTTCTGATTGCGGTGGTAATAAAACCTCATCATATGGCTGAGTCTGGCAAAAAGGTTGGATCCTATGGCCGGCCAGGGCTAGAGTAATATTGAAAAACAATTCTATTTTCGAAGTAGAAGGATCCGCCATTTGGAGTTCAAACCAAGCCACCTCCCCAAGTTAAACTCTGGGCAACATTGACTGTCTATTACTCAGTGGCTAAGAGCCTGGAAATTACTGAATAAATTTTTGTGTCATATAATTTGTTGTTTTATTATTATAGCTGACCACGTTATCCATATCCATATTAATTTGGCATTTGTATAAACCATTTCAAGTAAATAGGGACCTTTTTACATTGACGGACATCTTTTATATTAATTATCTACATCTATATCTACATATAATATAAAAGATTGGAACTTCCATCATCCTTTTGAGAAATGTGGAACAACCACGTCTATGCAATAATACACGTTTTACAGTCAGGCAGAAGATGAACCATCTCCTAGAGGTCACTATTCTATGTGGGAGCACCTAGAATTGTTCATATACTATGCACAAACGGTACAACAAAGAATCTGGTATATCTGGAAGATTTTTTTTTACTGTCTTTTGTATCACACAGACACCACGGACTCGCCTCATACTATAACCAGACAGACATCCAATACAGTCATTTTCTCTTTTACCTGTCTTCTCTTATCATCTGTTTACCCGGGCGAAGCCGGGTACGTCAGCTAGTATGTATATATGTATATATGCATATATATATACAGGGTGCGGACGACATCTGTTCGCAATTTTCAACTGCTAATTTTATGCAAATTTTTTTTACTTCCGATGTCACTCTTGCCTTCATAAAGACAGTGACTATATTTCCATTATTTATTTTCTGAATAATTGATTATCAATAATTTTGAACCTCCAAATTTGTGAAAGAGACACAGAGTTCTTCTTGGAATCCGCACTGGGAGGACAAATAAGGAAATTTCAGACTTTCTCAGTGTCAGCAGGAGAATGGTGTCTCATCCAAAGACGTGCCCAGAGTCATGCAGACAAAGTTTCCAGTGACAACATTGGTCTTAGGTGTCGTCAGCAGTCAAGGCGATGTCATGCCACCTCACTTCTTCCCTGAGGCCTCAAGCTGAACACTGATGGCTACATCCGGGTTCTGGGCGAGGTAGTAAAGCCCTGGATCAACCAGGTAGCTGCAGGTATGCCGTACGTGTGGAAGCAAGACTCAGCGCCCTGCCATACCAGCCGAAAGACCCAAGCCTGGCTGTCAGAGAACTTCATCGACCACACTTCACCTGACATCTGGCCTCCCAGCTCGCCTGACTGCAACCCCTTCGACTTCTTTGTGTGGGGCGCAGTGGAACGAGACACCAACAGATCTAGCTGCAATACAAAAGACTATCTGAAGGCCAGGATCACAAGTGCCTTTAGGGGCCTAAGTTGGGGGACAGTGACGAAGGCCTGTAGCCGGTTCCGAGGCCGTCATCAAAGCCAATGGCGGGTTTATCAAGTGAGATCGAAAGAACAAGTCATGAAGACAAACTGACCCAAATTTGATAAATAAATCTTAAAAAATTAAACTACTGTGACAGTAATCTTGCGAAGAGATATCGTCCGCACCCTGTATGTATATATATATATATATTCATGGGGAGATGCAAAGTGAGTATATCATCATCATCATTTTACGTCCGCTTTTCCCTGCTTGCAATGGTTGGATTGGTCCTATTCAGCATCTCTCCACTTGTCACGGTCCTTCGTCATCTCCACCGTGAGTTTCAGCGATCTGAGGTCTGCTCTCACCACCTCCGCCCATGTTTTTCGAGGTTTACCTCTACTGCGTCTTCCCTCAACTGGGACTTCCTGGCACTTCTTCACCCATCAGTCATCTTCCATGCGCATCACATGTCCATACCATCTCAGCCTTCTCTCCTGCACACCACAACTTATGCCTCTGATACCTAGTTTCTTTCTCAACTCGTCTATGCTTGGTTGTTCACGCACATTGACATTGCACATCAAACGGATCATGCTTGCTTCATTTCTCTCCAGCCGTCGCATATCTTCTGCAGTTGCTGCCCATGTCTCACTACCATGCAGCATCGCGCATCTCACACAGGCATCATATAACTGTCCTTTCGTATGCAGGGAGAAACCCTTCTTTGTCAACAGAGGAAGCAGCTCCCTAAACTTCTTCCAACCCATCCTTATTCTAGATACTATGGCCTCGGAACACCCCCCTCCCATGCTAATCTGATCACCTAGGTACCGGAAGCTATCAACCACTTCTATAGAACCCACCTGCATTGGAAAAATGAGTCTATCACAGTGATGACTACTGCCAACTTTCCCTGTACATCTACTGCATACGTAGTTTTCCCTACCTGTTAGTTTGCCTACTATCCCACTACATCTCTTGTGTACCCAAAATCTGCATTGCGTACATTTTATGGAATTTATGCCAGTTCCTTTCCTACATATCGAACATGGCCATTTTTCTGATGGAATCAGAGTATTGTCCTCTCTTCTACTTATCAACACTTTTGTTTTAGCTATGTTCACTTTCAGGCCTCTTGATTCCAACTGCTGTTTCCATAGCCAGAATTTATTCTCTACCTCCTTTGCTGATTCTGCTATAAGAACCAGATCATCAACATCGAGAAGTTCCCATGGGCATCCAGTCTTAAACTCCTCTGTTATGGCTTGGAGGACTATAATGAACAAGAGTGGGCTGAGGACAGATCCCTGATGTACTCCTACTTGTATCTGGAATTCCTCACTAAACTCCATTCCTACCCTGACTTTACTGAGAGTACCTCTGTACAAAGTTTGCACTGTCCTCACAAGCCATTCCTCAACACCTAGTTTCCTTAGGGACCACCAGATGACAGATCGGGGTACACTATCAAAGGCCTTCTCTAGGTCAACATAAGCTAAGGATAGTGGCTTATTCTTCTCTAAGAACCTCTCTTGTAGTTGCCTTACTATATATATATCTATAAATATATGTGCATGTGTGTGTGTCTGTCTCAGTGTGTGTCTATGTGTGTGTGTTTGTGTATGTCAGTGTATGTGTCGGTATATATGTGTATGTCAATGTATGTGTCGGTATATATGTGTATGTCAATGTATGTGTCTATAGTCAGTGTGTATATATGACAGCTGTCTCTAATACAGAAACAATGACAATATTAAACATTAGTGAAGCTAACAATTATATACATGTTAGTATTTGTTTTATTCTTTTACTAGTTTAAGAGTGTGGCCATACTGGAGCACTGCTTTAAACAGTCCTAGTCTGTCATACACCAAAAGACTGTGGCCATACTGGGGCACTGCTTTAAACAGTCCTAGTCTGTCATACACCACAAGACTGTGGCCATACTGGAGCACTGCTTTAAACAGTCCTAGTCTGTCATACACCATAAGAGTGTGGCCATACTGGGGCACTGCTTTAAACAGTCCTAGTCTGTCATACACCACAAGACTGTGGCCATACTGGGGAACTGCTTTAAACAGTCCTAGTCTGTCATACACCATAAGACTGTGGCCATACTGGGGCACTGCTTTAAACAGTCCTAGTCTGTCATACACCATAAGACTGGCCATACTGGGGCACTGCTTTAAACAGTCCTAGTCTGACATACACTGTGGCCATACTGGGGCACTGCTTTAAACAGTCCTAGTCTGTCATACACTGTGGCCATACTGGGGCACTGCTTTAAACAGTCCTAGTCTGACATACACTGTGGCCATACTGGGGCACTGCTTTAGACAGTCCTAGTCTGTCATACACTGTGGCCATACTGGGGCACTGCTTTAAACAGTCCTAGTCTGTCATACACCATAAAACTGTGGCCATACAGGGACATTGCTTTAAACAGTCCTAGCCAGTCATATTTACACCATAAGACTGTGGCCATACTGGGGCACTGCTTTAAACAGTCCTAGTCTGTCATACACCATAAGACTGTTGCCATACTGGAGCACTGTTTTAAACAGTCCTAGTCTTGTCATATTTACACCATAAAACTGTGGCCATACTGGAGCACTGTTTTAAACTGTCCTAGTCTGTCATACACCATAAGACTGGCCATACTGGGGCACTGCTTTAAACAGTCCTAGTCTGCCATATTTACACTGATACTTATTTTATTGATTTCATTTTGTCAAACCACAAATATAAACAAATGATAGATGTAAGCACACACACACACACACATATATATATACACACACACACATGCATTGATTAAAGAAGGCTCATGGCTTAGTGGTTAGAAAGTTGGATTCGCAATCGTGGGGTTGTGAGTTCAATTCTCAGACCAGGTGATGCATTGTGTCCTTGAGCAAGACAATTTATTTCACATTGCTCCTTCTGCCAGAAGTTATGACTGGTAGATAGTATAAGCAATGGAAAGACCAATGCAAACAGTGTTTCTTTGGTCCGATTTAACGAGGTCCACCCCACTCGGCAAGCAAATGAGGTCCGGGAACTTGTCAAGCGATCACATATATATAATATAAATAGATGGTCTGTGGCTTAGTAGTTAAAGTGTTGAGTTCACAGCCATGTCTACACCAATGTGTGAAATGAACTCTTTAACCACACAGTCATTGTAAAATTGAGCAGTATTAGAGTAAAGACTTTAATTCTCAATATGATGCAGTTGTAGTGTGGTTTTTGTACTTTTCAAGAATGTCTTGCTAATGTCGTTTGTTAATACAAATATCCAAAGTATCTTTATTTGTATATAAATCATCGTAAAAAAAAAGAAGCCAAAATTTGCAGTATTAGCATAAAGACTTTAATATTTAATGTGACGCAGTCTCAGAGCTATTTTAATGCTTTTCAAAAATGTTTTAATGCAGTTTTATGCAATATAGGACGTTAAGTGTTGAAATAGTTAAACTATTGGCAACATTTCAAATGTTGCCAACATTAAGAGACCAGAGCTGCCAAAAAGTACTTGAAAATAACCATCGCTCATTTGAGATATTTTACTTCATCTACCATTATGTTTTTTGTGTGATTCAAAAGAACAGCCATTAAACAGTATTCACTGTATAATGGATGTTTCCAGAAAGGTTAATACAAAACAAACACAATAATTATGCCATCTAAAATATATGGATTTTTTTCTTACTCATTAACTTATTAAATATATCTTGGTTAATTATTCCTAAATTTAGTTATTTTAATTTTATGGAGATCAATAGCAGGCTTTATTGCCTGTAGACAAATCCATTGATTTTTATATTTCTGTAGAGATCAATGGGGGCATTTATTGACTGTATACAAATCCACTGACTTTTATATTTCTGTAGAGATCAATAGAATTTATTGACTGTATACAAACAAAGAATTGGGATGACCCTTCAGGTGTGTCAAGGACATGGCACCCTCTCTAGTGCTGGTTATCTACATAATAAATACACCCAGCATACACTGTAAGGTGGTTGGTGATAGGAAGGGCATCCAGCCATAGAAACCAAGCCAGAAACAGTTCCGTATGAGTAAGACACGGTCACCTGACACAACTTGCCTCAAATGGGACATGTCTAACCCATGCTAGTGTGGAAAATGGACGTTAAACGATGATGATGATGATGATGGTGGTGATGATATACAACAACAATAAATAATAATAAAAATAATAATAATTGTTTCTACTTTTGGCACAAGGCCAGCAATTACCCAGTGCATTACTGGTACTTTATTTTATCGACCCCGTAAGGATGAAAGGCAAAGTTAACCTCGGCTGGATTTGAACTCAGATCATAAAGGGAGGTAACTCTATGCTTCAAAGCATGGCGGCCGACCCTCTACCGATACTGCCAATCCACCGCCTTAAAAATAATCATAATAAAAAGGATTTGGGACTGTCATGAAATCAAGGTCATCTCGATTGTCATGGGAGCACTAGGTACTATCTCAAAGAGTTTTCAAGGATGGTTAAAGAAAATTAGTCCAGCCCCTATTTTTGGAACACTTCAAAAGACGTACTTGCTGGGAACAGCAAGAACCGTCTGATACGTCTTGAATATCTGAGGCTGCAGATAATGGCTTGATGTTCATTTGAACAAACTTTCCAGTTAAATAACATCAATGACTGAGACTCCAAGAATATTAAATAAATAACATGTCTAAAATTCTATCAGATATATTCAAAAATATATTTGAAGTTACCACCCTTTCCCTTACGATGTCTTGTTTGAACATTCCATGATGGCACAGTTAAGACAGGTCATCACGAGATCAGTGACAGTTCTTATATGGACTTGCTACTACTCCTTGCTTGTACATTCTATTTTGGCACAGTTTGGAAGGGTCAGATTGTCAAGGTCTGAGGCAATTCTTATTTGGAGATACTGCCATTTCTTCTACGATGTCTTGTTTCTACATTCTGTTTTGCCAAAGTTTGGCTGGATCATCATGAGGTCTGTGACAGTTTATATTTAAAGTTACTGCCCCATTCCTCTACGATGTCTCAGAGTTTTGTCAGGCCATCATGAGGTCTGGGGCCTTTTTTATTTGGAGATACTGCCCGTTCCCCTACAATGTCTTGTTTGTACATTCAATTTTTGTAGAGTTTTGTCGGGTCATCATGGTCTGAGGCAGTTTATATTTAGAGTTACTGCCTCCACCCAATTGAGAAATATGTCTCGTTTCTGTGTTACAATTTGGCACAGTTTCTGCAACTGTCTGCCTCTCCTCCCCAACACCACCATAACTGACAACATAAATAGCAGTCACATATATAAGTCAATTAAAAGGTTCTAATTCTCCACCTAAAATAATTTGTGATCAACATTTCCTAAATAAATATTTTTGTTATGTTAAATTAAGAGGAGCTGAGAGTTGTAATTATAAGCAACCAAAGAGACAATGATAACGAGGTCTGAAAATATGTTTCATAACCTTCCTCTTTATTATATATAAACTGGCTGACTTTCAACAGAGCGTGCTGTTTAATTAAAATAAAGAGCTGCTGTATTCAGTGCTGGATTTAGGACAAATGAGGCCCTGTGCTTGTTAAGTTATGAGGCCCCTTACGGAGGTAATTCATAAAAATTTGCAAGGTCAGAAATATTGTTCTCAAAATAAATAATACCAAAATCTCATAGATTCAATATTATGTGAGATAATTATGTGATGTAAAGCCTTTACCATGAAAATATAGTAAATATAGAGTAAAGTAAATGCTAAATAGCTTAATATCATAGAACCAGGAATGGTTTCAAGCAGTTTGGTATCAAAAGAGTTAATGCATTATATTTCACTTAGAATATAACTGGCTGACTTGGTGTGACCTCTTTTAAGGTACTTCACACTACTTCACCTCTCATCAGCCATATTGTGTCCAGACCCATGTATATGGGTGTGTGTCTGACTGTGTCTGTGTCAGTGTGTGTGTGTGTGTGTGTGTGTGTGCTGATGCCAATCCTTTTCTGTTTAATGGGTTTATACATCCTGTTATTATTAGACTATTTTATATAGTCAAACGTTACGGAGAAATCTTCTTATTCAATATACATACATACATATATATATATATATATATATAATTAATGAATGAAACAAAACAATATATATGTATATATGTATAATATATATTTATGTCTACAAACAATTCCACATTCTGCCAAGTGTATTTTATTGTAACACCATATATATATATATATATATATATATATATAGATATATATATACAGTGCGTACAGGACCATTGTGCCAAAAGTAGAAACAATTATATAAAATATATATATATAAAATATATGTAGAGGTTATATTTAATTTGTTGGGATACAAACTAAAACTAACCTATATTATATTTTATTATATATTATATAAAACTAACCTATATTATATTTTATCTGATGAAAGCGCACCATAGTTTGCCTTGGTGGCCCTTGAAATATGTATAATGAAATAAATATGGTTTTATAAATATAGTTTCCATTTGTTAATATATTGTATATATAAAATATATATATATACATTTTATACCATAAGAGGTACGCGTGCACACATACATACATACATATACATGATGCAACAGGAAATATGCTATGTGCTTATGTCTGCTTCCTTCAACTCTGCCTTTATAACAGGTTTCAACTTTCACAGTAAATAGGGTGTTTTCACTACTTAGCGACATTGAAGGTCATATTCATATTACTACACTACAGATAATTCTAAACTATTAAATAAAAACTTCTGAAGCTTACACAATGGAACATTGTAAGCACGTGAAAAACAACTAGCTTTTTGTTTGTTGTACAAGACACTTTTGTTTAAAACTTTTTTTTTTAAATGCGTGTGTATGTATGTGTGTATGAGTATATATATATATATATATATATATATATACATATATATATATTTAAAAGGTCAACGTGTTCCAGCATAAATATATATATAAATATGTATGTATATAGGTGTGTGTGTGTATTATATATTTAAAAGATCAACAAGTTCCGGTATTTTGAATATGTCAATAAGGCAGCATAATATATAGATATATAATGGTTTCTGTTTTAGGCACATCATTATCATCATCACCATTTAACGTTAATTTTTCCACGCTACCATGAGTTAGACGAGTTGTCCTGTTGTATGCAATGTCAGGTCAGGTGACCTTGTCTTGCACATACAGAACTGATTTTGGCTTGGTTTCTACAGCTGGAAGCCCTTCTTAGTGCCAACCTCATTTACAGTGTGTACTGAGTGCTTTTTGTCATGTCACCTACATGACCACTTTACAGTGTGTACTGAGTGCTTTTTGTCATGTCACCTACATGACCACTTTACAGTGTGTACTGAGTGCTTTTTGTCGTGTCACCTACAGGACCGCTTTACAGTGTGTACTGGGTGCTTTTTGTCGTGTCACCTACAGGACCACTTTACAGTGTGTACTGGGTACTTTTTGTCATGACTCCTACATGACCACTTTACAGTGCGTACTGGGTGCTTTTTGTCGTGTCACCTACAGGACCGCTTTACAGTGTGTACTGGGTGCTTTTTGTCGTGTCACCTACAGGACCACTTTACAGTGTGTACTGGGTACTTTTTGTCATGACTCCTACAGGACCACTTTACAGTGTGTACTGGGTACTTTTTGTCATAACACCTACATGACCACTTTACAGTGCGTACTGGGTGCTTTTTGTCATGTCACCTACACGACCGCTTTACAGTGCGTACTGGGTGCTTTTTGTCATGACTCCTACACGACCGCTTTACAGTGCGTACTGGGTGCTTTTTGTCATGACTCCTACACGACCGCTTTACAGTGCGTACTGGGTGCTTTTTGTCGTGTCACCTACAGGACCACTTTACAGTGTGTACTGAGTGCTTTTTGTTGTGTCACCATCACAACCACTTTAGGGGAGGGGAAAGTCTATCTATGTGTCATCAACCCTGAAAAATTCATTGCTAGGGACATAGGCCATCCCCCAAGCTGCACTATCTTTGGTGATCCAGAGTCATTCGTGGTCCTAATTTTTCAATTTTCTGTGGTGACCACAGCAGAGTTATCCAAGGTGGATTTAGCCAGAGTGTAACAATTGCTATATCTCTGCACTTAACTCAGCACATTGGTGCTATTGATGCTGCAGCTACTTCTGTCTGTGTGTGTGTGAGTCTCTGTGTGTGTGTGGTTGATAATTGCTAAGTGGTCTGCGGAGACACACCCACACTCACATATCATCATCATCATCATTTTATGTCTGCTTTTCCCTGCTTGCAAGGATATATATATATATATATACACACACCAACATCTCACACTTGTGTATATATATATATATATATATACAAGTGTATATATATATAATTATACATACAAGTGTATATATATATACACAAGTGTGTATATATATATATATATATACACAAGTGTGTATATATATATATATATATACACAAGTGTATATATATATATATATACACAAGTGTATATATATATATATATATACAAGTGTATATATATATATATATATATATATATACACACACACACACACCAACATCTCACACTTGTATATAAATATATATATATATATATATATATATATATATATATATATATATATACAAGTGTGTATATATATATACAAGTGTATATCTATACTATAAAGCCGACATTGTTATACACGCTGACAAGGTTCCACCTGGTGAGCATCGTAGACACTTCAATGCTCCAGCTGTCCTTGCTGGTCACACCGGGGGAAAGTGTGATATAGTCATCCGACTTGGTGATGAAGGTCTAAAAAAAATTCCCGATACCAACCAAGCATACGATGGCCTTCAGTACCCACTTCTGTACCAACAGGGGAGCATGGATACCACTGGCTGCTTCGTCAAGTTGGATCTAATGGTGAGCCAACCAACAAGAAAGTCTCTGCGATGGATTTTTATGCCTTTCCCCTGATGCTTCGTTCAAACAACTTCGATCATCTTCACCCAGCACGCGACCTATTTCACCAAGATAGAGAGTGAACGCCTTGCTTATACTGCAAGGCATCAGAAGGAACTTTGAAGCTGACAACTAGGCTCACCTTCGTGATGCTGTGAATAATGATGCCAGACATGGCCACGAGATTGGTAAGTTGGTTATCCTCCCTTCCACCTTCGCAGGCAGTCCTTGATATATTCATGAGAAGACTCAAGATGCAATGACATACGTGAGGCACTATGGCTGTCCCAACCTTTTCATCATTTTCACATGCAACCCAAGGTGTATGAAACAACTGGTGAACTCCTTCCTGGCCAAACGTCTGCTCACCGTCATGACCTTATTGCAAGAGTATTCCGTCTGAAAGTTATGAAGCTGACGTCAATCCCAACGAAGTAAGAAATCTTTGGATCAACACGATGTGATATGTGCACCATTGAGTGGCAGAAACGAGGACTTCCCCATGCCCACATTCTAATCTGGCTAATCGAGAAAATCCGTCCTTCCCGGATTGACTCATTGATCCTGCAGAACTCCCTGATCCTGCAGAAGACCAGAGGCTGTTCGACATTATCACAGCTCAAATGGTTCATGGTCCATGTGGGGAATTCAACCCAAGGTCACCTTGCATGGAAGATGGAAAATGCAGCAAGAAGTTTCCACGCAAATTCCTAAAGGAGACACAAACAGAGCATGATGGCTACCCACTGTATAGGAGAAACAGGGCATGATGGCTACCCACTGTATAGGAGAAACAGGGCATGATGGCTACCCACTGTATAGGAGAAACAGACCATGATGGCTACCCACTGTATAGGAGAAACAGGGCAGGATGGCTACCCACTGTATAGGAGAACAGGGCATGATGGCTACCCATTGTATAGGAGAAACAGGGCAGGATGGCTACCCACTGTATAGGAGAACAGGGCATGATGGCTACCCACTGTATAGGAGAAACAGGGCAGGATGGCTACCCACTGTATAGGAGAAACAGGGCAGGATGGCTACCCACTGTATAGGAGAACAGGGCATGATGGCTACCCATTGTATAGGAGAAACAGGGCATGATGGCTACCCATTGTATAGGAGAAACAGGGCATGATGGCTACCCATTGTATAGGAGAAACAGGGCATGATGGCTACCCACTGTATAGGAGAAACAGGGCATGATGGCTACCCACTGTATAGGAGAAACAGGGCATGATGGCTACCCACTGTATAGGAGAAACAGGGCATGATGGCTACCCACTGTATAGGAGAAGAAAGCCAGAGGATGGTGGGAAAACACACACAGCCATTATAAGAGTCAGTGGTCAGCCAGAACAATTCATTATTGACAACAGGTGGATTGTTGCGTACTGTCCTCTCCTCTCCAAAGCCTTCGATGTACACATCAACATTGAATTCTGCAATTCCATAAAGTCTATCAAATATGTCAACAAGGGGTCAGACATGGCAGTGTTCAATCTTCAAGCACAGAATGGCAGAGATGAAGTGAAACAATACCAGAGTGATCGATACATAAGCAGCAATGAGGCCATTTGGCAAATTCTTGGTTTTCTACTTCATGAACGCCATCCTGCAGTCGAGCACCTGGCAGTGCATCTCGAAAATGGCCAGAGAGTTTTCTTCCATCCAGAACAGGCTGCTCAAATTGTTCAAGAACCATCGAAGAATACAACCCCTACGGCCTCTTTCAAGCTCTGCCAAGAAGACGAATTCGCTCAAACACTCTTCTATTGGCAACTTCCCCGCTTCTACACATGGAACAGACCAACCCGAATGTGGCAGCGTAGAAAGGCTGGCAAAGCAGTGGAAGGACACCCTCAAATCAAGTCAGCAGATGTTCTTGGAAGGGTCTACAGCGTCCATCCGACTCAGTTCGAGTGTTTCTTCCTAAGAATGCTCCTGTTCGAGGTTAGAGGACCACAGTCTTTCCAAGATCTGAGAACCATCAATGGCCATCAATGTTCCACTTACAGTTTGGCTTGCCAGATGCATGGTATGTTACACGATGACAGCCATTGGCACCTCACCCTGCAAGAAGCAGCAACTGCTAAAGTCCCTTCTCGGCTGCGAAAACCTTTTGCTATTATGCTGCACAACTGTGATCTCGCCGACCCTCTCGCACTGTGAAACAACCAGCATGAAAGTCTAGCTGAGGAAATCCTTCACCGCACACGCAGACACAATCCGAGCGTAACATACGATGTCGTTTTCAACGAGGCACTCATTTGTCTTGAAAACAGTGTCCTGGAGATTGGTGGTAGGCCTCTAAGTCACTACAGTTTACCTGCTCCTGACAGGAGTGACCAACGAACCCAAATTGATCCATGATCAGCAACTGGCTTACAACACCATTGTTGATGATATGACAACTAACAAGGGTGGCCTCTTCTTCGTTGATGCTCCAGGAGGCACAGGAAAGACATTCGTCATCAACCTCTTACTTGCAACGGTGAGAAAGAACAGGTGGATCGCACTGGCCGTTGCTTCCTCTGGAATTGCAGCGACTCTTCTCTCCGGAAGTCACACCGCTCATTCCAGTTTCAAACTCCCGCTGAACCTTGCGAAGATTGAAACTCCAATCTGCAACATTCAACATGGAAGTGTTCTGGCTGATCTCATCAAGCAATGTCGCCTCATTCTCTGGGATGAATGCACTATGGCTCACAAAGGTACTTATTTCTAATTTGGGCGTCATTTTTTTTTCTATTTCTTTGTTTTTTGGCACTTTTGGCATCCTCCTATAATTCCTTTTCCATGTTTTTTTTCTCGCACAGCTGCTTTTGAGGCGCTGGACAGGACACTGCAAGACATTTGAGGAAATAACTCCATCATGGGAGGTGTTACCTTCGTCATGGCTGGTGACTTCAGACAGACATTTCCAGTTATCCCTCGCGGAACTCGAGCTGATGAGGTGAAGGCATCAATTAAGTCTTCATACCTCTGGAACAAAATCTCAAAGCTCAGTCTGTCGACCAATATGAGGGTTCACCTGCATGGTGACCAACAAGCAGGAATTTTTGCACAGTACCTACTTGAGCTTGGAAGCAGGGCCACAAGTGCTGGCGATCGACTCATTGGTGTGGATGGAATTGGGATGGTTGTCCAGACAGAAGAAGAACTTTCATCCAAAGTCTTCCCACGGCTGTCTGAGAATTTCACTTGCCATGATTGGCTCTGTGAAAGAGCAATACTTGCACCAAGAAATTAGTGTCAGAGACATCAACGATAGGCTTCTTAAGCAGATCCCTGGGCCTGTTCACACGTACCAGTCAATGGATTGTGTGGTTGACACAGATGTGGCAGTTCAATACCCAGTGGAATTCTTGAACGCTCTTGATTTGCCAGGAATTCCTCCACACTGGTTACAGTTAAAGCTTGGTTCCCCTATCATCCTGCTGCAAAATCTGAACCCACCAAAGCTCTGCAATGGCACACGACTTGCAGTGAAGCAGATACTGCGTCATGTCATTGAAGCCACAATCATGACTGGAGTTGGTAGGGAAGATGTATTTATTCCTCGCATCCCATTGCTGCCAGCCAACTTACCCTTTGAGTTCAAGCGACTTCAATTTCTAATAAGACTAAGCTTCGCAATTGCCATCAACAATGGAGGCACATGGCTTAGTGGTTAGAGCATTGGCCTTGCAATCGAACGTTGTGGGTTCAATTCTTAGACCGGGTGATGTGTTGTTTCCTTGAGCAAGACACTTTATTTCACATTGCTCCAGTTTACTCAGCTGTAGAAATGAGATGATAGGGACTGGGGGTCCATATCATGCCACTGCAAAGTGGTCGTGGATATACCACGGCAAAAAAGCACCCAGCCCACACTGTAAATGAGGTTGGTGTTAGGAAGGGCATCCAGCTGTAGAAATCAAGCTAGAATCAGTTCCCGTCCCACCCTTGCAAGCAGGGAAAAAGCGGACGTAAAATGAAATGATGATGATGATGATGAAAGCTCAGGGTCAAAATCTACAAGTGGCCGGCCTTCATCTTGGAAAACCATGCTTCTCCCATGGTCAATTGTATGTAGGATGCTCTAGGGTGAGCTCGGCAAACAATCTCTTCATCTTTGCTCTGGAGGGCCGAACAAAAAATATTGTATACTCTGAGGCTCTAACAATGTAATATAAATATTTTCAGTTACTTGGAATCATAAAAGTGATTCAAACCCAACATCAGAGCACGTTAACCCCCACCTACCGCCACCTCACTCCAACCTCGCAGACTTGAGTGGGCGTATGGTATCTTTGCACTGGATAAAATGCCAGTATACCTTGCCGGGCGCCAGCCGGACGGGCCAGCTAGTATATATATATATATATATATATATATATATATATATATAAAAACAAATAACGAAACGAAATTAAATTTCGTTTCGTTTGTAACTCACTTTTGTATGACTGACGCTTAAACAATTAAGTTAAAAATGTACATCCACATATGTATACTGAAATACTAGTATGCATATGAATACACACACGTATACATATGTAGATGTACCGAGTTTTTCACTGGTCACTTTACTGTGAGTGTCCAGCTATTCTGTATGTAAACACACAGACAAACCGGTTTTTAGAGTCATACTGGTTTTTGAGGAAACACCTTTCCTCTATTCTCCAGAAAGCCAGACATACATACAGAATAGCTGGACACTCACAGTAAAGTGACCAGTGAAAAACTCGGTACATCTACATATGTATACGTGTGTGTATTCATATGCATACTAGTATTTCAGTATACATATGTGGATGTACATTTTTAACTATATATATATATATATATATAACCCATGCTAGCGTGGAAGATGGACGTTAAACGAAGATGATGATATATATATATATATATATCACCAAAGGATACTAGCTCCTTCTATTGCCCAGATGGTTCTATAGAAATAGTAGACACTTTCCGTTACCTGGGTGACAAAATCAGCAGTGGTGGAGGGTGTTCTGAAAGTACAGTAGCCAGAGTCAGAACGGGATGGAAAAAGTTCAGAGAGCTTATACCGCTGTTGGCCACAAAAGGTTTCTCTCTAAAAATGAAAGGCAGATTGTATGATGCCTGTATACGAACAGCAATGCTAGATGGCAGTGAGTCACGGGCATTACGTGTAGAGGACCTGCGCAGACTGGAGAGAAACGAAGCTTGCATGCTCCGTTGGATGTGTAATAGTAATATACGTGAATGGCAAAGCATAAATGAACTAAGTGAGAAATTAGGAATAAGAGGGATCAGATGCTGTTTACTTGAGAGAAGACTACGTTGGTATGGTCACGCTTGAAAGACGACAGCTGCATAAAAAAGTGTAGGGCGAACAAAATTGATGGTAGTTACGGAGTTGGTAGACCCAGAAAAACCTGGGATTATCTGATAAATTCCGACCTCACACACTTACATCTCTCTAAGACAATGTCTCTGGACCGAGATCTTTGGTGCTACGCAGTAATACAGAAGACCCGCCTTGCCTATGTACAAAGCGAAACCTACAGACAGTAGGCACCTCTAACAAAAATACACCCCCGCCCCACCTACAGTCAGTAGGCACCTCTTGACCAAATATACACCCCAATCCACTACCCCTACCCTATCCTCCCACTCCCACCAACAGCACAAGAAAATGAGATCGAGATCGTGTAGGTGTCACGAGAAAAAACACACAGTCCACGCTGTAATGTGGCCGTGTAGGTAACACGGTAAAAACCTCCCAGTCCACACTGTAAATGTGGTTGGTGTTAGGAAGGGCATCCAGCCGTAGAAAACCTGCCAGATAGTCCTATATGAGCGAGACACGGTCACCCAACCAGCCTTGCCTCAAGCGGGACAACTCCCGTCTAACCCATGCTAGCGTGGAAAATGTACATTAAACGAAGATGATGATGATGATATATATATATATACACATACGAACAACTCACACTCATATGAATATATATAAGCATATATATACACATACATATATATAATGACTAAATGGAGGTAATAAGACATCTACCTTTATTAATTAGCAGATGTTGATAATATCAGACAAGATATCATCTGAAGATCTGAAGATCTCCCCTCTTTCCCACCCCTGAAATATCACAGGATGTTTTCAAGAGGAATTACTTAGATTTCTGATAAAACAGATTAATATCTTTAATTGATGCCAATTCTGCCAGTAATAGCTGCTAGCAAAACAGAAATTTAAATATTCTATTCACTTTTTTTTTTTTTTAAATTGAAAAAATAAAAAAGATATAGTGTAATTAGATTTTCAGAGATAATTAAATTAATTTTAGCACCTAAAAAGTCAGCCAATCTCAAAGAAACAGATTTTCAAACATTTTTTTTTCATTCTTTTTATTACCATATTTCTAATGACATCAACAACAAATGTTTTAAAGCCATTTTCCCTGCTACAACAAGAGGTTAGCCATATGACAAACACTGTACAAGGTCAGCTGAAAAGTTCATAGGCTGACTATGAAGGAGTGATGCTAGAGCCATGAAATCTGGCAAGCATTAATTTCAACTCTTCTTATTAATAACTGCATTGTTTCTTTCTAGGGACTATGTTGAAAAATAAACCTTATTTGGTCATTACATGAGACAGTACTGGGTGTATTTTATTGTGGAACCAGTGCTAACAGTTTACAGAGTGTACTGGGTGTATTTTATCGTAGCATCAGCACTACCATTTTACAGAGTGTACTGGGTGTGCTTTATTGTAGCACCAGCACTACTAATTTACAGTGCACTGGGTGTATTTTATTGTAGCACTAGCACTACTAATTTACAGCGTACTGGGTGTATTTTATTGTAACATCAGCTCTACCGTTTTACAGAGTGTACTGGGTGTATTTCATTGTAGCGCCAGCACTATTAATTTACAGAGTGTACTGGGTGTGTTTCATTGTAGCATCAGCTCTACTAATTTACAGATTATAGTATTGTATCAGACCTGCCAACCTCTAAAAACCGAAACGAGGAGTACCATGAAAAAAAAGGGTCCCAAAACGAAGAGAAATGAGGCAAAATGGGAAGATTTTACATAATAAAAGCTATACCTATTTTCACAAGATAAGACATCTCTTACCTACCCCAGATTGGTTGGGAGATCTCCCCATCAGACGGAGAGAGTTGACAGGTCTGTTGTAACCTTAATGTATTTTTTATGTATATTATATATACATGTACTTTCAGAAAATCAACCAATAAAAATCAATATATATATATATATTAGATATATATATATATATAGATATATACATATATATATATAGATATATATATATATATATATATATACATATATATAGACTATATATATATATATATATATATATACATATATATATACATATATATATATATATATATATATATATATATATACATATATATATACATATATATATATATATATATATATATATATATATACATATATATATATATATATATATATATAGACATATATATATATATATATATATATACATATACACACACACATATATATATATATATATATATATATATATATATATATATATATATATATATATATATATAATCATCATCATCGTTTAACGTCCATGTTCCACGCTTGCATGGGTTTGGACGGGAGTTTTCCCACTTGAGGCAAGAGTGGTTGTCTTGCTCGTATAGGGCTGACTGGCGGGTTTTCTACAGCTGGATGCCCTTCCTAACACCAACCACGTTTACAGTGTGGACTGGGCGGTTTTTACCATGTTACCTACACGACCAGATTACAGCGTGGACTGTGTGTTTTTTTGTCGTGACACCTACACAACCTCATTTGTTTCGGACTGGATGTTGTGGTACCAACATAGCTTTACATTTAAGGGGGTGGTGTGGATGGGGTGGGGGTAGTGGGACGGGGGTGTATTTTGTTAGAGGTGCTTACTGACTGTAGGTTTCGCTTTGTACTTAGGTAAGGCAGGTCTTCTGTAATATAGATTTTATATGTGGCCGGTGCTCTGGTGCAATAAGTAGCAGCAAGTGCCCACAGAATACTAGCTCATTCCATTGCACAGATGATGGTTCTATAGAAATAGTGGAACCTGGGTGACAAAATCAGCAGTGGGGGAGGGTGCTCTGAAAGTACAGTAGCTAGAGTCAGAACGGGATGGAAAAAGTTCAGAGAGCTTATACCACTATTGGCCGCTAAAGGGTTCTCTCTAAAAATGAAAGGCAGGTTGTATGATGCCTGCATACGAACAGCAATGTTACATGGCAGTGAGACCTGGGCATTGTGTGCAGAGGATATACGCAGACTGGAGAGAAACAAAGCTTGCATGCTCCACTGGATGTGTAATAGTAATATACGTGAACGGCAAAGCATAAACGAACTAAGGGAGAAATTAGGAATAAGAGGGATCAGATGTTGTTTACTCGAGAGAAGGCTACGTTGGTACGGTCACGTGATGCGCATGAAAGATGACAGCTGTATAAAAATGTGCAGGGCGATAAAAATAGACGGTAGCCACGGAGTAGGCAGACCCAGAAAAACCTGGGACGACTTGAGAAATTCCGACCTCACACACTTACACCTCTCCAAGACAATGTCACTGGACCGAGATCTTTGGCGCTACACAGTAATACAGAAGACCCGCCTTGCCTAAGTACAAAGCGAAACCTACAGTCAGTAGGCACCTCTAACAAATTACACCCCCGTCCCACTACCCCCCCACCCCATCCACACCACCCCCTTAAATGTGAAGTTATGTTGGTACCACAACATCCAGTCTGAAACAAATGAGGTCGTGTAGGTGTCACAACAAAAAAACACACAGTCCACGCTGTAATCTGGTCGTGTAGGTAACATGGTAAAAACCGCCCAGTCCACACTGTAAACGTGGTTGGTGTTAGGAAGGGCATCCAGCCGTAGAAAACCCGCCAGACAGTCCTGAGCAAGACAACCAATCTTGCCCCAAGTGGGACAATTCCCGTCCAGGCCCATGTTAGCGTGGAAAATGGATGTTAAACGATGATGATGATGATGATGATGATGATGATGATAGAGAGAGAGAGAGAGGGAGAGAGAGAGAGAGAGAGAGAGAGAGAGAGAGAGAGATGTGTGTATATATATATTATATATATATATAAAAGAAATTTTCGCTCTACATGGCTGAATACAATAAATGTAATCTGAGTTTTTTGAATATTAATAATAACATTCGATTCGTTTGCAATTATGCAAACAAGCCTCAATTTTATAGCCATGTCAGTAGAATGAACCCTTCATTCTTGCTCTTGTGTTGGCATGTGAACACAAGAGCAAGAATGAAGGGTTCACTCTACTGAATAAAAATGAGGCTTTTTTTCATAATTGCAAATTAATCGAATGTTATTAATATTCGAAAAACTCTGATTACATTGAGAGAGAGAGAGAGAGAGAGAGAGAGAGAGAGAGAGAGAGAGAGAGAGAGAGAAATATATATATAGAGAGAGATAGAGATAGATATATAGACATGTAGATAGATATATAGATAGGTAGAGATAGATATATACTTACAATATCACCCAAATCAATTTTCTCAAATTTAAATGATTGTAAAGCTGCAGGTAGACTTTCCTTGATCTTTGGCTCCACAGTTGTAGTGAGCAGGTTTTGGACATAAATCCCAACATAGGGCCACACTTGGTTTAATATCTACACAGAAGACAGAAAGATATGAAACACTTCAGTTATTAACTCTTTATCTTATTATAATGATAATGAAAATTACTGTTTACAGTGCTCAGGTGCACTACAACTCATCAAAGGTGTATGTATAGTACATAGAATAATGTACAAATGTCAGGAAAGTGAACAATGTCTATGTCATGATATACACACAGATACATGTGTGTGTATGAAGGGGGGGATATCAGGTGTAGTGTTGGCGAATTTCAGGAAGCATGGAGGTTTTAAAGGATGCAGTGTCTCGACAGCTAACAACTGATGCAGGTAGTTTGTTCCATGAAGGTTTTAAAGGATGCAGTGTCTCGACAGCTAACAACTGATGCAGGTAGTTTGTTCCATGGAGGTTTTAAAGGATGCAGTGTCTCGACAGCTAACAACTGATGCAGGTAATTTGTTCCATGGAGGTTTTAAAGGATGCAGTGTCTCGACAGCTAACAACTGATGCAGGGAGTTTGTTCCATGGAGGTTTTAAAAGATGCAGTGTCTCGACAGCTAACAACTGATGCAGGTAGTTTGTTCCATGGAGGTTTTAAAGGATGCAGTGTCTCGACAGCTAACAACTAATGCAGGTAGTTTGTTCCATGGAGGTTTTAAAGGATGCAGTGTCTTGACAGTTAACAAGTGATGCAGGTAGTTTGTTCCATAGAGGTTTTAAGGATGCAGTGTCTCGACAGCTAACAACTAATGCAGGTAGTTTGTTCCATGGAGGTTTTAAAGGATGCAGTGTCTTGACAGTTAACAAGTGATGCAGGTAGTTTGTTCCATAGAGGTTTTAAAGGATGCAGTGTCTCAACAGCTAACAACTGATGCAAGTAGTTTGTTCCATGGAGGTTTTAAAGGATGCAGTGTCCTGACAGCTAACAACTGATGCAGGTAGTTTGTTCCATGCTTCAACAAATCTGAGTGTGAAAAAATCTTTCCGAAAGTCATGGGGAAGCTGTGCTGTTTTCTGACTTTGTAGGCATGTCCATGGGTGATAGACACATGGAATTCAAAAAGGTGCTCAGGGTTGTTGGCAAAATGGTAAATAATCTTGTGGGTGTCTACAATGACAGTTGCCAGATGTCATAGCTTTAATGCATCCATGCCCAGGGAAGCAAGGCATTCAGAGTATGGTAGATGCCTGATTGAGTGTATGATTTAGCAGAATAGATTTAAATACAGCTTTGTTAATTCAAATATTTATAATATTTTTACAAGTGGTTAGGTTGTTGTGAAAATTTGCAGTATCACAGTAATGAATTTAAATGTTAATGTTGGTGCAATCAGGGAGATGTTTTGCACTTTTCAAGAATGTCTAGCTAATGTGGTTTCATGTGCTTTGTTAATTTAAATATTGATACCATAGTATCTTAACTAATGGTGACATGGTGTCATGGTGACATGATGACAGTGTCGTCGTCTCATAGTGACGTGGTGAGATGGTGCCATGGTGCCATGATGCCATAGTTCCATAGTGACAGTGACATGGTGACAATGTCATGGTGATGTGGTGCTGCAGTGTCATGGTTCCACAGTGCCATGGTGCCAAAGTGACATGGTGTTGTGGTGTCATGAGCTATGGTAACATGGTGTCATGGAACTGTGGTGCTGTGGTGACATAGTGACATGGTGACAAGGTGACACAGAACACAGAGATAAAGAATGATCTCCAATGTAATACTTACATGATTAACCCATTCTGCTCTCTCAACATCTGGAAAGTAAACCTAGAAAAAGAGAGAGAGAGAGAGAGAGAGATATAGATATGTTTCTTTATTAGCCACAGGTGCACAAAAGAAGGGGACAATACAAAGGGGGAAATATATAGATATGTTTCTTTATTAGCCACAGGGGCACAAAAGCAGGGGACAATACAAAGGGGGAAGTTTACATACAATAAAAACGTGTAAAATACTATCACAAATGCAATTTAAAAATTAATCGATTTTCCCCAATAGGGGGAGACATTACATATGGGTAACACATACCCCCGAAAAATGTGCTACCCTCATCTCCAGGAGATAGATAGATAGATAGATACATTTCTTTATTAGCCACAAGGGCACAAAAGAAGGGGACAAATACAAATGGGGAGTTTACATACAGGTATATGAAAATAAAACTATTAATACAATAACAAATAACAATTGAAATCCCCAATAGGGGGAGGTGTTACACAGGGGTTGTACACACCCCGAACAAATGTACAACCCTCATCTCCAGGAGCACCAAGAGTGAGTACTCCATTCCTCTTTTCCTCTTTTTCCTCAACCTACAGGCTTATATAGAGAGAATGCCCAACCACTCGAGCCATCTTTGCCACATTCACCCACCTTTTATAAAATTTGCTGGGGTACAGCACCTCTCTCTCTCCATCCTGATTCTTCTTCCAAAATGATATTTGAAAGATAGATAGATAGATAGATAGATAACTTTCTTTTTATTTGCCACCAGGGTGTCAAAGAGTGGGACAAGTACAATGGGGGGGAGTTTACATAAAGAGGCGTCCTCAATAAGGAGGAGGCAATAACAAAATATAAAAATATAAGATATAAAATATAACAAAAACAAATTGAATAACAAAATCCTCAATAGGGAGGAGGCGCCTTGGGGGTCGCACACACCCCTGAAAAAGTGTGCAACCCTTCTCCTCAGGAGCACAGAGAGAGGGTGCTCCCTTGATCTCTCATCTTTCTCACCTACAGTCTGATGTAGAGTGAAGGCCCATTCACACGGGCCATTCTCGCCACTTTCACCCATCTTTCATAAAAACAAATGGGGTGCAGCACCTCTCTCTCCATCCTGATCCTTCTTCCGAAATGATATCGGAAGAAACGGACCAGTTGTTGGCCAGAGAGAAAGGTGTCTGACCTCAGTCCTTTCAGACGCGTCCACCATACAACCTCTTTCGCCATGGCTATTACGCACAGAAACACCGCCTCTCCTTCGTTTTTGAAAAGGGGAGGTGGCTTGATCGTTACAATAGACTCGGTGGTCAACCGGATTGGTCCCACCCTTGACAGCAGTTGTTCGACATAGCCCCACAGATCGGCAATGCCCGAGCAGTGTACCAATGTGTGTGCGACGGTTTCCTCGTCGCACACGCATCTGGGACAGATCTTTTTCGAGGGGTCCCTACCCGGGCGCCCGTGTCTGTAGAGCCTTTCTCGAACGGGCAGAGCCCTTCTGTAGCATTGCCAGGCCAGGGACCTCTGGAAGTTATCCATGGGTCCCGGGCTGAATGTCCTACCGAACAGGTTGGCCAGTTCGTCTTCCTCCATGCCTAGGGCTTCTCCGAGGGCGTCGTCGCACCTGCTAACCACCAGCCCTCTATAGAATGACGAGGTGGATTCTCCACTGACAGCCGGGTCCGCCTGCCAGAGAGCCGTGAGCGCCTGGGCACACTCGGTGTGCCAGGCGCCCAGTTTTCTCGGTCTTTGCTTGACCCAGGATTGCAGCTCGGTGAGTGAGACTAGTCTGGGAAAGGCTCGCCTCACAAACGGGGCCCACACCGGTTGACCGGAGAGGAATACCTGAAGGTGCCGTAGCCACGGCATCTCCAGCCCTCCTTTCGAAGGGTGTTGACAGCAGATGGATCTCCTCACCATAGGAGCCCGCTTCTTCCAAAGGAATTGGAAGAGTGCACGCTCCATTTTGGCGAGTGTTTCCCTTGGGCAAGGCACAACGGTCAGGCGGTAGTAGATGACGGACGCTATATAAGTGTTCGCCACCTCCACCCGACCTTTCAGGGACAGTTTGCACTCGGCCCACTTCTGGGTCAGTGCAAACACCCTGTTCGTTACCTCACCCCAGTTCTTCTCCACCTGGAGGTCTGGTCCGAACCAGACTCCGAGCAACTTCACCGGGCCCTCCGTCCAGCGCCCGACGACGCCATCGGAGGGTATCGATCTGCCCCTCCACGTGCCGAGTTGCAGACCCATCGACTTGTCCCGGTTCAGCTTAGCCCCTGTAAACCTTTCGTACTCCTCCAGTAAGGTGCCGATCGCCCCGATTTGCGAGGCCGTCGACACCATTACTGTCACGTCATCGGCGTAGGCTGACACCGCTTTCCGCAATCCCGGTTCCAACGGGATGCCCTGCAACAACTCCAACTTCTGCAGCAGTGGCTCTAGAGTCATCACATACAGAAGGGAGGAGAGAGGGCACCCCTGTCGGATGGACCGCGCGATTTCGAACGGCTCCGAGAGGTAGCCGTTCACCTTGACCCTAGAGCAGATGCGGCTGCTGTGCATGGCATTGATCCAGTCCCTGAAAACAGGTCCGAAGCCTGCCGCCGCTAGCACCGCATCCAGGTAACCATGGTCGACCCTATCGAATGCCTTAGATTGATCCAAGTTGATCAGGGCCCCACCAAAGCCGATGTATCGCATGAGGTGGAGGTTGTCGTGGATGGACCTGGACGGGATAGCACATGTCTGCGCATCTCCCACCAGGTTGCCCACGACAAGCGCCAACCTCTTTGCTAGCACCTTGGCCAAAATCTGTAACTCTGTATTTAGCAGAGTTATGGGCCTGAAATTATTTATATCGTCCCCCTTGTTCTCGTCCTTCCTCACTAGCGTGACTACGCCCTTGGTCACAGCACAGGGAATTCTCCCGTTCTGTTGCCAGTTGCAGTAGGCCGCCTCGAGGAGATCGGGGAACAAGTCCGGCATAGCTAGATATAGTTCGTATGGAAGACCATCGAGACCCGGGGATTTGCGTTTGCCGCATTGGCTCAGCACGTCCTCTATCTCAGCGGCTGAAATCGGCTCCTCGCAGGACTTCGCCTCCCTGTCCTAGAGACGCGGCAGGCCGTCGAGGTATGGACCGAAGTCCACATCCCCAACCGGCCCCCTGCCCCTTCTGAACAATCCGGCAAAGAGCTTTTGAAAAGCCTCACACATCTGCTTCGGTTCAAGGATCACCCGTCCATCCTGGTCTCGCAAAAACCGGATAGTGGATCTGCTCCCTCTTTTGGCTTCTGTCACGCGGGCCCAGCTAACAGATAGATAGGTATAGATAGATAGATATAAATAGATAGATATAAATAGATAGATATAAATAGATAGATATATTTCTTTATTTACCATAAAGGCATAAAAAGAAGGGACAAATACAAAGGGGGAGTTTACATATAATCGAGTAAAAAGGGTGTAACATGAAAATAATCGAAAATAACCTCAAAAGGGAGGGGACGTGATGGGGGTTGCACACACCCCCGAAAAAGTGTGCAATCCTTTGCCCGGGGAGCACATGGAGAAGGTGCTCCCCTCTCCTTTACTTCTTTACCTACAGGATGGTATACAGAGAAGGCCCATTTACACGAGCCTTTCTCGCCACTATCACCCACCTTTCATAAAACTGCCTGTGGCCAAGCACCTCTCTCTCCATTCTTATCATTCTTCCGAAGTGATATCGGAAGAAGTAGACCAGACTATGGCCAGAGAGGAAGTTGCCTGACCTCAGACCTTTCAATCGTGTCCACCAAACAACCTCTTTCAACATGGCTATTACGCACAGAAAAACCACCTTTGCTTCCTTTGTGAAGAGGGGAGGCGGTTTGATTGTCATCACGGACTCGGCGGTTTGATTGTCATCCAGCCTCTGAAAACAGGACCGAACCCAGCCTCTGAAAACAGGACCGAACCCAGCCGCCGCTAGCACCGCATCCAGGTAACCATGGTCGACCCTATCGAAGGCCTTAGACTGATCCAAGTTGATCAGGGCCCCACCGAAGCCGGGTTTGTTGCCAACCCTCTCTATGATGTATCGCATGAGGTGGAGGTTATCGTGAATGGACCTGGATGGGATAGCACATGTCTGCGCATCTTCCACCAGGCCACCCACGACAAGCGCCAACCTCTTTGCTAACACCTTGGCCAAAATCTTTAACTCTGTGTTTAGTAGGGTTATGGGCCGAAAATTATTTATACTATCTCCCTTGTTCTCGTCCTTCCTCACCAGCGTGACTACGCCCTTGGCTACAGAACAAGGAATTCTCCCGTTCTGCTGCCAATTGCAGTAGACCGCTTCGAGGAGTTCGGAGAATAAGACCGGCATTGCTAAATAAAGTTCGTAAGGTATACCATCGAGACCTGGAGATTTGCGTCTGCTGCATTGGCTCAGCGCATCTCCGATCTCATCAGCCGAGATTGGTCCCTCGCAGGACTCTGCCTCTTCGCTCGAGAGACGCGGTAGGCCGTCGAGGTATGGACCGAAATCCACGCCCCCGCCCGGACCCTCGCCTCCCCCGAACAATCGGGCAAAGTGTCTTTGAAAGGCCTCGCACATTTGCTTAGATAGATAGATAGATAGATAGATATAGACAGAGATAGATAAATATATAGATATATATAGATAGGTATATATTTAGAGAGAGATATAGAGATAGATAGATATAGAGAAATAGAGATAGATTGGGGTGGGAGGAGGAGATCGGTAGAGGAAGGGATGAGAGGAGGAGGAAGAGAAGGCCAGATAGAGTGAGAGTTAGAAACAAATATAAAACAGTATAAAAAGACAGAGATAAAAGTTTGGAGAGGGAGAAAGAGATAGAGACAGAAAAATGTAGAGAGAGGGGGTAGGGGCAAAAGATAAGGAAATTGAAATAAAGCAGACAGACAGCTACGAAGAAAAGTCAAAAATAAGCTGTATGGCTTTGACAAAGATCAAGTTAATAGATAAAGAGCTTAGAAAGGCTGAAAGTTGAAGGAGTTAGGTTATATAAAGCAAACAAAATTGTTTGTCTAAGAAATCTAAAAATGAAGTCTTCTAGTAATTTAATGAGACTGACTACTTAACTCTTTAGCATTTACATTACTCTATATATACTATTATATTTTCATGGTAAAGGCTTTACCTCAAATAATATCTCTCATAACATTACATTACTCTATATATATTATTGTATTTTCATGGTAAAGGCTTTACCTCACATAATATTTACATTACTCTCATCATCTTCGTTTAACGTCCATATTCCACGCTTGCATTTGTTTGGACGGGAGTTTTCCCACTTGAGGCAAGAGTGGTTGTCTTGCTCGTATAGGACTGTCTGGCAGGTTTTCTACGGCTGGATGCCCTTCCTAACACCAACCACATTTACAGTGTGGGACTGGGAGGTTTTTACCGTGTTACCTACACGGCCACATTACAGCGTGGACTGTGTGTTTTTTTGTCGTGACACCTACACGACCTCATTTGTTTCGGCCTGGATGTTGTGGTACCAACATAACTTTACATTGAAAGGGGTGGTGTGGATGGGGTGGGGTAGTGGGACGGGGTGTATTTTGTTAGAGGTGCCTACTGACTGTAGTAGGTTTCACTTTGCACTTAGGTAAGGCGGGTCTTCTCTATTACTGTGTAGCGCCAAAGGTCTCGGTCCAGTGACATTGTCTTGGAGAGGTGTAAGTGTGTGAGGTCGGAATTTATCAAGTCGTCCCAGGTTTTTCTGGGTCTGCCTACTCCGTGGCTACCGTCTATTTTTATTGCCCTGCACTTTTTTATACAGCCGTCGTCTTTCATGCGCATCACGTGACCATACCAACGTAGTCTTCTCTTGAGTAAACAACATCTGATCCCTCTTATTTCTAATTTCTCCCTTAGCTCGTTTATGCTTTGCCGTTCACGTATATTACTATTACACATCCAGCGGAGCATGCAAGCTTCGTTTCTCTCCAGTCTGCGTATATCCTCTGCAAACAATGCCCAGGTCTCACTGCCATGTAACATTGCTGTTCGTATGCAGGCATCATACAGCCTGCCTTTCATTTTTAGAGAGAACCCTTTCGCGGCCAATAGTGGTATAAGCTCTCTGAACTTTTTCCATCCCGTTCTGACTCTAGCTACTGTTCTTTCAGAGCACCCTCCCCCACTGCTGATTTTATCACCCAGGTAACGGAAGCTGTCCACTATTTCTATAGAACCATCTGTGCAATGGAATGAGTTAGTATTCTGTGGGCACTTGCTGCTACTTATTGCACCAGAGCACCGGCCACATATAAAATCTATATTCTTAGTTAGCTTACCTGTGATCCCACTACATCTTTTATGTACCCATACTTTGCATTTGGGACATAAAATGGAGTTTCTACCTACTCCTTTCCTACACACTGAGCATGGCCATTTCCCAGATGGGACCGGTGCCCTATTTTCCTTCCTACAAACTAGAACTTTAGTCTTAGACAAGTTAACTTTAAGGCCTTTTGATTCTAGGCCATGCTTCCATGTTTGGAATTTTTTCTCTAGTTCAGCCATTGATTCAGCTATGAGCGTTAGATCATCTGCATATAGGAGTTCCCATGGGCAGCCGGTCTTGAACTCCTCTGTTATAGCCTGAAGGGCAATAATAAATAGTAGGGGGCTAAGGACGGAGCCCTGATGAACACCAACTTTTACGCTAAACTCTTCACTATATTCGTTGTTAATTCTAACCTTGCTGACTGTTTCTTTATACATGGCTTGTATAGCTCTCACAAGCCATTCATCAACACCCAGTTTTCTAAGAGCCCACCAGATAATGGAGCGGGCTACTCTGTCAAAGGCTTTCTCCAAGTCAACAAAAGCTAAGTATAGGGGTTTACTTTTAGCTAGGTACTTCTCCTGTAGTTGTCGTACAATGAAGAGAGCGTTTGTTGTACTTTTACCTGACACAAACCTGAACTGCATTTCATCTAGATCAATTCGCTCTCTGATTAGTTGTGCTATTACTTTTTCTGTGACCTTCATGACCTGGTCAATTAATTTAATGTCTCTATAGTTTCCCCTATCTAGGGCATCTCCTTTACCCTTGTAGCAGTTAATGATGATGCTGCTGCGCCAGTCCTTCGGAACGACCCCATTCTGTATGACTTGGTTTACTATCCGGGTGACCATAGTGTGTCCCACCATTCCAGATGCTTTCAGCATTTCGGCAACTATTTCCAAAGGCCCGGCCGCCTTGCCCGTATTCATGTCTTTGATCGCCTTACTTATTATACTACCTTCAACTTGCACTGCTGGTCCCTCTATTGGGTCGATGTGGGGGAGACTGTCTTTCTCCCAATTATTCTCCTCATTTAGTAGCCTTTCGTAGTGACACTTCCAAGCTACCTTCTTATCAGAGTCAGTGATGGCAAGTACACCATCATCATTTAGGACACACTTCTCCCCGACAATATCACTGTTTTCCTTGACACATTGCCTGGCAATCCTGAACACCTCACGTTTTTGGTCCTCGCGTTGTAGAACATGCTTGAACTTTCTTTCCTCTGCTTCCCTTCTTGCGAAGTACACTTGTCTCCTAGCTTCCCTCCTGGCCACTTGATAGTCTTCTCTACTTCCCCCATCCCGCCATGCTTTCCAAGCCTGCTTTTTGGTCTTGATTGACCTCTCCACCTTACTGTTCCACCACCAAGTTACTCTCCTCCTGCCTATAGGCCTGCTCCAGCCACAGGTTTCATCTGTCGCCTTCAGCAGGTTAGCTTTCTGGAATTCCCACTGTTCCTCTATATTGTACGACTCTAATTGCTCTTCCTTACTATCAAAAGCATCAAGTAATATGCT
The DNA here is from genome assembly GCA_964016885.1 of Eledone cirrhosa. Lineage (NCBI taxonomy): Eukaryota > Metazoa > Mollusca > Cephalopoda > Octopoda > Eledonidae > Eledone > Eledone cirrhosa. Next base: position 43,375,110 of record OZ024748.1, read on the forward strand.
TTTAAATTTATGACTGGCTGTGGGGTCCTTTAATTTCCATATTTTTCTCCTGAGGATAGTCCTCTTCTGTTGTCGAATACGTCTCGTCCTGACTATGAGGTCGCTAATTATGAGTCTATGTTGAGACGTGCATTCTTCATGGGGGAGGGATTTAGTATTATATTTTCATGGTAAAGGCTTTATCTCACATAATATATCACATAACATTCACATTACTCTATATATACTATTGTATTTTCATGGTAAAGGCTTTACCTCACATAATATCTCACATAAAATTTACATTACTCTATATATACTATTGTATTTTCACAGTAAAGGCTTTACCTCACATAATATCTCACATAACATTTACATTACTCTCTATTTACTATTGTATTTTCATGGTAAAGGCTTTACCTCACATAATGAATCTATGAGATTTTGATATTTATTTTGAGAACAATACTTTAACATCAGTATGAGTGGCCTGTTACAACTGGTTTGAACAGAAAGAGGTGAGGGAATTCTGGCCGGATGTGATCGGTTCAAATGCTAAATGATTAAACCAATGAAGGAATCTCTATATAGTCACTCAATATATTAAAAACAGCAGGCAAATCTCCCTCAAATAACACCCAAAATGGACACAATGGATAAAACATGATCCTTAGACACGGTGTATACCCTAATGGTTAAAGTGTTGTGGGTTCAATTCCTGGTCCAGCTTTTGTGTTGTGTTCTTTGAACAAAACATTTCATTTCCTGTTGCTCCATTATATTCAGCTGAAAATGAGTACCAGCAGTAACTGGAGGTGAGTTAACCCTGCAATGGACTTGTGTCCTGTCCAGGGGAAGGAGTCTCTTAACACCAAACAACTGATCAACCCCAAACCACCTCTATTAGAATTTCAAATACACTCATGTCAACAATATTTATTAAACTATTACCCATGCTAACGTGGAACATTGATGGCAAACGATGATGATTATTAAAGTATATATTAAAATCCTGAACTGAATTCTTACATAACAGATAATATTAGATTTATCTAGTTAAATAATTGTCTATTATTATTAAGTTGAAAGTTAATTATTTCATTAAACCTCTCATAATTATTCAGTATTATTTATTTTGGTAATAAAATACAAAGACAGAATATTCTTGGTAGAAATATGGTTACAAAAGAATTCAACAGCTGGCTACAAATATTTGAATGCAGGAAAAACAATGTATGTTAGTTTTACCAGATAGCAACGGTTAGACTATTGCATTCCAAGAGATGTCAACATGAATGGATCTGTTATTTTTATCTAAAGACATTTTTTCCAATTCCACCCAGCCTGACCCTTCAATCTATCTTATTTCACATTCTTTCTTCTGATGAAGAACTAGCGTCCGAAACATTAAGACCCTCTTCCTGCTATTTCAAGTGTTAACCTAACATATTCCTTCCATATGGAGGCACATGGCTTAGTGGTTAGAGCATTGGCCTTGCAATCGAAAGGTTGTGAGTTCAATTCTCAGACCGGGTGATGTGTTGTTTCCTTGAGCAAGACACTTTATTTCACATTGCTCCAGTTTACTCAGCTGTAGAAATGATAGGGACTGGGGTTCATATCATTCCACTGCAAAGTGGTCGTGGAGGTGCCACGGCAAAAAAGCACCCAGCCCTCACTGTAAAGTTGACGTGGAGGTGCCACAGCAAAAAAAACACCCAGCCCACACTGTAAAGTGGACGTGGAGGTGCCACGGCAAAAAAGCACCCAGCCCACACTGTAAAGTGGACGTGTAGGCGCCATGGAAAAAAAGCACCCAGCACTCACTGTAAATGAGGTTGGTGTTAGGAAGGGCATCCAGCTGTAGAAATCAAGCCAGAATCAGTTCCCATATGAGCAAAATGATGATGATGATACTGTACCGATTGTGCTATTTCTGTTTACCTTTTACACATATATATATATAAATTTGAGTATATGTTGGTTGGTTACCGACACTTCAGTATGCAGGGTAGAGCACTCAAAGAAGTGTGCAGGAAGGTCTGTTTACTCCAAAGTAATTTAAAAACAAGAAGTGTAAGTCAACAGGTTAAAATTAACTTTGTTTATTCATATTCGCTGTTATATATATTTCAGTGATAACCATTATTCAACAGCTATGACCTCATCAGACAGCTAGAACTTGAATAATGGTTATCACCGAAATATATATAACAGCGAATATGAATAAACAAAGTTAATTTTAACCTGTTGACTTACACTTCTTGTTTTTATATATCTATGTGTGTGTGTGTGTGTGTGTGTAGAGAGAGAGAGAGAGAGAGAGAGAGAGAGAGAGAGAGAGAGAGAGAGAGAGAGAGAGAGAGAGAGAGAGAGAGAGAGAGAGAGATGTATGTATATAAATATATTGATGATGATGATAGTATAATATACTCATAGTTTTGTTAGACAATGGTGAAGAAACTGAATATTACTTATTCCCTCCATAAAACAACGGGTTATGTTCTAGTATATATATATATATATATAAAGATTTTTTTCCCTGAATAGTTCAAAACTAGAATCAGTGGACCATGCAGCAGGTGGTGAAAATATTTAACTAGTATTAGAAACGGAATTAAACAAGAAAAGTGTTTATTCTCGTAACATAGTTCAGTATTTTTACAGCTTCTGCTGGCATATACTGTATAGTAGCTTATTGAAACTACACACATACAGGCCTATATAATATACTTGAGGCATTTAAAGCTGGTGAGGACCACAGAAAGTCATTGTTTTAAATCATCCACTATTAAACTATACAGATGGATGGCTCCGTAACTCCTGGGGGAGTTGTAGGAGTGCCATACTGACATACAATGTTTCTAGGGCATGATTAAACTTGGCAGAGCCCATCTCCTCTCTCCAGGTCTGAATATAGCAGATTTCTTCCTGAAAACAATAGAGAAAGTGAGAGAATAGAAGTGAGGAAGATACACAGAGGAAGAATTGACTCTGGTATTATCCTAGTAATTTTTTTATCGTCCTTGAATGGATGAAAGGCAAAGTTGACCTCGGTGGTATTTGGACTCAGAAAACTCAGAGAGCTGGAACTAATACCACAGAGCATTCTATCTGACGTTCTACCGACTCAGCTAATTCACTGCCTTTTAAACTATACACTAACAATAATCCATGTTATAATAAATGTACACTAGGTTTTGTCCATCTGTCACAGGAACACTATGGTCTGTGACAAAAGCTTCTTAATCAAACTTGGCCATCTTTTTTCAAGTAGAGGATCACAAAGAATATGGGTCATATATTAGAAATGAAGTATCATAGAATCTTTTATGTTCAGTCAACCCTTTTGATACAAAACCATCTGACCCTCTCACCCACCCCTGGTTCTATAAGACAAAACTGTTCATTTTAAAGTACTCATATTTATCTGAAAATCTTCCATTATAATTTCCTGTAAGAACCTTTGTTAAGTTATGTTCTGAAGATTAGATAAGTATTGATAAAGTTAGTTATATTATTAACACTTTAGCATTTAAACTGGCCATATCAGGCCAGAATTCTTGCACCTCTTTCTGTTTAAACCGGCTGTAACTGGCCACTCATACTGATGTTAAGGTATTGTTCTCAAAATAATATCAAAATCTCATAGATTCGGTCTTATGTGAGATAAAGCCTTTACCGTGAAAATACAATAGTATATATAGAGTAATGTAAATGTTATGTGAGATATTATGTGAGGTAAAACCTTTACCGTGAAAATACAATAGTAAATATAGAGTAATGTAAATGGTAAAGGGTTAAATCCTTCCAATTTCTTTATTTTTTTTTTTCAAAATAATTTGAAAATTATAGTCAATGTGTTCCATTAGAAATATGTTAAAGAAAGAGTTAAAAGTCACATCTGGGAATTTGGTAACACATTGGAACCATATTTTGAGATTTCAGATAAATAAAAATTGCATTTAAAATCTGAGTCCATGGAAGCTATAAAAATATTCAACAAGAGAAAGTTCTAGATCTTTTACAGCTTCCCTTATTTCCTCTTTTCTTTCTCCGTTTCCTCATCCATAATCTGCCTCCATTGGTCTTCAATATTTGAAATTTTATTTTTTGTTGTTTTATATTTTCCTCCTTTTTCTTTTTTTTTCTTTCAGTTTGTAATTTTTTTTATTACTTATCTCTCTGGTTCTTTTTGATTACCAACTATAAAGAGTACTCAATACTTTCCCTAGTCTGTCATAGCTTACTAGCTCTATACGAACGTTTAAATTGAATGAATAAATAAATAAAACTTGAGTAGACTATTTAGATCAAAATGTTGTTGCACGATTACAGTTAGTAGTTACTAGTTTCAGAAAATGTCAAATCAGAACGTAGATAATGTTTCAAATAAAATATTTAGATTGCCATTAAAAAACAGAGATAAAAATATATGTAAAAGGATTGTGAAATATATAAGATCAGCTAAACTTTCATATTTATTCTTGCGTGATTCTCTTAAGTAGGCGGTGAATTGGTAGAGATGTCAGAACATCATCATCATCATCTTACGTCCGCTTTTCCCTGCTTGCAAGACGTCAGAACATTGGATAGAATACTTTGTGGTATTTGTTCCAGCTCTCTGAGTTCAAATCCCATTGAAGTCAACTTTGCCTTTCATCCATTTGAGGTCGATAAAAAAAGTACTGGGGTCAAGTCTTCCTCTATATCTCTTTCTCACTTTCTGTCCTTCTCTGGAAGAAATCTGCTGGAAAGGAGATGGGCTCTGCCAGGTTTCAAATACCCAAGAAACACTGTATGTCACGACAGAACCCCTGCAACTATCAGAAGTTATGGGACCAGACAAATTCCCTTAACTCTTCATATAAAACCAGCACTTTAGCATTTACATTACTCTATATATACTATTATATTTTCGTGGTAAATGCTTTATCTCACATAATTATCTCCCACATTATCAAATCTATGAGATTTTGAAAGTATTTATTTTGAGAATAATACCTTAACATTAGTATGAGTGACCAGTTGCAACCAGTTTCAACAGAAAAAGGTAGAGAATTCTGGCCGGTTTTGGCCGGTTTGAACATTAAAGGGTTAAAGAGTTTATATTTATTGAGAAACCTTCCACATTTATCTTAATGTAAGAACCTTGGTGGTGGTGGTGTTGGTGGTGGTGGTGGTGATGGTGGTGGTGGTGGAGATGATGGTGGTGGTGGTGGAGATGATGGTGGTGGTGGTGGAGATGATGGTGGTGGTGGTGGTGGTGATAATGGTGGTGGTGGTGATGGTGATAATGATGATGATGGTGGTGGTGATAATGATTGTGATGGTGATAGTGATGACTATTAACTCTATAATACCCATTGTCAGTAATTCTCGCTGTCCTATTATAATAATCACGTGACATACAACAGATGTCACATGATCATGTGACACACAACAGATGTCACTATCTCTGTTATACTAATATTTCATAATTTACTCTTGTTTCTTGGTCAATGTTGACCCCTTTTAAAGCTACTACACTATAAATATTTACTGTAAACAGTGTTTACAGTAAATATGTGACTATAAACAAACTAGTGTTCACTGTAAATATGTGACTGTAAACCAACTAGTGTTCACTGTAAATATGTGACTATAAACAAACTAGTGTTCACTATAAATATGTGACTATAAACAAACTAGTGTTCACTGTAAATATGTGACTATAAACAAACTAGTGTTCACTGTAAATATGTGACTATAAACAAACTAGTGTTCACTGTAAATATGTGACTATAAACAAACTAGTGTTCACTGTAAATATGTGACTATAAACAAACTAATGTACACTGTAAATATGTGACTATAAACAAACTAGTGTTCACTGTAAATATGTGACTATAAACAAACTAATATTCACTGTAAATGTGTGACTATAAACAAACTAGTGTTCACTATAAATATGTGACTATAAACAAACTAATGTACACTGTAAATATGTGACTATAAACAAACTAATGTTCACTGTAAATATGTGACTATAAACAAACTAGTGTTCACTGTAAATATGTGACTATAAACAAACTAATGTACACTGTAAATATGTGACTATAAACAAACTAGTGTTCACTATAAATATGTGACTATAAACAAACTAGTGTTCACTGTAAATATGTGACTGTAAACCAACTAGTGTTCACTGTAAATATGTGACTATAAACAAACTAGTGTTCACTATAAATATGTGACTGTAAACCAACTAGTGTTCACTGTAAATGTGTGACTATAAACAAACTAGTGTTCACTATAAATATGTGACTGTAAACCAACTAGTGTTCACTGTAAATATGTGACTATAAACAAACTAGTGTTCACTATAAATATGTGACTGTAAACCAACTAGTGTTCACTGTAAATGTGTGACTATAAACAAACTAATGTACACTGTAAATATGTGACTATAAACAAACTAATGTTCACTGTAAATATGTGACTATAAACAAACTAATGTTCACTGTAAATATGTGACTGTAAACAAACTAATGTTCACTGTAAATATGTGACTGTAAACAGTGTTTACAGTCACATATGTGATTTTCGTTTTCAATTTTATTTACATCATTCTTAAACTCCGGGGCTGGAAATCATTCTGTTATTTTAAATAGAATATTAGTCTAACGACTCCATTTACACCATAAACTTGGTCTTGTCTTTGCATGAAATTGTTCTTCTCGCTGCACATAACGACGTATTATCCTCGTTTTTTTCCGTTCATTGCCAGGGAACATCTTCACGAACCAAAATATCGTCTTTCCGTTTTCCTTCGGTTGCAACGTTTCTCAAAATATTTACTTCTGCATTCACAGATTACTCTCAGTTCAATTTGAATGGGAAATTCCTGTTTCATCGATTTTCTCCGTAACCATGGAAGCTTGTAGCTTGAAAGTCGACCCAACGCCTCCTCGGGTCATTCTACATAACTGTGTCAATTTTCATTGCATTCCACCAAGCCGTTTCGACGTTTATCTGACTACACCTACTTATACAATGTCCGACTACTTCCAATTTATATAGTAGATACACATTTCACTTTACATGATGGTTAGTCTATCAGGAAATAAAATGTCTAGATATTTTTGGGAATAGCTTAGCTTTCTATATTTCATCATATTTAATAGTTCGTACAACTCCTATAGTAATGGATATATATATATATATATATATATATATATATATACACAAAATTATATCAGCTTTCTTAACCCTTTAGCATTTATATTACTCTATATATACTATCATATTTTCATGGTAAGGCTTTACCTCACATAATATCTCACATAACATTTACATTACTCTGTATTTTAACAGTAAAGGCTTTATCTCACATAATATTGAATCTATGAGATTTTTATATTTATTTTGTAAACAATACCTTAACATCAGTATGAACGGCCAGTTAGAGCCAGTTTAAACAACAGAAAGAGATGGGAGAATTCTGGCCAGATATGGCCAGTTTAAATTCTAAAGGGTTAACAATGTAAACCTAATGATCTGGACTTCAATGTCGGTCCCCTTACAGTGTGAAACTTTCAGACTTCCTTGATTGAAAACTCCACCCCGTGACATGTCAAAAGCTGTTTCTACAAGAGTCATTAACATAAATCAATATATTTAGTAGTAGAAATAGTAGCAGCTTGAAGACATTAAGTACTTTCAGCAATTCACAGACGGATAAGTTTCTATTATATTTTTGTTTTTATTGTATTTTGTTATTCTATATGTAATTAATATATAGATTTTATTTATTTATTTGCATTCCAGCAAGGGGCTGAGGCCATGCTGGACAATTAATATATATATATATATATATATATTTAATATTATTGGGTAATTGCTGGCCTTGTGCCTAAATTAGAAACAATTATATATATATATATATAATTAATTGTTTCTACTTTAGGCACAGGGCCAGCAATTACCCAGTACATTACTGGTACTTTATTTTATCGACCCCGTAAGGATGAAAGGCAAAGTTAACCTCGGCGGGATTTGAACTCAGACTGTAAAGGGACGTAACTCTATGCTAGAAAGCATGGCGTCCGACCCTCTATCGATAACTGCCAATCCATTGTTTCTATGTTATGAAAACAAAATCTTTCTTTATTTCCTTCCTTTTCCAATTCCCCATCTCTGTATTACCTAGAATTAAGTAAAACACACACACACATATATATATATATATATATATATATATATATATATATATATATATATACATATATAGGAAAAGAGTCACGGCCCCGACAGCTGAGCTCCAGCCATTTCAACAGCTAGATCTGAACTAAGCCACCACATATAATATTATATATATATATATATATATAGGCCTCAGCTGGATAGCTGGAACAGGTTAAAGATATACATATATATATATATAATATTAATTATATATATATAATTAATATTATATATATATATATATATATATATATATATATAATATTATATGTGGTGGCTTAGTTCAGATCTAGCTGTTGAAATGGCTGGAGCTCAGCTGTCGGGGCCGTGACATATATATATATATATATATATATATATATATATATATATATATGTGTGTGTTTTACTTAATTCTAGGTAATACAGAGATGGGGAATTGGAAAAGGAAGGAAATAAAGAAAGATTTTGTTTTCATAACATAGAAACAATTTGTTGCTTTATCTTAAACCCCATTAGTCAGCAGAATCTGAGCTGATGACCAGTAGATCTACACAGAGTTTCATGAAACTATTTATACTAAGGTATATTTTCAGTATAAATATCTCTAAGTTGGTGTCTGTAGGAATAAAACAAAAAATGTGTGCGTGAAGAAAATTCTGGTAGATTGAATATCTGCCTTAGAACTTGAACTGTCTAGAATTAGTATAGTAGTATTAGTAAATGCAATGGCAGCAAATTAGCTGGGTTAATAGAACGTTGGATGTTTTATGGTATTCATTCCAGCTCTCTGAATTCAAATCCCACCAAGGTCAACTTTACCTTTCATCCTTTCGAGGTCAATAAAAAAGTACCAGTCTAGTACTAGGGTCTATTCTTCCTCTAAATCTCTTTCTCATTTCCTCTCTCTCACTTTCTCCAGGAGATATCTGCTGTACTCAGACCTGGAGAGGGATGGGCTCCACCAAACTAAAAATGCCCAAAGAAACACTGTATGTCAATGCGAAGCCCCTACAACTATCAGGAATTATGGGACCATATATACTATACATACATATAAGTACATTGGTTAGTGTAGAGTTTGGGATTGTGAGACAATATACCATATATACTTAAATATAAGCAGGCTCCACTATTTTATGTCTGAGAAATGGGCAAAAATCCAAAACTTCTTTACATTGATGAAGTTGGTGAAAATCGTCAAAATATTGACCCCAAATATAAGCTGACCCGCCTCCACTATCGATTTTTGGGGGTTATATATTTCTCGGCTAATATTCAAGTATATATGATGATATGAAGAAAGAGAGAAATGGGTGTTGCAGTTAGGCCTCAGACGGGGGGGGGGGGGTCAAGAGGAGAGCTGAGGTAAGTGTAGTGGGAACAGAACAGAGAGGAGACAATCACATCTATAGATCAGAGGCTGTAGTGTATTTGTAAGGAGTCCAATAAGGGATCTGTCATTAGGTAAATCAGGAGGGCACAGAACTGACAGAGCAAGTAAGCCATGATAGATTAAGAGAGGTATCTAATACCCTTATAAATTAAGAAAAAAAAAGGGGGAAAACAGGAGGCGAAAGAAGCATATATATATATATATATATATATATATATATATATATATGCCTTTTCAGCCCCATGGATTGTGTCTAATATATTCCTTTGTTAAATTTCGAATACCTGATGATGTCACAGGATTCATACTGAACCCGGTCAGTGAAATGATCATAGTATAATAAACCTTTAAGGAATTACACCAGTCCAGCCTCCTGTTATTTTATAATATATATATATATATATATATATCCATCATCATCATCATCTATATATATATATATAAATAAGAGAGAGAGAGGGTCCTGGGTTCAATCGGGGTAATCAAAGTATGGTACTCAATACATTAATAGAGTGTAAACATCAAATTTAATATAGAAATGGCTTCTACGGGACTAGGACTGTTTCATTCGAAGGAAATGAAACAGTTCTAGTCCCGTAGAAGCCATTTCTATATTAAATTTGATTTATATATATATAGTATCCACACAGCTCCCTGTTTCTTCTATATATAGATAGATACACACGCAAATGTAAGAAGTGTAAAGGGAATACATTTTTGCGATTCATAATTCCCTCTAAGGTTGAGAAAACAAGGGATCCTTTACGAGGTTGAAAGGTCTGCTAGATATAGCCAAATCTTCTGGAATCACACACCCTTGCTGCCCTTTAAAACATAAGGACACATCTCCAACCTCGCCCTAAAATGACCCTAAATATATACAAACGGACGCGATGGGCGTAGATGTACTTAATCAGAACTGAACATTAACTATAAACAACATCTGGATGTGACAAGAAAGGAAAATATAAAGAAAGAAAGCATCAAACATCGCATCATGGTAACATTCTTATAAGATGAACAAGTTGTAATGAATATTAGGAAGACGGTGTAAAATGTTGAGTAGTCTAAAAGAGAGAGAGTAGCTTATTTTATAGCTTTTCTTTCTGATTTGTTTTGTTTTGTTTTGTTTTTTCTTGCCTTGCAGGTTATTTTCTCGGCATATATAATGAGAGAGAGAGAGAAGGACGAAGTGAGAGAGAGAGAAAGACGAAGTGAGAGAGAGAGAAAGACGAAGTAGGGGAGAGAGAGAGACGGGGTAGGGAGAGAGAGAGAGAGAGAGAGGGGGAGACGAGGTAGGGAGAGAGAGGGGGAGACGAGGTAGGGAGAGAGAGAGGGGGAGACGAAGTAGGGAGAGAGAGAGAGGGAGACGAGGTAGGGGTGTGCTCTATAAAAAGGTAAAGGTTGCAAAGTAGAAAAGTGAGAGAGACAAAGAAGAAGAAAAAAGCCCCACATTAATTTCTTTTAATATTACAATCTATATGACAAATATAAATAGCAATATTATAATATTGTTTTAATCATATGAACATTATAGAAACATTTATTACGGGTGTACGGACTTTCATATGAATAGATTTTCTGCGAATGTATATATTTGCAATCAACCACGCCCTAAAGGTATGCTGGTTTTCAGAAGGTAACTTCAATAGATCATCTCTTTTACAGAAAGATATATATTAAGAAAATGTCAAATGTTTGGTGCAAATAAGAGCTTGAAATCGAAATTAAATCGTTAGCAATTATTAACGGTAAATAAATGAGATTAGCATCAGTTGCGCTAGTTAGTGACGTCATGTTGCAACAAAGTTCCAACATTTCCATCACCAACTTAAGTACCCCGTAAAAGTTTGGAATTTCTAGATTTTAGATAAACACAAAAAAAAACATTACAATTCTCCGCTGAACGTATCTTTTAAAATCAATAACATTGAAGATATTCATCTAATTATAATCCATCTAATTATAATCCATTTACGCATAAAGATGTTTTATTTCATACACGGTTTCTACCCAGGGTTTAAGATGGACGTTGTTGCTCTGCGTTCGACACAACTAGTGGCTAAATAACAACAATATTATAGATTGTCATGATGATATCAACAAGAATAAATAATTAGTTAGAGGGTTTTTTTTTCACATAATTTTTAGACTTGTAACATTCATGCCTTTCCCCGAAGGCATTAAATACAATTTTACCAGAGGATTCTTATTGAAAACTCTCTCGCTCTCTTTCTCTCCCTCCATATATATATTATATATATATATATATATATATAATATATATATATATATATATATATATATATATACATACAGGGTGTCCCCAAAAATGTATACACACTTTAACAGCGTTCTAATAAACATTGCCTGTATATAATTATAGACACAATCCATGGGGCTTTATATAATCAAAGTGTGCATATATTATATATATATATATAGTTTTGAGAGGATTCCAGAAGGGTATCAGATGACCATAGTTTTGGGGGGTTTTTTTAAGTACTCAATACATTAGTAAAGTATGGGTATGTTTATTTTATATAGAAATGCCTTCTACATAACTACAACTGTTTCATTCGTAACAAAATCATCAGGATATATATATATATATATATATATTTATCGGATTTCCAACAAATTAAATACCCCTTCTACTTATATTTTTATATATATTTGTGATTCTTAAAGAAAATAATTGTTTCTACTTTAGGCACAAGGCCAGCAATTACCCAGTGCATTACTGGTACTTTATTTTATCGACCCTGAATACAAAACATGGGATTTCTTTCAGATTTGACAGGGTTCGTAGCATTAGTACCTTTACCGAAATAAGGCTACTACTACTACTACTAATACGACGACCTTAAAAGTAAACAAATCAGAGAATTTAACAGAATTAAAAGAAGACAACGAACTGTGTATTTCTCATAAGATTGTATTTTCTTACAATGATTGTTCTAAAGTTTAGAAATAAGATACTGACGCTAGAACAGAGAACACATTTCCTACCGGCTTTGGCTGCCTTGATAAGTAAATATTGGAATTGTTACGAAGACTTTCGCTGACATTCGCAGAAATGTCAGAGCAGCTTTGAAGACAAATATATACAATACTTGATTCTGCTGCAAAAAGAATTTATTTACCATTCACTGACGAATATATTAAAGAAAATTCGTGAAATAAATTAAGAATCTCTTCAGGTGTCTACAATAATAAATCGAAGCTTAATATTGAAATAATTTCAACGAAAGTCATGTCCTCATGTCCTGAGTACAGCCTTAAAATAATCGATAAACAAAATAGAATAAATAACACATTGATACACACCCATGATGGTAGATCTTCCACCCGAGCTAGTATGGATTTCTTCTCGGAACGGGCCGCAGTCTGCGCAATTTCGATTTGCATATCTCTGACTTGGGAATATCTTTCTCTCCATAAATACACAAAAAGTGCCAGTAATAACCAGCTGAAACTGAAGTTGAAATAACCGACAAGCCATATTACGAAAACAAGAAGGGCCAACTTAAAAAATCGTTGCACTAACGACAATACCATCGTATCGTCAAAAGAAGAATTTTTCGCTTCTTCTTTTGGTGCTTCTGTAGCTTCATTTTGAGATGTGGAACGAGAAGGAGCTGCTGGTTTAGACACAGCCGCTTTAGAGGCAGGCTTTTCTGCTTTCGACATTTCTGTCTGACAACTTTCGTCACACTGCTTCAGCTAAACGTCTCGCCAACCAAAGCACATTCGACAAGGTGCGCGGTCAAACAGGGGAGATCACTCAACACAGACGAGATTTTACTAGCTTATAATTCTATTAATAGCGAGACATTTGTCTGAGCACGTTCAATTTTATTTCACTTTAAAACCCTCAAACATTTAGCTATTTAAGACTACGATTATTTTATGAAAATAAACTTATAGTGACTATCGTCTCCTTTTATGGAAGTCTTCCTTGTTCATCCTACACTATACTTTTAAACCTATAGTTAGTCTTATCTATGCTCGACTGTAGTCTTTCGAAGAATCTGATTTCACTACAGTCGCCTGCTTGTTCTCTCTCTCTCTCATACACACACATATACACACGTGTGTGTGTTTGACTCTCTCTCTCTCTATCTATCTATCTCACATACATATTGTGTGTTTGCTCCTCCCCCCTCTCTCTCTCTTTCTCTCTGTTCTGCCCAAAGGCCAAGCATGTCTTATGCAGGATTTGACTGCTTTGAATAAATTCTTTGAAACCCATTCACAAAATCAACAAAGAAAATAGACAATACTAATAATAATATAAATGTTTCGGAAAGAAGAAAAACAAAGACACGGTCATTTCATTGAAGTAAACATTACATTACATGACAAGGATGAAAGGCAAAGTTAAACTCAAATCCCGCCTTTCATCCTTACGGGGTCGATAAAATAAAGTACCAGTCATGTAATGGATTATTGCTGGCCTTGTGCCAAAAGTAGAAACAATTACTTTACATGACAAAAAGACACGCCGGAAATTTCAAGAAACCTCTCTCAATCCCCGCAAAATACTCGATACAACCGAGATGTTGTATTTGAAATTAGAGACCTGCTACGCTGGGTCACGGTGGACCACTTTCCTCGCTAGCAGAACTCAAGATATAGGAGGTGTAATTGCAACACAGGAATGGATCAGACCACCCCGACTGATGTCTTCGTTAATTCTCCTGTCTTAGGCTGGTACTTTGTTTAACGAATCAGAAAGGGGTGGTGGTGTCTATTGTGTTTATATATATATATATATATATATATATATATATATATACAAAAGTTCTATTTAAAGTTGTTGGGATACAACAAGTAAATATTTTTATAACTGATATAAAGCACTCGACAAGTGTTTGGAGTAGATATACGATATTAATAAATGGAAACTATATTTATAAAACCATATTTATTTCATTATACATATTTCAGGGATACCACATCAAATTATGGTATGCCTTCATCAGACAAAATACAATATATATAACAGTTTTACAAATAGCTTTGACGTACCCTTTTAAAATGCAACCATTACTTTTGGAGTATATATATATATATATATATATATATATATATATATATATATATATATTGTTATACTTTGGGAGGGTCATGTTGCCAATAAGAAACACACGCACCAGTTGCTTTCACTTCAATTTATTATAAATTAAATTTAAAAATTTAGAAATTTAGAAATTTCCGGTTGGTTGGTTCCACAACCAGACGATTGTTCATATATTGTCAAAGTTCTTTCGTCACACATTCTGTGACCTCTTCAGTGACTGGGGATTCTTTTCTTTGTTTTTGTGCCTCTCAAGAGGTCACAGAATGTGTGACGAAAGAACTTTGACAATATATGAACAATCGTCTGGTTGTGGAACCAACCAACCGGAAATTTATGAATTCCTAGATTTATAAATTTAATTTATAATAAATTGAAGTGAAAGCAACTGGTGCGTGTGTTTCTTATTGGCAACATGACCCTCCCAAAGTATAACAATATCGGTTTCAACACACGTTTTCAGATAAAGAACCTTGCTAAACAAATTCAGAAACGAAATATATATATATATATACTTTATAAAGTATATATATATATATATATATATATATATATATATATATATATATATATATATATATATATATATATATATATATATATATACTTTATAAAGTATATATATATATATATATAGTATATATGTATAGTATATATATATATATATATATATATATATATATATATATATATATATATCACATAAGAAGAATCAGTGTTGCGACGAATAAAATTTATTAGACATATTACATCCATCGAGTGCTCAAACGACCTACCGCTTACGGGCGCTTTAAGCATCCCACACCAATTATATATATATATATATATATATATATATATATAATTATAATGAAATGACAGGAGGCTGGATTTGTGTAAATCCTTGAAAGGTTTATTATACTATGATCATTTCAATGACCGGGTTCCGTATGAATCCGGTGATATCATCAGGTATTCGAAATATAATACGTGAATGTAATAGATAAAATCCATGGGGCTGAAAATCGAGGACCCGAAGGCGACCGCTATTCTGTTCCTTCAACCTCAGCCGGCCGCCCTCGAGCGACAAATCCAGCCTCCTGTCATTTCATTATAATATTTAACTCCGTAATAGCACCACCAACTACAAAAACAAAGACGGTTGAACTGCTTTACGTTGAGTACTCTCTATATTATTGCATTACGATTGACCATACGGAATAGACCAGCTCTATACAGTGGTGAACCTCAAACCTGAATATATATATATAGGAACGAGTAGGACCCCGACGGCTGAGTTCAAGCCGTTTCGACCAGCTAATTCTGGACTAGAATTCTGAGTCCAGAATTAGCCGTCGAAACGGCTTGAGCTCAGCCGTCGGGGTCCTACTCATTCCTATTACCCACTCTACTACCCTAAGTATTGAGTACTTTGGTGCGTTATGGTCCATCTGGTTCCTTACCACATTTCCTTCGTTATATATATATATATATATATATATATATGTGTGTGTGTGTGTGTGTGTGTGTGTGTGTGTGTGTGTGTGTGTGTACCAGGTGGACCATAATGCACCAAAGTACTCTATACTTAGGGTAGTAGAATGGGTCCTGACTCTTTTCCTATATGTATATATATATTAAAAAAAAGAAGATCGGAGGCCATATTCAGTTGATTCAGGTTTATTTCAAACTCCGTTATACACTGAGGACTATCAGTTATGATAGCCCGAGCTCTTCAGGCGGCAAAACCTAAAAATAAACATTGAAAGTTCATAAGAAACCTTTAAATTTGGAAAAATCCAATAATTTCCCCGAAAAGGGATTTTCTTTTCATGATATAAGGGGCCGGCCGAACACGTGGTGTTGTTTCTTCGACGGCCTTTCACATTTAAAGGTATCTTAGGAAATTTCAATGTTTAGGTCAATCCATACTTCCATTCTATTTCTCAGAATTAGAAGCTTTGACCACTTGATAGAATTCAGGCCCAGTAATGTAATCACTCTGTAATTGTAAACATCTTGTATCACTATCATTCAGGTTTTGATTTTACTGATGTCTTGCCCATGTGTTTTGTTTTTTTTTGTTTTCTGTTTTTTTTCACACAAACTCACAATTTCGGTTTTTACTGCGAACTATAACGCAAACTCACAGCCTTAGATTTTGTATTTCTAGCGTTTTTATTTTCCTTCTCTTTGCATGTTCAGTGCTCTTTCTCTCCCACTGTATTTACCTGCCTCTCACATGACCACACTCCTCTCCACGCACTCATAATCTTCTCCACTTTCTATCCCTCCCCTTGCTCACCCCTTACTTCGTCCTCGCGCACAGCCCACCTAGGTATTCGTTCAACCCGTCGGTCGCCTGATGTTTCGACCGAACTATCACCGGCGATTGCCGATTGCTAAAGTTGCCACCACTTTAACCTAGTCCACTCTAGGTGGCGGTGGCATGCGTCGAACGACCAAGAGACCTGCTTGGTGGAACGACTATGTGACAAACGGTCAGCCTTCGACCTCTCATTCTCCACCAACTGCGGCACGAGAGAGCTAACTTTCCCCCACCTACCCCTCCTCCCCTTCACGGCAGATTCCGAACGAATCCAACCCGGCGAACCACACCACCCCTACAACTGTTAGCTCACCACCCAACCTCCGCTCTAGTCCCACAGTTAGAACCACTGCTGTCTCCTTTACTGACTCACTCCCTCCACCGAATTCCAACGCTGGCCCTCTACTGCCGGCTGCTGTTAGCCCGCCACCTGATTGCTCTCTCTGTGCCCGCACTAGCCGGTACTTAAAGACAATTAAATGTCACCTATGCCACGCAAGCTACCACATGTCGGCATCACCAAAGTTCAAGCCGAAAGGCTTCAACACGACCTGTAATCGGTGCCACTTCAGCTCCGACGTATTCCGTGGGGATTCCCCACCCTTTGACACCAACTCTCTACCGACGACTTTGCCACAGCCCTCCAGAGCTTCTCCAAATCAAAGCTCGTTAATCGGATCCCTAAGGGAGCTCGGAATAGCTTTACACGTGCCCTTTCTAATTTACTGAAAAACGTTTGCTCGTCCAACATTAGGTCTGACTGGCAGAAATTGTTTTTGTTTCCCCCTCATCTCTCTTCACGTGCACAATGAGAACTCGGGTTCCCTCACGTCCTCTCTCAAGCGGCAGTTCCAGCTGTTTGAGTCCACCCCAACCACGTCTCATCTCAGTTCGACACCGAGCTCGGTGTCCACCAACAGACAACCGGTAGACCTCAAGCGAGCGGTCACTGGCAAATTCAGCGTATTTGACATTAAAGGGGCTGTTCGTCTCCTCTCTTCTCTGTCCCCACTTGCTCCGTGCAACTCTGATTCTCTTGAGCGTCTGAAAGAGAAGCACCCATCGGCACCCCCTGATGATCAGCTACACTGGCCCGAACCATTAGAATACTCGAGACCGGTTTACACCACCGATATCATCAGAAAGGCGATTTCATCCTTCCCCGCTGGATCAGGCGCAGGAATTGACGGCCTTCGTCCTCAACACCTCAATGATGATATCTCCTTATCGGCTGGTGACGCCGGTCTCGAGCTCTTGGAGAGTCTGAATCAGTTTGTGAATCAGTTCTCTTCAGTGAACGTTCTCCCGTTCATCCGGCAACTGTTCTTCGATGCGAAGCTATTTGGTCTCACCAAGCCCAATGAGGACCTGTGCCCCATTGCGGTTGGCTGCACTCTTTGCCGCCTCACTGCAAAGGCGTGTTTGTTGTTGGTCTCCGACTCACTGGCGGAGGAATTTTCCCCCATCCAGCTGGGGGTGGGTACCAGGTTGGGATGTGAGGCTGCTGTCCACGCTGCCAGAGCATTTACCAACTTACCCTCCTCGTCCCCCAAGGTCATCCTCAAACTTGACCTCAGGAATGCCTTCAACTCCGTCAGCCGCGACATCGTCCTCGGCTCAGTAAGAGAGAGGGTCCCACGACTCTACCACTTTGCTTGGCAGGCTTATCGGGAGCCCTCCTACCTCTCTTTCGGTGACCAGATCATCACCGCTGCCTCAGGAATCCAACAGGGTGATCCACTCGGGCCTGCACTGTTTGCACTGGGCATTGATGACCTCACCAAGATGGGGGTTGAGTTAGACCTCAATGCCTGGTACCTCGACGACGCCTGTTTGGAGGGAACTCCGGATATGGTTCTCGCCACTGCCAACAGGATGGTGGAGGAGCTTGGCCGCCGGGGTCTCCAGATCAATAGCTCCAAATGTGAGCTCTGGATCCTCAACCACCCGGCTTCTCAACACCAACAGCTGATCGACCTGTTCGCAGGGTCCTTCCCTTCCCCCGTCGGTTTGGTGCTCCTTAGGAGCCCCAATCACAGACCTGGCCTTCGAGTCAACCTTCCAATCGAAGATGGTTGGCCTTGGGCTGCTGCTGAGGAATATCGAAGTTATCGAACCCCATCAAGGTTTCTTCATATTCAGGAACTACCTGTCTGTTCCTAAGCTTCTGTATCTTCTCAGGGTCAGCCCCTCTCACAGATTTCTGTCTTGCCTCCAACGCTTCGACGACCTAATCGTCGAGAGACTCGAGTGCCTGGTCAATGTTAGACTCTCTCCGGAGTCCCGCGATCAGGCTGCGTTGTCCAAGCGATTTGGGGGTCTTGGTCTTCGTAAGTGTTCGTCCCTCTCTCTCCCCTGCTTCCTTTCCTCCACCCTGGGGAGCAGCATCCTCTCCTCTCCAACATGGACTAGTTTCAACAGGGAGTTGGGTGAAGCTCTCCAGCAATGGAGTGAGTTGGGCTTGTCTCTTCCTGAGAAGGTGGAGGACAGTCGAAGTCAGAGAGTTTGGGACAGCATAAGTTCGAAGGCCACCTTCGACTCCCTCTTCGTCCAGTCAGATCAGTTTGTAAGGTGCCGCTTACTATCTGCCAGCGCCAAATACTCAGGCGACTGGGTCGATGCCCTACATGTGGCCTACTCAGCCTGGATGAACTTCGTGTCTCCATCACCCTCAGAGTCTGCATGGGTTTGAGGTGCCGATTCGGCAATCTCCTCGACTCTACAGGCCTCCACGGTCTTTCTTGCCGCCTGAATGCCGGCCGCTTCGCGCGTCACACGGCGCTAAACCTCATTCTGAAGAGAGCTTTGGCCCGGGCGAATATCCACTCAGTCTTGGAACCATCTGGGTTGTCTAGAAGTGACAGCAAAAGACCTGACGATCTTACTCTGTGCCCCTGGTCGAGAGGCAGGTGCCTTGTCTGGGACGTCACTGTTAGTGACTCTTTTGCACTTTCCCACATCCTGGATGCTGCGGTTAGGACGAGAGCCACAGCTTCTGCAGCCGAGCGGAGTAAGACCCTCAAATACTCTGATCTGTCGGCCAGCTACATTTTTCAGCCTGTGGCTTTCGAGACGGTTGGGGGAGTCGGGCCGCTGACTGAGAGGTTCCTTTCCTCACTGGCGGCTCGCTTAATAGAGGTGACTGGCGAATCTCGCGAGGACGCTTGGCTGTTTCAGCGCATCAGCCTCGCCATCACCCGGGGCAACGCTGCGAGTGTGCTGGCTTGCCTCAAAAATCATTAGAGAGGTTGCCCAGTACACGCGACATTGCTGTCTTTTGCTCTGGTGTTGGCTCTGTTATTCACCCTTTCCTTTACATTTTCTTTAATATTGTAGCATTGAAGGAATATATCTTTCATTGTATCATCCTTTGTAATGTTACCGAGGCATTTGTAATGTTATTTATGTATATATTTAAAACATATTTGTTATGTTATTCTACTGTAAATTTATTTATATGCTGTTTATATTTTTATTCTGAAGGAATTGCAAACGATTTGTAATGTTTGTGCAACTATGAAGGATATATATTTATGAAATAAAGTATATATCATCATCATTATATATATATATTTTTTTTTTTTCAGAAATAAAAGGTAATTTTAGAAAGATCTCCCAGGGGTTCAAAAGAGGGGGTAGGGGTTGGAGAACTTTGTCGTTCTTTACAGATAAAAAAATTTGTTGTGTGTGTGTGTTTATTTATATATACAGGGTGCGGACGATATTTGTTTGCAAGATTACTGTCTAGGAAAAATAACACAGTAGTTTTATTTTTTAAGATATATTTATCAAACTTGGATCAGTTTGTCTTCATGACTTGTTCTTTCGATCTCACTCGATAAACCCGCCATTGGCTTTGATGACGGCCTCGGAACTGGCTACAGACCTTCGTCACTGTCCCTCGACTTAGGCCCCTAAAAGCACTTGTGATCCTGGCCTTCAGATAGTCTTTCGTATTGCAGCTAGATCTGTTGGTGTCTCGTTCCACTGCGCCCCACACAAAGAAGTCGAGGGGGTTGCAGTCAGGCGATCTGGGAGGCCAGATGTCAGGTGAAGTGTGGTCGACGAAGTTCTCTGACAGCCAGGCTTGGGTCTTTCGGCTGGTATGGCAGGGCGCTGAGTGTTGCTGCCACACGTACGGCCTACCTGCAGCTACCTGGTCGATCCAGGGCTTTACTACCTCGCTCAGAACGCGGATGTAGCTATCGGTGTTCAGCTTGAGGCCCTCAGGGAAGAAGTGAGATGGCATGACGTCACCTTGACTGCTGACGACACCTAAGACGAATGTTGTCGCTGGAAACTTTGTCTGGATGACTCTAGGCACGTCTTTGGATGAGACACCATTCTCCTGCTGACGCTGAGAAAGTCTGAAATTTCCTTATTTGTCCTCCCGGCGCAGATTCCAAGAACTCCGTGTCTCTTCCACAAATTTGGAGGTTCAAAATTTTATGTGCATAATACGCCCTGAAATTTCATGAAAAGTCGGCTAGACGTAACGCCTCAAAAAAGCCCTAAAATACTGAAAAATGAAGTTTTTTACCTAATGCGGGCCCTAGGCCATACTAAAGTTGGATTATCTTTGCTCACGGTATGAAGAAGAGACTGACTAATAGAATTTCAAGGAAATCGGTCTGACGTAACGCCTCAAAAACCCCCTAAAAAGCTGGAAAAAAACGCAGTTTTTCCATCTAATGCGGGCCCTAGGGGAACATAAGTTGAATTTGATGTGCATAACACTCCCTGAAACATAAGTAATACACATGTAAAGTTTGAAAAAAATCGGTTGCGTACTTCTCGAGCTTTAGGGATTTTTAGGATATTAGTATCAGTGTATATATATATTATCAAGAATGACAATAAATGCAGGTGAGTGTTGTGACAAGGTTTTACTTCACAGAAGTCAAATAAATTAATATAAATAAGTGTTACCACATGTAGATGTTCAGTTGGTCACAACTCCCAGACTGGAGTGTGTAGAGAAGAACAGAAATCTTCTCTTGGAGGTGTTCAAGTATTTCTTTAGGCTGCCGGTATTCTTCTTCTTGCGGGCGAAGGAAGTGAGACAGGAGTCATCTCTTGACAAGGTCTCGGGTGTTCTTGTTGTCCCTTCGAAGTTCAGGATGCGAGAGAAGCTTATGCCTTGACAGTCCTCAAATGTATAGTCCCCAGGGGGACGCAACTCCATTTAGTACATAAATCTGCCAATGGGGGTCGCGCCCGTCGCAAAGGGACGTAACTCCTATACGTGCTGAGTCACAGCCGTAAGGGGGCGCTACAGTACCCTCCTCCAGACGCTAGGCGAAAAGCCCGAAGGTAACTGCAGCGAACCCACAAGCATGGGCTCCCAGCACAGGCATGAAATGGTAACGAGAAGGTACAATCATGAAATGGTAACGAAAGGTACATGGTAATACAATAACGAGAAAAACAAAAAAAATAAGGCTCCAGTGGCCAGTTCACATGAAAACAGTTTGGCAGAGTTTTTTGGGCCAGTGGACTCTTCGCCCGGAACGGGTTGTGGTCTTGTATGTAGGTGAAGGTGGGGCAGAAGGAGCAGGTGTATGCACAAGAGAGAAATATTGGGGTATTTGTGGATCGGGTGTATGAGCGTCATTGTATGCCCTTTTTAGTCTATCCACCGAAATTGTCTCTCTGGATCCCTTAATGTCTACAGTGAAATGTTTATCAGAACGAGCCAACACATGATAGGGTCCAGAGTATGGTTGTGTGAGAGGTGGTCTCACAGCATGGTTTCTTACGAACACATGGGTCCACGAGGCAATATCCCTCGGGACTGCAGATTTTACAGTTTGTTTCCTCGTATCCATCGGCGGCAGGTCCTGAAAATAAGAACGCAGACGGGATACGTAGGAAAGCGGATCTTGTGCAGCAAGATCGACAGGGGCAAGCATTTGCTCAGGTAACGCTAGAGGAGCACCATATAATAATTCGGCCGGGGAGAACCCAAGGTCCTCCTTTATTGATGACCGAATCCCCAACAACACAATAGGGAGGTACTTGCTCCAACGCGTAGAGTCAGGAGAAGTCCGTAGAGCGGCATTTAGTTGTCGGTGGAAGCGCTCCACCATTCCATTAGAGTCAGGATGATATGCAGTCGTTCGAATGCGTTTAGCGCCGATGATTTTCGTTAATTCATGGAAGAAATTCGATTCAAACTGCCTTCCACGGTCTGTGGTAATTGACGTTGGTACTCCATATCGAGCGATCAATCCAGACACAAGAGCACGTGCTGTCGTCTCAGCAGTGATATCTTTCAAGGGGATGGCTTCAGGCCATCGCGAAAAACGATCGATAACAGTCAATATGTAATTATGACCACCGCTGATTGGCCAAGGTCCCATGATGTCCACATGAATGTGGCGGAAACGGCCGTCCAGTGTACTGAAAGTACCGAGCGGAGCCTTAATGTGTTTATGGATTTTCGATTTCTGGCAAGCGATGCAGGAACGGCACCAAGCAGTAATATCGCGCCTCATATTTGGCCAGAAGAATCTGGCTGTTATGAGCTTTACTGTGGCAGAAGATCCTGGGTGAGAAATGTTGTGCAAAGCAAGGAACACAATTCGACGGTGAGTCTCAGGAACAAGTGGTCGTGGTGAATCCGTAGATACATCACATAGAATCGACAAGGGCAGATATTTGAAGATGCAAGTCGCAAATTAGGCAGAAAGAGTATCCAACGATTGGAGTGCAGGCTGGTCTGCAGCTAAACGACCTGAATCGATCTCCTGATGAGATGGAGCTGATTGGCAAACGTGACAATGCGTCTGCAGCTATGTTATGCGAGCCAGCAATGTGCTGGATATCATTTGTAAATTGCGAAACGTAGTCCAGGTGCCTTGTCTCTCTGGGCGAATAGCTGTCGGCTTTAGCCCTCAAAGCGAAGGTCAGAGGTTTGTGGTCGGTTAAAACTGTAACATTTCTCCCCTCAAGAATATGAGAAAAATGTTTCACCGACAGATATATGGCTAATAATTCCCGCCCAAACGTGCTGTAACGCGTTTCTGCTGGTTTTCGCTTCCTCGAGAAAAATGCCAAAGGTTGTTGGTTTTCAGCGTTGAACTGCTGTAAAACTGCTCCCACAGCGGTATCAGATGCATCAACACAAAGCGAAAGCTTGGCCTCTGGTACCGGGTGGGCTAGCAAAGATGAACTAGCGAGTGCTGTCTTGGCAGTCTGGAAGTCTTGAAGCTGTCTTTGTGTCAAGGAAATATCCTCATTCTTCTTACGACGATTTTTCAATATGTCAGTAAGGGAAGATAGCAAATTATCACAATGAGGAACGAAACGCCTATAGAAATTGATTAGGCCTATGAAGTGACGCAACTGGTGAAGTGTAGTAGGCGGAGGTAAATCCTGTATGGCTTGAACTCGCTGAGGTGGTCTAAAAAATTTAGCGAAGTGGAACCGAAAACACACTTTGCGGGATTCACACGAACGCGGTAATCCTGAAGTCGCCGAAATAAGAGATGCATGTGGCGCATATGCTCTTCCGGAGAGGAACTAGCGACGAGAATATCATCTATGTAAGCATAAACGAAGTCCAGACCACGCTGAAAAGTGCTAGCGGCGTTCCTGAGCCCGAAAGGCATGGTCAAAAATTCGAAGGATCCGAAAGGAGTTGTAATCGCCGTTTTCGGAATATCCTCCTTCCTGACCGGAATTTGGTGGTAGGCTCGCACTAAATCTAGTTTTGAGAAAATCTTACACCCATGCAGTGAAGATGCAAAATCCCGGAGATGGGGAATGGGATACCTATCCGGGACGGTCATGGCATTTAACCTTCTATAATCCCCAGTGGGTCTCCAGTCGCCGGAAGTCTTGGGCACCATGTGTAACGGTGAAGCCCAAGGACTCGTAGATGGGCGAATAATGCCCAGCTGCAGCATATAGTCGAACTCGGACCGTGCTGCCTTTAATTTGTCCGCCGGTAAGCGGCGCGGACGGGAAAACACTGGAGCACCGGTGGTGGAAATGAAATGTTCAGTTGAGTGTGTTGGCTCAGTGACTCGAAAATTTCCATCGGTGAGCTCCGGGAAAGAACCTAACAACGAATGGTAGGCGTCTCCAGCGGCAGCGATGAAGAATATGGGGCTGACTGTTGGAGCATCGGCTTTCCGGCCACGAATTGAAAAACCGGTGATGTCATTCACCACGCGTTGGCCACGGACGTCCACAGTCAAAGAGAAGATGTGGAGGAAATCCGCTCCTAAGATAGGGTATGGCAAATCGGCAACCGTAAAAATCCACTTAAAATCCCTACGAAGATTTAGGAACTTAAGAGGAAGCGAGATTTTCCCGTACGTCTTTATAGACGAGTGATTAACTGCCTGCAGAGTAACGAATGACTCTACGGGGGTAACTTTCAGGCAATGGACCGGCCAAATACTACAGGAGGCTCCTGTATCCACGAGGAAACCTCTTCCCGACCTAAGGTCCTTAACGAAGAAATGTCGGTTTGGTGGCTTTATATTGAGGTCAACTGCCCCCATCAGCGGACCTCTTTGGCGTTTCCTGCCTTATGAAACGAGCAATGTTGCACACAGTGGTTCGCGCTCTCAGCAAATCGCTCATGGTACCAGTATAAAGATGAACCTGGTGACTTGGAACGACGTCTAAAAGATTGCGATCTCCCGCAGCTGCGGGGGCTCGAACGGGCACCACACCAGGCCTTCATCTTCTGGAGCTCCAGAATAGCCTTCTGCATCGTCATAATAGCTGAGCTGTATATAGGAGCTGCCGCGCAGATGGCATGGCTAGGTGTGGCCTGAGCTGGGTGGGAAACAGCGGCAAGGGCTTCGCTGCCTCCAGCACCCGTCACTTCGAAAACTTTGTCCGCTGAGGCGGCAAGCTGATCCACCATGCAAGTATGCCTAATGGGGGCCAAAATTGCCTGTACGTTGGTCGGTAGGCACGAGAAGAACAACTGCTTCAGCATGGCAGGTTCCGCTACCGACCCCTCCGTTAGGTCCTTCATTCGCCTTAGGAGGTTCGATGGGGTGCCATCACCTATATGCTCCAGACGGACCAGAGCCCTAAATCTTTTTTCTGCAGACTGTGCAGTCCGGCTGAGTATTTCAGCCTTCAGAGACTTGTACGTCGCGTCGGTGGGTGTCTCTAACACCAGGTCCTTAATCGCTGGGATAAGTGCCGGCGGAATTGCACTAAGGACAATTCTGTTTGCCTCGAAAAATGCTTCGAGTTGGGCGAACCAGAACCTTACGTCGCCTGTGTACGTAGGTAGAACAGAATGAGATGCCATTGGTATACCGTAGGTAATTTGCCAAAAAAAAATCGTCTCCGTTTGGAAAAATGTCTCCAACACAACAGAAAAGGAAAACAAAATCGCTTATTTTTCTTTGTCAAACAACTGGACAGGAAAAAGAATGCATCCGGGTCAATATGCAAAGGAGCGACTAACCGAGCGATGTCATTAATAAGGTATAGGCAGGGAACTTAAAACTAAAACCAACATGGTGGACTATTTCGCGGCAAAAACACTATTCATGGAGAAGAAAGCCGCCATCTTGTCATCCTCAAAACTTTTAGCCAGAGAAAAGAAGAAAAGAAGAAAAAAAAAGGAAAAAACATTCATACAATTGCTGTTTGTTTGTGTGTAAATAACTTTGGGTGTTCGTTTTGCACATATGAAGAGTTTGATGTTAAGTGTTACAGAGAAATATGTTTAGATCGGTCAATACAGCCATATCAGAATCAAGTGTGTTGTTCTGTATTAAATGTTTTTTTCTCTCTTTTTTTTTTTATATACACATGGTACTATTTCCCATTTTTTTTTTTTTTTAAACGTCAAGTCACCAATTTAGCAGTTAAGAGTGTGTTATTGTTAGTAGCGCCATGAGTGACCAGTTCTGTAGAAAGATGTGGTAAGAACATCGACATCGACTTTGTCTTGTTTTACATTATTTATTAATAAGGTTGAGCTATGTAGAGTTGAGTAGAGCAGGCATGCCAAGAGTAATGAAACAAACGAATTAAGGACTTCAGAAAGCACGGTCCACTGGCTGAAGTGTTGCCAGGCCGTGGTTAAGTTGTTGTGTTACATGTTGGCTAGTGATTTCACGACGAAAGAAAGTTAGTTGTTTACCTTTTTACAGTCAGGATGCGAGAGACAGATTTCTCAAATCAACGCGGGAATTTTTCCCTCAGGGCGCGTAGAGATACATTCACTTCTACTGGCGCTGGTTGGCTGAGCTGAGCCAAATCACGCACAGAGAATGTATGTGAGCCCGCGGAATGTAGGTCACTACAGATTCAAACTCACACACACACACATCCTCAGTTTTATATATATAGATGTGTGTGTGTGTGTTTATATTTGTGTGTTTATTTATGTGTGTGTGTTTACATATATGTTTGTGTGTGTGTGTGCTTGTAGATGAGTGTGCGTGTGTATATATATATGTGTGTGTGTTTATATATGTATTTATGTGTCGGCTCACAATCGTAAGGTCGTGAATTCGATTCCGGTGATGCGTTGTGTCCTTGAGCAAGTCACTTTATTTCACATTGCTCCAGTTCACTTAGCTGGCAAAAATGAGTTGTACCAGTAATTCGAAGGACCAGCCTTGTCTCACACTGTGTCACACTGAATCTCCCTGAGAACTACGTAAAGGGTATGCGTGTCTGTGGAATACTCAGCCACTTGCACGTTAATTTCACGACTGTTCCGTTCATAGTATCAGCTGGAACACTTGTCGTCGTAAACGACGCAGGGACTCCATTTGTATATTTTTTTTGTTTTTTTTTGTGTATTTTATATCTGTATTTTTTTTTGGGGGGGGGGGGGGGGGTTCCATGTGATAGAAATTCTAACTATGTATCCGCCTAACTACTACCTTTCATACTGTAATTAACCCTCCGTTCTACTGTACGGTACTATCGTTCAGTATGTAGATGATATATCTGTAACATAGATCCCCCTTTCAAAACTTCTTACTTAAACATCTCCCTACTTATTAGTTAGTATAGGTGCATATATTTTTTTACTCACTTCAATCTGGATTCTCACTTGTAATTTTTTTTTTTTTTTTATTACTGATTTTTTATTTTTTATTTTTAGTTTTAATTTCCAACTCTCATTCATAATTTCCACTGTGAAACCATAATACCTAGAATTAAGTATATTTTCTCTTAGAGGTTGATGGTCAATTCTACTGTCCATGCTTAATTTAGGGTAGTATTGAGACCTATTGATACTCATACTCTCCCAACACCACTAGCTTTCGGCTGACTGCCACTGGCGGGTTGGCTAGCGGTAAGCTATATATTACAGGCCTGAATAAGATCAGTGTTTGGTTGAGAGGGGGAACTGCCTAGGCGAATTTCGTAGAACTCTGCGGTAGTTGATGGTCAACTTCCTTCGGATCTGCGCCTGCGCAGACCGGTGGGGGTGAATTGGTACTCACAAGGGAACGGGCGAAGAACCCAAGAGAACACGCTTTGTCCGTTCCCATGTCCATTCAATTTGAATTGCCTCGGAAACATAACCTTATTATGTAACAAGCTGTCTGACGATGTCGCGGCACTGGCACACGGAACCGTGTGGCCACTGGCGCCATTGAAATATGCATCACAGCATTATCATTAAAGGACTTTGGATTGGCAGTATCGGTAGAGGGTCGGACGCCATGCTTTGACGTATAGAGTTACCGCCTTTGCCATTCTGAGTTCAAATCCCGCCAAAGTTAACTTTGCCTTTCATCCTTACGGGGTCGATAAAATAAAGTACCAGTAATACACTGGCTAATTGCTGGCCTTGTACCAAAAGTAGAAACAATTATCATTAAAGGACTTTAACATCTGAAACTACTTCGCTTTTTTTTATTCTATATATATAACGGAGTAGGTGTGGTAAGGAACCAGATGGACCATAACGCACCAGAAATAGCCGTCGAAACTGCTTGAGCTCTGCCGTCGGGGTTAAACTTTTTCCTATATATATATATATGTATATATATATATATATGTATATATATATGTATATATATATGTATATATATATGTATGTATATATATATATATATATATAGATATATGTATATATATATGTATATATATATGTATATATATATATGTATATATATATGTATGTATATATATATATATATATATAGATATATATACATATTAGAGAATGAGGGGTTTTTTTTTAAATATGAAAAAAAAACGAGATGTCCTACACGAGTGAAAGTATAAGGAAAAAAGATGAAATCGAAAATGCAACTGGAGTCTTTTTAAGAATATTTATTTGTTTTGTGGTTTTGCTCGCAGATGCGATGAAAACCAAAAACCCTCCATCTCAATTCTACTTTTGAAAAGCACAAGAACTGCGAAACCGGTATATATATATGTATATAAGGAAAAAAGATGAAATATATATATATACTATAAACTATGTCCATAGAATCATTTGATAATATATATACACCATTTCCTCTCCCAATTAACATATACATATATATATATATATATATATATATATATATATAGTAATAATAATAAATTTCAAGACTAAAATCCAAAGAGGGCTCGATAAGGATAAATATATATCAAATATATAAGAACCGTAGAGCAAATATTTATTAAAATAACAGATTAAAGTTTAAGCAAAGAATCGCTGCTTTCACCCTTAACGAGATCTTCTGAAACTAACAAAGTCAATCTGTAAACGCAGAAGTGGATATTTCAAAAAACGTTGCAACCGGAGGAAGACAGGAAGACGATACTTTGGTTCGTGGAAACGTTCGCTGGCTAAGAACGGGAAAAAACGAATAAGATACGTCATTAATAGGAGCGGTGAAAAACAATTACGCGCAAAGACAGAACCACGTTTATGGTATAAAAGAGGTCGTAGACTAATGTTCTCATAGGCGGTTCATAGAGACGTTCTCTGGCAATGAACGAAAAAAAGACAAAACCACGTAAATGGTATAGCAGAAGTCGTAGACTAAAATTCTAACTAGGAGACCGAATGAATCTCCGCTACAGAGTTAAGAACAAAGTAAATAAATACAATACAGAAGTAATAAAAATAAATAAATACATACACGCAAAACGAGCGAGACAGTAAACAAACAAAGATGGTAATGCAACGAAAAGTGAGGAAGGAGTCAAGTCCCTGAAATCGATGAACATAAGTTCTGTGAAATCGTGGACGAGAGAGAATATAGACCATCAAACCCGGTCGAAATGTGAGTAAGGAGAGAATTTCGCACAGGTCAAACGGGAGGAAGAAGGAGTCTAGTCCCTGCAATCAATGAACATAAGTTCTGTGAAATCGTGGACGAGAGAGAATAAAGACCATCAAACCCTGTCGAAATGTTAGTAAGGAGAGAATTTCGCACAGGTCAAACGGGAGGAAGAAGGAGTCTAGTCCCTGCAATCAATGAACATAAGTTCTGTGAAATCGTGGACGAGAGAGAATAAAGACCATCAAACCCGGTCGAAATGTGAGTAAGGAGAGAATTTCGCACAGGTCAAACGGGAGGAAGAAGGAGTCTAGTCCCTGCAATCAATGAACATAAGTTCTGTGAAATCGTGGACGAGAGAGAATAAAGACCATCAAACCCGGTCGAAATGTGAGTAAGGAGAGAATTTCGCACAGGTCAAACGGGAGGAAGTAGGAGAGGGAATAGCAGAGAGTGAGTGAGTGAAAGTGTGATGAAGAGGCTAACAGAGAGAGTGACTGGTAGAGGGGGTAAAAGGAAGTGAGAGATACAGAGAAAAGGGGAAGCAGTAAGAAAGAAACAGACGGGTCATAGCGGAGGAAAATATATAAGAATGTTTATTTTACACCTAATTCTGTTTAATTGATTGTATATCTGGGCGATTACGCTGTCGAAATATTCGATAAATATTCCGTCGCAGCCGACGCGAAGGGCTAGTTTCGGTTATTTGTTGGAGATTTCTTCATAGAAGCCTTATTCTTATAGCCTGGTCTATTCGATTTTTATATGGTTAATTATGCTAATTGGGAGAGGAAATGGTATATATTTTATCTGGTGATTTTATAGACATGCTTTATGATATATATATATATATATATACACACACACACACACATATATATATATATATATATATATATATATATATATATATATATATATATATATATACAGCCGTCTGTGATTTATGCATTTGTTAACCTGGTAGAGCCCGACTCATCTCCACGCCTGAATACAGCAGATTTCTTCCAGAGAAGGAGGGAGAGGTGAGAGAATGGAAGTGAGAAAGAGATATAGAGGAAGAATCGACCCCAGTACTAGACTGGTACTTATTTATTGACCCCCGAATGGATGAAAGGCAAAGTTGACCTCGGTGGGATTTGAACTTAGTGAACGGAGAGTTGAAACGAATACTGCAAAGCATTTTATGCGACGTTCTAACAACTCTGGCAATTTGCTGGCTTCACGTAGCAGTAAAAAAGCTCTCAGGAGAGCTTGACAGCAGATCTTCAAAGAAGGAGCCACCCTCTTCCCACCCCACCCACTTAAGCAAGTGCTTCGGTTCTTAAATTTATACTTTCATTATACGAAAATAAAGAAGAAAAAAAAAGACTATATTGCTAAGGGAGAAAACTCTTATATTTTCCCGGATGTTAGTTATCTCTATTAAATATTTTCTCTCTTTCTTTTAAAATATTTACCACGATCATCAACTGGGAAAATGTTCCTTGGGAAACAATAAAAATATTGTTAGCAATAATAAATATCTCTTCAATTCTGGGTATAGTGGGGTTGTTCGGGTGGGACAATCATGAAGGGGAGGGGATAGAGGAGATCGCTGACCCCAACTTTCAATGGTGCCTCCTCAGATTTAGATTTAGATTTAAAATAAAAAAACATCCTGAAATAAGTTCCTTGAATTAGAGTGGCCAAACATCCCACCCACCCCAACATCATATCCCACCCCACATCATATCCCCATCCCACATCCCACTCCACATCATACCACACCCCTACCCACACCCACACCCAAATCATACCCCACCCCCACATCATACTCCACCCCACATTCAACTCCACATCATACCCCACCCCCTACCCACACTCCATCCCACATCATACCCCGCCCCAAACCACACCCCCACCCACATCATACCCCGCCCCAAATCATACCCCCCACCCCTACCCACACCCCAGCCCACATCATACCCCACTACTACCCCACATCCCAACCCACACATAAGCGAGTGATCGTGAGGCTGGGATACTGGAACAGCCAAGTACACCTCACAAGAATTACCTGTTAGTTTTGATAAGACACGACAACGACGATGACAAAAACTTTGTTGTCGGCTGCTAAAACTTCCATACAGAAATAGAAAGCAATATTGGAAAAGACTATAAATGCTATAAATGAGAGGAAATGGAAGGAAAGAGCAAGGACTATTAGACAAAGTAAGGAAGAAAAAAAAAGGTGACAGACTCTACACCTAGGTCAGAGAGGTATTTCAGGATGTTGTTGTTGTTGTCTCGTCTTACCGAACTATCAGGTGATGCACGTGAAAATGCTTGACTGTTCCAGTGCCTCAACCACGTGATCACTCGCTTTAATGCAATGTTGTTGTTGTTGTTTCTTCTTGTGTGTGTGTGTTGTCATCAACGATGGTATGGAAGTTAAGAGCTGAAACACTCGCTTGATAGGTGGGGTTCCTTCTCTCAAGACCTTCTGCTGTCCAGCTCTCCCGGGGTTCCTTCTCTGAAGACCTTCTGCTGTCCAGCTCTCCCGGGGTTCCTTCTCTGAAGACCTTCTGCTGTCCAGCTCTCCCGGGGTTCCTTCTCTGAAGACCTTCTGCTGTCCAGCTCTCCCGGGGTTCCTTCTCTGAAGACCTTCTGCTGTCCAGCTCTCCCGGAGTTCCTTCTCTGAAGACCTTCTGCTGTCCAGCTCTCCCGGGGTTCCTTCTCTGAAGACCTTCTGCTGTCCAGCTCTCCCGGGGTTCCTTCTCTGAAGACCTTCTACTGTCCAGCTCTCCTGGAGTTCCTTCTCTGAAGACCTTCTGCTGTCCAGCTCTCCCGGGGTTCCTTCTCTGAAGACCTTCTGCTGTCAAGC
The DNA here is from genome assembly GCA_964016885.1 of Eledone cirrhosa. NCBI lineage: Eukaryota > Metazoa > Mollusca > Cephalopoda > Octopoda > Eledonidae > Eledone > Eledone cirrhosa. Next base: position 43,408,176 of record OZ024748.1, read on the forward strand.
TCTCCCGGGGTTCCTTCTCTGAAGACCTTCTACTGTCCAGCTCTCCTGGAGTTCCTTCTCTGAAGACCTTCTGCTGTCCAGTTCTCCCGGGGTTCCTTCTCTGAAGACCTTCTACTGTCCAGCTCTCCCGGGGTTCCTTCTCTGAAGACCTTCTACTGTCCAGTTCTCCCGGGGTTCCTTCTCTGAAGACCTTCTACTGTCCAGCTCTCCCGGGGTTCCTTCTCTGAAGACCTTCTACTGTCCAGCTCTCCCGGGGTTCCTTCTCTGAAGACCTTCTACTGTCCAGCTCTCCTGAAGTTCCTTCTCTGAAGACCTTCTGCTGTCCAGTTCTCCCGGGGTTCCTTCTCTGAAGACCTTCTACTGTCCAGCTCTCCCGGGGTTCCTTCTCTGAAGACCTTCTACTGTCCAGCTCTCCTGGAGTTCCTTCTCTGAAGACCTTCTGCTGTCCAGCTCTCCCGGGGTTCCTTCTCTGAAGACCTTCTGCTGTCCAGCTCTCCTGGAGTTCCTTCTCTGAAGACCTTCTGCTGTCCAGCTCTCCCGGGGTTCCTACTCTGAAGACCTTCTACTGTCCAGCTCTCCTGGAGTTCCTTCTCTGAAGACCTTCTGCTGTCCAGTTCTCCCGGGGTTCCTTCTCTGAAGACCTTCTACTGTCCAGCTCTCCCGGGGTTCCTTCTCTGAAGACCTTCTACTGTCCAGTTCTCCCGGGGTTCCTTCTCTGAAGACCTTCTACTGTCCAGCTCTCCCGGGGTTCCTTCTCTGAAGACCTTCTACTGTCCAGCTCTCCTGGAGTTCCTTCTCTGAAGACCTTCTGCTGTCCAGTTCTCCCGGGGTTCCTTCTCTGAAGACCTTCTACTGTCCAGCTCTCCCGGGGTTCCTTCTCTGGAGACCTTCTACTGTCCAGCTCTCCTGGAGTTCCTTCTCTGAAGACCTTCTGCTGTCCAGCTCTCCCGGGGTTCCTTCTCTGAAGACCTTCTGCTGTCCAGCTCTCCTGGAGTTCCTTCTCTGAAGACCTTCTGCTGTCCAGCTCTCCCGGGGTTCCTTCTCTGAAGACCTTCTACTGTCCAGCTCTCCTGGAGTTCCTTCTCTGAAGACCTTCTGCTGTCCAGCTCTCCCGGGGTTCCTTCTCTGAAGACCTTCTGCTGTCCAGCTCTCCTGGAGTTCCTTCTCTGAAGACCTTCTGCTGTCCAGCTCTCCCGGGGTTCCTTCTCTGAAGACCTTCTGCTGTCCAGCTCTCCTGGAGTTCCTTCTCTGAAGACCTTCTGCTGTCCAGCTCTCCCGGGGTTCGTTCTCTGAAGACCTTCTACTGTCCAGCTCTCCTGGAGTTCCTTCTCTGAAGACCTTCTGCTGTCCAGCTCTCCCGGGGTTCCTTCTCTGAAGACCTTCTACTGTCCAGCTCTCCCTGGGTTCCTTCTCTGAAGACCTTCTGCTGCCCAGCTCTCCCGGGGTTCCTTCTCTGAAGACCTTCTGCTGTCCAGCTCTCCTGGAGTTCCTCCTCTGAAGACCTTCTACTGTCCAGCTCTCCCGGGGTTCCTTCTCTCAAGACCTTCTGCTGTCCAGCTCTCCCGGGGTTCCTTCTCTCAAGACCTTCTGCTGTCCTGCTCTCCTGAAGTTCCTCCTCTGAAGACCTTCTGCTGTCCAGCTCTCCCGGGGTTCCTTCTCTCAAGACCTTCTGCTGTCCAGCTCTCCCGGGGTTCCTTCTCTGAAGACCTTCTGTTGTCCAGCTCTCCTGGGGTTCCTTCTCTGAAGACCTTCTGCTGTCCAGCTCTCCTGGGGTTCCTTCTCTGAAGACCTTCTGCTGTCAAGCTCTCCCGGGGTTCCTTCTCTGAAGACCTTCTACTGTCCAGCTCTCCTGGAGTTCCTTCTCTGAAGACCTTCTGCTGTCCAGTTCTCCCGGGGTTCCTTCTCTGAAGACCTTCTACTGTCCAGCTCTCCCGGGGTTCCTTCTCTGAAGACCTTCTACTGTCCAGCTCTCCTGGAGTTCCTTCTCTGAAGACCTTCTGCTGTCCAGCTCTCCCGGGGTTCCTTCTCTGAAGACCTTCTGCTGTCCAGCTCTCCTGGAGTTCCTTCTCTGAAGACCTTCTGCTGTCCAGCTCTCCCGGGGTTCCTACTCTGAAGACCTTCTACTGTCCAGCTCTCCTGGAGTTCCTTCTATGAAGACCTTCTGCTGTCCAGCTCTCCCGGGATTCCTTCTCTGAAGACCTTCTGCTGTCCAGCTCTCCTGGAGTTCCTTCTCTGAAGACCTTCTGCTGTCCAGCTCTCCCGGGGTTCCTTCTCTGAAGACCTTCTACTGTCCAGCTCTCCCGGGGTTCCTTCTCTGAAGACCTTCTGCTGCCCAGCTCTCCCGGGGTTCCTTCTCTGAAGACCTTCTGCTGTCCAGCTCTCCTGGAGTTCCTCCTCTGAAGACCTTCTACTGTCCAGCTCTCCCGGGGTTCCTTCTCTGAAGACCTTCTGCTGTCCAGCTCTCCCGGGGTTCCTTCTCTCAAGACCTTCTGCTGTCCTGCTCTCCTGAAGTTCCTCCTCTGAAGACCTTCTGCTGTCCAGCTCTCCCGGGGTTCCTTCTCTCAAGACCTTCTGCTGGCCAGCTCTCCCGGGGTTCCTTCTCTGAAGACCTTCTGTTGTCCAGCTCTCCTGGGGTTCCTTCTCTGAAGACCTTCTGCTGTCCAGCTCTCCCGGGGTTCCTTCTCTGAAGACCTTCTGCTGTCCAGCTCTCCTGGAGTTCCTTCTCTGAAGACCTTCTGCTGTCCAGCTCTCCCGGGGTTCCTTCTCTGAAGACCTGCTGTCCAGCTCTCCCGGGGTTCCTTCTCTCAAACCTTCTGCTGTCCAGCTCTCCCGGGGTTCCTTCTCTGAAGACCTTCTGCTGTCCAGCTCTCCTGGGGTTCCTTCTCTCAAGACCTTCTGCTGTCCAGCTCTCCCGGGGTTCCTTCTCTCAAGACCTTCTGCTGTCCAGTTCTCCCGGTGTTCCTTCTCTGAAGACCTTCTGCTGTCCAGCTCTCCTGAAGTTCCTCCTCTGAAGACCTTCTGCTGTCCACGGGGTTCCTTCTCTCAAGACCTTGTGCTGTCCAGCTCTCCCGGGGTTCCTTCTCTGAAGACCTTCTGCTGTCCAGCTCTCCTGGAAGTTCCTCCTCTGAAGACCTTCTGCTGTCCAGCTCTCCCGGGGTTCCTTCTCTGAAGACCTTCTGCTGTCCAGCCCTCCCGGGGTTCCTTCTCTGAAGACCTTCTGCTGTCCAGCTCTCCCGGGGTTCCTTCTCTGATGACCTTCTACTGTCCAGCTCTCCCGGGGTTCCTTCTCTGAAGACCTTCTGCTGTCCAGCTCTCCCGGGGTTCCTTCTCTGAAAACCTTCTGCTGTCCAGCTCTCCTGGAGTTCCTTCTCTGAAGACCTTCTGCTGTCCAGCTCTCCCGGGGTTCCTTCTCTGAAGACCTTCTGCTGTCCAGCTCTCCTGGAGTTCCTTCTCTGAAGACCTTCTGCTGTCCAGCTCTCCCGGGGTTCCTTCTCTGAAGACCTTCTGCTGTCCAGCTCTCCCGGGGTTCCTTCTCTGAAGACTTTCTGCTGTCCAGTTCTCCTGGAGTTCCTTCTCTGAAGACCTTCTGCTGACCAGCTCTCCCGGGGTTCCTTCTCTGAAGACCTTCTGCTGTCCAACTCTCCTGGGGTTCCTTCTCTGAAGACCTTCTGCTGTCCAGATCTCCCGGCGTTCCTTCTCTCAAGACCTTCTGCTGTCCAGTTCTCCCGGGGTTCCTTCTCTGAAGACCTTCTGCTGTCCAGCTCTCCTGAAGTTCCTCCTCTGAAAGCCTTCTGCTGTCCAGCTCTCCTGGAGTTCCTTCTGTGAAGACCTTCTACTGTCCAGATCTCCTGAGAGTTTCTTCTCTGAAGACCTTCTGCTGTCCAGCTCTCCTGGAGTTCCTTCTCTCAAGACCTTCTGCTGTCCAGATCTCCTGAGAGTTTCTTCTCTGAAGACTTTCTGCTGTCCAGCTCTTCTGGAGTTCCTTCTCTGAAGACCTTCTGCTGTCCAGCTCTCCTGGAGTTCCTTCTCTCAAGACCTTCTACTGTCCAGCTCTCCTGGGGTTCCTTCTCTGAAGACCTTCTGCTGTCCAGCTCTCCCGGAGTTCCTCCTCTGAAGACCTTCTGCTGTCCAGCCCTCCCGGGGTTCCTTCCCTGAAGACCTTCTGCTGTCCAGCTCTCCCGGGGTTCCTTCTCTGAAGACCTTCTGCTGTCCAGCTCTCCCGGGGTTCCTTCTCTGAAGACGTTCTGCTGTCCAGCTCTCCTGGAGTTCCTTCTCTGAAGACCTTCTGCTGTCCAGCTCTCCCGGGGTTCCTTCTCTGAAGACCTTCTGTTGTCCAGCTCTCCCGGGGTTCCTTCTCTGAAGACCTTCTACTGTCCAGATCTCCTGGAAGTTCCTCCTCTGAACACCTTCTGCAGTCCAGCTCTCCTGGAGTTCCTTCTCTGAAGATCTTCTACTGTCCAGATCTCCTGAGAGTTTCTTTACTGAAGACCTTCTGGTGTCCAGCTCTCCTGGAGTTCCTTCTCTCAACACCTTCTGCTGTCCAGATCTCCTGAGAGTTTCTTCTCTGAAGACCTTCTGCTGTCCAGCTCTCCTGGAGTTCCTTCTCTGAAGACCTTCTGCTGTCCAGCTCTCCTGAGAGTTCCTTCTCTGAAGACCTTCTGCTGTCCAGCTCTCCTGGGAGTTCCTTCTCTGAAGACCTTCTGCTGTCCAGCTCTGCTGGAAGTTCCTTCTCTCAAGACCTTCTACTGTCCAGCTCTCCCGGGGTTCCTTCTCTCAAGACCTTCTGCTGTCCTGCTCCGCTGGAGTTCCTTCTCTGAAGACCTTCTGCTGTCCAGCTCTCCCGGGGTTCCTTCTCTGAAGACCTTCTGCAGTCCAGCTCTCCTGGGGTTCCTACTCTTAAGACCTTCTGCTGTCCAGCTCTCCCGGGGTTCCTTCTCTGAGGACCTTCTGCTGTCCAGCTCTCCCGGGGTTCCTTCTCTGAAGACCTACTGCTATCCAGCTCTCCCGGGGTTCCTTCTCTGAAGACCTTCTGCTGTCCAGCTCTCCTGGAGTTCCTCCTCTGAAGACCTTCTGCTGTCCAGCTCTCCCGGGGTTCCTTCTCTCAAACCTTCTGCAGTCCAGCTCTCCCGGGGTTCCTTCTCTCAAAACCTTCTGCTGTCCAGCTCTCCCGGGGTTCCTTCTCTCAAGACCTTCTGCTGTCCAGCTCTCCTGAAGTTCCTCCTCTGAAGACCTTCTGCTGTCCAGCTCTCCCGGGGTTCCTTCTCTGAAGACCTTCTGCTGTCCAGCTCTCCCGGGGTTCCTTCTCTGAAGACCTTCTGCTGTCCAGCTCTCCTGGAGTTCCTTCTCTGAAGACCTGCTGTCCAGCTCTCCCGGGGTTCCTTCTCTGAAGACCTTCTGCTGTCCAGCTCTCCCGGGGTTCCTTCTCTCAAGACCTTCTGCTATCCAGCTCTCCCGGGGTTCCTTCTCTGAAGACCTTCTGCTGTCCAGCTCTCCTGGAGTTCCTCCTCTGAAGACCTTCTGCTGTCCAGCTCTCCCGGGGTTCCTTCTCTCAAACCTTCTGCTGTCCAGCTCTCCCGGGGTTCCTTCTCTCAAGACCTTCTGCTGTCCAGCTCTCCCGGGGTTCCTTCTCTGAAGACCTTCTGCTCTCCAGCTCTCCTGGAGTTCCTTCTCTGAAGACCTTCTGCTGTCCAGCTCTCCCGGGGTTCCTTCTCTGAAGACCTTCTGCTGTCCAGCTCTCCCGGGGTTCCTTCTCTCAAGACCTTCTGCTGTCCAGCTCTCCCGGGGTTCCTTCTCTGATGACGTTCTGCTGTCCAGTTCTCCTGGGGTTCCTTCTCTGAAGACCTTTTGCTGTCCAGCTCTCCCGGCGTTCCTTCTCTCAAGACCTTCTGCTGTCCAGTTCTCCCGGGGTTCCTTCTCTGAAGACCTTCTGCTGTCCAGCTCTCCTGAAGTTCCTCCTCTGAAGACCTTCTGCTGTCCAGCTCTCCCGGAGTTCCTTCTCTCAAGACCTTCTGCTGTTCAGTTCTCCCGGGGTTCCTTCTCTGAAGACCTTCTGCTGTCCAGCTCTCCTGAAGTTCCTCCTCTAAAAACCTTCTGATGTCCAGCTCTCCCGGGGTTCCTTCTCTGAAGACCTTCTGCTGTCCAGCTCTCCCGGGGTTCCTACTCTCAAGACCTTCTGCTGTCCAGCTCTCCCGGAATTCCTTCTCTGAAGACCTTCTGCTGTCCAGCTCTCCCAGGGTTCCTTCTCTCAAGACCTTCTGCTGTCCAGCTCTCCCAGGGTTCCTTCTCTCAAGACCTTCTGCTGTCCAGCGCTCCCTGGGTTCCTTCTCTCAAGACCTTCTGCTGTCCAGCGCTCCCGGAGTTCCTTCTCTGAAGACCTTCTGCTGTCCAGCGCTCCTGGGGTTCCTTCTCTGAAGACCTTCTGTTGTCCAGCTCTCCCAGGTTCCTTCTCTCAAGACCTTCTGCTGTCCAGCTCTCCTGGAAGTTCCTCCTATGAAAACCTTCAGCTGTCCAGCTCTCCCGGGGTTTCTTCTCTCAAGACCTTCTGCTGTCCAGCTCTCCCGGGGTTCCTTATGAAGACCTTCTGCTGTCCAGCTCTCCCGGGGTTCCTTCTCTGAAGACCTTCTGCTGTCCAGCTCTCCCGGGGTTCCTTCTCTGAAGACCTTCTGCTGTCCAGCTCTCCCGGGGTTCCTTCTCTCAAGACCTTCTGCTGTCCAGCTCTCCCAGGGTTCCTTCTCTCAAGACCTTCTGCTGTCCAGCTCTCCCGGGGTTCCTTCTCTCAAGACCTTCTGCTGTCCAGCTCTCCTGGAAGTTCCTCCTCTGAAGACCTTCTGCTGTCCAGCTCTCCTGGGGTTCCTTATCTGAAGACCTTCTGCTGTCCAGCTCTCCCGGGGATCCTACTCTCAAGTCCTTCTGCTGTCCAGCTCTCCTGGAAGTTCCTCCTCTGAAGACCTTCTGCTGTCCAGCTCTCCCGGGGTTCCTTCTCTGAAGACCTTCTACTGTCCAGATCTCCTGGAAGTTCCTCCTCTGAACACCTTCTGCAGTCCAGCTCTCCTGGAGTTCCTTCTCTGAAGATCTTCTACTGTCCAGATCTCCTGAGAGTTTCTTTACTGAAGACATTCTGGTGTCCAGCTCTCCTGGAGTTCCTTCTCTCAACACCTTCTGCTGTCCAGATCTCCTGAGAGTTTCTTCTCTGAAGACCTTCTGCTGTCCAGCTCTCCTGGAGTTCCTTCTCTGAAGACCTTCTGCTGTCCAGCTCTCCTGAGAGTTCCTTCTCTGAAGACCTTCTGCTGTCCAGCTCTCCCTGGGAGTTCCTTCTCTGAAGACCTTCTACTGTCCAGCTCTCCCGGGGTTCCTTCTCTGAAGACCTTCTGCTGTGCAGCACTCCCGGGGTTCCTTCTCTGAAGACCTTCTACTGTCCAGCTCTCCTGGAAGTTCCTTCTCTGAAGACCTTCTGCTGTCCAGCTCTCCTGGAGTTCCTTCTCTGAAGACCTTCTGCTGTCCAGCTCCCCTGGGAGTTCCTTCTCTGAAGACCTTCTGCTGTCCAGCTCTGCTGGGAGTTCCTTCTCTCAAGACCTTCTACTGTCCAGCTCTCCCGGGGTTCCTTCTCTCAAGACCTTCTGCTGTCCTGCTCCGCTGGAGTTCCTTCTCTGAAGACCTTCTGCTGTCCAGCTCTCCCGGGGTTCCTTCTCTGAAGACCTTCTGCAGTCCAGCTCTCCTGGGGTTCCTTCTCTTAAGACCTTCTGCTGTCCAGCTCTCCCGGGGTTCCTTCTCTGAGGACCTTCTGCTGTCCAGCTCTCCCGGGGTTCCTTCTCTCAAGACCTTCTGCTATCCAGCTCTCCCGGGGTTCCTTCTCTGAAGACCTTATGCTGTCCAGCTCTCCTGGAGTTCCTCCTCTGAAGACCTTCTGCTGTCCAGCTCTCCCGGGGTTCCTTCTCTCAAACCTTCTGCAGTCCAGCTCTCCCGGGGTTCCTTCTCTCAAGACCTTCTGCTGTCCAGCTCTCCCGGGGTTCCTTCTCTCAAGACCTTCTGCTGTCCAGCTCTCCTGAAGTTCCTCCTCTGAAGACCTTCTGCTGTCCAGCTCTCCCGGGGTTCCTTCTCTGAAGACCTTCTGCTGTCCATCTCTCCCGGGGTTCCTTCTCTGAAGACCTTCTGCTGTCTAGCTCTCCTGGAGTTCCTTCTCTGAAGACCTTCTGCTGTCCAGCTCTCCCGGGGTTCCTTCTCTGAAGACCTTCTGCTGTCCAGCTCTCCCGGGGTTCCTTCTCTCAAGACCTTCTGCTATCCAGCTCTCCCGGGGTTCCTTCTCTGAAGACCTTCTGCTGTCCAGCTCTCCTAGAGTTCCTCCTCTGAAGACCTTCTGCTGTCCAGCTCTCCCGGGGTTCCTTCTCTCAAATCTTCTGCTGTCCAGCTCTCCCGGGGTTCCTTCTCTCAAGACCTTCTGCTGTCCAGCTCTCCCGGTGTTCCTTCTCTCAAGACCTTCTGCTGTCCAGCTCTCCTGAAGTTCCTCCTCTGAAGACCTTCTGCTGTCCAGCTCTCCCGGGGTTCCTTATCTGAAGACCTTCTGCTGTCCAGCTCTCCCGGGGTTCCTTCTCTGAAGACCTTCTGCTGTCCAGCTCTCCTGGAGTTCCTTCTCTGAAGACCTTCTGCTGTCCAGCTCTCCCGGGGTTCCTTCTCTGAAGACCTTCTGATGTCCAGCTCTCCCGGGGTTCCTTCTCTCAAGACCTTCTGCTGTCCAGCTCTCCCGGGGTTCCTTCTCTGATGACCTTCTGCTGTCCAGTTCTCCTGGGGTTCCTTCTCTGAAGACCTTCTGCTGTCCAGCTCTCCCGGCGTTCCTTCTCTCAAGACCTTCTGCTGTTCAGTTCTCCCGGGGTTCCTTCTCTGAAGACCTTCTGCTGTCCAGCTCTCCTGAAGTTCCTCCTCTAAAAACCTTCTGATGTCCAGCTCTCCCGGGGTTTCTTCTCTGAAGACCTTCTGCTGTCCAGCTCTCCCGGGGTTCCTGCTCTCAAAACCTTCTGCTGTCCAGCTCTCCCGGAATTCCTTCTCTGAAGACCTTCTGCTGTCCAGCTCTCCCAGGGTTCCTTCTCTCAAGACCTTCTGCTGTCCAGCTCTCCCAGGGTTCCTTCTCTCAAGACCTTCTGCTGTCCAGCGCTCCCGGGGTTCCTTCTCTCAAGACCTTCTGCTGTCCAGCGCTCCCGGAGTTCCTTCTCTGAAGACCTTCTGCTGTCCAGCGCTCCCGGGGTTCCTTCTCTGAAGACCTTCTGTTGTCCAGCTCTCCCAGGTTCCTTCTCTCAAGACCTTCTGCTGTCCAGCTCTCCTGGAAGTTCCTCCTATGAAAACCTTCTGCTGTCCAGCTCTCCCGGGGTTCCTTCTCTCAAGACCTTCTGCTGTCCAGCTCTCCCGGGGTTCCTTATGAAGACCTTCTGCTGTCCAGCTCTCCCGGGGTTCCTTCTCTGAAGACCTTCTGCTGTCCAGCTCTCCCGGGGTTCCTTCTCTGAAGACCTTCTGCTGTCCAGCTCTCCCGGGGTTCCTTCTCTCAAGACCTTCTGCTGTCCAGCTCTCCCAGGGTTCCTTCTCTCAAGACCTTCTGCTGTCCAGCTCTCCCGGGGTTCCTTCTCTCAAGACCTTCTGCTGTCCAGCTCTCCCGGGGTTCCTTCTCTCAAGACCTTCTGCTGTCCAGCTCTCCCAGGGTTCCTTCTCTCAAGACCTTCTGCTGTCCAGCTCTCCCGGGGTTCCTTCTCTCAAGACCTTCTGCTGTCCAGCTCTCCTGGAAGTTCCTCCTCTGAAGACCTTCTGCTGTCCAGCTCTCCTGGGGTTCCTTATCTGAAGACCTTCTGCTGTCCAGCTCTCCCGGGGATCCTACTCTCAAGTCCTTCTGCTGTCCAGCTCTCCTGGAAGTTCCTCCTCTGAAGACCTTCTGCTGTCCAGCTCTCCCGGGGTTCCTTCTCTGAAGACCTTCTGCTGTCCAGCTCTCCTGGAGTTCCTTCTCTGAAGACCTTCTGCTGTCCAGCTCTCCCGGGGTTCCTTCTCTCAAGACCTTTTGCTGTCCAGCTCTCCCGGCGTTCCTTCTCTCAAGACCTTCTGCTGTCCAGTTCTCCCGGGGTTCCTTCTCTGAAGACCTTCTGCTGTCCAGCTCTCCTGAAGTTCCTCCTCTGAAGACCTTCTGCTGTCCAGCTCTCCCGGAGTTCCTTCTCTCAAGACCTTCTGCTGTTCAGTTCTCCCGGGGTTCCTTCTCTGAAGACCTTCTGCTGTCCAGCTCTCCTGAAGTTCCTCCTCTAAAAACCTTCTGATGTCCAGCTCTCCCGGGGTTCCTTCTCTGAAGACCTTCTGCTGTCCAGCTCTCCCGGGGTTCCTACTCTCAAGACCTTCTGCTGTCCAGCTCTCCCGGAATTCCTTCTCTGAAGACCTTCTGCTGTCCAGCTCTCCCAGGGTTCCTTCTCTCAAGACCTTCTGCTGTCCAGCTCTCCCAGGGTTCCTTCTCTCAAGACCTTCTGCTGTCCAGCGCTCCCGGAGTTCCTTCTCTGAAGACCTTCTGCTGTCCAGCGCTCCTGGGGTTCCTTCTCTGAAGACCTTCTGTTGTCCAGCTCTCCCAGGTTCCTTCTCTCAAGACCTTCTGCTGTCCAGCTCTCCTGGAAGTTCCTCCTATGAAAACCTTCAGCTGTCCAGCTCTCCCGGGGTTTCTTCTCTCAAGACCTTCTGCTGTCCAGCTCTCCCGGGGTTCCTTATGAAGACCTTCTGCTGTCCAGCTCTCCCGGGGTTCCTTCTCTGAAGACCTTCTGCTGTCCAGCTCTCCCGGGGTTCCTTCTCTGAAGACCTTCTGCTGTCCAGCTCTCCCGGGGTTCCTTCTCTCAAGACCTTCTGCTGTCCAGCTCTCCCAGGGTTCCTTCTCTCAAGACCTTCTGCTGTCCAGCTCTCCCGGGGTTCCTTCTCTCAAGACCTTCTGCTGTCCAGCTCTCCTGGAAGTTCCTCCTCTGAAGACCTTCTGCTGTCCAGCTCTCCTGGGGTTCCTTATCTGAAGACCTTCTGCTGTCCAGCTCTCCCGGGGATCCTACTCTCAAGTCCTTCTGCTGTCCAGCTCTCCTGGAAGTTCCTCCTCTGAAGACCTTCTGCTGTCCAGCTCTCCCGGGGTTCCTTCTCTGAAGACCTTCTACTGTCCAGATCTCCTGGAAGTTCCTCCTCTGAACACCTTCTGCAGTCCAGCTCTCCTGGAGTTCCTTCTCTGAAGATCTTCTACTGTCCAGATCTCCTGAGAGTTTCTTTACTGAAGACATTCTGGTGTCCAGCTCTCCTGGAGTTCCTTCTCTCAACACCTTCTGCTGTCCAGATCTCCTGAGAGTTTCTTCTCTGAAGACCTTCTGCTGTCCAGCTCTCCTGGAGTTCCTTCTCTGAAGACCTTCTGCTGTCCAGCTCTCCTGAGAGTTCCTTCTCTGAAGACCTTCTGCTGTCCAGCTCTCCTGGGAGTTCCTTCTCTGAAGACCTTCTACTGTCCAGCTCTCCCGGGGTTCCTTCTCTGAAGACCTTCTGCTGTGCAGCACTCCCGGGGTTCCTTCTCTGAAGACCTTCTACTGTCCAGCTCTCCTGGAAGTTCCTTCTCTGAAGAACTTCTGCTCTCCAGCTCTCCTGGGAGTTCCTTCTCTGAAGACCTTCTGCTGTCCAGCTCCCCTGGGAGTTCCTTCTCTGAAGACCTTCTGCTGTCCAGCTCTGCTGGGAGTTCCTTCTCTCAAGACCTTCTACTGTCCAGCTCTCCCGGGGTTCCTTCTCTCAAGACCTTCTGCTGTCCTGCTCCGCTGGAGTTCCTTCTCTGAAGACCTTCTGCTGTCCAGCTCTCCCGGGGTTCCTTCTCTGAAGACCTTCTGCAGTCCAGCTCTCCTGGGGTTCCTTCTCTTAAGACCTTCTGCTGTCCAGCTCTCCCGGGGTTCCTTCTCTGAGGACCTTCTGCTGTCCAGCTCTCCCGGGGTTCCTTCTCTCAAGACCTTCTGCTATCCAGCTCTCCCGGGGTTCCTTCTCTGAAGACCTTATGCTGTCCAGCTCTCCTGGAGTTCCTCCTCTGAAGACCTTCTGCTGTCCAGCTCTCCCGGGGTTCCTTCTCTCAAACCTTCTGCAGTCCAGCTCTCCCGGGGTTCCTTCTCTCAAGACCTTCTGCTGTCCAGCTCTCCCGGGGTTCCTTCTCTCAAGACCTTCTGCTGTCCAGCTCTCCTGAAGTTCCTCCTCTGAAGACCTTCTGCTGTCCAGCTCTCCCGGGGTTCCTTCTCTGAAGACCTTCTGCTGTCCAGCTCTCCCGGGGTTCCTTCTCTGAAGACCTTCTGCTGTCCAGCTCTCCTGCAGTTCCTTCTCTGAAGACCTTCTGCTGTCCAGCTCTCCCGGGGTTCCTTCTCTGAAGACCTTCTGCTGTCCAGCTCTCCCGGGGTTCCTTCTCTCAAGACCTTCTGCTATCCAGCTCTCCCGGGGTTCCTTCTCTGAAGACCTTCTGCTGTCCAGCTCTCCTGGAGTTCCTCCTCTGAAGACCTTCTGCTGTCCAGCTCTCCCGGGGTTCCTTCTCTCAAACCTTCTGCTGTCCAGCTCTCCCGGGGTTCCTTCTCTCAAGACCTTCTGCTGTCCAGCTCTCCCGGTGTTCCTTCTCTCAAGACCTTCTGCTGTCCAGCTCTCCTGAAGTTCCTCCTCTGAAGACCTTCTGCTGTCCAGCTCTCCCGGGGTTCCTTATCTGAAGACCTTCTGCTGTCCAGCTCTCCCGGGGTTCCTTCTCTGAAGACCTTCTGCTGTCCAGCTCTCCTGGAGTTCCTTCTCTGAAGACCTTCTGCTGTCCAGCTCTCCCGGGGTTCCTTCTCTGAAGACCTTCTGATGTCCAGCTCTCCCGGGGTTCCTTCTCTCAAGACCTTCTGCTGTCCAGCTCTCCCGGGGTTCCTTCTCTGATGACCTTCTGCTGTCCAGTTCTCCTGGGGTTCCTTCTCTGAAGACCTTCTGCTGTCCAGCTCTCCCGGCGTTCCTTCGCTCAAGACCTTCTGCTGTTCAGTTCTCCCGGGGTTCCTTCTCTGAAGACCTTCTGCTGTCCAGCTCTCCTGAAGTTCCTCCTCTAAAAACCTTCTGATGTCCAGCTCTCCCGGGGTTTCTTCTCTGAAGACCTTCTGCTGTCCAGCTCTCCCGGGGTTCCTGCTCTCAAAACCTTCTGCTGTCCAGCTCTCCCGGAATTCCTTCTCTGAAGACCTTCTGCTGTCCAGCTCTCCCAGGGTTCCTTCTCTCAAGACCTTCTGCTGTCCAGCTCTCCCAGGGTTCCTTCTCTCAAGACCTTCTGCTGTCCAGCGCTCCCGGGGTTCCTTCTCTCAAGACCTTCTGCTGTCCAGCGCTCCCGGAGTTCCTTCTCTGAAGACCTTCTGCTGTCCAGCGCTCCCGGGGTTCCTTCTCTGAAGACCTTCTGTTGTCCAGCTCTCCCAGGTTCCTTCTCTCAAGACCTTCTGCTGTCCAGCTCTCCTGGAAGTTCCTCCTATGAAAACCTTCTGCTGTCCAGCTCTCCCGGGGTTCCTTCTCTCAAGACCTTCTGCTGTCCAGCTCTCCCGGGGTTCCTTATGAAGACCTTCTGCTGTCCAGCTCTCCCGGGGTTCCTTCTCTGAAGACCTTCTGCTGTCCAGCTCTCCCGGGGTTCCTTCTCTGAAGACCTTCTGCTGTCCAGCTCTCCCGGGGTTCCTTCTCTCAAGACCTTCTGCTGTCCAGCTCTCCCAGGGTTCCTTCTCTCAAGACCTTCTGCTGTCCAGCTCTCCCGGGGTTCCTTCTCTCAAGACCTTCTGCTGTCCAGCTCTCCCGGGGTTCCTTCTCTCAAGACCTTCTGCTGTCCAGCTCTCCCAGGGTTCCTTCTCTCAAGACCTTCTGCTGTCCAGCTCTCCCGGGGTTCCTTCTCTCAAGACCTTCTGCTGTCCAGCTCTCCTGGAAGTTCCTCCTCTGAAGACCTTCTGCTGTCCAGCTCTCCTGGGGTTCCTTATCTGAAGACCTTCTGCTGTCCAGCTCTCCCGGGGATCCTACTCTCAAGTCCTTCTGCTGTCCAGCTCTCCTGGAAGTTCCTCCTCTGAAGACCTTCTGCTGTCCAGCTCTCCCGGGGTTCCTTCTCTGAAGACCTTCTGCTGTCCAGCTCTCCTGGAGTTCCTTCTCTGAAGACCTTCTGCTGTCCAGCTCTCCCGGGGTTCCTTCTCTCAAGACCTTCTGCTGTCCAGCTCTCCCGGGGTTCCTTCTCTGAAGACCTTCTGCTGTCCAGCTCTCCCGGGGTTCCTTCTCTGAAGACCTTCTGCTGTCCAGCTCTCCTGGAGTTCCTTCTCTGAAGACCTTCTACTGTCCAGCTCTCCTGGGGTTCCTTCTCTGAAGACCTTCTGCTGTCCAGCTCTCCTGGAGTTCCTTCTCTGAAGACCTTCTGCTGTCCAGCTCTCCTGGAAGGTCCTCCTCTGAAGACCTTCTGCTGTCCAGCTCTCCCGCGGTTCCTACTCTCAAGACCTTCTGCTGTCCAGCTCTCCCGGGGTTCCTTCTCTGAAGACTTTCTGCTGTCCAGCTCTCCCGGGGTTCCTTCTCTCAAGACCTTCTGCTGTCCAGCTCTCCTGGAAGTTCCTCCTCTGAAGACCTTCTGCTGTCCAGCTCTCCTGGGGTTCCTTCTCTGAAGACCTTCTGCTGTCCAGCTCTCCCGGGGTTCCTTCTCTCAAGACCTTCTGCTGTCCAGCTCTCCTGGAAGTTCCTCCTCTGAAGACCTTCTGCTGTCCAGCTCTCCCGGGGTTCCTTCTCTGAAGACCTTCTACTGTCCAGCTCTCCTGGGGTTCCTTCTCTGAAGACCTTCTGCTGTCCAGCTCTCCTGGAGTTCCTTCTCTGAAGACCTTCTGCTGTCCAGCTCTCCCGGGGTTCCTTCTCTGAAGACCTTCTGCTGTCCAGCTCTCCCGGGGTTCCTTCTCTGAAGACCTTCTGCTGTCCAGCTCTCCCGGGGTTCCTTCTCTGAAGACCTTCTGCTGTCCAGCTCTCCTGGAGTTCCTTCTCTGAAGACCTTCTGCTGTCCAGCTCTCCCGGGGTTCCTTCTCTGAAGACCTTCTACTGTCCAGCTCTCCTGGAAGTTCCTCCTCTGAAGACCTTCTGCTGTCCATCTCTCCTGGAGTTCCTTCTCTGAAGACCTTCTACTGTCCAGATCTCCTGAGAGTTTCTTCTCTGAAGACCTTCTGCTGTCCAGCTCTCCTGGAGTTCCTTCTCGCAAGACCTTCTGCTGTCCAGATCTCCTGAGAGTTTCTTCTCTGAAGACCTTCTGTTGTCCAGCTCTCCTGGAGTTCCTTCTCTGAAGACCTTCTGCTGTCCAGCTCTCCTGGAGTTCCTTCTCTCAAGACCTTCTACTGTCCAGCTCTCCTGGGGTTCCTTCTCTGAAGACCTTCTGCTGTCCAGCTCTCCTGGAGTTCCTTCTCTGAAGACCTTCTGCTGTCCAGCTCTCCCGGAGTTCCTTCTCTGAAGACCTTCTGCTGTCCAGCCCTCCCGGGGTTCCTACTCTGAAGACCTTCTGCTGTCCAGCTCTCCCGGGGTTCCTTCTCTGAAGACCTTCTGCTGTCCAGCTCTCCCGGGGTTCCTTCTCTGAAGACCTTCTACTGTCCAGCACTCCTGGAGGTTCCTCATCTGAACACCTTCTGCAGTCCAGCTCTCCTGGAGTTCCTTCTCTGAAGACCTTCTACTGTTTAGATCTCCTGAGAGTTTCTTCTCTGAAGACCTTCTGCTGTCCAGCTCTCCTGGAGTTCCTTCTCTCAAGACCTTCTGCTGTCCAGCTCTCCTGAGAGTTTCTTCTCTGAAGACCTTCTGCTGTCCAGCTCTCCTGGAGTTCCTTCTCTGAAGACCTTCTGCTGTCCAGCTCTCCTGAGAGTTCCTTCTCTGAAGACCTTCTGCTGTCCAGCTCTCCTGGGAGTTCCTTCTCTGAAGACCTTCTACTGTCCAGCTCTCCCGGGGTTCCTTCTCTGAAGACCTTCTGATGTGCAGCACTCCCGGGGTTCCTTCTCTGAAAACCTTCTACTGTCCAGCGCTCCTGGAAGTTCCTTCTCTGAAGACCTTCTGTCTCCAGCTCTCCTGGGAGTTCCTTCTCTGAAGACCTTCTGCTGTCCAGCTCTCCTGGGAGTTCCTTCTCTGAAGACCTTCTGCTGTCCAGCTCTCCTGGGAGTTCCTTCTCTCAAGAACTTCTACTGTCCAGCTCTCCCGGGGTTCCTTCTCTCAAGACCTTCTGCTATCCTGCTCCCCTGGAGTTCCTTCTCTGAAGACCTTCTGCTGTCCAGCTCTCCCGGGGTTCCTTCTCTGAAGACCTTCTGCTGTCCAGCTCTCCCGGGGTTCCTACTCTGAAGACCTTCTGCTGTCCAGCTCTCCCGGGGTTCCTTCTCTGAAGACCTTCTGCTGTCCAGCTCACCCGGGGTTCCTTCTCTCAAGACCTTCTGCTGTCCAGCTCTCCCGGGGTTCCTTATCTGAAGACCTTCTGCTGTCCAGCTCTCCTGGAGTTCCTCATCTGAAGACCTTCTGCTGTCCAGCTCTCCCGGGGTTCCTTCTCTCAAACCTTCTGCTGTCCAGCTCTCCCGGGGTTCCTTCTCTCAAGACCTTCTGCTGTCCAGCTCTCCCGGGGTTCCTTCTCTCAAGACCTTCTGCTGTCCAGCTCTCCTGAAGTTCCTCCTCTGAAGACCTTCTGCTGTCCAGCGCTTCCGGGGTTCCTTCTCTCAAGACCTTCTGTTGTCAAGCTCTCCCGCGGTTCCTTCTCTGAAGACCTTCTGCTGTCCAGCTCTCCTGGGGTTCCTTCTCTGAAGACCTTCTGCTGTACAGCTCTCCCGGGGTTCCTTCTCTGAAGACCTTCTGCTGTCCAGCTCTCCCGGGGTTCCTTCTCTGAAGACCTTCTGCTGTCCAGCTCTCCTGGAGTTCCTTCTCTGAAGACCTTCTGCTGTCCAGCTCTCCCGGGGTTCCTTCTCTGAAGACCTTCTGCTGTCCAGCTCTCCCGGGGTTCCTTCTCTCAAGACCTTCTGCTGTCCAGCTCTCCCGGGGTTCCTTCTCTGAAGACCTTCTGCTGTCCAGCTCTCCTGGGGTTCCTTCTCTCAAGACCTTCTGCTGTCCAGCTCTCCCGGCGTTCCTTCTCTCAAGACCTTCTGCTGTCCAGTTCTCCCGGGGTTCCTTCTCTGCAGACCTTCTGCTGTCCAGCTCTCCTGAAGTTCCTCCTCTGAAGACCTTCTGCTGTCCAGCTCTCCCGGAGTTCCTTCTCTCAAGACCTTCTGCTGTTCAGTTCTCCCGGGGTTCCTTCTCTGAAGACCTTCTGCTGTCCAGCTCTTTTGAAGTTCCTCCTCTAAAAACTTTCTGCTGTCCAGCTCTCACGGGGTTCCTTCTCTGAAGACCTTCTGCTGTCCAGCTCTCCCGGGGTTCCTACTCTCAAGACCTTCTGCTGTCCAGCTCTCCCAGGGTTCCTTCTCTCAAGACCTTCTGCTGTCCAGCTCTCCCAGGGATCCTTCTCTCAAGACCTTCTGCTGTCCAGCGCTCCCGGGGTTCCTTCTCTCAAGACCTTCTGCTGTCCAGCGCTCCCGAGGTTCCTTCTCTGAAGACCTTCTGCTGTCCAGCGCTCCCGGGGTTCCTTCTCTGAAGACCTTCTGTTGTCCAGCTCTCCCAGGGTTCCTACTCTCAAGACCTTCTGCTGTCCAGCTCTCCTGGAAGTTCCTCCTATGAAGACCTTTCTGCTGTCCAGCTCTCCCGGGGTTTCTTATGAAGACCTTCTGCTGTCCAGCTCTCCCGGGGTTCCTTCTCTGAAGACCTTCTGCTGTCCAGCTCTCCCGGGGTTCCTTCTCTCAAGACCTTCTGCTGTCCAGCTCTCCCGGGGTTCCTTCTCTCAAGACCTTCTGCTGTCCAGCTCTCCCGGGGTTCCTTCTCTGAAGACCTTCTGCTGTCCATCTCTCCCGGGGTTCCTACTCTCCAGACCTTCTGCTGTCCAGCTCTCCTGGAAGTTCCTCCTCTGAAGACCTTCTGCTGTCCAGCTCTCCTGGGGTTCCTTCTCTGAAGACCTTCTGCTGTCCAGCTCTCCCGGGGTTCCTACTCTCAAGTCCTTCTGCTGTCCAGCTCTCCTGGAAGTTCCTCCTCTGAAGACCTTCTGCTGTCCAGCTCTACCGGGGTTCCTTCTCTGAAGACCTTCTGCTGTCCAGCTCTCCTGTAGTTCCTTCTCTCAAGACCTTCTGCTGTCCAGCTCTCTCGGGGTTCCTTCTCTCAAGACCTTCTGCTGCCCAGCTCTCCCGGGGTTCCTTCTCTGAAGGCCTTCTGCTGTCCAGCTCTCCTGGAGTTCCTTCTCTGAAGACCTTCTACTGTCCAGCTCTCCTGGGGTTCCTTCTCTGAAGACCTTCTGCTGTCCAGCTCTCCTGGAGTTCCTTCTCTGAAGACCTTCTGCTGTCCAGCTCTCCTGGAAGTTCCTCCTCTGAAGACCTTCTGCTGTCCAGCTCTCCCGGGGTTCCTTCTCTGAAGACCTTCTGCTGTCCAGCTCTCCCGGGGTTCCTTCTCTGAAGACCTTCTGCTGTCCAGCTCTCCTGGAGTTCCTTCTCTGAAGACCTTCTGCTGTCCAGCTCTCCCGGGGTTCCTTCCCTCAAGACCTTCTGCTGTCCAGCTCTCCCGGGGTTCCTTCTCTGAAAACCTTCTACTGTCCAGCTCTCCTGGAAGTTCCTCCTCTGAAGACCTTCTGCTGTCCAGCTCTCCTGAGAGTTTCTTCTCTGAAGACCTTCTGCTGTTCAGCTCTCCTGGAGTTCCTTCTCTCAAGACCTTCTGCTGTCCAGCTCTCCCAGGGTTCCTTCTCTCAAGACCTTCTGCTGTCCAGCTCTCCCGGGGTTCCTTCTCTCAAGACCTTCTGCTGTCCAGCTCTCCCGGGGTTCCTTCTCTCAAGACCTTCTGCTGTCCAGCTCTCCCAGGGTTCCTTCTCTCAAGACCTTCTGCTGTCCAGCTCTCCCGGGGTTCCTTCTCTCAAGACCTTCTGCTGTCCAGCTCTCCTGGAAGTTCCTCCTCTGAAGACCTTCTGCTGTCCAGCTCTCCTGGGGTTCCTTATCTGAAGACCTTCTGCTGTCCAGCTCTCCCGGGGATCCTACTCTCAAGTCCTTCTGCTGTCCAGCTCTCCTGGAAGTTCCTCCTCTGAAGACCTTCTGCTGTCCAGCTCTCCCGGGGTTCCTTCTCTGAAGACCTTCTGCTGTCCAGCTCTCCTGGAGTTCCTTCTCTGAAGACCTTCTGCTGTCCAGCTCTCCCGGGGTTCCTTCTCTCAAGACCTTCTGCTGTCCAGCTCTCCCGGGGTTCCTTCTCTGAAGACCTTCTGCTGTCCAGCTCTCCCGGGGTTCCTTCTCTGAAGACCTTCTGCTGTCCAGCTCTCCTGGAGTTCCTTCTCTGAAGACCTTCTACTGTCCAGCTCTCCTGGGGTTCCTTCTCTGAAGACCTTCTGCTGTCCAGCTCTCCTGGAGTTCCTTCTCTGAAGACCTTCTGCTGTCCAGCTCTCCTGGAAGGTCCTCCTCTGAAGACCTTCTGCTGTCCAGCTCTCCCGCGGTTCCTACTCTCAAGACCTTCTGCTGTCCAGCTCTCCCGGGGTTCCTTCTCTGAAGACCTTCTGCTGTCCAGCTCTCCCGGGGTTCCTTCTCTCAAGACCTTCTGCTGTCCAGCTCTCCTGGAAGTTCCTCCTCTGAAGACCTTCTGCTGTCCAGCTCTCCTGGGGTTCCTTCTCTGAAGACCTTCTGCTGTCCAGCTCTCCCGGGGTTCCTTCTCTCAAGACCTTCTGCTGTCCAGCTCTCCTGGAAGTTCCTC
Source organism: Eledone cirrhosa (assembly GCA_964016885.1). NCBI lineage: Eukaryota > Metazoa > Mollusca > Cephalopoda > Octopoda > Eledonidae > Eledone > Eledone cirrhosa. The sequence goes on from OZ024748.1 coordinate 43,427,943, forward strand.
CTCTGAAGACCTTCTGCTGTCCAGCTCTCCCGGGGTTCCTTCTCTGAAGACCTTCTACTGTCCAGCTCTCCTGGGGTTCCTTCTCTGAAGACCTTCTGCTGTCCAGCTCTCCTGGAGTTCCTTCTCTGAAGACCTTCTGCTGTCCAGCTCTCCCGGGGTTCCTTCTCTGAAGACCTTCTGCTGTCCAGCTCTCCCGGGGTTCCTTCTCTGAAGACCTTCTGCTGTCCAGCTCTCCCGGGGTTCCTTCTCTGAAGACCTTCTGCTGTCCAGCTCTCCTGGAGTTCCTTCTCTGAAGACCTTCTGCTGTCCAGCTCTCCCGGGGTTCCTTCTCTGAAGACCTTCTACTGTCCAGCTCTCCTGGAAGTTCCCCCTCTGAAGACCTTCTGCTGTCCATCTCTCCTGGAGTTCCTTCTCTGAAGACCTTCTACTGTCCAGATCTCCTGAGAGTTTCTTCTCTGAAGACCTTCTGCTGTCCAGCTCTCCTGGAGTTCCTTCTCGCAAGACCTTCTGCTGTCCAGATCTCCTGAGAGTTTCTTCTCTGAAGACCTTCTGTTGTCCAGCTCTCCTGGAGTTCCTTCTCTGAAGACCTTCTGCTATCCAGCTCTCCTGGAGTTCCTTCTCTCAAGACCTTCTACTGTCCAGCTCTCCTGGGGTTCCTTCTCTGAAGACCTTCTGCTGTCCAGCTCTCCTGGAGTTCCTTCTCTGAAGACCTTCTGCTGTCCAGCTCTCCCGGAGTTCCTTCTCTGAAGACCTTCTGCTGTCCAGCCCTCCCGGGGTTCCTACTCTGAAGACCTTCTGCTGTCCAGCTCTCCCGGGGTTCCTTCTCTGAAGACCTTCTGCTGTCCAGCTCTCCCGGGGTTCCTTCTCTGAAGACCTTCTACTGTCCAGCACTCCTGGAGGTTCCTCATCTGAACACCTTCTGCAGTCCAGCTCTCCTGGAGTTCCTTCTCTGAAGACCTTCTACTGTTTAGATCTCCTGAGAGTTTCTTCTCTGAAGACCTTCTGCTGTCCAGCTCTCCTGGAGTTCCTTCTCTCAAGACCTTCTGCTGTCCAGCTCTCCTGAGAGTTTCTTCTCTGAAGACCTTCTGCTGTCCAGCTCTCCTGGAGTTCCTTCTCTGAAGACCTTCTGCTGTCCAGCTCTCCTGAGAGTTCCTTCTCTGAAGACCTTCTGCTGTCCAGCTCTCCTGGGAGTTCCTTCTCTGAAGACCTTCTACTGTCCAGCTCTCCCGGGGTTCCTTCTCTGAAGACCTTCTGATGTGCAGCACTCCCGGGGTTCCTTCTCTGAAAACCTTCTACTGTCCAGCGCTCCTGGAAGTTCCTTCTCTGAAGACCTTCTGTCTCCAGCTCTCCTGGGAGTTCCTTCTCTGAAGACCTTCTGCTGTCCAGCTCTCCTGGGAGTTCCTTCTCTGAAGACCTTCTGCTGTCCAGCTCTCCTGGGAGTTCCTTCTCTCAAGAACTTCTACTGTCCAGCTCTCCCGGGGTTCCTTCTCTCAAGACCTTCTGCTATCCTGCTCCCCTGGAGTTCCTTCTCTGAAGACCTTCTGCTGTCCAGCTCTCCCGGGGTTCCTACTCTGAAGACCTTCTGCTGTCCAGCTCTCCCGGGGTTCCTTCTCTGAAGACCTTCTGCTGTCCAGCTCACCCGGGGTTCCTTCTCTCAAGACCTTCTGCTGTCCAGCTCTCCCGGGGTTCCTTATCTGAAGACCTTCTGCTGTCCAGCTCTCCTGGAGTTCCTCATCTGAAGACCTTCTGCTGTCCAGCTCTCCCGGGGTTCCTTCTCTCAAACCTTCTGCTGTCCAGCTCTCCCGGGGTTCCTTCTCTCAAGACCTTCTGCTGTCCAGCTCTCCCGGGGTTCCTTCTCTCAAGACCTTCTGCTGTCCAGCTCTCCTGAAGTTCCTCCTCTGAAGACCTTCTGCTGTCCAGCGCTTCCGGGGTTCCTTCTCTCAAGACCTTCTGCTGTCAAGCTCTCCCGCGGTTCCTTCTCTGAAGACCTTCTGCTGTCCAGCTCTCCTGGGGTTCCTTCTCTGAAGACCTTCTGCTGTACAGCTCTCCCGGGGTTCCTTCTCTGAAGACCTTCTGCTGTCCAGCTCTCCCGGGGTTCCTTCTCTGAAGACCTTCTGCTGTCCAGCTCTCCTGGAGTTCCTTCTCTGAAGACCTTCTGCTGTCCAGCTCTCCCGGGGTTCCTTCTCTGAAGACCTTCTGCTGTCCAGCTCTCCCGGGGTTCCTTCTCTCAAGACCTTCTGCTGTCCAGCTCTCCCGGGGTTCCTTCTCTGAAGACCTTCTGCTGTCCAGCTCTCCTGGGGTTCCTTCTCTCAAGACCTTCTGCTGTCCAGCTCTCCCGGCGTTCCTTCTCTCAAGACCTTCTGCTGTCCAGTTCTCCCGGGGTTCCTTCTCTGCAGACCTTCTGCTGTCCAGCTCTCCTGAAGTTCCTCCTCTGAAGACCTTCTGCTGTCCAGCTCTCCCGGAGTTCCTTCTCTCAAGACCTTCTGCTGTTCAGTTCTCCCGGGGTTCCTTCTCTGAAGACCTTCTGCTGTCCAGCTCTTTTGAAGTTCCTCCTCTAAAAACTTTCTGCTGTCCAGCTCTCACGGGGTTCCTTCTCTGAAGACCTTCTGCTGTCCAGCTCTCCCGGGGTTCCTACTCTCAAGACCTTCTGCTGTCCAGCTCTCCCAGGGTTCCTTCTCTCAAGACCTTCTGCTGTCCAGCTCTCCCAGGGATCCTTCTCTCAAGACCTTCTGCTGTCCAGCGCTCCCGGGGTTCCTTCTCTCAAGACCTTCTGCTGTCCAGCGCTCCCGAGGTTCCTTCTCTGAAGACCTTCTGCTGTCCAGCGCTCCCGGGGTTCCTTCTCTGAAGACCTTCTGTTGTCCAGCTCTCCCAGGGTTCCTACTCTCAAGACCTTCTGCTGTCCAGCTCTCCTGGAAGTTCCTCCTATGAAGACCTTTCTGCTGTCCAGCTCTCCCGGGGTTCCTTATGAAGACCTTCTGCTGTCCAGCTCTCCCGGGGTTCCTTCTCTGAAGACCTTCTGCTGTCCAGCTCTCCCGGGGTTCCTTCTCTCAAGACCTTCTGCTGTCCAGCTCTCCCGGGGTTCCTTCTCTCAAGACCTTCTGCTGTCCAGCTCTCCCGGGGTTCCTTCTCTGAAGACCTTCTGCTGTCCATCTCTCCCGGGGTTCCTACTCTCCAGACCTTCTGCTGTCCAGCTCTCCTGGAAGTTCCTCCTCTGAAGACCTTCTGCTGTCCAGCTCTCCTGGAGTTCCTTCTCTGAAGACCTTCTGCTGTCCAGCTCTCCCGGGGTTCCTACTCTCAAGTCCTTCTGCTGTCCAGCTCTCCTGGAAGTTCCTCCTCTGAAGACCTTCTGCTGTCCAGCTCTACCGGGGTTCCTTCTCTGAAGACCTTCTGCTGTCCAGCTCTCCTGTAGTTCCTTCTCTCAAGACCTTCTGCTGTCCAGCTCTCTCGGGGTTCCTTCTCTCAAGACCTTCTGCTGCCCAGCTCTCCCGGGGTTCCTTCTCTGAAGGCCTTCTGCTGTCCAGCTCTCCTGGAGTTCCTTCTCTGAAGACCTTCTACTGTCCAGCTCTCCTGGGGTTCCTTCTCTGAAGACCTTCTGCTGTCCAGCTCTCCTGGAGTTCCTTCTCTGAAGACCTTCTGCTGTCCAGCTCTCCTGGAAGTTCCTCCTCTGAAGACCTTCTGCTGTCCAGCTCTCCCGGGGTTCCTTCTCTGAAGACCTTCTGCTGTCCAGCTCTCCCGGGGTTCCTTCTCTGAAGACCTTCTGCTGTCCAGCTCTCCTGGAGTTCCTTCTCTGAAGACCTTCTGCTGTCCAGCTCTCCCGGGGTTCCTTCCCTCAAGACCTTCTGCTGTCCAGCTCTCCCGGGGTTCCTTCTCTGAAAACCTTCTACTGTCCAGCTCTCCTGGAAGTTCCTCCTCTGAAGACCTTCTGCTGTCCAGCTCTCCTGGGGTTCCTCCTCTGAAGACCTTCTGCTGTCCAGCTCTCCTGGAGTTCCTTCTCTGAAGACCTTCTGCTGTCCAGCTCTCCTGGAAGTTCCTCCTCTGAAGACCTTCTGCTGTCCAGCTCTCCTGAGAGTTTCTTCTCTGAAGACCTTCTGCTGTTCAGCTCTCCTGGAGTTCCTTCTCTCAAGACCTTCTGCTGTCTAGATCTCCTGAGAGTTTCTTCTCTGAAGACCTTCTGCTGTCCAGCTCTCCTGGAGTTCCTTCTCTGAAGACCTTCTTCTGTCCAGCTCTCCCGGGGTTCCTTCTCTGAAGACCTTCTGCTGTCCAGCTCTCCCGGGGTTTCTTCTCTGATGACCTTCTACTGTCCAGCTCTTCCGGGGTTCCTTCTCTGAAGACCTTCTGCTGTCCAGCTCTCCCGGGGTTCCTACTCTCAAGACCTTCTGCTGGCCAGCTCTCCCGGGGTTCCTTCTCTGAAGACCTTCTGCTGTCCAGCTCTCCCGGGGTTCCTTCTCTCAAGACCTTCTGCTGTCCAGCTCTCCTGGAAGTTCCTCCTCTGAAGACCTTCTGCTGTCCAGCTCTCCTGGGGTTCCTCCTCTGAAGACCTTCTGCTGTCCAGCTCTCCCGGGGTTCCTCCTCTCAAGACCTTCTGCTGTCCAGCTCTCCTGGAAGTTCCTCCTCTGAAGACTTTCTGCTGTCCAGCTCTCCCGGGGTTCCTTCTCTGAAGACCTTCTACTGTCCAGCTCTCCTGGGGTTCCTTCTCTGAAGACCTTCTGCTGTCCAGCTCCCCTGGAGTTCCTTCTCTGAAGACCTTCTGCTGTCCAGCTCTCCCGGGGTTCCTTCTCTGAAGACCTTCTGCTGTCCAGCTCTCCTGGAGTTCCTTCTCTGAAGACCTTCTACTGTCCAGCTCTGCCAGGGTTCCTTCTCTGAAGACCTTCTGCTGTCCAGCTCTCCTGGAGTTCCTTCTCTGAAGACCTTCTGCTGTTCAGTTCTCCCGGGGTTCCTTCTCTGAAGACCTTCTGCTGTCCAGCTCTCCCGGGGTTCCTTCTCTGAAAACCTTCTGCTGTCCAGCTCTCCTGGAGTCCCTTCTCTCAAGACCTTCTGCTGTCCAGCTCTCCCGGGGTTCCTTCTCTGAAGACCTTCTGCTGTCCAGCTCTCCCGGGGTTCCTTCTCTGAAGACCTTCTACTGTCCAGCACTCCTGGAAGTTCCTCCTCTGAACACCTTCTGCTGTCCAGCTCTCCTGGAGTTCCTTCTCTGAAGACCTTCTACTGTCCAGATCCCCTGAGAGTTTCTTCTCTGAAGACCTTCTACTGTCCAGCTCTCCTGGAGTTCCTTTTCTCAAGACCTTCTGCTGTCCAGCTCTCCTGGAGTTCCTTCTCTGAAGACCTTCTGCTGTCCAGCTCTCCTGGAGTTCCTTCTCTCAAGACCTTCTACTGTCCAGCTCTCCTGAGAGTTCCTTCTCTGAAGACCTTCTGCTGTCCAGCTCTCCTGGAGTTCCTTCTCTGAAGACCTTCTACTGTCCAGCTCTCCTGGAGTTCCTTCTCTCAAGACCTTCTGCTGTCCAGCTCTCCTGAGAGTTCCTTCTCTGAAGACCTTCTGCTGTCCAGCTCTCCTGGAGTTCCTTCTCTGAAGACCTTCTGCTGTCCAGCTCTCCCGGGGTTCCTTCTCTGAAGACCTTCTGCTGTCCAGCTCTCCCGGGGTTCCTTCTCTGAAGACCTTCTACTGTCCAGCTCTCCTGGAGTTCCTTCTCTGAACACCTTCTGCAGTCCAGCTCTCCTGGAGTTCCTTCTCTGAAGACCTTCTACTGTCCAGATCTCCTGAGAGTTTCTTCTCTGAAGACCTTCTGCTGTCCAGCTCTCATGGAGTTCCTTCTCTCAAGACCTTCTGCTGTCCAGATCTCCTGAGAGTTTCTTCTCTGAAGACCTTCTGCTGTCCAGCTCTCCTGGAGTTCCTTCTCTGAAGACCTTCTGCTGTCCAGCTCTCCTGGGAGTTCCTTCTCTGAAGACCTTCTGCTGTCCAGCTCTCCTGGGAGTTCCTTCTCTCAAGACCTTCTACTGTCCAGCTCTCCCGGGGTTCCTACTCTCTTGACCTTCTGCTGTCCTGCTCCCCTGGAGTTCCTTCTCTGAAGACCTTCTGCTGTGCAGCACTCCCGGGGTTCCTTCTCTGAAGACCTTCTGCTGTCCAGCTCTCCTGGAGTACCTCATCTGAAGACCTTCTGCTGTCCAGCTCTCCCAGGGTTCCTTCTCTCAAACCTTCTGCTGTCCAGCTCTCCCGGGGTTCCTTCTCTCAAGACCTTCTGCTGTCCAGCTCTCCCGGGGTTCCTTCTCTCAAGACCTTCTGCTGTCCAGCTCTCCTGAAGTTCCTCCTCTGAAGACCTTCTGCTGTCCAGCGCTTCCGGGGTTCCTTCTCTCAAGACCTTCTGCTGTCCAGCTCTCCCGCGGTTCCTTCTCTGAAGACCTTCTGCTGTCCAGCTCTCCTGGGGTTCCTTCTCTGAAGACCTTCTGCTGTCCAGCCCTCCCGGGGTTCCTACTCTGAAGACCTTCTGCTGTCCAGCTCTCCCGGGGTTCCTTCTCTGAAGACCTTCTGCTGTCCAGCTCTCCCGGGGTTCCTTCTCTGAAGACCTTCTACTGTCCAGCACACCTGGAGGTTCCTCATCTGAACACCTTCTGCAGTCCAGCTCTCCTGGAGTTCCTTCTCTGAAGACCTTCTACTGTTTAGATCTCCTGAGAGTTTCTTCTCTGAAGACCTTCTGCTGTCCAGCTCTCCTGGAGTTCCTTCTCTCAAGACCTTCTGCTGTCCAGCTCTCCTGAGAGTTTCTTCTCTGAAGACCTTCTGCTGTCCAGCTCTCCTGGAGTTCCTTCTCTGAAGACCTTCTGCTGTCCAGCTCTCCTGAGAGTTCCTTCTCTGAAGACCTTCTGCTGTCCAGCTCTCCTGGGAGTTCCTTCTCTGAAGACCTTCTACTGTCCAGCTCTCCCGGGGTTCCTTCTCTGAAGACCTTCTGATGTGCAGCACTCCCGGGGTTCCTTCTCTGAAAACCTTCTACTGTCCAGCTCTCCTGGAAGTTCCTTCTCTGAAGACCTTCTGTCTCCAGCTCTCCTGGGAGTTCCTTCTCTGAAGACCTTCTGCTGTCCAGCTCTCCTGGGAGTTCCTTCTCTGAAGACCTTCTGCTGTCCAGCTCTCCTGGGAGTTCCTTCTCTCAAGAACTTCTACTGTCCAGCTCTCCCGGGGTTCCTTCTCTCAAGACCTTCTGCTATCCTGCTCCCCTGGAGTTCCTTCTCTGAAGACCTTCTGCTGTCCAGCTCTCCCGGGGTTCCTACTCTGAAGACCTTCTGCTGTCCAGCTCTCCTGGGGTTCCTTATCTTAAGACCTTCTGCTGTCCAGCTCTCCCGGGGTTCCTTCTCTGAAGACCTTCTGCTGTCCAGCTCACCCGGGGTTCCTTCTCTCAAGACCTTCTGCTGTCCAGCTCTCCCGGGGTTCCTTCTCTGAAGACCTTCTGCTGTCCAGCTCTCCTGGAGTTCCTCATCTGAAGACCTTCTGCTGTCCAGCTCTCCCGGGGTTCCTTCTCTCAAACCTTCTGCTGTCCAGCTCTCCCGGGGTTCCTTCTCTCAAGACCTTCTGCTGTCCAGCTCTCCCGGGGTTCCTTCTCTCAAGACCTTCTGCTGTCCAGCTCTCCTGAAGTTCCTCCTCTGAAGACCTTCTGCTGTCCAGCGCTTCCGGGGTTCCTTCTCTCAAGACCTTCTGCTGTCAAGCTCTCCCGCGGTTCCTTCTCTGAAGACCTTCTGCTGTCCAGCTCTCCTGGGGTTCCTTCTCTGAAGACCTTCTGCTGTACAGCTCTCCCGGGGTTCCTTCTCTGAAGACCTTCTGCTGTCCAGCTCTCCCGGGGTTCCTTCTCTGAAGACCTTCTGCTGTCCAGCTCTCCTGGAGTTCCTTCTCTGAAGACCTTCTGCTGTCCAGCTCTCCCGGGGTTCCTTCTCTGAAGACCTTCTGCTGTCCAGCTCTCCCGGGGTTCCTTCTCTCAAGACCTTCTGCTGTCTAGCTCTCCCGGGGTTCCTTCTCTGAAGACCTTCTGCTGTCCAGCTCTCCTGGGGTTCCTTCTCTCAAGACCTTCTGCTGTCCAGCTCTCCCGGCGTTCCTTCTCTCAAGACCTTCTGCTGTCCAGTTCTCCCGGGGTTCCTTCTCTGCAGACCTTCTGCTGTCCAGCTCTCCTGAAGTTCCTCCTCTGAAGACCTTCTGCTGTCCAGCTCTCCCGGAGTTCCTTCTCTCAAGACCTTCTGCTGTTCAGTTCTCCCGGGGTTCCTTCTCTGAAGACCTTCTGCTGTCCAGCTCTCCTGAAGTTCCTCCTCTAAAAACTTTCTGCTGTCCAGCTCTCACGGGGTTCCTTCTCTGAAGATCTTCTGCTGTCCAGCTCTCCCGGGGTTCCTACTCTCAAGACCTTCTGCTGTCCAGCTCTCCCAGGGTTCCTTCTCTCAAGACCTTCTGCTGTCCAGCTCTCCCAGGGATCCTTCTCTCAAGACCTTCTGCTGTCCAGCACTCCCGGGGTTCCTTCTGTCAAGACCTTCTGCTGTCCAGCGCTCCCGAGGTTCCTTCTCTGAAGACCTTCTGCTGTCCAGCGCTCCCGGGGTTCCTTCTCTGAAGACCTTCTGTTGTCCAGCTCTCCCAGGGTTCCTACTCTCAAGACCTTCTGCTCTCCAGCTCTCCTGGAAGTTCCTCCTATGAAGACCTTTCTGCTGTCCAGCTCTCCCGGGGTTCCTTATGAAGACCTTCTGCTGTCCAGCTCTCCCGGGGTTCCTTCTCTGAAGACCTTCTGCTGTCCAGCTCTCCCGGGGTTCCTTCTCTCAGGACCTTCTGCTGTCCAGCTCTCCCGGGGTTCCTTCTCTCAAGACCTTCTGCTGTCCAGCTCTCCCGGGGTTCCTTCTCTCAAGACCTTCTGCTGTCCATCTCTCCCGGGGTTCCTACTCTCCAGACATTCTGCTGTCCAGCTCTCCTGGAAGTTCCTCCTCTGAAGACCTTCTGCTGTCCAGCTCTCCTGGGGTTCCTTCTCTGAAGACCTTCTGCTGTCCAGCTCTCCCGGGGTTCCTACTCTCAAGTCCTTCTGCTGTCCAGCTCTCCTGGAAGTTCCTCCTCTGAAGACCTTCTGCTGTCCAGCTCTACCGGGGTTCCTTCTCTGAAGACCTTCTGCTGTCCAGCTCTCCTGTAGTTCCTTCTCTCAAGACCTTCTGCTGTCCAGCTCTCTCGGGGTTCCTTCTCTCAAGACCTTCTGCTGCCCAGCTCTCCCGGGGTTCCTTCTCTGAAGGCCTTCTGCTGTCCAGCTCTCCTGGAGTTCCTTCTCTGAAGACCTTCTACTGTCCAGCTCTCCTGGGGTTCCTTCTCTGAAGACCTTCTGCTGTCCAGCTCTCCTGGAGTTCCTTCTCTGAAGACCTTCTGCTGTCCAGCTCTCCTGGAAGTTCCTCCTCTGAAGACCTTCTGCTGTCCAGCTCTCCCGGGGTTCCTTCTCTGAAGACCTTCTGCTGTCCAGCTCTCCCGGGGTTCCTTCTCTGAAGACCTTCTGCTGTCCAGCTCTCCTGGAGTTCCTTCTCTGAAGACCTTCTGCTGTCCAGCTCTCCCGGGGTTCCTTCCCTCAAGACCTTCTGCTGTCCAGCTCTCCCGGGGTTCCTTCTCTGAAAACCTTCTACTGTCCAGCTCTCCTGGAAGTTCCTCCTCTGAAGACCTTCTGCTGTCCAGCTCTCCTGAGAGTTTCTTCTCTGAAGACCTTCTGCTGTTCAGCTCTCCTGGAGTTCCTTCTCTCAAGACCTTCTGCTGTCTAGATCTCCTGAGAGTTTCTTCTCTGAAGACCTTCTGCTGTCCAGCTCTCCTGGAGTTCCTTCTCTGAAGACCTTCTTCTGTCCAGCTCTCCCGGGGTTCCTTCTCTGAAGACCTTCTGCTGTCCAGCTCTCCCGGGGTTCCTTCTCTGATGACCTTCTACTGTCCAGCTCTTCCGGGGTTCCTTCTCTGAAGACCTTCTGCTGTCCAGCTCTCCCGGGGTTCCTACTCTCAAGACCTTCTGCTGGCCAGCTCTCCCGGGGTTCCTTCTCTGAAGACCTTCTGCTGTCCAGCTCTCCCGGGGTTCCTTCTCTCAAGACCTTCTGCTGTCCAGCTCTCCTGGAAGTTCCTCCTCTGAAGACCTTCTGCTGTCCAGCTCTCCTGGGGTTCCTCCTCTGAAGACCTTCTGCTGTCCAGCTCTCCCGGGGTTCCTTTTCTCAAGACCTTCTGCTGTCCAGCTCTCCTGGAAGTTCCTCCTCTGAAGACTTTCTGCTGTCCAGCTCTCCCGGGGTTCCTTCTCTGAAGACCTTCTACTGTCCAGCTCTCCTGGGGTTCCTTCTCTGAAGACCTTCTGCTGTCCAGCTCCCCTGGAGTTCCTTCTCTGAAGACCTTCTGCTGTCCAGCTCTCCCGGGGTTCCTTCTCTGAAGACCTTCTGCTGTCCAGCTCTCCTGGAGTTCCTTCTCTGAAGACCTTCTACTGTCCAGCTCTGCCAGGGTTCCTTCTCTGAAGACCTTCTGCTGTCCAGCTCTCCTGGAGTTCCTTCTCTGAAGACCTTCTGCTGTTCAGTTCTCCCGGGGTTCCTTCTCTGAAGACCTTCTGCTGTCCAGCTCTCCCGGGGTTCCTTCTCTGAAAACCTTCTGCTGTCCAGCTCTCCTGGAGTCCCTTCTCTCAAGACCTTCTGCTGTCCAGCTCTCCCGGGGTTCCTTCTCTGAAGACCTTCTGCTGTCCAGCTCTCCCGGGGTTCCTTCTCTGAAGACCTTCTACTGTCCAGCACTCCTGGAAGTTCCTCCTCTGAACACCTTCTGCTGTCCAGCTCTCCTGGAGTTCCTTCTCTGAAGACCTTCTACTGTCCAGATCCCCTGAGAGTTTCTTCTCTGAAGACCTTCTACTGTCCAGCTCTCCTGGAGTTCCTTTTCTCAAGACCTTCTGCTGTCCAGCTCTCCTGGAGTTCCTTCTCTGAAGACCTTCTGCTGTCCAGCTCTCCTGGAGTTCCTTCTCTCAAGACATTCTACTGTCCAGCTCTCCTGAGAGTTCCTTCTCTGAAGACCTTCTGCTGTCCAGCTCTCCTGGAGTTCCTTCTCTGAAGACCTTCTACTGTCCAGCTCTCCTGGAGTTCCTTCTCTCAAGACCTTCTGCTGTCCAGCTCTCCTGAGAGTTCCTTCTCTGAAGACCTTCTGCTGTCCAGCTCTCCTGGAGTTCCTTCTCTGAAGACCTTCTGCTGTCCAGCTCTCCCGGGGTTCCTTCTCTGAAGACCTTCTGCTGTCCAGCTCTCCCGGGGTTCCTTCTCTGAAGACCTTCTACTGTCCAGCTCTCCTGGAAGATCCTCCTCTGAACACCTTCTGCAGTCCAGCTCTCCTGGAGTTCCTTCTCTGAAGACCTTCTACTGTCCAGATCTCCTGAGAGTTTCTTCTCTGAAGACCTTCTGCTGTCCAGCTCTCATGGAGTTCCTTCTCTCAAGACCTTCTGCTGTCCAGATCTCCTGAGAGTTTCTTCTCTGAAGACCTTCTGCTGTCCAGCTCTCCTGGAGTTCCTTCTCTGAAGACCTTCTGCTGTCCAGCTCTCCTGGGAGTTCCTTCTCTGAAGACCTTCTGCTGTCCAGCTCTCCTGGGAGTTCCTTCTCTCAAGACCTTCTACTGTCCAGCTCTCCCGGGGTTCCTACTCTCTTGACCTTCTGCTGTCCTGCTCCCCTGGAGTTCCTTCTCTGAAGACCTTCTGCTGTGCAGCACTCCCGGGGTTCCTTCTCTGAAGACCTTCTGCTGTCCAGCTCTCCTGGAGTACCTCATCTGAAGACCTTCTGCTGTCCAGCTCTCCCAGGGTTCCTTCTCTCAAACCTTCTGCTGTCCAGCTCTCCCGGGGTTCCTTCTCTCAAGACCTTCTGCTGTCCAGCTCTCCCGGGGTTCCTTCTCTCAAGACCTTCTGCTGTCCAGCTCTCCTGAAGTTCCTCCTCTGAAGACCTTCTGCTGTCCAGCGCTTCCGGGGTTCCTTCTGTCAAGACCTTCTGCTGTCCAGCTCTCCCGCGGTTCCTTCTCTGAAGACCTTCTGCTGTCCAGCTCTCCTGGGGTTCCTTCTCTGAAGACCTTCTGCTGTACAGCTCTCCCGGGGTTCCTTCTCTGAAGACCTTCTGCTGTCCAGCTCTCCCGGGGTTCCTTCTCTGAAGACCTTCTGCTGTCCAGCTCTCCTGGAGTTCCTTCTCTGAAGACCTTCTGCTGTCCAGCTCTCCCGGGGTTCCTTCTCTGAAGACCTTCTGCTGTCCAGCTCTCCCGGGGTTCCTTCTCTCAAGACCTTCTGCTGTCCAGCTCTCCCGGGGTTCCTTCTCTGAAGACCTTCTGCTGTCCAGCTCCCCTGGGGTTCCTTCTCTCAAGACCTTCTGCTGTCCAGCTCTCCCGGCGTTCCTTCTCTCAAGACCTTCTGCTGTCCAGTTCTCCCGGGGTTCCTTCTCTGCAGACCTTCTGCTGTCCAGCTCTCCTGAAGTTCCTCCTCTGAAGACCTTCTGCTGTCCAGCTCTCCCGGAGTTCCTTCTCTCAAGACCTTCTGCTGTTCAGTTCTCCCGGGGTTCCTTCTCTGAAGACCTTCTGCTGTCCAGCTCTCCTGAAGTTCCTCCTCTAAAAACTTTCTGCTGTCCAGCTCTCACGGGGTTCCTTCTCTGAAGACCTTCTGCTGTCCAGCTCTCCCGGGGTTCCTACTCTCAAGACCTTCTGCTGTCCAGCTCTCCCAGGGTTCCTTCTCTCAAGACCTTCTGCTGTCCAGCGCTCCCGGGGTTCCTTCTCTTAAGACCTACTGCTGTCCAGCGCTCCCGAGGTTCCTTCTCTGAAGACCTTCTGCTGTCCAGCTCTCCCGGGGTTCCTACTCTCAAGACCTTCTGCTGTCCAGCTCTCCCAGGGTTCCTTCTCTCAAGACCTTCTGCTGTCCAGCGCTCCCGGGGTTCCTTCTCTTAAGACCTACTGCTCTCCAGCGCTCCCGAGGTTCCTTCTCTGAAGACCTACTGCTGTCCAGCGCTCCCGAGGTTCCTTCTCTGAAGACCTTCTGCTGTCCAGCTCTCCTGGAAGTTCCTCCTATGAAGACCTTCTGCTGTCCAGCTCTCCCGGGGTTCCTTATGAAGACCTTCTGCTGTCCAGCTCTCCCGGGGTTCCTTCTCTTAAGACCTTCTGCTGTCCAGCTCTCCCGGGGTTCCTTCTCTCAAGACCTTCTGCTGTCCAGCTCTCCCGGGGTTCCTTCTCACAAGACCTTCTGCTGTCCAGCTCTCCCAGGGTTCCTTCTCTCAAGACCTTCTGCTGTCCATCTCTCCCGGGGTTCCTACTCTCCAGACCTTCTGCTGTCCAGCTCTCCTGGAAGTTCCTCCTCTGAAGACCTTCTGCTGTCCAGCTCTCCTGGGGTTCCTTCTCTGAAGACCTTCTGCTGTCCAGCTCTCCCGGGGTTCCTACTCTCAAGTCCTTCTGCTGTCCAGCTCTCCTGGAAGTTCCTCCTCTGAAGACCTTCTGCTGTCCAGCTCTACCGGGGTTCCTTCTCTGAAGACCTTCTGCTGTCCAGCTCTCCTGTAGTTCCTTCTCTCAAGACCTTCTGCTGTCCAGCTCTCTCGGGGTTCCTTCTCTCAAGACCTTCTGCTGCCCAGCTCTCCCGGGGTTCCTTCTCTGAAGGCCTTCTGCTGTCCAGCTCTCCTGGAGTTCCTTCTCTGAAGACCTTCTACTGTCCAGCTCTCCTGGGGTTCCTTCTCTGAAGACCTTCTGCTGTCCAGCTCTCCTGGAGTTCCTTCTCTGAAGACCTTCTGCTGTCCAGCTCTCCTGGAAGTTCCTCCTCTGAAGACCTTCTGCTGTCCAGCTCTCCCGGGGTTCCTTCTCTGAAGACCTTCTGCTGTCCAGCTCTCCCGGGGTTCCTTCTCTGAAGACCTTCTGCTGTCCAGCTCTCCTGGAGTTCCTTCTCTGAAGACCTTCTGCTGTCCAGCTCTCCCGGGGTTCCTTCCCTCAAGACCTTCTGCTGTCCAGCTCTCCCGGGGTTCCTTCTCTGAAAACCTTCTACTGTCCAGCTCTCCTGGAAGTTCCTCCTCTGAAGACCTTCTGCTGTCCAGCTCTCCTGAGAGTTTCTTCTCTGAAGACCTTCTGCTGTTCAGCTCTCCTGGAGTTCCTTCTCTCAAGACCTTCTGCTGTCCAGATCTCCTGAGAGTTTCTTCTCTGAAGACCTTCTGCTGTCCAGCTCTCCTGGAGTTCCTTCTCTGAAGACCTTCTGCTGTCCAGCTCTCCCGGGGTTCCTTCTCTGAAGACCTCCTGCTGTCCAGCTCTCCCGGGGTTCCTTCTCTGATGACCTTCTACTGTCCAGTTCTTCCGGGGTTCCTTCTCTGAAGACCTTCTGCTGTCCAGCTCTCCCGGGGTTCCTACTCTCAAGACCTTCTGCTGGCCAGCTCTCCCGGGGTTCCTTCTCTGAAGACCTTCTGCTGTCCAGCTCTCCCGGGGTTCCTTCTCTCAAGACCTTCTGCTGTCCAGCTCTCCTGGAAGTTCCTCCTCTGAAGACCTTCTGCTGTCCAGCTCTCCTGGGGTTCCTTCTCTGAAGACCTTCTGCTGTCCAGCTCTCCCGGGGTTCCTCCTCTCAAGACCTTCTGCTGTCCAGCTCTCCTGGAAGTTCCTCCTCTGAAGACTTTCTGCTGTCCAGCTCTCCCGGGGTTCCTTCTCTGAAGACCTTCTACTGTCCAGCTCTCCTGGGGTTCCTTCTCTGAAGACCTTCTGCTGTCCAGCTCCCCTGGAGTTCCTTCTCTGAAGACCTTCTGCTGTCCAGCTCTCCCGGGGTTCCTTCTCTGAAGACCTCCTGCTGTCCAGCTCTCCCGGGGTTCCTTCTCTGATGACCTTCTACTGTCCAGTTCTTCCGGGGTTCCTTCTCTGAAGACCTTCTGCTGTCCAGCTCTCCCGGGGTTCCTACTCTCAAGACCTTCTGCTGGCCAGCTCTCCCGGGGTTCCTTCTCTGAAGACCTTCTGCTGTCCAGCTCTCCCGGGGTTCCTTCTCTCAAGACCTTCTGCTGTCCAGCTCTCCTGGAAGTTCCTCCTCTGAAGACCTTCTGCTGTCCAGCTCTCCTGGGGTTCCTTCTCTGAAGACCTTCTGCTGTCCAGCTCTCCCGGGGTTCCTCCTCTCAAGACCTTCTGCTGTCCAGCTCTCCTGGAAGTTCCTCCTCTGAAGACTTTCTGCTGTCCAGCTCTCCCGGGGTTCCTTCTCTGAAGACCTTCTACTGTCCAGCTCTCCTGGGGTTCCTTCTCTGAAGACCTTCTGCTGTCCAGCTCCCCTGGAGTTCCTTCTCTGAAGACCTTCTGCTGTCCAGCTCTCCCGGGGTTCCTTCTCTGAAGACCTTCTGCTGTCCAGCTCTCCTGGAATTCCTTCTCTGAAGACCTTCTACTGTCCAGCTCTGCCAGGGTTCCTTCTCTGAAGACCTTCTGCTGTCCAGCTCTCCTGGAGTTCCTTCTCTGAAGACCTTCTGCTGTTCAGTTCTCCCGGGGTTCCTTCTCTGAAGACCTTCTGCTGTCCAGCTCTCCCGGGGTTCCTTCTCTGAAAACCTTCTGCTGTCCAGCTCTCCTGGAGTCCCTTCTCTCAAGACCTTCTGCTGTCCAGCTCTCCCGGGGTTCCTTCTCTGAAGACCTTCTGCTGTCCAGCTCTCCTAGAAGTTCCTCCTCTGAAGACCTTCTGCTGTCCAGCACTCCTGGAGTTCCTTCTCTGAAGACCTTCTACTCTCAGGATCTCCTGAGAGTTTCTTCTCTGAAGACCTTCTGCTGTCCAGCTCTCCTGGAGTTCCTTCTCTCAAGACCTTCTGCTGTCCAGATCTCCTGAGAGTTTCTTCTCTGAAGACCTTCTGCTGTCCAGCTCTCCTGGAGTTCCTTCTCTGAAGACCTTCTGCTGTCCAGCTCTCCTGGAGTTCCTTCTCTCAAGACCTTCTACTGTCCAGCTCTCCTGGGGTTCCTTCTCTGAAGACCTTCTGCTGTCCAGCTCTCCTGGAGTTCCTTCTCTGAAGACCTTCTGCTGTCCAGCTCTCCCGGGGTTCCTTCTCTGAAGACCTTCTGCTGTCCAGCTCTCCCGGGGTTCCTTCTCTGAAGACCTTCTGCTGTCCCGCTCTCCCGGGGTTCCTTCTCTGAAGACCTTCTGCTGTCCAGCTCTCCTGGAGTTCCTTCTCTGAAGACCTTCTGCTGTGCCGCACTCCCGGTGTTCCTTCTCTGAAGACCTTCTGCTGTCCAGCTCTCCTGGAGTTCCTTCTCTGAAGACCTTCTGCTGTCCAGCTCTCCCGGGGTTCCTTCTCTGAAGACCTTCTGCTGTCCAGCTCTCCCGGGGTTCCTTCTCTGAAGACCTTCTACTGTCCAGCACTCCTGGAAGTTCCTCCTCTGAACACCTTCTGCTGTCCAGCTCTCCTGGAGTTCCTACTCTGAAGACATTCTACTGTCCAGATCCCCTGAGAGTTTCTTCTCTGAAGACCTTCTGATGTCCAGCTCTCCTGGAGTTCCTTTTCTCAAGACCTTCTGCTGTCCAGCTCTCCTGGAGTTCCTTCTCTGAAGACCTTCTGCTGTCCAGCTCTCCTGGAGTTCCTTCTCTCAAGACCTTCTACTGTCCAGCTCTCCTGAGAGTTCCTTCTCTGAAGACCTTCTGCTGTCCAGCACTCCTGGAGTTCCTTCTCTGAACACCTTCTACTGTCCAGCTCTCCTGGAGTTCCTTCTCTCAAGACCTTCTGCTGTCCAGCTCTCCTGAGAGTTCCTTCTCTGAAGACCTTCTGCTGTCCAGCTCTCCTGGCGTTCCTTCTCTGAAGACCTTCTGCTGTCCAGCTCTCCCGGGGTTCCTTCTCTGAAGACCTTCTGCTGTCCAGCTCTCCCGGGGTTCCTTCTCTGAAGACCTTCTACTGTCCAGCTCTCCTGGAAGATCCTCCTCTGAACACCTTCTGCAGTCCAGCTCTCCTGGAGTTCCTTCTCTGAAGACCTTCTACTGTCCAGATCTCCTGAGAGTTTCTTCTCTGAAGACCTTCTGCTGTCCAGCTCTCCTGGAGTTCCTTCTCTCAAGACCTTCTGCTGTCCAGATCTCCTGAGAGTTTTTTCTCTGAAGACCTTCTGCTGTCCAGCTCTCCTGGAGTTCCTTCTCTGAAGACCTTCTGCTGTCCAGCTCTCCTGGGAGTTCCTTCTCTGAAGACCTTCTGCTGTCCAGCTCTCCTGGGAGTTCCTTCTCTCAAGACCTTCTACTGTCCAGCTCTCCCGGGGTTCCTTCTCTCTTGACCTTCTGCTCTCCAGCTCTCCTGGGGTTCCTTCTCTTAAGACCTTCTGCTGTCCAGCACTCCCGGGGTTCCTTCTCTGAAGACCTTCTGCTGTCCAGCTCTCCCGGGGTTCCTTCTCTGAAGACCTTCTGCTGTCCAGCTCTCCCGGGGTTCCTTCTCTGAAGACCTTCTGCTGTCCAGCTCTCCTGGAGTTCCTCCTCTGAAGACATTCTGCTGTCCAGCTCTCCCGGGGTTCCTCCTCTCAAACCTTCTGCTGTCCAGCTCTCCCGGGGTTCCTTCTCTCAAACCTTCTGCTGTCCAGCTCTCCCGGGGTTCCTTCTCTCAAGACCTTCTGCTGTCCAGCTCTCCTGAAGTTCCTCCTCTGAAGTCCTTCTGCTGTCCAGCGCTTCCGGGGTTCCTTCTCTCAAGACCTTCTGCTGTCCAGCTCTCCCGGGGTTCCTTCTCTGTAGACCTTCTGCTGTCAAGCTCTCCAGGGGTTCCTTCTCTGAAGACCTTCTGCTGTCCAGCTCTCCCGGGGTTCCTTCTCTGAAGACCTTCTGCTGTCCAGCTCTCCCGGGGTTCCTACTCTGAAGACCTTCTGCTGTCCAGCTCTCCTGGAGTTCCTTCTCTGAAGACCTTCTGCTGTCCAGCTCTCCCGGGGTTCCTTCTCTGAAGACCTTCTGCTGTCCAGCTCTCCCGGGGTTCCTTCTCTCAAGACCTTCTGCTGTCCAGCTCTCCCGGGGTTCCTTCTCTCAAGACCTTCTGCTGTCCAGCTCTCCTGGGGTTCCTTCTCTGAAGACCTTCTGCTGTCCAGCTCTCCCGGCGTTCCTTCTCTCAAGACCTTCTGCTGTCCAGTTCTCCCGGGGTTCCTTCTCTGAAGACCTTCTGCTGTCCAGCTCTCCTGAAGTTCCTCCTCTGAAGACCTTCTGCTGTCCATCTCTCCCGGAGTTCCTTCTCTCAAGACCTTCTGCTGTTCAGTTCTCCCGGGGTTCCTTCTCTGAAGACCTTCTGCTGTCCAGCTCTCCTGAAGTTCCCCCTCTAAAAACCTTCTGCTGTCCAGCTCTCCCGGGGTTCCTTCTCTGAAGACCTTCTGCTGTCCAGCTCTCCCGGGGTTCCTTCTCTGAAGACCTTCTACTGTCCAGATCTCCTGAGAGTTTCTTCTCTGAAGACCTTCTGCTGTCCAGCTCTCATGGAGTTCCTTCTCTCAAGACCTTCTGCTGTCCAGATCTCCTGAGAGTTTCTTCTCTGAAGACCTTCTGCTGTCCAGCTCTCCTGGAGTTCCTTCTCTGAAGACCTTCTGCTGTCCAGCTCTCCTGGGAGTTCCTTCTCTGAAGACCTTCTGCTGTCCAGCTTTCCCGGGGTTCCTTCTCTCAAGACCTTCTGCTGTCCAGCTCTCCTGGAAGTTCCTCCTATGAAGACCTTCTGCTGTCCAGCTCTCCCGGTGTTCCTTCTCTGAAGACCTTCTACTGTCCAGATCTCCTGAGAGTTTCTTCTCTGAAGACCTTCTGCTGTCCAGCTCTCATGGAGTTCCTTCTCTCAAGACCTTCTGCTGTCCAGATCTCCTGAGAGTTTCTTCTCTGAAGACCTTCTGCTGTCCAGCTCTCCTGGAGTTCCTTCTCTGAAGACCTTCTGCTGTCCAGCTCTCCTGGGAGTTCCTTCTCTGAAGACCTTCTGCTGTCCAGCTCTCCTGGGAGTTCCTTCTCTCAAGACCTTCTACTGTCCAGCTCTCCCGGGGTTCCTTCTCTCTTGACCTTCTGCTGTCCTGCTCCCCTGGAGCTCCTTCTCTGAAGACCTTCTGCTGTGCAGCACTCCCGGGGTTCCTTCTCTGAAGACCTTCTGCTGTCCAGCTCTCCTGGAGTTCCTCATCTGAAGACCTTCTGCTGTCCAGCTCTCCCGGGGTTCCTTCTCTCAAACCTTCTGCTGTCCAGCTCTCCCGGGGTTCCTTCTCTCAAGACCTTCTGCTGTCCAGCTCTCCCGGGGTTCCTTCTCTCAAGACCTTCTGCTGTCCAGCTCTCCTGAAGTTCCTCCTCTGAAGACCTTCTGCTGTCCAGCGCTTCCGGGGTTCCTTCTCTCAAGACCTTCTGCTGTCCAGCTCTCCCGCGGTTCCTTCTCTGAAGACCTTCTGCTGTCCAGCTCTCCTGGGGTTCCTTCTCTGAAGACCTTCTGCTGTACAGCTCTCCCGGGGTTCCTTCTCTGAAGACCTTCTGCTGTCCAGCTCTCCCGGGGTTCCTTCTCTGAAGACCTTCTGCTGTCCAGCTCTCCTGGAGTTCCTTCTCTGAAGACCTTCTGCTGTTCAGCTCTCCCGGGGTTCCTTCTCTGAAGACCTTCTGCTGTCCAGCTCTCCCGGGGTTCCTTCTCTCAAGACCTTCTGCTGTCCAGCTCTCCCGGGGTTCCTACTCTCAAGACCTTCTGCTGGCCAGCTCTCCCGGGGTTCCTTCTCTGAAGACCTTCTGCTGTCCAGCTCTCCCGGGGTTCCTTCTCTCAAGACCTTCTGCTGTCCAGCTCTCCTGGAAGTTCCTCCTCTGAAGACCTTCTGCTGTCCAGCTCTCCTGGGGTTCCTTCTCTGAAGACCTTCTGCTGTCCAGCTCTCCCGGGGTTCCTCCTCTCAAGACCTTCTGCTGTCCAGCTCTCCTGGAAGTTCCTCCTCTGAAGACTTTCTGCTGTCCAGCTCTCCCGGGGTTCCTTCTCTGAAGACCTTCTACTGTCCAGCTCTCCTGGGGTTCCTTCTCTGAAGACCTTCTGCTGTCCAGCTCCCCTGGAGTTCCTTCTCTGAAGACCTTCTGCTGTCCAGCTCTCCCGGGGTTCCTTCTCTGAAGACCTTCTGCTGTCCAGCTCTCCTGGAATTCCTTCTCTGAAGACCTTCTACTGTCCAGCTCTCCCGGGGTTCCTTCTCTGAAGACCTCCTGCTGTCCAGCTCTCCCGGGGTTCCTTCTCTGATGACCTTCTACTGTCCAGTTCTTCCGGGGTTCCTTCTCTGAAGACCTTCTGCTGTCCAGCTCTCCCGGGGTTCCTACTCTCAAGACCTTCTGCTGGCCAGCTCTCCCGGGGTTCCTTCTCTGAAGACCTTCTGCTGTCCAGCTCTCCCGTGGTTCCTTCTCTCAAGACCTTCTGCTGTCCAGCTCTCCTGGAAGTTCCTCCTCTGAAGACCTTCTGCTGTCCAGCTCTCCTGGGGTTCCTTCTCTGAAGACCTTCTGCTGTCCAGCTCTCCCGGGGTTCCTCCTCTCAAGACCTTCTGCTGTCCAGCTCTCCTGGAAGTTCCTCCTCTGAAGACTTTCTGCTGTCCAGCTCTCCCGGGGTTCCTTCTCTGAAGACCTTCTACTGTCCAGCTCTCCTGGGGTTCCTTCTCTGAAGACCTTCTGCTGTCCAGCTCCCCTGGAGTTCCTTCTCTGAAGACCTTCTGCTGTCCAGCTCTCCCGGGGTTCCTTCTCTGAAGACCTTCTGCTGTCCAGCTCTCCTGGAATTCCTTCTCTGAAGACCTTCTACTGTCCAGCTCTGCCAGGGTTCCTTCTCTGAAGACCTTCTGCTGTCCAGCTCTCCTGGAGTTCCTTCTCTGAAGACCTTCTGCTGTTCAGTTCTCCCGGGGTTCCTTCTCTGAAGACCTTCTGCTGTCCAGCTCTCCCGGGGTTCCTTCTCTGAAAACCTTCTGCTGTCCAGCTCTCCTGGAGTCCCTTCTCTCAAGACCTTCTGCTGTCCAGCTCTCCCGGGGTTCCTTCTCTGAAGACCTTCTGCTGTCCAGCTCTCTTAGAAGTTCCTCCTCTGAAGACCTTCTGCTGTCCAGCACTCCTGGAGTTCCTTCTCTGAAGACCTTCTACTCTCCAGATCTCCTGAGAGTTTCTTCTCTGAAGACCTTCTGCTGTCCAGCTCTCCTGGAGTTCCTTCTCTCAAGACCTTCTGCTGTCCAGATCTCCTGAGAGTTTCTTCTCTGAAGACCTTCTGCTGTCCAGCTCTCCTGGAGTTCCTTCTCTGAAGACCTTCTGCTGTCCAGCTCTCCTGGAGTTCCTTCTCTCAAGACCTTCTACTGTCCAGCTCTCCTGGGGTTCCTTCTCTGAAGACCTTCTGCTGTCCAGCTCTCCCGGGGTTCCTTCTCTGAAGACCTTCTGCTGTCCAGCTCTCCCGGGGTTCCTTCTCTGAAGACCTTCTGCTGTCCCGCTCTCCCGGGGTTCCTTCTCTGAAGACCTTCTGCTGTCCAGCTCTCCTGGAGTTCCTTCTCTGAAGACCTTCTGCTGTGCCGCACTCCCGGTGTTCCTTCTCTGAAGACCTTCTGCTGTCCAGCTCTCCTGGAGTTCCTTCTCTGAAGACCTTCTGCTGTCCAGCTCTCCCGGGGTTCCTTCTCTGAAGACCTTCTGCTGTCCAGCTCTCCCGGGGTTCCTTCTCTGAAGACCTTCTACTGTCCAGCACTCCTGGAAGTTCCTCCTCTGAACACCTTCTGCTGTCCAGCTCTCCTGGAGTTCCTACTCTGAAGACATTCTACTGTCCAGATCCCCTGAGAGTTTCTTCTCTGAAGACCTTCTGATGTCCAGCTCTCCTGGAGTTCCTTTTCTCAAGACCTTCTGCTGTCCAGCTCTCCTGGAGTTCCTTCTCTGAAGACCTTCTGCTGTCCAGCTCTCCTGGAGTTCCTTCTCTCAAGACCTTCTACTGTCCAGCTCTCCTGAGAGTTCCTTCTCTGAAGACCTTCTGCTGTCCAGCACTCCTGGAGTTCCTTCTCTGAACACCTTCTACTGTCCAGCTCTCCTGGAGTTCCTTCTCTCAAGACCTTCTGCTGTCCAGCTCTCCTGAGAGTTCCTTCTCTGAAGACCTTCTGCTGTCCAGCTCTCCTGGCGTTCCTTCTCTGAAGACCTTCTGCTGTCCAGCTCTCCCGGGGTTCCTTCTCTGAAGACCTTCTGCTGTCCAGCTCTCCCGGGGTTCCTTCTCTGAAGACCTTCTACTGTCCAGCTCTCCTGGAAGATCCTCCTCTGAACACCTTCTGCAGTCCAGCTCTCCTGGAGTTCCTTCTCTGAAGACCTTCTACTGTCCAGATCTCCTGAGAGTTTCTTCTCTGAAGACCTTCTGCTGTCCAGCTCTCCTGGAGTTCCTTCTCTCAAGACCTTCTGCTGTCCAGATCTCCTGAGAGTTTTTTCTCTGAAGACCTTCTGCTGTCCAGCTCTCCTGGAGTTCCTTCTCTGAAGACCTTCTGCTGTCCAGCTCTCCTGGGAGTTCCTTCTCTGAAGACCTTCTGCTGTCCAGCTCTCCTGGGAGTTCCTTCTCTCAAGACCTTCTACTGTCCAGCTCTCCCGGGGTTCCTTCTCTCTTGACCTTCTGCTCTCCAGCTCTCCTGGGGTTCCTTCTCTTAAGACCTTCTGCTGTCCAGCACTCCCGGGGTTCCTTCTCTGAAGACCTTCTGCTGTCCAGCTCTCCCGGGGTTCCTTCTCTGAAGACCTTCTGCTGTCCAGCTCTCCCGGGGTTCCTTCTCTGAAGACCTTCTGCTGTCCAGCTCTCCTGGAGTTCCTCCTCTGAAGACCTTCTGCTGTCCAGCTCTCCCGGGGTTCCTCCTCTCAAACCTTCTGCTGTCCAGCTCTCCCGGGGTTCCTTCTCTCAAACCTTCTGCTGTCCAGCTCTCCCGGGGTTCCTTCTCTCAAGACCTTCTGCTGTCCAGCTCTCCTGAAGTTCCTCCTCTGAAGTCCTTCTGCTGTCCAGCGCTTCCGGGGTTCCTTCTCTCAAGACCTTCTGCTGTCCAGCTCTCCCGGGGTTCCTTCTCTGTAGACCTTCTGCTGTCAAGCTCTCCAGGGGTTCCTTCTCTGAAGACCTTCTGCTGTCCAGCTCTCCCGGGGTTCCTTCTCTGAAGACCTTCTGCTGTCCAGCTCTCCCGGGGTTCCTACTCTGAAGACCTTCTGCTGTCCAGCTCTCCTGGAGTTCCTTCTCTGAAGACCTTCTGCTGTCCAGCTCTCCCGGGGTTCCTTCTCTGAAGACCTTCTGCTGTCCAGCTCTCCCGGGGTTCCTTCTCTCAAGACCTTCTGCTGTCCAGCTCTCCCGGGGTTCCTTCTCTCAAGACCTTCTGCTGTCCAGCTCTCCTGGGGTTCCTTCTCTGAAGACCTTCTGCTGTCCAGCTCTCCCGGCGTTCCTTCTCTCAAGACCTTCTGCTGTCCAGTTCTCCCGGGGTTCCTTCTCTGAAGACCTTCTGCTGTCCAGCTCTCCCGGGGTTCCTCCTCTCAAGACCTTCTGCTGTCCAGCTCTCCTGGAAGTTCCTCCTCTGAAGACTTTCTGCTGTCCAGCTCTCCCGGGGTTCCTTCTCTGAAGACCTTCTACTGTCCAGCTCTCCTGGGGTTCCTTCTCTGAAGACCTTCTGCTGTCCAGCTCCCCTGGAGTTCCTTCTCTGAAGACCTTCTGCTGTCCAGCTCTCCCGGGGTTCCTTCTCTGAAGACCTTCTGCTGTCCAGCTCTCCTGGAATTCCTTCTCTGAAGACCTTCTACTGTCCAGCTCTCCCGGGGTTCCTTCTCTGAAGACCTCCTGCTGTCCAGCTCTCCCGGGGTTCCTTCTCTGATGACCTTCTACTGTCCAGTTCTTCCGGGGTTCCTTCTCTGAAGACCTTCTGCTGTCCAGCTCTCCCGGGGTTCCTACTCTCAAGACCTTCTGCTGGCCAGCTCTCCCGGGGTTCCTTCTCTGAAGACCTTCTGCTGTCCAGCTCTCCCGTGGTTCCTTCTCTCAAGACCTTCTGCTGTCCAGCTCTCCTGGAAGTTCCTCCTCTGAAGACCTTCTGCTGTCCAGCTCTCCTGGGGTTCCTTCTCTGAAGACCTTCTGCTGTCCAGCTCTCCCGGGGTTCCTCCTCTCAAGACCTTCTGCTGTCCAGCTCTCCTGGAAGTTCCTCCTCTGAAGACTTTCTGCTGTCCAGCTCTCCCGGGGTTCCTTCTCTGAAGACCTTCTACTGTCCAGCTCTCCTGGGGTTCCTTCTCTGAAGACCTTCTGCTGTCCAGCTCCCCTGGAGTTCCTTCTCTGAAGACCTTCTGCTGTCCAGCTCTCCCGGGGTTCCTTCTCTGAAGACCTTCTGCTGTCCAGCTCTCCTGGAATTCCTTCTCTGAAGACCTTCTACTGTCCAGCTCTGCCAGGGTTCCTTCTCTGAAGACCTTCTGCTGTCCAGCTCTCCTGGAGTTCCTTCTCTGAAGACCTTCTGCTGTTCAGTTCTCCCGGGGTTCCTTCTCTGAAGACCTTCTGCTGTCCAGCTCTCCCGGGGTTCCTTCTCTGAAAACCTTCTGCTGTCCAGCTCTCCTGGAGTCCCTTCTCTCAAGACCTTCTGCTGTCCAGCTCTCCCGGGGTTCCTTCTCTGAAGACCTTCTGCTGTCCAGCTCTCTTAGAAGTTCCTCCTCTGAAGACCTTCTGCTGTCCAGCACTCCTGGAGTTCCTTCTCTGAAGACCTTCTACTCTCCAGATCTCCTGAGAGTTTCTTCTCTGAAGACCTTCTGCTGTCCAGCTCTCCTGGAGTTCCTTCTCTCAAGACCTTCTGCTGTCCAGATCTCCTGAGAGTTTCTTCTCTGAAGACCTTCTGCTGTCCAGCTCTCCTGGAGTTCCTTCTCTGAAGACCTTCTGCTGTCCAGCTCTCCTGGAGTTCCTTCTCTCAAGACCTTCTACTGTCCAGCTCTCCTGGGGTTCCTTCTCTGAAGACCTTCTGCTGTCCAGCTCTCCCGGGGTTCCTTCTCTGAAGACCTTCTGCTGTCCAGCTCTCCCGGGGTTCCTTCTCTGAAGACCTTCTGCTGTCCCGCTCTCCCGGGGTTCCTTCTCTGAAGACCTTCTGCTGTCCAGCTCTCCTGGAGTTCCTTCTCTGAAGACCTTCTGCTGTGCCGCACTCCCGGTGTTCCTTCTCTGAAGACCTTCTGCTGTCCAGCTCTCCTGGAGTTCCTTCTCTGAAGACCTTCTGCTGTCCAGCTCTCCCGGGGTTCCTTCTCTGAAGACCTTCTGCTGTCCAGCTCTCCCGGGGTTCCTTCTCTGAAGACCTTCTACTGTCCAGCACTCCTGGAAGTTCCTCCTCTGAACACCTTCTGCTGTCCAGCTCTCCTGGAGTTCCTACTCTGAAGACATTCTACTGTCCAGATCCCCTGAGAGTTTCTTCTCTGAAGACCTTCTGATGTCCAGCTCTCCTGGAGTTCCTTTTCTCAAGACCTTCTGCTGTCCAGCTCTCCTGGAGTTCCTTCTCTGAAGACCTTCTGCTGTCCAGCTCTCCTGGAGTTCCTTCTCTCAAGACCTTCTACTGTCCAGCTCTCCTGAGAGTTCCTTCTCTGAAGACCTTCTGCTGTCCAGCACTCCTGGAGTTCCTTCTCTGAACACCTTCTACTGTCCAGCTCTCCTGGAGTTCCTTCTCTCAAGACCTTCTGCTGTCCAGCTCTCCTGAGAGTTCCTTCTCTGAAGACCTTCTGCTGTCCAGCTCTCCTGGCGTTCCTTCTCTGAAGACCTTCTGCTGTCCAGCTCTCCCGGGGTTCCTACTCTGAAGACCTTCTGCTGTCCAGCTCTCCCGGGGTTCCTTCTCTGAAGACCTTCTACTGTCCAGCTCTCCTGGAAGATCCTCCTCTGAACACCTTCTGCAGTCCAGCTCTCCTGGAGTTCCTTCTCTGAAGACCTTCTACTGTCCAGATCTCCTGAGAGTTTCTTCTCTGAAGACCTTCTGCTGTCCAGCTCTCCTGGAGTTCCTTCTCTCAAGACCTTCTGCTGTCCAGATCTCCTGAGAGTTTTTTCTCTGAAGACCTTCTGCTGTCCAGCTCTCCTGGAGTTCCTTCTCTGAAGACCTTCTGCTGTCCAGCTCTCCTGGGAGTTCCTTCTCTGAAGACCTTCTGCTGTCCAGCTCTCCTGGGAGTTCCTTCTCTCAAGACCTTCTACTGTCCAGCTCTCCCGGGGTTCCTTCTCTCTTGACCTTCTGCTCTCCAGCTCTCCTGGGGTTCCTTCTCTTAAGACCTTCTGCTGTCCAGCACTCCCGGGGTTCCTTCTCTGAAGACCTTCTGCTGTCCAGCTCTCCCGGGGTTCCTTCTCTGAAGACCTTCTGCTGTCCAGCTCTCCCGGGGTTCCTTCTCTGAAGACCTTCTGCTGTCCAGCTCTCCTGGAGTTCCTCCTCTGAAGACCTTCTGCTGTCCAGCTCTCCCGGGGTTCCTCCTCTCAAACCTTCTGCTGTCCAGCTCTCCCGGGGTTCCTTCTCTCAAACCTTCTGCTGTCCAGCTCTCCCGGGGTTCCTTCTCTCAAGACCTTCTGCTGTCCAGCTCTCCTGAAGTTCCTCCTCTGAAGTCCTTCTGCTGTCCAGCGCTTCCGGGGTTCCTTCTCTCAAGACCTTCTGCTGTCCAGCTCTCCCGGGGTTCCTTCTCTGTAGACCTTCTGCTGTCAAGCTCTCCAGGGGTTCCTTCTCTGAAGACCTTCTGCTGTCCAGCTCTCCCGGGGTTCCTTCTCTGAAGACCTTCTGCTGTCCAGCTCTCCCGGGGTTCCTACTCTGAAGACCTTCTGCTGTCCAGCTCTCCTGGAGTTCCTTCTCTGAAGACCTTCTGCTGTCCAGCTCTCCCGGGGTTCCTTCTCTGAAGACCTTCTGCTGTCCAGCTCTCCCGGGGTTCCTTCTCTCAAGACCTTCTGCTGTCCAGCTCTCCCGGGGTTCCTTCTCTCAAGACCTTCTGCTGTCCAGCTCTCCTGGGGTTCCTTCTCTGAAGACCTTCTGCTGTCCAGCTCTCCCGGCGTTCCTTCTCTCAAGACCTTCTGCTGTCCAGTTCTCCCGGGGTTCCTTCTCTGAAGACCTTCTGCTGTCCAGCTCTCCTGAAGTTCCTCCTCTGAAGACCTTCTGCTGTCCAGCTCTCCCGGAGTTCCTTCTCTCAAGACCTTCTGCTGTTCAGTTCTCCCGGGGTTCCTTCTCTGAAGACCTTCTGCTGTCCAGCTCTCCTGAAGTTCCCCCTCTAAAAACCTTCTGCTGTCCAGCTCTCCCGGGGTTCCTTCTCTGAAGACCTTCTGCTGTCCAGCTCTCCCGGGGTTCCTTCTCTGAAGACCTTCTACTGTCCAGATCTCCTGAGAGTTTCTTCTCTGAAGACCTTCTGCTGTCCAGCTCTCATGGAGTTCCTTCTCTCAAGACCTTCTGCTGTCCAGATCTCCTGAGAGTTTCTTCTCTGAAGACCTTCTGCTGTCCAGCTCTCCTGGAGTTCCTTCTCTGAAGACCTTCTGCTGTCCAGCTCTCCTGGGAGTTCCTTCTCTGAAGACCTTCTGCTGTCCAGCTTTCCCGGGGTTCCTTCTCTCAAGACCTTCTGCTGTCCAGCTCTCCTGGAAGTTCCTCCTATGAAGACCTTCTGCTGTCCAGCTCTCCCGGTGTTCCTTCTCTGAAGACCTTCTACTGTCCAGATCTCCTGAGAGTTTCTTCTCTGAAGACCTTCTGCTGTCCAGCTCTCATGGAGTTCCTTCTCTCAAGACCTTCTGCTGTCCAGATCTCCTGAGAGTTTCTTCTCTGAAGACCTTCTGCTGTCCAGCTCTCCTGGAGTTCCTTCTCTGAAGACCTTCTGCTGTCCAGCTCTCCTGGGAGTTCCTTCTCTGAAGACCTTCTGCTGTCCAGCTCTCCTGGGAGTTCCTTCTCTCAAGACCTTCTACTGTCCAGCTCTCCCGGGGTTCCTTCTCTCTTGACCTTCTGCTGTCCTGCTCCCCTGGAGCTCCTTCTCTGAAGACCTTCTGCTGTGCAGCACTCCCGGGGTTCCTTCTCTGAAGACCTTCTGCTGTCCAGCTCTCCTGGAGTTCCTCATCTGAAGACCTTCTGCTGTCCAGCTCTCCCGGGGTTCCTTCTCTCAAACCTTCTGCTGTCCAGCTCTCCCGGGGTTCCTTCTCTCAAGACCTTCTGCTGTCCAGCTCTCCCGGGGTTCCTTCTCTCAAGACCTTCTGCTGTCCAGCTCTCCTGAAGTTCCTCCTCTGAAGACCTTCTGCTGTCCAGCGCTTCCGGGGTTCCTTCTCTCAAGACCTTCTGCTGTCCAGCTCTCCCGCGGTTCCTTCTCTGAAGACCTTCTGCTGTCCAGCTCTCCTGGGGTTCCTTCTCTGAAGACCTTCTGCTGTACAGCTCTCCCGGGGTTCCTTCTCTGAAGACCTTCTGCTGTCCAGCTCTCCCGGGGTTCCTTCTCTGAAGACCTTCTGCTGTCCAGCTCTCCTGGAGTTCCTTCTCTGAAGACCTTCTGCTGTTCAGCTCTCCCGGGGTTCCTTCTCTGAAGACCTTCTGCTGTCCAGCTCTCCCGGGGTTCCTTCTCTCAAGACCTTCTGCTGTCCAGCTCTCCTGGCGTTCCTTCTCTCAAGACCTTCTGCTGTCCAGTTCTCCCGGGGTTCCTTCTCTGCAGACCTTCTGCTGTCCAGCTCTCCTGAAGTTCCTCCTCTGAAGACCTTCTGCTGTCCAGCTCTCCCGGAGTTCCTTCTCTCAAGACCTTCTGCTGTTCAGTTCTCCCGGGGTTCCTTCTCTGAAGACCTTCTGCTGTCCAGCTCTCCTGAAGTTCCTCCTCTAAAAACTTTCTGCTGTCCAGCTCTCACGGGGTTCCTTCTCTGAAGACCTTCTGCTGTCCAGCTCTCCCGGGGTTCCTACTCTCAAGACCTTCTGCTGTCCAGCTCTCCCAGGGTTCCTTCTCTCAAGACCTTCTGCTGTCCAGCTCTCCCAGGGTTCCTTCTCTCAAGACCTTCTGCTGTCCAGCGCTCCCGGGGTTCCTTCTCTTAAGACCTTCTGCTGTCCAGCGCTCCCGGTGTTCCTTCTCTGAAGACCTTCTGCTGTCCAGCGCTCCCGGGGTTCCTTCTCTGAAGACCTTCTGCTGTCCAGCTCTCCTGGAGTTCCTTCTCTGAAGACCTTCTGCTGTTCAGCTCTCCCGGGGTTCCTTCTCTGAAGACCTTCTGCTGTCCAGCTCTCCCGGGGTTCCTTCTCTCAAGACCTTCTGCTGTCCAGCTCTCCCGGCGTTCCTTCTCTCAAGACCTTCTGCTGTCCAGTTCTCCCGGGGTTCCTTCTCTGCAGACCTTCTGCTGTCCAGCTCTCCTGAAGTTCCTCCTCTGAAGACCTTCTGCTGTCCAGCTCTCCCGGAGTTCCTTCTCTCAAGACCTTCTGCTGTTCAGTTCTCGCGGGGTTCCTTCTCTGAAGACCTTCTGCTGTCCAGCTCTCCTGAAGTTCCTCCTCTAAAAACTTTCTGCTGTCCAGCTCTCACGGGGTTCCTTCTCTGAAGACCTTCTGCTGTCCAGCTCTCCCGGGGTTCCTACTCTCAAGACCTTCTGCTGTCCAGCTCTCCCAGGGTTCCTTCTCTCAAGACCTTCTGCTGTCCAGCGCTCCCGGGGTTCCTTCTCTTAAGACCTTCTGCTGTCCAGCGCTCCCGGTGTTCCTTCTCTGAAGACCTTCTGCTGTCCAGCGCTCCCGGGGTTCCTTCTCTGAAGACCTTCTGTTGTCCAGCTCTCCCAGGGTTCCTACTCTGAAGACCTTCTGCTGTCCAGCTCTCCTGGAAGTTCCTCCTATGAAGACCTTCTGCTGTCCAGCTCTCCCGGGGTTCCTTATGAAGACCTTCTGCTGTCCAGCTCTCCCGGGGTTCCTTCTCTGAAGACCTTCTGCTGTCCAGCTCTCCCGGGGTTCCTTCTCTCAAGACCTTCTGCTGTCCAGCTCTCCCAGGGTTCCTTCTCTCAAGACCTTCTGCTGTCCAGCTCTCCCGGGGTTCCTTCTCTCAAGACCTTCTGCTGTCCATCTCTCCCGGGGTTCCTACTCTCCAGACCTTCTGCTGTCCAGCTCTCCTGGAAGTTCCTCCTCTGAAGACCTTCTGCTGTCCAGCTCTCCTGGGGTTCCTTCTCTGAAGACCTTCTGCTGTCCAGCTCTCCCGGGGTTCCTACTCTCAAGTCCTTCTGCTGTCCAGCTCTCCTGGAAGTTCCTCCTCTGAAGACCTTCTGCTGTCCAGCTCTACCGGGGTTCCTTCTCTGAAGACCTTCTGCTGTCCAGCTCTCCTGTAGTTCCTTCTCTCAAGACCTTCTGCTGTCCAGCTCTCTCGGGGTTCCTTCTCTCAAGACCTTCTGCTGCCCAGCTCTCCCGGGGTTCCTTCTCTGAAGGCCTTCTGCTGTCCAGCTCTCCTGGGGTTCCTTCTCTGAAGACCTTCTGCTGTCCAGCTCTCCTGGAGTTCCTTCTCTGAAGACCTTCTGCTGTCCAGCTCTCCTGGAAGTTCCTCCTCTGAAGACCTTCTGCTGTCCAGCTCTCCCGGGGTTCCTTCTCTGAAGACCTTCTGCTGTCCAGCTCTCCCGGGGTTCCTTCTCTGAAGACCTTCTGCTGTCCAGCTCTCCTGGAGTTCCTTCTCTGAAGACCTTCTGCTGTCCAGCTCTCCCGGGGTTCCTTCCCTCAAGACCTTCTGCTGTCCAGCTCTCCCGGGGTTCCTTCTCTGAAAACGTTCTACTGTCCAGCTCTCCTGGAAGTTCCTCCTCTGAAGACCTTCTGCTGTCCAGCTCTCCTGAGAGTTTCTTCTCTGAAGACCTTCTGCTGTTCAGCTCTCCTGGAGTTCCTTCTCTCAAGACCTTCTGCTGTCCAGATCTCCTGAGAGTTTCTTCTCTGAAGACCTTCTGCTGTCCAGCTCTCCTGGAGTTCCTTCTCTGAAGACCTTCTGCTGTCCAGCTCTCCCGGGGTTCCTTCTCTGAAGACCTCCTGCTGTCCAGCTCTCCCGGGGTTCCTTCTCTGATGACCTTCTACTGTCCAGTTCTTCCGGGGTTCCTTCTCTGAAGACCTTCTGCTGGCCAGCTCTCCCGGGGTTCCTTCTCTGAAGACCTTCTGCTGTCCAGCTCTCCCGGGGTTCCTTCTCTCAAGACCTTCTGCTGTCCAGCTCTCCTGGAAGTTCCTCCTCTGAAGACCTTCTGCTGTCCAGCTCTCCTGGGGTTCCTTCTCTGAAGACCTTCTGCTGTCCAGCTCTCCCGGGGTTCCTCCTCTCAAGACCTTCTGCTGTCCAGCTCTCCTGGAAGTTCCTCCTCTGAAGACTTTCTGCTGTCCAGCTCTCCCGGGGTTCCTTCTCTGAAGACCTTCTACTGTCCAGCTCTCCTGGGGTTCCTTCTCTGAAGACCTTCTGCTGTCCAGCTCCCCTGGAGTTCCTTCTCTGAAGACCTTCTGCTGTCCAGCTCTCCCGGGGTTCCTTCTCTGAAGACCTTCTGCTGTCCAGCTCTCCTGGAATTCCTTCTCTGAAGACCTTCTACTGTCCAGCTCTGCCAGGGTTCCTTCTCTGAAGACCTTCTGCTGTCCAGCTCTCCTGGAGTTCCTTCTCTGAAGACCTTCTGCTGTTCAGTTCTCCCGGGGTTCCTTCTCTGAAGACCTTCTGCTGTCCAGCTCTCCCGGCGTTCCTTCTCTGAAAACCTTCTGCTGTCCAGCTCTCCTGGAGTCCCTTCTCTCAAGACCTTCTGCTGTCCAGCTCTCCTGAAGTTCCTCCTCTGAAGACCTTCTGCTGTCCAGCACTCCTGGAGTTCCTTCTCTGAAGACATTCTACTCTCCAGATCTCCTGAGAGTTTCTTCTCTGAAGACCTTCTGCTGTCCAGCTCTCCTGGAGTTCCTTCTCTCAAGACCTTCTGCTGTCCAGATCTCCTGAGAGTTTCTTCTCTGAAGACCTTCTGCTGTCCAGCTCTCCTGGAGTTCCTTCTCTGAAGACCTTCTGCTGTCCAGCTCTCCTGGAGTTCCTTCTCTCAAGACCTTCTACTGTCCAGCTCTCCTGGGGTTCCTTCTCTGAAGACCTTCTGCTGTCCAGCTCTCCTGGAGTTCCTTCTCTGAAGACCTTCTGCTGTCCAGCTCTCCCGGGGTTCCTTCTCTGAAGACCTTCTGCTGTCCAGCTCTCCCGGGGTTCCTTCTCTGAAGACCTTCTGCTGTCCCGCTCTCCCGGGGTTCCTTCTCTGAAGACCTTCTGCTGTCCAGCTCTCCTGGAGTTCCTTCTCTGAAGACCTTCTGCTGTGCCGCTCTCCCGGTGTTCCTTCTCTGAAGACCTTCTGCTGTCCAGCTCTCCTGGAGTTCCTTCTCTGAAGACCTTCTGCTGTCCAGCTCTCCCGGGGTTCCTTCTCTGAAGACCTTCTGCTGTCCAGCTCTCCCGGGGTTCCTTCTCTCAAGACCTTCTGCTGTCCAGCTCTCCTGAAGTTCCTCCTCTGAAGACCTTCTGCTGTCCAGCGCTTC
The DNA here is from genome assembly GCA_964016885.1 of Eledone cirrhosa. Lineage (NCBI taxonomy): Eukaryota > Metazoa > Mollusca > Cephalopoda > Octopoda > Eledonidae > Eledone > Eledone cirrhosa. The sequence continues at coordinate 43,460,194 of OZ024748.1, forward strand.
CGGGGTTCCTTCTCTCAAGACCTTCTGCTGTCCAGCCCTCCCGCGGTTCCTTCTCTGAAGACCTTCTGCTGTCCAGCTCTCCTGGGGTTCCTTCTCTGAAGACCTTCTGCTGTACAGCTCTCCCGGGGTTCCTTCTCTGAAGACCTTCTGCTGTCCAGCTCTCCCGGGGTTCCTTCTCTGAAGACCTTCTGCTGTCCAGCTCTCCTGGAGTTCCTTCTCTGAAGACCTTCTGCTGTTCAGCTCTCCCGGGGTTCCTTCTCTGTAGACCTTCTGCTGTCCAGCTCTCCCGGGGTTCCTTCTCTCAAGACCTTCTGCTGTCCAGCTCTCCCGGGGTTCCTTCTCTGAAGACCTTCTGCTGTCCAGCTCTCCTGGGGTTCCTTCTCTCAAGACCTTCTGCTGTCCAGCTCTCCCGGCGTTCCTTCTCTCAAGACCTTCTGCTGTCCAGTTCTCCCGGGGTTCCTTCTCTGCAGACCTTCTGCTGTCCAGCTCTCCTGAAGTTCCTCCTCTGAAGACCTTCTGCTGTCCAGCTCTCCCGGAGTTCCTTCTCTCAAGACCTTCTGCTGTTCAGTTCTCCCGGGGTTCCTTCTCTGAAGACCTTCTGCTGTCCAGCACTCCTGAAGTTCCTCCTCTAAAAACTTTCTGCTGTCCAGCTCTCACGGGGTTCCTTCTCTGAAGACCTTCTGCTGTCCAGCTCTCCCGGGGTTCCTACTCTCAAGACCTTCTGCTGTCCAGCTCTCCCAGGGTTCCTTCTCTCAAGACCTTCTGCTGTCCAGCTCTCCCAGGGTTCCTTCTCTCAAGACCTTCTGCTGTCCAGCGCTCCCGGGGTTCCTTCTCTTAAGACCTTCTGCTGTCCAGCGCTCCCGGGGTTCCTTCTCTGAAGACCTTCTGCTGTCCAGCGCTCCCGGGGTTCCTTCTCTGAAGACCTTCTGTTGTCCAGCTCTCCCAGGGTTCCTACTCTCAAGACCTTCTGCTGTCCAGCTCTCCTGGAAGTTCCTCCTATGAAGACCTTCTGCTGTCCAGCTCTCCCGGGGTTCCTTATGAAGACCTTCTGCTGTCCAGCTCTCCCGGGGTTCCTTCTCTGAAGACCTTCTGCTGTCCAGCTCTCCCGGGGTTCCTTCTCTCAAGACCTTCTGCTGTCCAGCTCTCCCAGGGTTCCTTCTCTCAAGACCTTCTGCTGTCCAGCTCTCCCGGGGTTCCTTCTCTCAAGACCTTCTGCTGTCCATCTCTCCCGGGGTTCCTACTCTCCAGACCTTCTGCTGTCCAGCTCTCCTGGAAGTTCCTCCTCTGAAGACCTTCTGCTGTCCAGCTCTCCTGGGGTTCCTTCTCTGAAGACCTTCTGCTGTCCAGCTCTCCCGGGGTTCCTACTCTCAAGTCCTTCTGCTGTCCAGCTCTCCTGGAAGTTCCTCCTCTGAAGACCTTCTGCTGTCCAGCTCTACCGGGGTTCCTTCTCTGAAGACCTTCTGCTGTCCAGCTCTCCTGTAGTTCCTTCTCTCAAGACCTTCTGCTGTCCAGCTCTCCTGTAGTTCCTTCTCTCAAGACCTTCTGCTGTCCAGCTCTCTCGGGGTTCCTTCTCTCAAGACCTTCTGCTGCCCAGCTCTCCCGGGGTTCCTTCTCTGAAGGCCTTCTGCTGTCCAGCTCTCCTGGGGTTCCTTCTCTGAAGACCTTCTGCTGTCCAGCTCTCCTGGAGTTCCTTCTCTGAAGACCTTCTGCTGTCCAGCTCTCCTGGAAGTTCCTCCTCTGAAGACCTTCTGCTGTCCAGCTCTCCCAGGGTTCCTTCTCTGAAGACCTTCTGCTGTCCAGCTCTCCCGGGGTTCCTTCTCTGAAGACCTTTTGCTGTCCAGCTCTCCTGGAGTTCCTTCTCTGAAGACCTTCTGCTGTCCAGCTCTCCCGGGGTTCCTTCCCTCAAGACCTTCTGCTGTCCAGCTCTCCCGGGGTTCCTTCTCTGAAAACGTTCTACTGTCCAGCTCTCCTGGAAGTTCCTCCTCTGAAGACCTTCTGCTGTCCAGCTCTCCTGAGAGTTTCTTCTCTGAAGACCTTCTGCTGTTCAGCTCTCCTGGAGTTCCTTCTCTCAAGACCTTCTGCTGTCCAGATCTCCTGAGAGTTTCTTCTCTGAAGACCTTCTGCTGTCCAGCTCTCCTGGAGTTCCTTCTCTGAAGACCTTCTGCTGTCCAGCTCTCCCGGGGTTCCTTCTCTGAAGACCTCCTGCTGTCCAGCTCTCCCGGGGTTCCTTCTCTGATGACCTTCTACTGTGCAGTTCTTCCGGGGTTCCTTCTCTGAAGACCTTCTGCTGGCCAGCTCTCCCGGGGTTCCTTCTCTGAAGACCTTCTGCTGTCCAGCTCTCCCGGGGTTCCTTCTCTCAAGACCTTCTGCTGTCCAGCTCTCCTGGAAGTTCCTCCTCTGAAGACCTTCTGCTGTCCAGCTCTCCTGGGGTTCCTTCTCTGAAGACCTTCTGCTGTCCAGCTCTCCCGGGGTTCCTCCTCTCAAGACCTTCTGCTGTCCAGCTCTCCTGGAAGTTCCTCCTCTGAAGACTTTCTGCTGTCCAGCTCTCCCAGGGTTCCTTCTCTGAAGACCTTCTGCTGTCCAGCTCTCCTGGAGTTCCTTCTCTGAAGACCTTCTGCTGTTCAGTTCTCCAGGGGTTCCTTCTCTGAAGACCTTCTGCTGTCCAGCTCTCCCGGCGTTCCTTCTCTGAAAACCTTCTGCTGTCCAGCTCTCCTGGAGTCCCATCTCTCAAGACCTTCTGCTGTCCAGCTCTCCCGGGGTTCCTTCTCTGAAGACCTTCTGCTGTCCAGCTCTCCTAGAAGTTCCTCCTCTGAAGACCTTCTGCTGTCCAGCACTCCTGGAGTTCCTTCTCTGAAGACATTCTACTCTCCAGATCTCCTGAGAGTTTCTTCTCTGAAGACCTTCTGCTGTCCAGCTCTCCTGGAGTTCCTTCTCTCAAGACCTTCTGCTGTCCAGATCTCCTGAGAGTTTCTTCTCTGAAGACCTTCTGCTGTCCAGCTCTCCTGGAGTTCCTTCTCTGAAGACCTTCTGCTGTCCAGCTCTCCTGGAGTTCCTTCTCTCAAGACCTTCTACTGTCCAGCTCTCCTGGGGTTCCTTCTCTGAAGACCTTCTGCTGTCCAGCTCTCCTGGAGTTCCTTCTCTGAAGACCTTCTGCTGTCCAGCTCTCCCGGGGTTCCTTCTCTGAAGACCTTCTGCTGTCCAGCTCTCCCGGGGTTCCTTCTCTGAAGACCTTCTGCTGTCCCGCTCTCCCGGGGTTCCTTCTCTGAAGAGCTTCTGCTGTCCAGCTCTCCTGGAGTTCCTTCTCTGAAGACCTTCTGCTGTGCCGCTCTCCCGGTGTTCCTTCTCTGAAGACCTTCTGCTGTCCAGCTCTCCTGGAGTTCCTTCTCTGAAGACCTTCTGCTGTCCAGCTCTCCCGGGGTTCCTTCTCTGAAGACCTTCTGCTGTCCAGCTCTCCCGGGGTTCCTTCTCTGAAGACCTTCTACTGTCCAGCACTCCTGGAAGTTCCTCCACTGAACACCTTCTGCTGTCCAGCTCTCCTGGAGTTCCTTCTCTGAAGACATTCTACTGTCCAGATCCCCTGAGAGTTTCTTCTCTGAAGACCTTCTGATGTCCAGCTCTCCTGGAGTTCCTTTTCTCAAGACCTTCTGCTGTCCAGCTCTCCTGGAGTTCCTTCTCTGAAGACCTTCTGCTGTCCAGCTCTCCTGGAGTTCCTTCTCTCAAGACCTTCTACTGTCCAGCTCTCCTGAGAGTTCCTTCTCTGAAGACCTTCTGCTGTCCAGCACTCCTGGAGTTCCTTCTCTGAAGACCTTCTACTGTCCAGCTCTCCTGGAGTTCCTTCTCTCAAGACCTTCTGCTGTCCAGCTCTCCTGAGAGTTCCTTCTCTGAAGACCTTCTGCTGTCCAGCTCTCCTGGAGTTCCTTCTCTGAAGACCTTCTGCTGTCCAGCTCTCCCGGGGTTCCGTCTCTGAAGACCTTCTGCTGTCCAGCTCTCCCGGGGTTCCTTCTCTGAAGACCTTCTACTGTCCAGCTCTCCTGGAAGATCCTCCTCTGAACACCTTCTGCAGTCCAGCTCTCCTGGAGTTCCTTCTCTGAAGACCTTCTACTGTTCAGATCTCCTGAGAGTTTCTTCTCTGAAGACCTTCTGCTGTCCAGCTCTCCTGGAGTTCCTTCTCTCAAGACCTTCTGCTGTCCAGATCTCCTGAGAGTTTCTTCTCTGAAGACCTTCTGCTGTCCAGCTCTCCTGGAGTTCCTTCTCTGAAGACCTTCTGCTGTCCAGCTCTCCTGGGAGTTCCTTCTCTGAAGACCTTCTGCTGTCCAGCTCTCCTGGGAGTTCCTTCTCTCAAGACCTTCTACTGTCCAGCTCTCCCGGGGTTCCTTCTCTCTTGACCTTCTGCTCTCCAGCTCTCCTGGGGTTCCTTCTCTTAAGACCTTCTGCTGTCCAGCACTCCCGGGTTTCCTTCTCTGAAGACCTTCTGCTGTCCAGCTCTCCCGGGGTTCCTTCTCTCAAGACCTTCTGCTGTCCAGCTCTCCCGGGGTTCCTTCTCTGAAGACCTTCTGCTGTCCAGCTCTCCTGGAGTTCCTCCTCTGAAGACCTTCTGCTGTCCAGCTCTCCCGGGGTTCCTTCTCTCAAACCTTCTGCTGTCCAGCTCTCCCGGGGTTCCTTCTCTCAAACCTTCTGCTGTCCAGCTCTCCCGGGGTTCCTTCTCTCAAGACCTTCTGCTGTCCAGCTCTCCTGAAGTTCCTCCTCTGAAGACCTTCTGCTGTCCAGCGCTTCCGGGGTTCCTTCTCTCAAGACCTTCTGCTGTCCAGCTCTCCCGGGGTTCCTTCTCTGAAGACCTTCTGCTGTCAAGCTCTCCAGGGGTTCCTTCTCTGAAGACCTTCTGCTGTCCAGCTCTCCCGGGGTTCCTTCTCTGAAGACCTTCTGCTGTCCAGCTCTCCCGGGGTTTCTACTCTGAAGACCTTCTGCTGTCCAGCTCTCCTGGAGTTCCTTCTCTGAAGACCTTCTGCTGTCCAGCTCTCCCGGGGTTCCTTCTCTGAAGACCTTCTGCTGTCCAGCTCTCCCGGGGTTCCTTCTCTCAAGACCTTCTGCTGTCCAGCTCTCCCGGGGTTCCTTCTCTCAAGACCTTCTGCTGTCCAGCTCTCCTGGGGTTCCTTCTCTGAAGACCTTCTGCTGTCCAGCTCTCCCGGTGTTCCTTCTCTCAAGACCTTCTGCTGTCCAGCTCTCCCGGGGTTCCTTCTCTCAAGACCTTCTGCTGTCCAGCTCTCCCGGGGTTCTTTCTCTCAAGACCTTCTGCTGTCCAGCTCTCCCGGGGTTCCTTCTCTGAAGACCTTCTGCTGTCCAGCTCTCCTGAAGTTCCTCCTCTGAAGACCTTCTGCTGTCCAGCTCTCCCGGAGTTCCTTCTCTCAAGACCTTCTGCTGTTCAGTTCTCCCGGGGTTCCTTCTCTGAAGACCTTCTGCTGTCCAGCTCTCCTGAAGTTCCCCCTCTAAAAACCTTCTGCTGTCCAGCTCTCCCGGGGTTCCTTCTCTGAAGACCTTCTGCTGTCCAGCTCTCCCGGGGTTCCTTCTCTCAAGACCTTCTGCTGTCCAGCTCTCCCGAGGTTCCTTCTCTGAAGACCTTCTGCTGTCCAGCTCTCCCAGGGTTCCTTCTCTCAAGACCTTCTGCTGTCCAGCTCTCCCAGGGTTCCTTCTCTCAAGACCTTCTGCTGTCCAGCGCTCCCGGGGTTCCTTCTCTCAAGACCTTCTGCTGTCCAGCGCTCCCGGGGTTCCTTCTCTGAAGACCTTCTGCTGTCCAGCGCTCCCGCGGTTCCTTCTCTGAAGACCTTCTGTTGTCCAGCTCTCCCAGGGTTCCTTCTCTCAAGACCTTCTGCTGTCCAGCTCTCCTGGAAGTTCCTCCTATGAAGACCTTCTGCTGTCCAGCTCTCCCGGGGTTCCTTCTCTGAAGACCTGCTGCTGTCCAGCTCTCCCGGGGTTCCTTATGAAGACCTTCTGCTGTCTAGCTCTCCCGGCGTTCCTTCTCTGAAGACCTTCTGCTGTCCAGCTGTCCCGGGGTTCCTTCTCTGAAGACCTTCTGCTGTCCAGCTCTCCCGGGGTTCCTTCTCTCAAGACCTTCTGTGGTCCAGCTCTCCCGGGGTTCCTTCTCTCCAGACCTTCTGCTGTCCAGCTCTCCCGGGGTTCCTTCTCTCAAGACCTTCTGCTGTCCAGCTCTCCCGGGGTTCCTTCTCTCAAGACCTTCTGCTGTCCAGCTCTCCTGGAAGTTCCTCCTCTGAAGACCTTCTGCTGTCCAGCCCTCCTGGGGTTCCTTCTCTGAAGACCTTCTGCTGTCCAGCTCTCCCGGGGTTGCTACTCTCAAGTCCTTCTGCTGTCCAGCTCTCCTGGAAATTCCTCCTCTGAAGACCTTCTGCTGTCCAGGTCTCCCGGGGTTCCTTCTCTGAAGACCTTCTGCTGTCCAGCTCTCCTGGAGTTCCTTCTCTGAAGACCTTCTGCTGTCCAGCTGTCCCGGGGTTCCTTCTCTCAAGACCTTCTGCTGTCCAGCTCGCCCGGGGTTCCTTCTCTCAAGACCTTCTGCTGTCCAGCTCTCCGGGGGTTCCTTCTCTCAAGACCTTCTGCTGTCCAGCTCTCCTGGAAGTTCCTCCTCTGAAGACCTTCTGCTGTCCAGCTCTCCTGGGGTTCCTTCTCTGAAGACCTTCTGCTGTCCAGCTCTCCCGGGGTTCCTACTCTCAAGTCCTTCTGCTGTCCAGCTCTCCTGGAAGTTCCTCCTCTGAAGACCTTCTGCTGTCCAGCTCTCCCGGGGTTCCTTCTCTGAAGACCTTCTGCTGTCCAGCTCTCCTGTAGTTCCTTCTCTCAAGACCTTCTGCTGTCCAGCTCTCCCGGGGTTCCTTCTCTCAAGACCTTCTGCTGTCCAGCTCTCCCGGTGTTCCTTCTCTGAAGACCTTCTGCTGTCCAGCTCTCCCGGGGTTCCTTCTCTGAAGACCTTCTGCTGTCCAGCTCTCCTGGAGTTCCTTCTCTGAAGACCTTCTACTGTCCAGCTCTCCCGAGGTTCCTACTCTCAAGACCTTCTGCTGTCCAGCTCTCCCGGTGTTCCTTCTCTGAAGACCTTCTGCTGTCCAGCTCTCCCGGGGTTCCTTCCCTCAAGACCTTCTGCTGTCCAGCTCTCCCGGGGTTCCTTCTCTGAAAACCTTCTACTGTCCAGCTCTCCTGGAAGTTCCTCCTCTGAAGACCTTCTGCTGTCCAGCTCTCCTGGAGTTCCTTCTCTGAAGACCTTCTACAGTCCAGATCTCCTGAGAGTTTCTTCTCTGAAGACCTTCTGCTGTCCAGATCTCCTGAGAGTTTCTTCTCTGAAGACCTTCTGCTGTCCAGCTCTCCTGGAGTTCCTTCTCTGAAGACCTTCTGCTGTCCAGCTCTCCCGGGGTTCCTTCTCTGAAGACTTTCTGCTGTCCAGCTCTCCTGGGGTTCCTTCTCTTAAGACCTTCTGCTGTCCAGCTCTCCTGGAAGTTCCTTCTCTGAACACCTTCTGCTGTCCAGCTCTCCTGGAGTTCCTTCTCTGAAGACCTTCTACTGTCCAGATCTCCTGAGAGTTTCTTCTCTGAAGACATTCTGATGTCCAGCTCTCCTGGAGTTCCTTCTCTCAAGACCTTCTGCTGTCCAGATCTCCTGAGAGTTTCTTCTCTGAAGACCTTCTGCTGTCCAGCTCTCCTGGAGTTCCTTCTCTGAAGACCTTCTGCTGTCCAGCTCTCCTGGAGTTCCTTCTCTCAAGACCTTCTACTGTCCAGCTCTCCTGAGAGTTCCTTCTCTGAAGACCTTCTGCTGTCCAGCTCTCCTGGAGTTCCTTCTCTGAAGACCTTCTGCTGTCCAGCTCTCCTGGAGTTCCTTCTCTCATGACCTTCTACTGTCCAGCTCTCCTGGAGTTCCTTCTCTCAAGACCTTCTGCTGTCCAGCTCTCCTGGGAGTTCCTTCTCTGAAGACCTTCTACTGTACAGCTCTCCCGGGGTTCCTTCTCTGAAGACCTTCTGCTGTCCAGCACTCTCGGGGTTCCTTCTCTGAAGACCTTCTACTGTCCAGCTCTCCCAGGGTTCCTTCTCTGAAGACCTTCTGCTATCCAGCTCTCCTGGGAGTTCCTTCTCTGAAGACCTTCTGCTGTCCAGCTCTCCTGGGAGTTCCTTCTCTCAAGACCTTCTGCTGTCCAGATCTCCTGAGAGTTTCTTCTCTGAAGACCTTCTGCTGTCCAGCTCTCCTGGAGTTCCTTCTCTGAAGACCTTCTGCTGTCCAGCTCTCCCAGGGTTCCTTCTCTGAAGACCTTCTGCTGTGCAGCTCTCCCGGGGTTCCTTCTCTGATGACCTTCTACTGTCCAGCTCTCCCGGCGTTCCTTCTCTGAAGACCTTATGCTGTCCAGCTCTCCCGGGGTTCCTACTCTCAAGACCTTCTGCTGTCCAGCTCTCCCGGGGTTCCTACTCTGAAGACCTTCTGCTGTCCAGCTCTCCCGGGGTTCCTTCTCTGAAGACCTTCTGCTGTCCAGCTCTCCTTGGAGTTCCTCCTCTGAAGACCTTCTGCTGTCCAGCTCTCCTGGGGTTCCTTCTCTGAAGACCTTCTGCTGTCCAGCTCTCCCGGGGTTCCTTCTCTGAAAACCTTCTGCTGTCCAGCTCTCCTGGAGTCCCTTCTCTCAAGACCTTCTACTGTCCAGCTCTCCCGGGGTTCCTTCTCTGAAGACCTTCTGCTGTCCAGCTCTCCCGAGGTTCCTACTCTCAAGACCTTCTGCTGTCCAGCTCTCCCGGTGTTCCTTCTCTGAAGACCTTCTGCTGTCCAGCTCTCCCGGGGTTCCTTCTCTGAAGACCTTCTGCTGTCCAGCTCTCCCGGGGTTCCTTCTCTGCAGACCTTCTGCTGTCCAGCTCTCCTGAAGTTCCTCCTCTGAAGACCTTCTGCTGTCCAGCTCTCCCGGAGTTCCTTCTCTCAAGACCTTCTGCTGTTCAGTTCTCCCGGGGTTCCTTCTCTGAAGACCTTCTGCTGTCCAGCTCTCCTGAAGTTCCCCCTCTAAAAACCTTCTGCTGTCCAGCTCTCCCGGGGTTCCTTCTCTGAAGACCTTCTGCTGTCCAGCTCTCCCGGGGTTCCTTCTCTCAAGACCTTCTGCTGTCCAGCTCTCCCGAGGTTCCTTCTCTGAAGACCTTCTGCTGTCCAGCTCTCCCAGGGTTCCTTCTCTCAAGACCTTCTGCTGTCCAGCTCTCCCAGGGTTCCTTCTCTCAAGACCTTCTGCTGTCCAGCGCTCCCGGGGTTCCTTCTCTCAAGACCTTCTGCTGTCCAGCGCTCCCGGGGTTCCTTCTCTGAAGACCTTCTGCTGTCCAGCGCTCCCGCGGTTCCTTCTCTGAAGACCTTCTGTTGTCCAGCTCTCCCAGGGTTCCTTCTCTCAAGACCTTCTGCTGTCCAGCTCTCCTGGAAGTTCCTCCTATGAAGACCTTCTGCTGTCCAGCTCTCCCGGGGTTCCTTCTCTGAAGACCTGCTGCTGTCCAGCTCTCCCGGGGTTCCTTATGAAGACCTTCTGCTGTCTAGCTCTCCCGGCGTTCCTTCTCTGAAGACCTTCTGCTGTCCAGCTGTCCCGGGGTTCCTTCTCTGAAGACCTTCTGCTGTCCAGCTCTCCCGGGGTTCCTTCTCTCAAGACCTTCTGTGGTCCAGCTCTCCCGGGGTTCCTTCTCTCCAGACCTTCTGCTGTCCAGCTCTCCCGGGGTTCCTTCTCTCAAGACCTTCTGCTGTCCAGCTCTCCCGGGGTTCCTACTCTCAAGACCTTCTGCTGTCCAGCTCTCCTGGAAGTTCCTCCTCTGAAGACCTTCTGCTGTCCAGCCCTCCTGGGGTTCCTTCTCTGAAGACCTTCTGCTGTCCAGCTCTCCCGGGGTTGCTACTCTCAAGTCCTTCTGCTGTCCAGCTCTCCTGGAAATTCCTCCTCTGAAGACCTTCTGCTGTCCAGGTCTCCCGGGGTTCCTTCTCTGAAGACCTTCTGCTGTCCAGCTCTCCTGGAGTTCCTTCTCTGAAGACCTTCTGCTGTCCAGCTGTCCCGGGGTTCCTTCTCTCAAGACCTTCTGCTGTCCAGCTCGCCCGGGGTTCCTTCTCTCAAGACCTTCTGCTGTCCAGCTCTCCGGGGGTTCCTTCTCTCAAGACCTTCTGCTGTCCAGCTCTCCTGGAAGTTCCTCCTCTGAAGACCTTCTGCTGTCCAGCTCTCCTGGGGTTCCTTCTCTGAAGACCTTCTGCTGTCCAGCTCTCCCGGGGTTCCTACTCTCAAGTCCTTCTGCTGTCCAGCTCTCCTGGAAGTTCCTCCTCTGAAGACCTTCTGCTGTCCAGCTTTCCCGGGGTTCCTTCTCTGAAGACCTTCTGCTGTCCAGCTCTCCTGTAGTTCCTTCTCTCAAGACCTTCTGCTGTCCAGCTCTCCCGGGGTTCCTTCTCTCAAGACCTTCTGCTGTCCAGCTCTCCCGGTGTTCCTTCTCTCAAGACCTTCTGCTGTCCAGCTCTCCCGGGGTTCCTTCTCTGAAGACCTTCTGCTGTCCAGCTCTCCTGGAGTTCCTTCTCTGAAGACCTTCTACTGTCCAGCTCTCCCGAGGTTCCTACTCTCAAGACCTTCTGCTGTCCAGCTCTCCCGGTGTTCCTTCTCTGAAGACCTTCTGCTGTCCAGCTCTCCCGGGGTTCCTTCCCTCAAGACCTTCTGCTGTCCAGCTCTCCCGGGGTTCCTTCTCTGAAAACCTTCTACTGTCCAGCTCTCCTGGAAGTTCCTCCTCTGAAGACCTTCTGCTGTCCAGCTCTCCTGGAGTTCCTTCTCTGAAGACCTTCTACAGTCCAGATCTCCTGAGAGTTTCTTCTCTGAAGACCTTCTGCTGTCCAGATCTCCTGAGAGTTTCTTCTCTGAAGACCTTCTGCTGTCCAGCTCTCCTGGAGTTCCTTCTCTGAAGACCTTCTGCTGTCCAGCTCTCCCGGGGTTCCTTCTCTGAAGACTTTCTGCTGTCCAGCTCTCCTGGGGTTCCTTCTCTTAAGACCTTCTGCTGTCCAGCTCTCCTGGAAGTTCCTTCTCTGAACACCTTCTGCTGTCCAGCTCTCCTGGAGTTCCTTCTCTGAAGACCTTCTACTGTCCAGATCTCCTGAGAGTTTCTTCTCTGAAGACATTCTGATGTCCAGCTCTCCTGGAGTTCCTTCTCTCAAGACCTTCTGCTGTCCAGATCTCCTGAGAGTTTCTTCTCTGAAGACCTTCTGCTGTCCAGCTCTCCTGGAGTTCCTTCTCTGAAGACCTTCTGCTGTCCAGCTCTCCTGGAGTTCCTTCTCTCAAGACCTTCTACTGTCCAGCTCTCCTGAGAGTTCCTTCTCTGAAGACCTTCTGCTGTCCAGCTCTCCTGGAGTTCCTTCTCTGAAGACCTTCTGCTGTCCAGCTCTCCTGGAGTTCCTTCTCTCATGACCTTCTACTGTCCAGCTCTCCTGGAGTTCCTTCTCTCAAGACCTTCTGCTGTCCAGCTCTCCTGGGAGTTCCTTCTCTGAAGACCTTCTACTGTACAGCTCTCCCGGGGTTCCTTCTCTGAAGACCTTCTGCTGTCCAGCACTGTCGGGGTTCCTTCTCTGAAGACCTTCTACTGTCCAGCTCTCCCAGGGTTCCTTCTCTGAAGACCTTCTGCTATCCAGCTCTCCTGGGAGTTCCTTCTCTGAAGACCTTCTGCTGTCCAGCTCTCCTGGGAGTTCCTTCTCTCAAGACCTTCTGCTGTCCAGATCTCCTGAGAGTTTCTTCTCTGAAGACCTTCTGCTGTCCAGCTCTCCTGGAGTTCCTTCTCTGAAGACCTTCTGCTGTCCAGCTCTCCCAGGGTTCCTTCTCTGAAGACCTTCTGCTGTGCAGCTCTCCCGGGGTTCCTTCTCTGATGACCTTCTACTGTCCAGCTCTCCCGGCGTTCCTTCTCTGAAGACCTTATGCTGTCCAGCTCTCCCGGGGTTCCTACTCTCAAGACCTTCTGCTGTCCAGCTCTCCCGGGGTTCCTACTCTGAAGACCTTCTGCTGTCCAGCTCTCCCGGGGTTCCTTCTCTGAAGACCTTCTGCTGTCCAGCTCTCCTTGGAGTTCCTCCTCTGAAGACCTTCTGCTGTCCAGCTCTCCTGGGGTTCCTTCTCTGAAGACCTTCTGCTGTCCAGCTCTCCCGGGGTTCCTTCTCTGAAAACCTTCTGCTGTCCAGCTCTCCTGGAGTCCCTTCTCTCAAGACCTTCTACTGTCCAGCTCTCCCGGGGTTCCTTCTCTGAAGACCTTCTGCTGTCCAGCTCTCCCGAGGTTCCTACTCTCAAGACCTTCTGCTGTCCAGCTCTCCCGGTGTTCCTTCTCTGAAGACCTTCTGCTGTCCAGCTCTCCCGGGGTTCCTTCTCTGAAGACCTTCTGCTGTCCAGCTCTCCTGTAGTTCCTTCTCTCAAGACCTTCTGCTGTCCAGCTCTCCCGGGGTTCCTTCTCTCAAGACCTTCTGCTGTCCAGCTCTCCCGGTGTTCCTTCTCTGAATACCTTCTGCTGTCCAGCTCTCCCGGGGTTCCTTCTCTGAAGACCTTCTGCTGTCCAGCTCTCCTGGAGTTCCTTCTCTGAAGACCTTCTACTGTCCAGCTCTCCTGGGGTTCCTTCTCTGAAGACCTTCTGCTGTCCAGCTCTCCCGGGGTTCCTTCCCTCAAGACCTTCTGCTGTCCAGCTCTCCCGGGGTTTCTTCTCTGAAAACCTTCTACTGTCCAGCTCTCCTGGAAGTTCCTCCTCTGAAGACCTTCTGCTGTCCAGCTCTCCTGGAGTTCCTTCTCTGAAGACCTTCTACAGTCCAGATCTCCTGAGAGTTTCTTCTCTGAAGACCTTCTGCTGTCCAGATCTCCTGAGAGTTTCTTCTCTGAAGACCTTCTGATGTCCAGCTCTCCTGGAGTTCCTTCTCTCAAGACCTTCTGCTGTCCAGATCTCCTGAGAGTTTCTTCTCTGAAGACCTTCTGCTGTCCAGCTCTCCTGGAGTTCCTTCTCTGAAGACCTTCTGCTGTCCAGCTCTCCTGGAGTTCCTTCTCTCAAGACCTTCTACTGTCCAGCTCTCCTGAGAGTTCCTTCTCTGAAGACCTTCTGCTGTCCAGCTCTCCTGGAGTTCCTTCTCTGAAGACCTTCTGCTGTCCAGCTCTCCTGGAGTTCCTTCTCTCAAGACCTTCTACTGTCCAGCTCTCCTGGAGTTCCTTCTCTCAAGACCTTCTGCTGTCCAGCTCTCCTGGGAGTTCCTTCTCTCAAGACCTTCTACTGTACAGCTCTCCCGGGGTTCCTTCTCTGAAGACCTTCTGCTGTCCAGCACTCCCGGGGTTCCTTCTCTGAAGACCTTCTACTGTCCAACTCTCCCAGGGTTCCTTCTCTGAAGACCTTCTGCTCTCCAGCTCTCCTGGAAGTTCCTTCTCTGAAGACCTTCTGCTGTCCAGCTCTCCTGGGAGTTCCTTCTCTCAAGACCTTCTGCTGTCCAGATCTCCTGAGAGTTCCTTCTCTGAAGACCTTCTGCTGTCCAGCTCTCCTGGAGTTCCTTCTCTCAAGACATTCTACTGTCCAGCTCTCCTGGGGTTCCCTCTCTGAAGACCTTCTGCTGTCCAGCTCTCCTGGAGTTCCTTCTCTGAAGACCTTCTGCTGTCCAGCTCTCCCGGGGTTCCTTCTCTGAAGACCTTCTGCTGTCCAGCTCTGCCGGGGTTCCTTCTCTTAAGACCTTCTGCTGTCCAGCTCTCCTGGAAGTTCCTTCTCTGAACACCTTCTGCTGTCCAGCTCTCCTGGAGTTCCTTCTCTGAAGACCTTCTACTGTCCAGATCTCCTGAGAGTTTCTTCTCTGAAGACCTTCTGATGTCCAGCTCTCCTGGAGTTCCTTCTCTCAAGACCTTCTGCTGTCCAGATCTCCTGAGAGTTTCTTCTCTGAAGACCTTCTGCTGTCCAGTTCTCCTGGAGTTCCTTCTCTGAAGACCTTCTGCTGTCCAGCTGCCCTGGAGTTCCTTCTCTCAAGACCTTCTACTGTCCAGCTCTCCTCAGAGTTCCTTCTCTGAAGACCTTCTGCTGTCCAGCTCTCCTGGAGTTCCTTCTCTGAAGACCTTCTGCTGTCCAGCTCTCCTGGCATTCCTTCTCTCAAGACCTTCTACTGTCCAGCTCTCCTGGAGTTCCTTCTCTCAAGACCTTCTGCTGTCCAGCTCTCCTGGGAGTTCCTTCTCTGAAGACCTTCTACTGTACAGCTCTCCCGGGGTTCCTTCTCTGAAGACCTTCTGCTGTCCAGCACTCCCGGGGTTCCTTCTATTAAGACCTTCTACTGTCCAGCTCTCCCAGGGTTCCTTCTCTGAAGACCTTCTGCTCTCCAGCTCTCCTGGGAGTTCCTTCTCTCAAGACCTTCTGCTGTCCAGATCTCCTGAGAGTTTCTTCTCTGAAGACCTTCTGCTGTTCAGCTCTCCTGGAGTTCCTTCTCTGAAGACCTTCTGCTGTCCAGCTCTCCCGGGGTTCCTTCTCTGAAGACCTTCTGCTGTCCAGCTCTCCCGGGGTTCCTTCTCTGATGACCTTCTACTGTCCAGCTCTCCCGGCGTTCCTTCTCTGAAGACCTTCTGCTGTCCAGCTCTCCCGGGGTTCCTACTCTCAAGACCTTCTGCTGTCCAGCTCTCCCGGGGTTCCTACTCTGAAGACCTTCTGCTGTCCAGCTCTCCCGGGGTTCCTTCTCTGAAGACCTTCTGCTGTCCAGCTCTCCTGGAAGTTCCTCCTCTGAAGACCTTCTGCTGTCGAGCTCTCCTGGGGTTCCTTCTCTGAAGACCTTCTGCTGTCCAGCTCTCCCGGGGTTCCTACTCTGAAAACCTTCTGCTGTCCAGCTCTCCTGGAGTCCCTTCTCTCAAGACCTTCTACTGTCCAGCTCTCCCGGGGTTCCTTCTCTGAAGACCTTCTGCTGTCCAGCTCTCCTGAAGTTCCTTCTCTGAAGACCTTCTGCTGTCCAGCACTCCCGGGGTTCCTACTCTCAAGTCCTTCTGCTGTCCAGCTCTCCTGGAAGTTCCTCCTCTGAAGACCTTCTGCTGTCCAGCTCTCCCGGGGTTCCTTCTCTGAAGACCTTCTGCTGTCCAGCTCTCCTGGAGTTCCTTCTCTGAAGACCTTCTGCTGTCCAGTTCTCCCAGGGTTCCTTCTCTCAAGACCTTCTGCTGTCCAGCTCTCCCGGGGTTCCTTCTCTGAAGACCTTCTGCTGTCCAGCTCTCCCGGGGTTCCTTCTCTCAAGACCTTCTGCTGTCCAGCTCTCCTGGAGTTCCTTCTCTGAAGACCTTCTACTGTCCAGCTCTCCTGGGGTTCCTTCTCTGAAGACCTTCTGCTGTCCAGCTCTCCTGGAGTTCCTTCTCTGAAGACCTTCTGCTGTCCAGCTCTCCTGGAAGTTCCTCCTCTGAAGACCTTCTGCTGTCCAGCTCTCCTGGAGTTCCTTCTCTCAAGACCTTCTGCTGTCCAGATCTCCTGAGAGTTTCTTCTCTGAAGACCTTCTGCTATCCAGCTCTCCTGGATTTCCTTCTCTGAAGACCTTCTGCTGTCCAGCTCTCCCGGGGTTCCTTCTCTGAAGACCTTCTGCTGTCCAGCTCTCCCGGGGTTCCTTCTCTGATGACCTTCTACTGTCCAGCTCTCCCGGGGTTCCTTCTCTGAAGACCTTCTGCTGTCCAGCTCTCCCGGGGTTCCTACTCTCAAGACCTTCTGCTGTCCAGCTCTCCCGGGGTTCCTTCTCTGAAGACCTTCTGCTTTCCAGCTCTCCCGGGGTTCCTTCTCTCAAGACCTTCTGCTGCCCAGCTCTCCTGGAAGTTCCTCCTCTGAAGACCTTCTGCTGTCCAGCTCTCCTGGGGTTCCTTCTCTGAAGACCTTCTGCTGTCCAGCTCTCCCGGGGTTCCTACTCTCAAGTCCTTCTGCTGTCCAGCTCTCCCGGGGTTCCTTCTCTGAAGACCTTCTGCTGTCCAGCTCTCCTGAAGTTCCTTCTCTGAAGACCTTCTGCTGTCCAGCTCTCCCGGGGTTCCTACTCTCAAGTCCTTCTGCTGTCCAGCTCTCCTGGAAGTTCCTCCTCTGAAGACCTTCTGCTGTCCAGCTCTCCCGGGGTTCCTTCTCTGAAGACCTTCTGCTGTCCAGCTCTCCTGGAGTTCCTTCTCTGAAGACCTTCTGCTGTCCAGTTCTCCCAGGGTTCCTTCTCTCAAGACCTTCTGCTGTCCAGCTCTCCCGGGGTTCCTTCTCTGAAGACCTTCTGCTGTCCAGCTCTCCCGGGGTTCCTTCTCTCAAGACCTTCTGCTGTCCAGCTCTCCTGGAGTTCCTTCTCTGAAGACCTTCTACTGTCCAGCTCTCCTGGGGTTCCTTCTCTGAAGACCTTCTGCTGTCCAGCTCTCCTGGAGTTCCTTCTCTGAAGACCTTCTGCTGTCCAGCTCTCCTGGAAGTTCCTCCTCTGAAGACCTTCTGCTGTCCAGCTCTCCTGGAGTTCCTTCTCTCAAGACCTTCTGCTGTCCAGATCTCCTGAGAGTTTCTTCTCTGAAGACCTTCTGCTATCCAGCTCTCCTGGATTTCCTTCTCTGAAGACCTTCTGCTGTCCAGCTCTCCCGGGGTTCCTTCTCTGAAGACCTTCTGCTGTCCAGCTCTCCCGGGGTTCCTTCTCTGATGACCTTCTACTGTCCAGCTCTCCCGGGGTTCCTTCTCTGAAGACCTTCTGCTGTCCAGCTCTCCCGGGGTTCCTACTCTCAAGACCTTCTACTGTCCAGCTCTCCCGGGGTTCCTTCTCTGAAGACCTTCTGCTTTCCAGCTCTCCCGGGGTTCCTTCTCTCAAGACCTTCTGCTGCCCAGCTCTCCTGGAAGTTCCTCCTCTGAAGACCTTCTGCTGTCCAGCTCTCCTGGGGTTCCTTCTCTGAAGACCTTCTGCTGTCCAGCTCTCCCGGGGTTCCTACTCTCAAGTCCTTCTGCTGTCCAGCTCTCCTGGAAATTTCTCCTCTGAAGACCTTCTGCTGTCCAGCTCTCCCGAGGTTCCTTCTCTGAAGACCTTCTGCTGTCCAGCTCTCCTGGAGTTCCTTCTCTGAAGACCTTCTGCTGTCCAGCTCTCCCGGGATTCCTTCTCTCAAGACCTTCTGCTGTCCAGCTCTCCAGGGGTTCCTTCTCTGAAGACCTTCTGCCGTCCAGCACTCCCGGGGTTCCTTCTCTGAAGACCTTCTACTGTCCAGCTCTCCTGGGGTTCCTTCTCTTAAGACCTTCTGCTGTCAAGCTCTCCTGGAGTTCCTTCTCTGAAGACCTTATGCTGTCCAGCTCTCCTGGAAGTTCCTCCTCTGAAGACCTTCTGCTGTCTAGCTCTCCCGGGGTTCCTTCTCTGAAGACCTTCTGCTGTCCAGCTCTCCCGGGGTTCCTTCTCTGAAGACCTTCTACTGTCCAGCTCTCCTGGAAGTTCCTCCTCTGAAGACATTCTGCTGTCCAGCTCTCCTGGAGTTCCTTCTCTGTAGACCTTCTACTGTCCAGATCTCCTGAGAGTTTCTTCTCTGAAACCTTCTGCTGTTCAGCTCTCCTGGAGTTCCTTCTCTCAAGACCTTCTGCTGTCCAGATCTCCTGAGAGTTTCTTCTCTGAAGACCTTCGGCTGTCCGGCTCTCCTGGAGTTCCTTCTCTGAAGACCTTCTGCTGTCCAGCTCTCCCGGGGTTCCTTCTCTGAAGACCTTCTGCTGTCCAGCTCTCCCGGGGTTCCTTCTCTGATGACCTTCTACTGTCCAGCTCTCCCGGGGTTCCTTCTCTGAAGACCTTCTGCTGTCCAGCTCTTCGGGGGTTCCTACTCTCAAGACCTTCTGCTGTCCAGCTCTGCCAGGGTTCCTTCTCTGAAGACCTTCTGCTGTCCAGCTCTCCCGGGGTTCCTCCTCTCAAGACCTTCTGCTGTCCAGCTCTCCTGGAAGTTCCTCCTCTGAAGACTTTCTGCTGTCCAGCTCTCCTGGGGTTCCTTCTCTGAATACCTTCTGCTGTCCAGCTCTCCCGGGGTTCCTTCTCTCAAGACCTTCTGCTGTCCAGCTCTCCTGGTAGTTCTTCCTCTGAAGACCTTCTGCTGTCCAGCTCTCCCGGGGTTCCTACTCTCAAGACCTTCTGCTGTCCATATCTCCCGGGGTTCCTTCTCTGAAGACCTTCTACTGTCCAGCTCTCCTGGGGTTCCTTCTCTGAAGACCTTCTGCTGTCCAGCTCTCCTGGAGTTCCTTCTCTGAAGACCTTCTGCTGTCCAGCTCTCCCGGGGTTCCTTCTCTGAAGACCTTCTGCTGTCCAGCTCTCCTGGAGTTCCTTCTCTGAAGACCTTCTACTGTCCAGCTCTCCCGGGGTTCCTCCTCTGAAAACCTTCTGCTGTCCAGCTCTCCTGGAGTTCCTTCTCTCAAGACCTTCTACTGTCCAGCTCTCCCGGGGTTCCTTCTCTGAAGACCTTCTGCTGTCCAGCTCTCCTGGAGTTCCTTCTCTGAAGACCTTCTGCTGTCCAGCTCTCCCGGGGTTCCTTCTCTCAAGACCTTCTGCTGTCCAGCTCTCCCGGGGTTCCTCCTCTGAAAACCTTCTGCTGTCCAGCTCTCCTGGAGTTCCTTCTGTCAAGACCTTCTACTGTCTAGCTCTCCCGGGGTTCCTTCTCTGAAGACCTTCTGCTGTCCAGCTCTCCTGGAGTTCCTTCTCTGAAGACCTTCTGCTGTCCAGCTCTCCCGGGGTTCCTACTCTGAAGACCTTCTGCTGTCCAGCTCTCCTGAAGTTCCTCCTCTAAAAACCTTCTGCTGTCCAGCTCTCCCGGGGTTCCTTCTCTCAAGACCTTCTGCTGTCCAGCTCTCCCGGGGTTCCTTCTCTGAAGACCTTCTGCTGTCCAGCTCTCCCAGGGTTCCTTCTCTCAGACCTTCTGCTGTCCAGCTCTCCCAGGGTTCCTTCTCTCAAGACCTTCTGCTGTCCAGCGCTCCCGGGGTTCCTTCTCTGAAGACCTTCTGTTGTCCAGCGCTCCCGGGGTTCCTTCTCTGAAGACCTTCTGCTGTCCAGCGCTCCCGGGGTTCCTTCTCTGAAGACCTTCTGTTGTCCAGCTCTCCCAGGGTTCCTTCTCTCAAGACCTTCTGCTGTCCAGCTCTCCTGGAAGTTCCTCCTATGAAGACCTTCTGCTGTCCAGCTCTCCCGGGGTTCCTTCTCTCAAGACCTTCTGCTGTCCAGCGCTCCCGGGGTTCCTTCTCTGAAGACCTTCTGCTGTCCAGCTCTCCCGGGGTTCCTACTCTGAAGACCTTCTGCTGTCCAGCTCTCCCAGGGTTCCTTCTCTGAAGACCTTCTGCTGGCCAGCTCTCCCGGGGTTCCTTCTCTCAAGACCTTCTGCTGTCCAGCTCTCCCGGGGTTCCTTCTCTGAAGACCTTCTACTGTCCAGCTCTCCCGGGGTTCCTTCTCTGAAGACCTTCTGTTGTCCAGCTCTCCCGGGGTTCCTTCTCTGGAGACCTTCTGCTGTCCAGCTCTCCCGGGATTCCTTCTCTCAAGACCTTCTGCTGTCCAGCTCTCCCGGGGTTCCTTCTCTGAAGACCTTCTGCCGTCCAGCACTCCCGGGGTTCCTTCTCTGAAGACCTTCTGCTGTCCAGCTCTCCTGGAGTTCATTCTCTGAAGACCTTCTACTGTCCAGCTCTCCTGGGGTTCCTTCTCTGAAGACCTTCTGCTGTCCAGCTCTCCTGGGGTTCCTTCTCTGAAGACCTTCTGCTGTCCAGCTCTCCTGGAGTTCCTTCTCTGAAGACCTTCTACTGTCCAGATCTCCTGAGAGTTTCTTCTCTGAAGACCTTCTGCTGTTCAGCTCTCCTGGAGTTCCTTCTCTCAAGACCTTCTGCTGTCCAGATCTCCTGAGAGTTTCTTCTCTGAAGACCTTCTGCTGTCCAGCTCTCCTGGAGTTCCTTCTCTGAAGACCTTCTGCTGTCCAGCTCTCCCGGGGTTCCTTCTCTGAAGACCTTCTGCTGTCCAGCTCTCCCGGGGTTCCTTCTATGATGACCTTCTACTGTCCAGCTCTCCCGGGGTTCCTTCTCTGAAGACCTTCTGCAGTCCAGCTCTTCCGGGGTTCCTACTCTCAAGACCTTCTGCTGTCCAGCTCTCCCAGGGTTCCTTCTCTGAAGACCTTCTGCTGTCCAGCTCTCCCAGGGTTCCTTCTCTCAAGACCTTCTGCTGTCCAGCTCTCCTGGAAGTTCCTCCTCTGAAGACTTTCTGCTGTCCAGCTCTCCCGGGGTTCCTTCTCTGAAGACCTTCTGCTGTCCAGCTCTCCCGGGGTTCCTTCTCTCAAGACCTTCTGCTGTCCAGCTCTCCTGGAAGTTCCTCCTCTGAAGACCTTCTACTGTCCAGCTCTCCCGGGGTTCCTTCTCTGAAGACCTTCTGTTGTCCAGCTCTCCCGGGGTTCCTTTTCTTAAGACCTTCTGCTGTCCAGCTCTCCTGGGGTTCCTTCTCTGAAGACCTTCTGCTGTCCAGCTCTCCCGGCGTTCCTTCTCTCAAGACCTTCTGCTGTCCAGTTCTCCGGGGGTTCCTTCTCTGAAGACCTTCTGCTGTCCAGCTCTCCTGAAGTTCCTCCTCTGAAGACCTTCTGCTGTCCAGCTCTCCCGGGGTTCCTTCTCTCAAGACCTTCTGCTGTCCAGTTCTCCCGGGGTTCCTTCTCTGAAGACCTTCTGCTGTCCAGCTCTCCTGAAGTTCCTCCTCTAAAAACCTTCTGCTGTCCAGCTCTCCTGGGGTTCCTTCTCTCAAGACCTTCTGCTGTCCAGCTCTCCCGGGGTTCCATCTGTGAAGACCTTCTGCTGTCCAGCTCTCCCAGGGTTCCTTCTCTCAAGACCTTCTGCTGTGCAGCGCTCCCGGGGTTACTTCTCTGAAGACCTTCTGCTGTCCAGCGCTCCCGGGGTTCCTTCTCTGAAGACCTTCTGCTGTCCAGCGCTCCCGGGGTTCCTTCTCTGAAGACCTTCTGTTGTCCAGCTATCCCAGGGTTCCTTCTCTCAAGACCTTCTGCTGTCCAGCTCTCCTGGAAGTTCCTCCTATGAAGACCTTCTGCTGTCCAGCTCTCCCGGGGTTCCTTCTGTCAAGACCTTCTGCTGTCCAGCTCTCCCGGGGTTCCTTCTCTGAAGACCTTCTGCTGTCCAGCTCTCCCGGGGTTCCTTCTCTGAAGACCTTCTGCTGTCCAGCTCTCCCGGGGTTCCTTCTCTCAAGACCTTCTGCCGTCCAGCTCTCCCGGGGATCCTTCTCTCAAGACCTTCTGCTGTCCAGCTCTCCCGGGGTTCCCACTCTCAAGACCTTCTGCTGTCCAGCTCTCCTGGAAGTTCCTCCTCTGAAGACCTTCTGCTGTCCAGCTCTCCCGGGGTTCCTTCTCTCAAGACCTTCTGCTGTCCAGCTCTCCTGGAGTTCCTTCTCTGAAGACCTTCTGATGTCCAGCTCTCCCAGGGTTCCTTCTCTCAAGACCTTCTGCTGTCCAGCTCTCCCGGGGTTCCTTCTCTGAGGACCTTCTGCTGTCCAGCTCTCCTGGATTTCCTTCTCTGAAGACCTTCTGCTGTCCAGCTCTCCCGGGGTTCCTTCTCTGAAGACCTTCTGCTGTCCAGCTCTCCCGGGGTTCCTTCTCTGATGACCTTCTACTGTCCAGCTCTCCCGGGGTTCCTTCTCTGAAGACCTTCTGCTGTCCAGCTCTCCCGGGGTTCCTACTCTCAAGACCTTCTGCTGTCCAGCTCTCCCGGGGTTCCTTCTCTCAAGACCTTCTGCTGTCCAGCTCTCCCGGGGTTCCTTCTCTCAAGACCTTCTGCTGTCCAGCTCTCCTGGAAGTTCCTCCTCTGAAGACCTTCTGCTGTCCAGCTCTCCTGGGGTTCCTTCTCTGAAGACCTTCTGCTGTCCAGCTCTCCCGGGGTTCCTACTCTCAAGTCCTTCTGCTGTCCAGCGCTCCTGGAAGTTCCTCCTCTGAAGACCTTCTGCTGTCCAGCTCTCCCGGGGTTCCTTCTCTGAAGACCTTCTGCTGTCCAGCTCTCCTGGAGTTCCTTCTCTGAAGACCTTCTGCTGTCCAGCTCTCCCGGGATTCCTTCTCTCAAGACCTTCTGCTGTCCAGCTCTCCCGGGGTTCCTTCTCTGAAGACCTTCTGCTGTCCAGCTCTCCCAGGGTTCCTTCTCTCAAGACCTTCTGCTGTCCAGCTCTCCCAGGGTTCCTTCTCTCAAGACCTTCTGCTGTCCAGCGCTCCCGGGGTTCCTTCTCTGAAGACCTTCTGTTGTCCAGCGCTCCCGGGGTTCCTTTTCTGAAGACCTTCTGCTGTCCAGCGCTCCCGGGGTTCCTTCTCTGAAGACCTTCTGTTGTCCAGCTCTCCCAGGGTTCCTTCTCTCAAGACCTTCTGCTGTCCAGCTCTCCTGGAAGTTCCTCCTATGAAGACCTTCTGCTGTCCAGCTCTCCCGGGGTTCCTTCTCTCAAGACCTTCTGCTGTCCAGCGCTCCCGGGGTTCCTTCTCTGAAGACCTTCTGCTGTCCAGCTCTCCCGGGGTTCCTACTCTGAAGACCTTCTGCTGTCCAGCTTTCCCAGGGTTCCTTCTCTGAAGACCTTCTGCTGGCCAGCTCTCCCGGGGTTCCTTCTCTCAAGACCTTCTGCTGTCCAGCTCTCCCGGGGTTCCTTCTCTGAAGACCTTCTACTGTCCAGCTCTCCCGGGGTTCCTTCTCTGAAGACCTTCTGTTGTCCAGCTCTCCCGGGGTTCCTTCTCTGAAGACCTTCTGCTGTCCAGCTCTCCCGGGATTCCTTCTCTCAAGACCTTCTGCTGTCCAGCTCTCCCGGGGTTCCTTCTCTGAAGACCTTCTGCCGTCCAGCACTCCCGGGTTCCTTCTCTGAAGACCTTCTGCTGTCCAGCTCTCCTGGAGTTCCTTCTCTGAAGACCTTCTACTGTCCAGCTCTCCTGGGGTTCCTTCTCTGAAGACCTTCTGCTGTCCAGCTCTCCTGGAGTTCCTTCTCTGAAGACCTTCTACTGTCCAGATCTCCTGAGAGTTTCTTCTCTGAAGACCTTCTGCTGTTCAGCTCTCCTGGAGTTCCTTCTCTCAAGACCTTCTGCTGTCCAGATCTCCTGAGAGTTTCTTCTCTGAAGACCTTCTGCTGTCCAGCTCTCCTGGAGTTCCTTCTCTGAAGACCTTCTGCTGTCCAGCTCTCCCGGGGTTCCTTCTCTGAAGACCTTCTGCTGTCCAGCTCTCCCGGGGTTCCTTCTATGATGACCTTCTACTGTCCAGCTCTCCCGGGGTTCCTTCTCTGAAGACCTTCTGCTGTCCAGCTCTTCCGGGGTTCCTACTCTCAAGACCTTCTGCTGTCCAGCTCTCCCAGGGTTCCTTCTCTGAAGACCTTCTGCTGTCCAGCTCTCCCGGGGTTCCTTCTCTGAAGACCTTCTGCTGTCCAGCTCTCCTGGAAGTTCCTCCTCTGAAGACTTTCTGCTGTCCAGCTCTCCTGGGGTTCCTTCTCTGAAGACCTTCTGCTGTCCAGCTCTCCCGGGGTTCCTTCTCTCAAGACCTTCTGCTGTCCAGCTCTCCTGGAAGTTCCTCCTCTGAAGACCTTCTACTGTCCAGCTCTCCCGGGGTTCCTTCTCTGAAGACCTTCTGTTGTCCAGCTCTCCCGGGGTTCCTTTTCTTAAGACCTTCTGCTGTCCAGCTCTCCTGGGGTTCCTTCTCTGAAGACCTTCTGCTGTCCAGCTCTCCCGGCGTTCCTTCTCTCAAGACCTTCTGCTGTCCAGTTCTCCCGGGGTTCCTTCTCTGAAGACCTTCTGCTGTCCAGCTCTCCTGAAGTTCCTCCTCTGAAGACCTTCTGCTGTCCAGCTCTCCCGGGGTTCCTTCTCTCAAGACCTTCTGCTGTCCAGTTCTCCCGGGGTTCCTTCTCTGAAGACCTTCTGCTGTCCAGCTCTCCTGAAGTTCCTCCTCTAAAAACCTTCTGCTGTCCAGCTCTCCTGGGGTTCCTTCTCTCAAGACCTTCTGCTGTGCAGCTCTCCCGGGGTTCCATCTGTGAAGACCTTCTGCTGTCCAGCTCTCCCAGGGTTCCTTCTCTCAAGACCTTCTGCTGTGCAGCGCTCCCGGGGTTACTTCTCTGAAGACCTTCTGCTGCCCAGCGCTCCCGGGGTTCCTTCTCTGAAGACCTTCTGCTGTCCAGCGCTCCCGGGGTTCCTTCTCTGAAGACCTTCTGTTGTCCAGCTATCCCAGGGTTCCTTCTCTCAAGACATTCTGCTGTCCAGCTCTCCTGGAAGTTCCTCCTATGAAGACCTTCTGCTGTCCAGCTCTCCCGGGGTTCCTTCTGTCAAGACCTTCTGCTGTCCAGCTCTCCCGGGGTTCCCACTCTCAAGACCTTCTGCTGTACAGCTCTCCTGGAAGTTCCTCCTCTGAAGACCTTCTGCTGTCCAGCTCTCCCGGGGTTCCTTCTCTCAAGACCTTCTGCTGTCCAGCTCTCCTGGAGTTCCTTCTCTGAAGACCTTCTGATGTCCAGCTCTCCCAGGGTTCCTTCTCTCAAGACCTTCTGCTGTCCAGCTCTCCCGGGGTTCCTTCTCTGAGGACCTTCTGCTGTCCAGCTCTCCTGGATTTCCTTCTCTGAAGACCTTCTGCTGTCCAGCTCTCCCGGGGTTCCTTCTCTGAAGACCTTCTGCTGTCCAGCTCTCCCAGGGTTCCTTCTCTGATGACCTTCTACTGTCCAGCTCTCCCGGGGTTCCTTCTCTGAAGACCTTCTGCTGTCCAGCTCTCCCGGGGTTCCTACTCTCAAGACCTTCTGCTGTCCAGCTCTCCCGGGGTTCCTTCTCTCAAGACCTTCTGCTGTCCAGCTCTCCCGGGGTTCCCTCTCTCAAGACCTTCTGCTGTCCAGCTCTCCTGGAAGTTCCTCCTCTGAAGACCTTCTGCTGTCCAGCTCTCCTGGGGTTCCTTCTCTGAAGACCTTCTGCTGTCCAGCTCTCCCGGGGTTCCTACTCTCAAGTCCTTCTGCTCTCCAGCGCTCCTGGAAGTTCCCCTCTGAAGACCTTCTGCTGTCCAGCTCTCCCGGGGTTCCTTCTCTGAAGACCTTCTGCTGTCCAGCTCTCCTGGAGTTCCTTCTCTGAAGACCTTCTGCTGTCCAGCTCTCCCGGGATTCCTTCTCTCAAGACCTTCTGCTGTCCAGCTCTCCCGGGGTTCCTTCTCTGAAGACCTTCTGCCGTCCAGCACTCCCGTGGTTCCTTCTCTGAAGACCTTCTGCTGTCCAGCTCTCCTGGAGTTCCTTCTCTGAAGACCTTCTACTGTCCAGCTCTCCTGGGGTTCCCTCTCTGAAGACCTTCTGCTGTCCAGCTCTCCTGGAGTTCCTTCTCTGAAGACCTTCTGCTGTCCAGCTCTCCTGGAAGTTCCTCCTCTGAAGACCTTCTGCTGTCCAGCTCTCCCGGGGTTCCTTCTCTGAAGACCTTCTGCTGTCCAGCTCTCCCGGGGTTCCTTCTCTCAAGACCTTCTACTGTCCAGCTCTCCTGGAAGTTCCTCCTCTGAAGACCTTCTGCTGTCCAGCTCTCCTGGAGTTCCTTCTCTGAAGACCTTCTACTGTCCAGATCTCCTGAGAGTTTCTTCTCTGAAGACCTTCTGCTGTTCAGCTCTCCTGGAGTTCCTTCTCTCAAGACCTTCTGCTGTCCAGATCTCCTGAGAGTTTCTTCTCTGAAGACCTTCTGCTGTCCAGCTCTCCTGGAGTTCCTTCTCTGAAGACCTTCTGCTGTCCAGCTCTCCCGGGGTTCCTTCTCTGAAGACCTACTGCTGTCCAGCTCTCCCGGGGTTCCTTCTATGATGACCTTCTACTGTCCAGCTCTCCCGGGGTTCCTTCTCTGAAGACCTTCTGCTGTCCAGCTCTCCCGGGGTTCCTTCTCTCAAGACCTTCTGCTGTCCAGCTCTCCTGGAAGTTCCTCCTCTGAAGACCTTCTACTGTCCAGCTCTCCCGGGGTTCCTTCTCTGAAGACCTTCTGTTGTCCAGCTCTCCCGGGGTTCCTTTTCTTAAGACCTTCTGCTGTCCAGCTCTCCTGGGGTTCCTTCTCTGAAGACCTTCTGCTGTCCAGCTCTCCCGGCGTTCCTTCTCTCAAGACCTTCTGCTGTCCAGTTCTCCCGGGGTTCCTTCTCTGAAGACCTTCTGCTGTCCAGCTCTCCTGAAGTTCCTCCTCTGAAGACCTTCTGCTGTCCAGCTCTCCCGGGGTTCCTTCTCTCAAGACCTTCTGCTGTCCAGTTCTCCCGGGGTTCCTTCTCTGAAGACCTTCTGCTGTCCAGCTCTCCTGGAAGTTCCTCCTCTGAAGACCTTCTGCTGTCCAGCTCTCCCGGGGTTCCTTCTCCCAAGACCTTCTGCTGTCCAGCTCTCCTGGAGTTCCTTCTCTGAAGACCTTCTGATGTCCAGCTCTCCCAG
This sequence comes from Eledone cirrhosa, assembly GCA_964016885.1. Classification (NCBI taxonomy): domain Eukaryota; kingdom Metazoa; phylum Mollusca; class Cephalopoda; order Octopoda; family Eledonidae; genus Eledone; species Eledone cirrhosa. Next base: position 43,486,495 of record OZ024748.1, read on the forward strand.
GGTTCCTTCTCTCAAGACCTTCTGCTGTCCAGCTCTCCCGGGGTTCCTTCTCTGAGGACCTTCTGCTGTCCAGCTCTCCCGGGGTTCCTTCTCTCAAGACCTTCTGCTGTCCAGCTCTCCTGGAGTTCCTTCTCTGAAGACCTTCTACTGTCCCGCTCTCCTGGGGTTCCTTCTCTGAAGACCTTCTGCTGTCCAGCTCTCCTGGAGTTCCTTCTCTGAAGACCTTCTGCTGTCCAGCTCTCCTGGAAGTTCCTCCTCTGAAGACCTGCTGTCCAGCTCTCCTGGAGTTCCTTCTCTGAAGACCTTCTACTGTCCAGATCTCCTGAGAGTTTCTTCTCTGAAGACCTTCTGCTGTCCAGCTCTCCTGGAGTTCCTTCTCTCAAGACCTTCTGCTATCCAGATCTCCTGAGAGTTTCTTCTCTGAAGACCTTCTGCTATCCAGCTCTCCTGGATTTCCTTCTCTGAAGATCTTCTGCTGTCCAGCTCTCCCGGGGTTCCTCTCTGAAGACCTTCTGCTGTCCAGCTCTCCCGGGGTTCCTTCTCTGATGACCTTCTACTGTCCAGCTCTCCCGGGGTTCCTTCTCTGAAGACCTTCTGCTGTCCAGCTCTCCCGGGGTTCCTACTCTCAAGACCTTCTGCTGTCCAGCTCTCCCGGGGTTCCTTCTCTCAAGACCTTCTGCTGTCCAGCTCTCCCGGGGTTCCTTCTCTCAAGACCTTCTGCTGTCCAGCTCTCCTGGAAGTTCCTCCTCTGAAGACCTTCTGCTGTCCAGCTCTCCTGGGGTTCCTTCTCTGAAGACCTTCTGCTGTCCAGCTCTCCCGGGGTTCCTACTCTCAAGTCCTTCTGCTGTCCAGCTCTCCTGGAAGTTCCTCCTCTGAAGACCTTCTGCTGTCCAGCTCTCCCGGGGTTCCTTCTCTGAAGACCTTCTGCTGTCCAGCTCTCCTGGAGTTCCTTCTCTCAAGACCTTCTGCTGTCCAGATCTCCTGAGAGTTTCTTCTCTGAAGACCTTCTGCTGTCCAGCTCTCCTGGAGTTCCTTCTCTGAAGACCTTCTGCTGTCCAGCTCTCCCGGGGTTCCTTCTCTGAAGACCTTCTACTGTCCAGCTCTCCTGGAAGTTCCTCCTCTGAAGACCTTCTGCTGTCCAGCTCTCCTGGAGTTCCTTCTCTGAAGACCTTCTACTGTCCAGCTCTCCTGGGGTTCCTTCTCTGAAGACCTTCTGCTGTCCAGCTCTCCTGGAGTTCCTTCTCTGAAGACCTTCTGCTGTCCAGCTCTCCTGGAAGTTCCTCCTCTGAAGACCTTCTGCTGTCCAGCTCTCCCGGGGTTCCTTCTCTGAAGACCTTCTGCTGTCCAGCTCTCCCGGGGTTCCTTCTCTCAAGACCTTCTACTGTCCACCTCTCCTGGAAGTTCCTCCTCTGAAGACCTTCTGCTGTCCAGCTCTCCTGGAGTTCCTTCTCTGAAGACCTTCTACTGTCCAGATCTCCTGAGAGTTTCTTCTCTGAAGACCTTCTGCTGTTCAGCTCTCCTGGAGTTCCTTCTCTCAAGACCTTCTGCTGTCCAGATCTCCTGAGAGTTTCTTCTCTGAAGACCTTCTGCTGTCCAGCTCTCCTGGAGTTCCTTCTCTGAAGACCTTCTGCTGTCCAGCTCTCCCGGGGTTCCTTCTCTGAAGACCTTCTGCTGTCCAGCTCTCCCGGGGTTCCTTCTATGATGACCTTCTACTGTCCAGCTCTCCCGGGGTTCCTTCTCTGAAGACCTTCTGCTGTCCAGCTCTTCCGGGGTTCCTACTCTCAAGACCTTCTGCTGTCCAGCTCTCCCAGGGTTCCTTCTCTGAAGACCTTCTGCTGTCCAGATCTCCCGGGGTTCCTTCTCTCAAGACCTTCTGCTGTCCAGCTCTCCTGGAAGTTCCTCCTCTGAAGACTTTCTGCTGTCCAGCTCTCCTGGGGTTCCTTCTCTGAAGACCTTCTGCTGTCCAGCTCTCCCGGGGTTCCTTCTCTCAAGACCTTCTGCTGTCCAGCTCTCCTGGAAGTTCCTCCTCTGAAGACCTTCTGCTGTCCAGCTCTCCCGGGGTTCCTTCTCTGAAGACCTTCTACTGTCCAGCTCTCCTGGGGTTCCTTCTCTGAAGACCTTCTGCTGTCCAGCTCTCCTGGAGTTCCTTCTCTGAAGACCTTCTGCTGTCCAGCTCTCCCGGGGTTCTTTCTCTGAAGACCTTCTGCTGTCCAGCTCTCCTGGAGTTCCTTCTCTGAAGACCTTCTACTGTCCAGCTCTCCCGGGGTTCCTCCTCTGAAGACCTTCTGCTGTCCAGCTCTCCAGGAGTTCCTTCTCTGAAGACCTTCTGCTGTCCAGCTCTCCCGGGGTTCCTTCTCTCAAGACCTTCTGCTGTCCAGCTCTCCCGGGGTTCCTCCTCTGAAAACCTTCTGCTGTCCAGCTCTCCTGGAGTTCCTTCTCTCAAGACCTTCTACTGTCCAGCTCTCCCGGGGTTCCTTCTCTGAAGACCTTCTGCTGTCCAGCTCTCCTGGAGTTCCTTCTCTGAAGACCTTCTGCTGTCCAGCTCTCCTGGGGTTCCTTCTCTGAAGACCTTCTGCTGTCCAGCTCTCCTGGAAGTTCCTCCTCTGAAGACCTTCTGCTGTCCAGCTCTCCCGGGGTTCCTTCTCTGAATACCTTCTGCTGTCCAGCTCTCCCGGGGTTCCTTCTCTGAAGACCTTCTGCTGTCCAGCTCTCCCGGGGTTCCGTCTCTGAAGACCTTCTGCTGTCCAGCTCTCCTGGGGTTCCTTTTCTGAAGACCTTCTGCTGTCCAGCTCTCCCGGGGTTCCGTCTCTGAATACCTTCTGCTGTCCAGCTCTCCCGGGGTTCCTTCTCTGAAGACCTTCTGCTGTCCAGCTCTCCCGGGGTTCCGTCTCTGAAGACCTTCTGCTGTCCAGCTCTCCTGGGGTTCCTTTTCTGAAGACCTTCTGCTGTCCAGCTCTCCCGGCGTTCCTTCTCTCAAGACCTTCTGCTGTCCAGTTCTCCCGGGGTTCCTTCTCTGAAGACCTTCTGCTGTCCAGCTCTCCTGAAGTTCCTCCTCTGAAGACCTTCTGCTGTCCAGCTCTCCCGGGGTTCCTTCTCTCAAGACCTTCTGCTGTCCAGTTCTCCCGGGGTTCCTTCTCTGAAGACCTTCTGCTGTCCAGCTCTCCTGAAGTTCCTCCTCTGAAGACCTTCTGCTGTCCAGCTCTCCTGGAAGTTCCTTCTCTCAAGACCTTCTGCTGTCCAGCTCTCCCGGGGTTCCTGCTCTCAAGACCTTCTGCTGTCCAGCTCTCCCAGGGTTCCTTCTCTCAAGACCTTCTGCTGTCCAGCTCTCCCAGGGTTCCTTCTCTCAAGACCTTCTGCTGTCCAGCGCTCCCGGGGTTCCTTCTCTCAAGACCTTCTGCTGTCCAGCGCTCCCGGGGTTCCTTCTCTCAAGACCTTCTGCTGTCCAGCTCTCCTGGAAGTTCCTCCTATGAAGACCTTCTGCTGTCCAGCTCTTCCGGGGTTCCTTCTCTCAAGACCTTCTGCTGTCCAGCGCTCCCGGGGTTCCTTCTCTGAAGACCTTCTGCTGTCCAGCTCTCCCGGGGTTCCTACTCTGAAGACCTTCTGCTGTCCAGCTCTCCCAGGGTTCCTTCTCTGAAGACCTTCTGCTGGCCAGCTCTCCCGGGGTTCCTTCTCTCAAGACCTTCTGCTGTCCAGCTCTCCCGGGGTTCCTTCTCTCAAGACCTTCTGCTGTCCAGCTCTCCCGGGGTTCCTTCTCTCAAGACCTTCTGCTGTCCAGCTCTCCTGGAAGTTCCTCCTCTGAAGACCTTCTGCTGTCCAGCTCTCCTGGGGTTCCTTCTCTGAAGACCTTCTGCTGTCCAGCTCTCCCGGGGTTCCTACTCTCAAGTCCTTCTGCTGTCCAGCTCTCCTGGAAGTTCCTCCTCTGAAGACCTTCTGCTGTCCAGCTCTCCCGGGGTTCCTTCTCTGAAGACCTTCTGCTGTCCAGCTCTCCTGGAGTTCCTTCTCTGAAGACCTTCTGCTGTCCAGCTCTCCCGGGGTTCCTTCTCTGAAGACCTTCTGCTGTCCAGCTCTCCCGGGGTTCCTTCACTGAAAACCTTCTGCTGTCCAACTCTCCCGGAGTTCCTTCTCTGAAGACCTTCTACTGTCCAGCTCTCCCGGGGTTCCTTCTCTGAAGACCTTCTGCTGTCCAGCTCTCCCGGGGTTCCTCTCTGAAGACCTTCTGCTGTCCAGCTCTCCTGGGGTTCCTTCTCTGAAGACCTTCTGCTATCCAGCTCTCCCGGGGTTCCTTCTCTGAAGACCTTCTGCTGTCCAGCTCTCCTGGAAGTTCCTCCTCTGAAGATTTTCTGCTGTCCAGCTCTCCCGGGGTTCCTTCTCTGAAGACCTTCTGCCGTCCAGCTCTCCCGGGGTTCCTTCTCTGAAGACCTTCTACTGTCCAGCTCTCCCGGGGTTCCTTCTCTGAAGACCTTCTGCTGTCCAGCGCTCCCGGGGTTCCTACTCTCAAGACCTTCTGCTGTCCAGCTCTCCCGGGGTTCCTTCTCTGAAGACCTTCTGCTGTCCAGCCCTCCCGGCGTTCCTTCTCTCAAGACCTTCTGCTGTCCATCTCTCCTGGAAGTTCCTCCTCTGAAGATTTTCTGCTGTCCAGCTCTCCCGGTGTTCCTTCTCTGAAGACCTTCTGCTGTCCAGCTCTCCCGGGGTTCCTTCTCTGAAGACCTTCTGCTGTCCAGCTCTCCCGGGGTTCCTTCTCTGAAGACCTTCTGTTGTCCAGCTCTCCCAGGGTTCCTTCTCTCAAGACCTTCTGCTGTCCAGCTCTCCTGGAAGTTCCACCTATGAAGACCTTCTGCTGTCCAGCTCTTCCGGGGTTCCTTCTCTCAAGACCTTCAGCTGTCCAGCGCTCCCGGGGTTCCTTCTCTGAAGACCTTCTGCTGTCCAGCTCTCCCAGGGTTCCTTCTCTGAAGACCTTCTGCTGGCCAGCTCTCCCGGGGTTCCTTCTCTCAAGACCTTCTGCTGTCCAGCTCTCCCGGGGTTCCTTCTCTCAAGACCTTCTGCTGTCCAGCTCTCCCGGGGTTCCTTCTCTCAAGACCTTCTGCTGTCCAGCTCTCCTGGAAGTTCCTCCTCTGAAGACCTTCTGCTGTCCAGCTCTCCTGGGGTTCCTTCTCTGAAGACCTTCTGCTGTCCAGCTCTCCCGGGGTTCCTACTCTCAAGTCCTTCTGCTGTCCAGCTCTCCTGGAAGTTCCTCCTCTGAAGACCTTCTGCTGTCCAGCTCTCCCGGGGTTCCTTCTCTGAAGACCTTCTGCTGTCCAGCTCTCCCGGGGTTCCTTCTCTGAAAACCTTCTGCTGTCCAACTCTCCCGGAGTTCCTTCTCTGAAGACCTTCTACTGTCCAGCTCTCCCGGGGTTCCTTCTCTGAAGACCTTCTGCCGTCCAGCTCTCCCGGGGTTCCTCTCTGAAGACCTTCTGCTGTCCAGCTCTCCCGGGGTTCCTTCTCTGAAGACCTTCTGCTATCCAGCTCTCCCGGGGTTCCTTCTCTGAAGACCTTCTGCTGTCCAGCTCCCTGGAAGTTCCTCCTCTGAAGATTTTCTGCTGTCCAGCTCTCCCGGGGTTCCTTCTCTCAAGACCTTCTGCCGTCCAGCTCTCCCGGGGTTCCTTCTCTGAAGACCTTCTACTGTCCAGCTCTCCCGGGGTTCCTTCTCTGAAGACCTTCTGCTGTCCAGCCCTCCCGGCGTTCCTTCTCTCAAGACCTTCTGCTGTCCATCTCTCCTGGAAGTTCCTCCTCTGAAGATTTTCTGCTGTCCAGCTCTCCCGGGGTTCCTTCTCTGAAGACCTTCTGCTGTCCAGCTCTCCCGGGGTTCCTTCTCTGAAGACCTTCTACTGTCCAGCTCTCCCGGGGTTCCTTCTCTGAAGACCTTCTGTTGTCCAGCTCTCCCGGGGTTCCTTTTCTTAAGACCTTCTGCTGTCCAGCTCTCCTGGGGTTCCTTCTCTGAAGACCTTCTGCTGTCCAGCTCTCCCGGCGTTCCTTCTCTCAAGACCTTCTGCTGTCCAGTTCTCCCGGGGTTCCTACTCTGAAGACCTTCTGCTGTCCAGCTCTCCTGAAGTTCCTCCTCTGAAGACCTTCTGCTGTCCAGCTCTCCCGGGGTTCCTTCTCTCAAGACCTTCTGCTGTCCAGTTCTCCCGGGGTTCCTTCTCTGAAGACCTTCTGCTGTCCAGCCCTCCTGAAGTTCCTCCTCTAAAAACCTTCTGCTGTCCAGCTCTCCCGGGGTTCCTTCTCTCTAGACCTTCTGCTGTCCAGCTCTCCCGGGGTTCCATCTGTGAAGACCTTCTGCTGTCCAGCTCTCCCAGGGTTCCTTCTCTCAAGACCTTCTGCTGTGCAGCGCTCCCGGGGTTACTTCTCTGAAGACCTTCTGCTGTCCAGCGCTCCCGGGGTTCCTTCTCTGAAGACCTTCTGCTGTCCAGTGCTCCCGGGTTTCCTTCTCTGAAGACCTTCTGTTGTCCAGCTATCCCAGGGTTCCTTCTCTCAAGACCTTCTGCTGTCCAGCTCTCCTGGAAGTTCCTCCTATGAAGACCTTCTGCTGTCCAGCTCTCCCAGGGTTCCTTCTGTCAAGACCTTCTGCTGTCCAGCTCTCCCGGGGTTCCTTCTCTGAAGTCCTTCTGCTGTCCAGCTCTCCCGGGGTTCCTTCTCTGAAGACCTTCTGCTGTCCAGCTCTCCCGGGGTTCCTTCTCTGAAGACCTTCTGCTGTCCAGCTCTCCCGGGGTTCCTTCTCTCAAGACCTTCTGCCGTCCAGCTCTCCCGGGGTTCCTTCTCTCAAGACATTCTGCTGTCCAGCTCTCCCGGGGTTCCCACTCTCAAGACCTTCTGCTGTCCAGCTCTCCTGGAAGTTCCTCCTCTGAAGACCTTCTGCTGTCCAGCTCTCCTGGGGTTCCTTCTCTGAAGACCTTCTGCTGTCCAGCTCTCCCGGGGTTCCTACTCTCAAGTCCTTCTGCTGTCCAGCTCTCCTGGAAGTTCCTCCTCTGAAGACCTTCTGCTGTCCAGCTCTCCCGGGGTTCCTTCTCTGAAGACCTTCTGCTGTCCAGCTCTCCTGGAGTTCCTTCTCTGAAGACCTTCTGCTGTCCAGCTCTCCCAGGGTTCCTTCTCTCAAGACCTTCTGCTGTCCAGCTCTCCTGGAGTTCCTTCTCTGAAGACCTTCAGCTGTCCAACTCTCCCGGGGTTCCCTCTCTGAAGACCTTCTGCTGTCCAGCTCTCCCGGGGTTCCTTCTCTGAAGACCTTCTACTGTCCAGCTCGCCCAGGGTTCCTTCTCTGAAGACCTTCTCCTGTCCAGCTCTCCCGGGGTTCCTACTCTCAAGACCTTCTGCTGTCCAGCTCTCCCGGTGTTCCTTCTCTGAAGACCTTCTGCTGTCCAGCTCTCCCGGGGTTCCTTCTCTCAAGACCTTCTGCTGTCCAGCTCTCCTGGAAGTTCCTCCTCTGAAGACCTTCTGCTGTCCAGCTCTCCTGGGGTTCCTTCTCTGAAGACGTTCTGCTGTCCAGCTCTCCCGGGGTTCCTACTCTCAAGACCTTCTGCTGTCCAGCTCTCCCGGGGTTCCTTCTCTGAAGACCTACTGTCCAGCTCTCCTGGGGTTCCTTCTCTGAAGACCTTCTGCTGTCCAGCTCTCCTGGAGTTCCTTCTCTGAAGACCTTCTGCTGTCCAGCTCTCCCGGGGTTCCTTCTCTCAAGACCTTCTGCTGTCCAGTTCTCCCGGGGTTCCTTCTCTGAAAACCTTCTGCTGTCCAGCTCTCCTGAAGTTCCTCCTCTGAAGACCTTCTGCTGTCCAGCTCTCCCGGGGTTCCTTCTCTCAAGACCTTCTGCTGTCCAGTTCTCCCGGGGTTCCTTCTCTGAAGACCTTCTGCTGTCCAGCTCACCTGAAGTTCCTCCTCTAAAAACCTTCTGCTGTCCAGCTCTCCCGGGGTTCCTTCTCTCAAGACCTTCTGCTGTCCAGCTCTCCCGGGGTTCCTTCACTCAAGACCTTCTGCTGTCCAGCTCTCCCAGGGTTCCTTCTCTCAAGACCTTCTGCTGTCCAGCTCTCCCAGGGTTCCTTCTCTCAAGACCTTCTGCTGTCCAGCGCTCCCGGGGTTCCTTCTCTGAAGACCTTCTGCTGTCCAGCGCTCCCGGGGTTCCTTCTCTGAAGACCTTCTGCTGTCCAGCGCTCCCGGGGTTCCTTCTCTGAAGACCTTCTGTTGTCCAGCTCTCCCAGGGTTCCTTCTCTCAAGACCTTCTGCTGTCCAGCTCTCCTGGATGTTCTTCCTATGAAGACCTTCTGCTGTCCAGCTCTCCCGGGGTTCCTACTCTGAAGACCTTCTGCTGTCCAGCTCTCCCAGGGTTCCTTCTCTGAAGACCTTCTGCTGGCAAGCTCTCCCGGGGTTCCTTCTCTCAAGACCTTCTGCTGTCCAGCTCTCCCGGGGTTCCTTCTCTCAAGACCTTCTGCTGTCCAGCTCTCCCGGGGTTCCTTCTCTCAAGACCTTCTGCTGTCCAGCTCTCCTGGAAGTTCCTCCTCTGAAGACCTTCTGCTGTCCAGCTCTCCTGGGGTTCCTTCTCTGAAGACCTTCTGCTGTCCAGCTCTCCCGGGGTTCCTACTCTCAAGTCCTTCTGCTGTCCAGCTCTCCTGGAAGTTCCTCGTCTGAAGACATTCTGCTGTCCAGCTCTCCCGGGGTTCCTTCTCTGAAGACCTTCTGCTGTCCAGCTCTCCTGGAGTTCCTTCTCTGAAGACCTTCTGCTGTCCAGCTCTCCCGGGGTTCCTTCTCTGAAGACCTTCTGCTGTCCAGCTTTCCCGGGGTTCCTTCTCTGAAAACCTTCTGCTGTCCAGCTCTCCCGGAGTTCCTTCTCTGAAGACCTTCTACTGTCCAGCTCTCCCGGGGTTCCTTCTCTGAAGACCTTCTGCTGTCCAGCTCTCCCGGGGTTCCTTCTCTGAAGACCTTCTGCTGTCCAGCTCTCCCAGGGTTCCTTCTCTTAAGACCTTCTGCTATCCAGCTCTCCCGGGGTTCCTTCTCTGAAGACCTTCTGCTGTCCAGCTCTCCTGGAAGTTCCTCCTCTGAAGATTTTCTGCTGTCCAGCTCTCCCGGGGTTCCTTCTCTGAAGAGCTTCTGCTGTCCAGCTCTCCCGGGGTTCCTTCTCTGAAGACCTTCTACTGTCCAGCTCTCCCGGGGTTCCTTCTCTGAAGACCTTCTGCTGTCCAGCTCTCCCGGGGTTCCTACTCTCAAGACCTTCTGCTGTCCAGCTCTCCCGGGGTTCCTTCTCTGAAGACCTTCTGCTGTCCAGCTCTCCCGGCATTCCTTCTCTCAAGACCTTCTGCTGTCCAGCTCTCCCAGGGTTCCTCCTCTGAAGATTTTCTGCTGTCCAGCTCTCCTGGAGTTCTTTCTCTCAAGACCTTCTGCTGTCCAGATCTCCTGAGAGTTTCTTCTCTGAAGACCTTCTGCTATCCAGCTCTCCTGGATTTCCTTCTCTGAAGACCTTCTGCTGTCCAGCTCTCCCGGCGTTCCTACTCTGAAGACCTTCTGCTGTCCAACTCTCCCGGGGTTCCTTCTCTGAAGACCTTCTGCTGTCCAGCTCTCCCGGGGTTCATACTCTCAAGACCTTCTGCTGTCTAGCTCTCCCGGGGTTCCATCTCTGAAGACCTTCTGCTGTCCAGCTCTCCCGGGGTTCCTTCTCTCAAGACCTTCTGCTGTCCAGCTCTCCTGGAAGTTCCTCCTCTGAAGACCTTCTGCTGTCCAGCTCTCCCGGGGTTCCTTCTCTGAAGACCTTCTACTGTCCAGCTCTCCTGGGGTTCCTTTTCTGAAGACCTTCTGCTGTCCAGCTCTCCTGGAGTTCCTTCTCTGAAGACCTTCTGCTGTCCAGCTCTCCTGGGGTTCCTTCTCTGAAGACCTTCTGCTGTCCAGCTCTCCCGGGGTTCCTTCTCTGAAGACCTTCTGCTGTCCAGCTCTCCCGGGGTTCCTTCTCTGAAAACCTTCTGCTGTCCAGCTCTCCCGGAGTTCCTTCTCTGAAGACCTTCTGCTGTCCAGCTCTCCTGGAAGTTCCTCCTCTGAAGACCTTCTGCTGTCCAGCTCTCCCGGGGTTCCTTCTCTGAAGACCTTCTGCTGTCCAGCTCTCCCGGGGTTCCTTCTCTGAAGACCTTCTGCTGTCCAGCTCTCCTGGAAGTTCCTCCTCTGAAGATTTTCTGCTGTCCAGCTCTCCCAGGGTTCCTTCTCTGAAGACCTTCTGCTGTCCAGCTCTCCCGGGGTTCCTTCTCTGAAGACCTTCTACTGTCCAGCTCTCCCGGGGTTCCTTCTCTGAAGACCTTCTTCTGTCCAGCTCTCCCGGGGTTCCTACTCTGAAGACCTTCTGCTGTCCAGCTCTCCCGGGGTTCCTTCTCTGAAGACCTTCTGCTGTCCAGCTCTCCCGGGGTTCCTACTCTGAAGACCTTCTGCTGTCCAGCTCTCCCGGGGTTCCTTCTCTGAAGACCTTCTGCTGTCCAGCTCTCCCGGGGTTCCTTCTCTCAAGACCTTCTGCTGTCCAGCTCTCCTGGAAGTTCCTCCTCTGAAGACCTTCTGCTGTCCAGCTCTCCTGGGGTTCCTTCTCTGAAGACCTTCTGCTGTCCATCTCTCCCGGGGTTCCTTCTCTCACGACCTTCTGCTGTCCAGCTCTCCTGGAAGTTCCTCCTCTGAAGACCTTCTGCTGTCCTGCTCTCCCGGGGTTCCTTCTCTGAAGACCTTCTACTGTCCAGCTCTCCTGGGGTTCCTTCTCTGAAGACCTTCTGCTGTCCAGCTCTCCTGGAGTTCCTTCTCTGAAGACCTTCTGCTGTCCAGCTCTCCCGGGGTTCCTTCTCTGAAGACCTTCTGCTGTCCAGCTCTCCCGGGGTTCCTTCTCTGAAGACCTTCTGCTGTCCAGCTCTCCCGGGGTTCCTTCTCTGAAGACCTTCTGCTGTCCAGCTCTCCTGGTGTTCCTTCTCTGAAGACCTTCTGCTGTCCAACTATCCCGGTGTTCCTTCTCTGAAGACCTTCTGCTGTCCAGCTCTCCCGGGGTTCCTACTCTGAAGACCTTCTACTGTCCAGCTCTCCTGGAAGTTCCTCCTCTGAAGACCTTCTGCTGTCCAGCTCTCCTGGAGTTCCTTCTCTGAAGACCTTCTACTGTCCAGATCTCCTGAGAGTTTCTTCTCTGAAGACCTTCTGCTGTCCAGCTCTCCTGGAGTTCCTTCTCTCAAGACCTTCTGCTGTCCAGATCTCCTGAGAGTTTCTTCTCTGAAGACCTTCTGCTGTCCAGCTCTCCTGGAGTTCCTTCTCTGAAGACCTTCTGCTGTCCAGCTCTCCTGGAGTTCCTTCTCTCAAGACCTTCTACTGTCCAGCTCTCCTGAGAGTTCCTTCTCTGAAGACCTTCTGCTGTCCAGCTCTCCTGGAGTTCCTTCTCTGAAGACCTTCTGCTGTCCAGCTCTTCTGGAGTTCCTTCTCTCAAGACCTTCTACTGTCCAGCTCTCCTGGAGTTCCTTCTCTCAAGACCTTCTGCTGTCCAGCTCTCCTGAGAGTTCCTTCTCTGAAGACCTTCTGCTGTCCAGCTCTCCTGGGAGTTCCTTCTCTGAAGACCTTCTACTGTCCAGCTCTCCCGGGGTTCCTTCTCTGAAGACCTTCTGCTGTCCAGCTCTCTCGGGGTTCCTTCTCTGAAGACCTTCTACTGTCCAGCTCTCCCAGGGTTCCTTCTCTGAAGACCTTCTGCTGTCCAGCTCTCCCGGGAGTTCCTTCTCTGAAGACCTTCTGCTGTCCAGCTCTCCCGGGAGTTCCTTCTCTGAAGACCTTCTACTGTCCAGCTCTCCTGGGAGTTCCTTCTCTCAAGACCTTCTACTGTCCAGCTCTCCCGGGGTTCCTTCTCTCAAGACCTTCTGCTGTCCAGCTCTCCTGGAGTTCCTTCTCTGAAGATCTTCTGCTATCCAGCTCTCCCGGGGTTCCTTCTCTGAAGACCTTCTGCTGTCCAGCTCTCCTGGGGTTCCTTCTCTGAAGACCTTCTGCTGTCCAGCTCTCCCGGGGTTCCTTCTCTGAAGACCTTCTGCTGTCCAGCTCTCCCGGGGTTCCTTCTCTCTAGACCTTCTGCTGTCCAGCTCTCCCGGGGTTCCTTCTCTGAAGACCTTCTGCTGTCCAGCTCTCCTGGAGTTCCTCCTCTGAAGACCTTCTGCTGTCCAGCTCTCCCGGGGTTCCTACTCTCAAGACCTTCTGCTGTCCAGCTCTCCCGGGGTTCCTTCTCTCAAGACCTTCTGCCGTCCAGCTCTCCCGCGGTTCCTTCTCTGAAGACCTTCTGCCGTCCAGCTCTCCCGCGGTTCCTTCTCTGAAGACCTTCTGCTGTCCAGCTCTCCCGGGGTTCCTTCTCTCAAGACCTTCTGCTGTCCAGCTCTCCCGGGGTTCCTTCTCTGAAGACCTTCTGCTGTCCAGCTCTCCTGGAGTTCCTCCTCTGAAGACCTTCTGCTGTCTAGCTCTCCCGGTGTTCCTTCTCTCAAGACCTTCTGCTGTCCAGCTCTCCCGGGGTTCCTTCTCTCAAGACCTTCTGCTGTCCAGCTCTCCTGGATTTCCTTCTCTCAAGACCTTCTGCTGTCCAGCTCTCCCGCGGTTCCTTCTCTGAAGACCTTCTGCTGTCCAGCTCTCCTGGAAGTTCCTTCTCTGAAGACTTCTGGGAGTTTCTTACCACTAATGTATTTACGAATAAATAACCAACGACGGTATAGTTCTAATACTTTGTTATATCAATGCCAGGAATACAAGACATACAGAACCTCCAGCTCAGTTAAAATACAGAAATAACATCATCATCATCGTCATCGTCTTCATCGTCGTCGTCACAGCTTCTTTCTTCTTCTTCGTCGTCTTGTGGATTTACTGTTGTAAACAAGGGAGGTAACTCTAAAAAAAAACTAACGTAATTCATTTATTTTTTTCAGTATTATTCTTGAAACACGATTTTTATCAAGTTTATAATTTTATTCAATCAAGTAAAATGATAATTTTGTAAACAAAAAAAAAAATTATAATAATATATATATGTATTTAGAAATAACTTATCCGACATCGTTGTCAAGTATTTGTCTATTTATTTTTTGTATTATTATTATTATCGCCGTCGTCGTCGTTTTGCTTAAAGTAAAATGGCAGAGTAAAGTTTACAGTAGCAACTAGGAATTTATTTATTTAAACTACGTTTAATTTAACGGGATTACGATGACTTCACGAAAGGTACTTATATATTCATTCGTTTAAGAGAAATAACTATTTTTTAAGTATATTATATATGTATTTCTTACCTGTTGTTATATATATTCGGACACTTTTAATAATAATTGGCGTTTCGTTGTTAAGGGTGAAACTAAAAACAACTTTGTACACATGTTTGTCACTTTCTCTACCAATAATTGTATTTATTATATGTGTTTATATTTTCATTCTCTAAGGATTCTATATATTATTTATGTCTATATTTTAATTCTGTAAACATTATATTAATATATTCATAGAGAAATAATAATAATATTTTTCGGTGATAATAAAAAAAAGTATAACTATATAACTAATTATATATATATATAAGAAAATATATATATATATGTGTTATGTTCCACCTGGTTCCTTACCACACTTCCTTTGTTGATGAAAAATGATGATATATATATATATATACGGTGTCCCAAAAATGTATACAAACTTTAATTACCTGTACTGGCAATATTTATTAGAACGCTGTTAAATTATGTATACAGTTTGTGGGGACATTCTGTATATATATATATATATATATATATATATATACATATATATATATATATATATATATATATATATCATCATCGTTTAACGTCCATATTCCACGCTTGCATGGGTCTGGACGGGAGTTTTCCCACTTGAGGCAAGAGTGGTTGTCTTGCTCGTATAGGACTGACTGGCGGGTTTTCTACGGCTGGATGCCCTTCCTAACACCAATCACGTTTACAGTGTGGAACTGGGGGGTTTTTACCGTCTTACCTACACGGCCACATTACAGCGTGGACTGTGTGTTTTTTTGTCGTGACACCTACACGCCCTCATTTGTTTCGGGCTGGATGTTGTGACACCAACATAACTTTACATTGAAAGGGGAGGTGGGACGGGGGTGTATTTTGTTAGAGATGCCTACTGACTAGTAGGTTTTACTTTGTACTTAGGTAAGGCGGGTCTTCTCTCTCTCTCTCTCTATATATATATATATATATATATATATATATATATATATATATATATAAAAATCAGGATGGATTCAGTTTGAAACTGGTCAAACTAGTACTCAATAGAGTACTCGATACTTGGAGTAGTAGAGTATGGTTATGTTAATCTGGATCCGACGGCGGAGCTCTTGCCATTTTAACAGCTGGTTCCACACACACACGTTTGGTTGGTTGGTTGGCAATAGATACATCCCTAGACTAAACGCACCTAGTATATTCATGTCAACATTGATAAAGTCCTGATTTCATATATCGATTGAGTTCCTAGCTATAATCGATATCTAATGAACACCATAGCAATACATATATTATTTATATACGAAGGTCGGCTGAAAAGTTGACAGGCTGACCAAGATATTCTCATGGAATGACCAAATGAGGTTTTATTTTTTCAACATAATCTCTGGAAAGAAACAATGCAGTTATTAATAAAAAGAGTTGAAATTAATACATGCAAGATTTCACAGCTCTAGTATCACTCCTTCATAGTCAGCCTATGAACTTTTAAGTCGACACTCGTAGGTTTGTTTGTTTTTTTTTTGTTTTTTCTTGGCTTTTGTAAATCATTTATTAGTTCTTCAAACTAAATATGGTACTGGTCTAGCCTGGTACCTAGTGATCCAGGCCCTGTTACCAAATGGTGCATAGCCTGGTACCAAATGGTCCATAGCCAGGTACCGGTCCATAGCCTGGTACCAAATGGTCCACAGCCTGGTACCGGTCCATGGCAGGTACCAGTCCGTGGTATGGTGGTTGGGGACTGCTAATATAGAGTATATTATATACCCAACACGCAGAATTCTACAGGTGATTCCTACATACATCAGTCAGGTCATGGACGGCCCCTGGTTTCATAGGTTCACAATCTGCCACAGTCAGGTCTCTGATGCCCCAGGGTTTCATCCATTACAATCTGCCACAGTCAGGTCTCTGATGCCCCGGGGTTTCATCCATCCACAATCTGCCACAGTCAGGTCTCTGATGCCCCGGGGTTTCATCCATCCACAATCTGCCACAGTCAGATCTCTGATGCCCCAGGGTTTCATCCATTCACAATCTGCCACAGTCAGGTCTCTGATGCCCCAGGGTTTCATCCATTCACAATCTGCCACAGTCAGGTCTCTGATGCCCCGGGGTTTCATCCATTCACAATCTGCCACAGTCAGGTCTCTGATGCCCCAGGGTTTCATCCATTCACAATCTGCCACAGTCAGGTCTCTGATGCCCCAGGGTTTCATCCATTCACAATCTGCCACAGTCAGGTCTCTGATGCCCCAGGGTTTCATCCATTCACAATCTGCCACAGTCAGGTCTCTGATGCCCCGGGGTTTCATCCATTCACAATCTGCCACAGTCAGGTCTCTGATGCCCCGGGGTTTCATCCATTCACAATCTGCCACAGTTAGGTCTCTGATGCCCCAGGGTTTCATCCATTCACAATCTGCCACAGTCAGGTCTCTGATGCCCCAGGGTTTCATCCACAATCTGCCACAGTCAGGTCTCTGATGCCCCAGGGTTTCATCCACAATCTGCCACAGTCAGGTCTCTGATGCCCCAGGGTTTCATCCATTCACAATCTGCCACAGTCAGGTCTCTGATGCCCCGGGGTTTCATCCATTACAATCTGCCACAGTCAGGTCTCTGATGCCCCGGGGTTTCATCCATTACAATCTGCCACAGTCAGGTCTCTGATGCCCCAGGGTTTCATCCATTCACAATCTGCCACAGTCAGGTCTCTGATGCCCCAGGGTTTCATCCATTCACAATCTGCCACAGTCAGGTCTCTGATGCCCCAGGGTTTCATCCACAATCTGCCACAGTCAGGTCTCTGATGCCCCAGGGTTTCATCCATTCACAATCTGCCACAGTCAGGTCTCTGATGCCCCAGGGTTTCATCCATTCACAATCTGCCACAGTCAGGTCTCTGATGCCCCGGGGTTTCATCCATTCACAATCTGCCACAGTCAGGTCTCTGATGCCCCGGGGTTTCATCCATTCACAATCTACCACAGTCAGGTCTCTGATGCCCCGGGGTTTCATCCATTCACAATCTGCCACAGTCAGGTCTCTGATGCCCCAGGGTTTCATCCACAATCTGCCACAGTCAGGTCTCTGATGCCCCAGGGTTTCATCCACAATCTGCCACAGTCAGGTCTCTGATGCCCCAGGGTTTCATCCATTCACAATCTGCCACAGTCAGGTCTCTGATGCCCCAGGGTTTCATCCATTCACAATCTGCCACAGTCAGGTCTCTGATGCCCCAGGGTTTCATCCACAATCTGCCACAGTCAGGTCTCTGATGCCCCAGGGTTTCATCCATTCACAATCTGCCACAGTCAGGTCTCTGATGCCCCGGGGTTTCATCCATTCACAATCTGCCACAGTCAGGTCTCTGATGCCCCAGGGTTTCATCCATTCACAATCTGCCACAGTCAGGTCTCTGATGCCCCAGGGTTTCATCCACAATCTGCCACAGTCAGGTCTCTGATGCCCCGGGGTTTCATCCATTCACAATCTGCCACAGTCAGGTCTCTGATGCCCCAGGGTTTCATCCACAATCTGCCACAGTCAGGTCTCTGATGCCCCAGGGTTTCATCCACAATCTGCCACAGTCAGGTCTCTGATGCCCCAGGGTTTCATCCATTCACAATCTGCCACAGTCAGGTCTCTGATGCCCCAGGGTTTCATCCACAATCTGCCACAGTCAGGTCTCTGATGCCCCAGGGTTTCATCCATTCACAATCTGCCACAGTCAGGTCTCTGATGCCCCAGGGTTTCATCCACAATCTGCCACAGTCAGGTCTCTGATGCCCCAGGGTTTCATCCATTCACAATCTGCCACAGTCAGGTCTCTGATGCCCCAGGGTTTCATCCACAATCTGCCACAGTCAGGTCTCTGATGCCCCAGGGTTTCATCCATTCACAATCTGCCACAGTCAGGTCTCTGATGCCCCAGGGTTTCATCCACAATCTGCCACAGTCAGGTCTCTGATGCCCCAGGGTTTCATCCATTCACAATCTGCCACAGTCAGGTCTCTGATGCCCCGGGGTTTCATCCATTCACAATCTGCCACAGTCAGGTCTCTGATGCCCCGGGGTTTCATCCATTCACAATCTGCCACAGTCAGGTCTCTGATGCCCCAGGGTTTCATTCACAATCTGCCACAGTCAGGTCTCTGATGCCCCAGGGTTTCATCCACAATCTGCCACAGTCAGGTCTCTGATGCCCCAGGGTTTCATCCACAATCTGCCACAGTCAGGTCTCTGATGCCCCAGGGTTTCATCCATTCACAATCTGCCACAGTCAGGTCTCTGATGCCCCGGGGTTTCATCCACAATCTGCCACAGTCAGGTCTCTGATGCCCCAGGGTTTCATCCACAATCTGCCACAGTCAGGTCTCTGATGCCCCAGGGTTTCATCCATTCACAATCTGCCACAGTCAGGTCTCTGATGCCCCAGGGTTTCATCCACAATCTGCCACAGTCAGGTCTCTGATGCCCCAGGGTTTCATCCATTCACAATCTGCCACAGTCAGGTCTCTGATGCCCCAGGGTTTCATCCACAATCTGCCACAGTCAGGTCTCTGATGCCCCAGGGTTTCATCCACAATCTGCCACAGTCAGGTCTCTGATGCCCCGGGGTTTCATCCATTCACAATCTGCCACAGTCAGGTCTCTGATGCCCCGGGGTTTCATCCACAATCTGCCACAGTCAGGTCTCTGATGCCCCGGGGTTTCATCCACAATCTGCCACAGTCAGGTCTCTGATGCCCCGGGGTTTCATCCACAATCTGCCACAGTCAGGTCTCTGATGCCCCAGGGTTTCATCCATTCACAATCTGCCACAGTCAGGTCTCTGATGCCCCGGGGTTTCATCCACAATCTGCCACAGTCAGGTCTCTGATGCCCCAGGGTTTCATCCACAATCTGCCACAGTCAGGTCTCTGATGCCCCAGGGTTTCATCCATTCACAATCTGCCACAGTCAGGTCTCTGATGCCCCGGGGTTTCATCCACAATCTGCCACAGTCAGGTCTCTGATGCCCCAGGGTTTCATCCACAATCTGCCACAGTCAGGTCTCTGATGCCCCAGGGTTTCATCCATTCACAATCTGCCACAGTCAGGTCTCTGATGCCCCGGGGTTTCATCCATTCACAATCTGCCACAGTCAGGTCTCTGATGCCCCAGGGTTTCATCCACAATCTGCCACAGTCAGGTCTCTGATGCCCCAGGGTTTCATCCACAATCTGCCACAGTCAGGTCTCTGATGCCCCAGGGTTTCATCCACAATCTGCCACAGTCAGGTCTCTGATGCCCCGGGGTTTCATCCATTCACAATCTGCCACAGTCAGATCTCTGATGCCCCGGGGTTTCATCCATTCACAATCTGCCACAGTCAGATCTCTGATGCCCCGGGGTTTCATCCATTCACAATCTGCCACAGTCAGGTCTCTGATGCCCCAGGGTTTCATCCACAATCTGCCACAGTCAGGTCTCTGATGCCCCAAGGTTTCATCCACAATCTGCCACAGTCAGGTCTCTGATGCCCCAGGGTTTCATCCACAATCTGCCACAGTCAGGTCTCTGATGCCCCAGGGTTTCATCCACAATCTGCCACAGTCAGGTCTCTGATGCCCCAGGGTTTCATCCACAATCTGCCACAGTCAGGTCTCTGATGCCCCAGGGTTTCATCCACAATCTGCCACAGTCAGGTCTCTGATGCCCCAGGGTTTCATCCACAATCTGCCACAGTCAGGTCTCTGATGCCCCAGGGTTTCATCCACAATCTGCCACAGTCAGGTCTCTGATGCCCCAGGGTTTCATCCACAATCTGCCACAGTCAGGTCTCTGATGCCCCAGGGTTTCATCCACAATCTGCCACAGTCAGGTCTCTGATGCCCCGGGGTTTCATCCATTCACAATCTGCCACAGTCAGATCTCTGATGCCCCGGGGTTTCATCCATTCACAATCTGCCACAGTCAGATCTCTGATGCCCCGGGGTTTCATCCATTCACAATCTGCCACAGTCAGGTCTCTGATGCCCCAGGGTTTCATCCACAATCTGCCACAGTCAGGTCTCTGATGCCCCAAGGTTTCATCCACAATCTGCCACAGTCAGGTCTCTGATGCCCCAGGGTTTCATCCACAATCTGCCACAGTCAGGTCTCTGATGCCCCAGGGTTTCATCCACAATCTGCCACAGTCAGGTCTCTGATGCCCCAGGGTTTCATCCACAATCTGCCACAGTCAGGTCTCTGATGCCCCAGGGTTTCATCCACAATCTGCCACAGTCAGGTCTCTGATGCCCCAGGGTTTCATCCACAATCTGCCACAGTCAGGTCTCTGATGCCCCAGGGTTTCATCCACAATCTGCCACAGTCAGGTCTCTGATGCCCCAGGGTTTCATCCACAATCTGCCACAGTCAGGTCTCTGATGCCCCAGGGTTTCATTCACAATCTGCCACAGTCAGGTCTCTGATGCCCCAGGGTTTCATCCACAATCTGCCACAGTCAGATCTCTGATGCCCCAGGGTTTCATCCATTCACAATCTGCCACAGTCAGGTCTCTGATGCCCCGGGGTTTCATCCATTACAATCTGCCACAGTCAGGTCTCTGATGCCCCGGGGTTTCATCCATTCACAATCTGCCACAGTCAGGTCTCTGATGCCCCGGGGTTTCATCCATTCACAATCTGCCACAGTCAGGTCTCTGATGCCCCGGGGTTTCATCCATTCACAATCTGCCACAGTCAGGTCTCTGATGCCCCGGGGTTTCATCCATTCACAATCTGCCACAGTCAGGTCTCTGATGCCCCAGGGTTTCATCCATTCACAATCTGCCACAGTCAGATCTCTGATGCCCCGGGGTTTCATCCATTCACAATCTGCCACAGTCAGATCTCTGATGCCCCGGGGTTTCATCCATTCACAATCTGCCACAGTCAGGTCTCTGATGCCCCAGGGTTTCATCCACAATCTGCCACAGTCAGGTCTCTGATGCCCCAGGGTTTCATCCACAATCTGCCACAGTCAGGTCTCTGATGCCCCAGGGTTTCATCCACAATCTGCCACAGTCAGGTCTCTGATGCCCCAGGGTTTCATCCACAATCTGCCACAGTCAGGTCTCTGATGCCCCAGGGTTTCATCCACAATCTGCCACAGTCAGATCTCTGATGCCCCAGGGTTTCATCCATTCACAATCTGCCACAGTCAGGTCTCTGATGCCCCGGGGTTTCATCCATTACAATCTGCCACAGTCAGGTCTCTGATGCCCCGGGGTTTCATCCATTCACAATCTGCCACAGTCAGGTCTCTGATGCCCCGGGGTTTCATCCATTACAATCTGCCACAGTCAGGTCTCTGATGCCCCGGGGTTTCATCCATTCACAATCTGCCACAGTCAGGTCTCTGATGCCCCGGGGTTTCATCCATTCACAATCTGCCACAGTCAGGTCTCTGATGCCCCAGGGTTTCATCCATTCACAATCTGCCACAGTTAGGTCTCTGATGCCCCGGGGTTTCATCCATTACAATCTGCCACAGTCAGGTCTCTGATGCCCCGGGGTTTCATCCATTACAATCTGCCACAGTCAGATCTCTGATGCCCCGGGGTTTCATCCATTACAATCTGCCACAGTTAGGTCTCTGATGCCCCGGGGTTTCATCCATTCACAATCTGCCACAGTCAGGTCTCTGATGCCCCGGGGTTTCATCCATTACAATCTGCCACAGTCAGGTCTCTGATGCCCCGGGGTTTCATCCATTCACAATCTGCCACAGTCAGGTCTCTGATGCCCCAGGGTTTCATCCATTACAATCTGCCACAGTCAGGTCTCTGATGCCCCAGGGTTTCATCCATTACAATCTGCCACAGTTAGGTCTCTGATGCCCCAGGGTTTCATCCATTACAATCTGCCACAGTTAGGTCTCTGATGCCCCAGGGTTTCATCCATTACAATCTGCCACAGTCAGGTCTCTGATGCCCCAGGGTTTCATCCATTCACAATCTGCCACAGTCAGGTCTCTGATGCCCCGGGGTTTCATCCATTACAATCTGCCACAGTCAGGTCTCTGATGCCCCAGGGTTTCATCCATTCACAATCTGCCACAGTCAGGTCTCTGATGCCCCGGGGTTTCATCCATTCACAATCTGCCACAGTCAGGTCTCTGATGCCCCAGGGTTTCATCCATTCACAATCTGCCACAGTCAGGTCTCTGATGCCCCGGGGTTTCATCCATTACAATCTGCCACAGTCAGGTCTCTGATGCCCCGGGGTTTCATCCACTCACAATCTGCCACAGTCAGGTCTCTGATGCCCCGGGGTTTCATCCATTCACAATCTGCCACAGTCAGGTCTCTGATGCCCCGGGGTTTCATCCATTCACAATCTGCCACAGTCAGGTCTCTGATGCCCCAGGGTTTCATCCATTCACAATCTGCCACAGTCAGGTCTCTGATGCCCCGGGGTTTCATCCATTACAATCTGCCACAGTCAGGTCTCTGATGCCCCAGGGTTTCATCCATTCACAATCTGCCACAGTCAGGTCTCTGATGCCCCGGGGTTTCATCCATTACAATCTGCCACAGTCAGGTCTCTGATGCCCCGGGGTTTCATCCATTCACAATCTGCCACAGTCAGGTCTCTGATGCCCCAGGGTTTCATCCATTCACAATCTGCCACAGTCAGGTCTCTGATGCCCCGGGGTTTCATCCATTCACAATCTGCCACAGTCAGGTCTCTGATGCCCCGGGGTTTCATCCATTCACAATCTGCCACAGTCAGGTCTCTGATGCCCCAGGGTTTCATCCATTCACAATCTGCCACAGTCAGGTCTCTGATGCCCCGGGGTTTCATCCATTCACAATCTGCCAGTCAGGTCTCTGATGCCCCGGGGTTTCATCCATTCACAATCTGCCACAGTCAGGTCTCTGATGCCCCGGGGTTTCATCCATTCACAATCTGCCACAGTCAGGTCTCTGATGCCCCGGGGTTTCATCCATTCACAATCTGCCACAGTCAGGTCTCTGATGCCCCGGGGTTTCATCCATTCACAATCTGCCACAGTCAGGTCTCTGATGCCCCGGGGTTTCATCCATTCACAATCTGCCACAGTCAGGTCTCTGATGCCCCGGGGTTTCATCCATTACAATCTGCCACAGTCAGGTCTCTGATGCCCCGGGGTTTCATCCATTCACAATCTGCCACAGTCAGGTCTCTGATGCCCCGGGGTTTCATCCATTCACAATCTGCCACAGTCAGGTCTCTGATGCCCCGGGGTTTCATCCATTCACAATCTGCCACAGTCAGGTCTCTGATGCCCCGGGGTTTCATCCATTCACAATCTGCCACAGTCAGGTCTCTGATGCCCCGGGGTTTCATCCATTACAATCTGCCACAGTCAGGTCTCTGATGCCCCGGGGTTTCATCCATTCACAATCTGCCACAGTCAGGTCTCTGATGCCCCGGGGTTTCATCCATTCACAATCTGCCACAGTCAGGTCTCTGATGCCCCAGGGTTTCATCCATTACAATCTGCCACAGTTAGGTCTCTGATGCCCCGGGGTTTCATCCATTACAATCTGCCACAGTCAGGTCTCTGATGCCCCGGGGTTTCATCCATTCACAATCTGCCACAGTCAGGT
Organism: Eledone cirrhosa; assembly: GCA_964016885.1. Taxonomy (NCBI): domain Eukaryota; kingdom Metazoa; phylum Mollusca; class Cephalopoda; order Octopoda; family Eledonidae; genus Eledone; species Eledone cirrhosa. The sequence continues at coordinate 43,509,368 of OZ024748.1, forward strand.
CTCTGATGCCCCGGGGTTTCATCCATTCACAATCTGCCACAGTCAGGTCTCTGATGCCCCAGGGTTTCATCCATTACAATCTGCCACAGTTAGGTCTCTGATGCCCCAGGGTTTCATCCATTACAATCTGCCACAGTTAGGTCTCTGATGCCCCAGGGTTTCATCCATTACAATCTGCCACAGTTAGGTCTCTGATGCCCCGGGGTTTCATCCATTACAATCTGCCACAGTCAGGTCTCTGATGCCCCGGGGTTTCATCCATTCACAATCTGCCACAGTCAGGTCTCTGATGCCCCAGGGTTTCATCCATTACAATCTGCCACAGTTAGGTCTCTGATGCCCCGGGGTTTCATCCATTACAATCTGCCACAGTCAGGTCTCTGATGCCCCGGGGTTTCATCCATTCACAATCTGCCACAGTCAGGTCTCTGATGCCCCGGGGTTTCATCCATTCACAATCTGCCACAGTCAGGTCTCTGATGCCCCAGGGTTTCATCCATTACAATCTGCCACAGTTAGGTCTCTGATGCCCCAGGGTTTCATCCATTACAATCTGCCACAGTTAGGTCTCTGATGCCCCAGGGTTTCATCCATTACAATCTGCCACAGTCAGGTCTCTGATGCCCCAGGGTTTCATCCATTACAATCTGCCACAGTCAGGTCTCTGATGCCCCAGGGTTTCATCCATTACAATCTGCCACAGTTAGGTCTCTGATGCCCCAGGGTTTCATCCATTACAATCTGCCACAGTCAGGTCTCTGATGCCCCAGGGTTTCATCCATTACAATCTGCCACAGTTAGGTCTCTGATGCCCCAGGGTTTCATCCATTACAATCTGCCACAGTTAGGTCTCTGATGCCCCAGGGTTTCATCCATTACAATCTGCCACAGTTAGGTCTCTGATGCCCCAGGGTTTCATCCATTCACAATCTGCCACAGTCAGGTCTCTGATGCCCCAGGGTTTCATCCATTACAATCTGCCACAGTTAGGTCTCTGATGCCCCAGGGTTTCATCCATTACAATCTGCCACAGTTAGGTCTCTGATGCCCCGGGGTTTCATCCATTACAATCTGCCACAGTCAGGTCTCTGATGCCCCGGGGTTTCATCCATTCACAATCTGCCACAGTCAGGTCTCTGATGCCCCGGGGTTTCATCCATTACAATCTGCCACAGTTAGGTCTCTGATGCCCCGGGGTTTCATCCATTCACAATCTGCCACAGTCAGGTCTCTGATGCCCCGGGGTTTCATCCATTCACAATCTGCCACAGTCAGGTCTCTGATGCCCCGGGGTTTCATCCATTACAATCTGCCACAGTTAGGTCTCTGATGCCCCGGGGTTTCATCCATTCACAATCTGCCACAGTCAGGTCTCTGATGCCCCGGGGTTTCATCCATTACAATCTGCCACAGTCAGGTCTCTGATGCCCCGGGGTTTCATCCATTCACAATCTGCCACAGTCAGGTCTCTGATGCCCCGGGGTTTCATCCATTACAATCTGCCACAGTTAGGTCTCTGATGCCCCGGGGTTTCATCCATTCACAATCTGCCACAGTCAGGTCTCTGATGCCCCGGGGTTTCATCCATTACAATCTGCCACAGTCAGGTCTCTGATGCCCCAGGGTTTCATCCATCCACAATCTGCCACAGTTAGGTCTCTGATGCCCCGGGGTTTCATCCATTCACAATCTGCCACAGTCAGGTCTCTGATGCCCCGGGGTTTCATCCATTACAATCTGCCACAGTCAGGTCTCTGATGCCCCGGGGTTTCATCCATTCACAATCTGCCACAGTCAGGTCTCTGATGCCCCAGGGTTTCATCCATTACAATCTGCCACAGTCAGGTCTCTGATGCCCCGGGGTTTCATCCATTCACAATCTGCCACAGTCAGGTCTCTGATGCCCCGGGGTTTCATCCATTACAATCTGCCACAGTTAGGTCTCTGATGCCCCGGGGTTTCATCCATTCACAATCTGCCACAGTCAGGTCTCTGATGCCCCGGGGTTTCATCCATTCACAATCTGCCACAGTCAGGTCTCTGATGCCCCAGGGTTTCATCCATTACAAGCTGCCAATCTTTCTAGGTCAATAATCTAAATCCAACATTAGTTTCATCTGTTTCTATTTTTCTTTACTGACTTCTGTTGTAATAATATAACAATGTAAACATTGTTTAATCTACAAACATAACAAAGATGGATTCCAGATAATCATGGATGGTGATTGATGGGTGAAGAAGGGCTAGGAAATCTCAGTAGAACGAAGCCATAGTACAGGTAGACCAAATAAGATCTGGGCAGAGAGGAGACTGTGTTGGTGTGGGCATGTGATAAACATGGATTATGATTTATGGGTGAAGAAGTGCCAGGAAATCTGAGTAGAAGGAAGCCACAGTAGAGGAAGAGCAAGAAATAGCTGGGCGGAGATGGTGACGGTTGATCTCATATCGCTGAGACTCACAGAGTAGATGATGAAGGAACATGGCAAGATGATGGATGCTGGGTGAAGAAATGCCAGGAAATCCCAGTGGAGGAAAGCTGCAGTAGAGGTAAACTGAGCAATAGGTGGTGAGAGCAGACCATAAATTGCTGAGATGCACAGAGGAGACGGCAAAGGAATGCCCAAGTGGAGAGATGCTTTGCTGAGAAGGACCTGTCCAACCCATGCAAGCGTGGAAAAGCGAGGATGATGATGAACTGTATTAGATATCTATTCTAGTTGATAAGGTTTTTGTAACAATATGGTTGTAGTAAAAACAGAGTTTTACTATTTTTTTTACCTGAAAGCTTCCCTTTCAAAAACTAACAGTGGAACAAAGAAAGAATAACAAAAAATATAAATACTAATCAAACAATGTATGAAGCTGTTAAGGAGAACAAACAATACATTGACCGTTTATCTTGCTTTGAACTGTTTCTGCCACACATTTGAAAAGGGGGTAATAACCCTGAAATATCATGTTGAACTTCTCTCGGTGAAACAATAAAATGTTGTAGTTTACTGGTAATCTTTGTTTTGTTGTTATTACTTTTGTCCTAATATTTCAGGACTGAAAATTCCCTTCATCAGAGTATAAGGGACTTTGTTCTGTTTCATTTGTCATCACCCTTTATATATTTCTACTCCATTATACCGGCTTTCTGAAACTTATCAGTCTTTTATTACATATTTCACAATGCTTCGTATTAACTAAATGTTTCTTAATTTTGATTGTAATTTTTATTTTTATTTTTACAGTCTCGTTTAATGAATGACACATGGAGCTCTGAAGAACTGAAACATGCTCTGAAGGTCTGTATTATAATATTTCAGGTCTATTACCCTCTTTTCAAATGTGGGACTGAAACAGTTCAAAGCAAGATGAAAGATTTATGTGTTATTAGTAAAATATATTTCCTATGAGTGAATGTAGTTATCTAAATAAAAGTCTCCTTTTAATCATCTTTACTTGTGTAAAGTTTTAGTTTTGGTCTTGATACTCCAAGGACAGAGTCTATTTTGTTAGACATTGTCACCCCAAATAGACCAGCAGTACTCATTGTAGAGGTCGAAACTTTAAATGTTCATTTTACCAGCTGATGTCCACAGAATTTTGTATATCAGTTCTACAATGATGCTATTAGGCAAATACTCAAGTTTCGGCCTAATACCAACTCATTCAGTTTGCCATTTTTAAATGTATTGTCAGTGAATGATAGTTTTTGGTACAAATGAAAGCATTTTATTTTTTTGTCTTACATTTGAGTTCCATGAATTTTAGATAAAAAGTTTAGAATGATTTTAATGAATTTTAGCATTTGTGTGTGACAGACGGACACAAAGTTTGTATATTTATTATAATATAGATTGTTTGTATCCTGTCAGTGTGTTACACAGTTTCTGTTCTGGTTCTTTCTATGTGTAATATGTGTTAATGACTTAAGAATATTTCTATTGCCAGGATGATGCAAAGAAAGGGACAAGTGAAAGGTCAGCTTCCAAAAGTAGAAGACATAATAAAGATAAGGTAAATAGTTCTTTTGTTTTTTTTTACAATGGTTGACTGACGGGCTTCTGAGCAGTTTCTGTCTACCAAAGTTCACCTTACAAGTCATTAGTCAACCTGAGGCTACAGTAGGTGCCATATAGTGGGACTGAACCTAAAAACCCTTTCATCACAGTCATATGTCTACCTATACTATATCATCATCATCATCATCCAGTTTTTGATTATGCAGGACACAATTAAGCCCGAAGTAGAGGTGAGTCCTACCTGACAACGATCCTTTGCAACCCATTCCATGTGTTTCTGTCTCACTTAGGCCAGGCCAAGCCTAGCTTAATCCCGACAGACATCCTCCATCCAAAGTCCTTTTTGGTCTTCCTGGTCTTCTACTGCCTTTTGGGTTGACATTCATCATTTATTGATCCAATATTGTAAAACCCCTTCATTACGTTGTCGTGTCTTACCTGTATTATATTGATCCAATATTGTAAAACCCCTTCATTACGTTGTTGTGTCTTACCTGTATTATATTGATCCAATATTGTAAAACCCCTTCATTACGTTGTTGTGTCTTACCTGTATTATATTGATCCAATATTGTAAAACCCCTTCATTACGTTGTCGTGTCTTACCTGTATTATATTGATCCAATATTGTAAAACCCCTTCATTACGTTGTTGTGTCTTACCTGTATTATATTGATCCAATATTGTAAAACCCCTTCATTACGTTGTCGTGTCTTACCTGTATTATATTGATCCAATATTGTAAAACCCCTTCATTACGTTGTTGTGTCTTACCTGTATTATATTGATCCAATATTGTAAAACCCCTTCATTACGTTGTCGTGTCTTACCTGTATTATATTGATCCAATATTGTAAAACCCCTTCATTACGTTGTTGTGTCTTACCTGTATTATATTGATCCAATATTGTAAAACCCCTTCATTACGTTGTTGTGTCTTACCTGTATTATATTGATCCAATATTGTAAAACCCCTTCATTACGTTGTCGTGTCTTACCTGTATTATATTGATCCAATATTGTAAAACCCCTTCATTACGTTGTCGTGTCTTACCTGTATTATATTGATCCAATATTGTAAAACCCCTTCATTACGTTGTCGTGTCTTACCTGTATTATATTGATCCAATATTGTAAAACCCCTTCATTACGTTGTTGTGTCTTACCTGTATTATATTGATC
>OZ024748.1:43524562-43617062 GCA_964016885.1 Eledone cirrhosa
GGCAAAGTCGAGGTAAATAACATCTGTGTTGTATCCATTCTCTAGATTTTCTAGGATTTGGTCATGGTGTGCCAGTAGTTGGGAAAGACATGATCTACCTAACCTGAATCCATGCTGATTGCAATTCATCAGATTGTTGGATTCCAGGAACTCAGCCAGTTTTCCACGAACTATTCTTTCGAGGACCTTGATAATGTGTGATGTCAGTGAGATTGGTCGGTAGTTCTTTGGTTTTGATTTGCTGTCCCCTTTATGTATTGGAGTTATGTGTGCTTCTTTACATGTATTTGGTATTTTGCCATTCTCCATAGATTCCTTCCATATCATGTAAAGGGGTTTCAACAATTGTACCTTGCAGTTTTTAAGTATCATGGCATTGAAACCATCAGGCCCCACAGCCGAGTGCATGGAGAGCTTGTCTATGGCTCTTTCTATGTCTTCTGGGTTGAAATCAATGTCGGATAGGGTAGGTTTAGTATGGTCGATATCCTTGAAGAATTCTCCTGGGTCATGGATCTTCATGGTTTTAGATGGCTCACTGAAGACACTTTCATACTGTTGGCCCAACATTTCTGCCATTTCAATAGGGTTATTCACTACATCCCCATTTTGTCTCTGGAGAGGTCCTATTGTTGACTTGGTATTCGAGTATTTCTTTGCAAAACTGTAGAAACATTTTGGATTTTTCTTGATGTTTTCTATGGCTCTCTTTTCTGCATTGTTATGTTCTTCATCATAGTGTTGTTTTAGATTGTCTTCTAATCTGTATATTTGGTCAAGGACTTTCTGTAGTTCATGTTTTGATGTCAGCTTAGATGTTTTGTTTCTTAGTCTTGACCTTTTGCGCATCAGGATCTTTCGCTCCCGTGGTACAGGTTTTTTTGTAGATTTGGTTTTCTTAAGAGGAATATTTTTTGCACATATTTCTTTGATCTTGTTTAAGAATTTCTTGTGTTTATCTGGCCCAGTAAGGTAGAGATCCCAGTCAATGATTTGTAACTGGTTGTTAATAGTTTCCCAATTTGCCTGGTGATAATCATACCTGCATAGCTTTGGCATGTCCTTTTGTTTAAGAGTTGTGGCATTGGGCTCATTACCAATGTGTAAATGCATTTCAATAATATTGTGGTCTGAAAGGATTGTTGGGGTTGAGTGAAGGTCAAATAGCGTGTCCTCGTTGTTGGTGAAAACCAAGTCGATCGTATTATTATTTCTAGTTGCTTCTGTCATCATTTGTTTGAGGTATAATTTCTCTGTGACTTCCAACAGTTTGGCTGCCTGTATTTGTTCAGCTTTTGTCCCCAGTTTTAGTATGTGTCCATGTGGCTAGATGATGTTAGGGAAGTTGAAGTCACCAAGGAGGATAATGTCTGGCATTGGACTCACCATGTTTCCCAGAATTTGTTGCAGCTTTGTCAGTGGCTCAGTGAAGGATAATGTTGGGCTGTTTAGCGGTCTGTACATTATTGTTACAACTGTATTAAGTTGGATGATTTTTATGCACAGCAGGTTGCAGTAGGCATTTGATTCATTGACAAGTTCTATGCATGCATAGGTATCATGGATATACATGATAACGCCCCCATGGGATCTGCCTTGTCTATCACATCTGAAGATGTTGAATCCATTGATTGAGATTTCGCTGTTGCGGATGTTTTCGTTGAGATGACTTTCAGTAATTCCAATTATTTTGGAGTTGTTTTCTGTTGCTAATTCTTCCAAGAAAGGGACTTTACACTGTTTTGTTTTCGGATAAAGACCCTGGATCTATATATATATGTATATACATATATATATATGTATATGTGTATATATATATATGTATATATATATATATATATATATATGTGTGTGTGTGTATGTGAATGTGTCTGTTAACACCTGGAATATAGCTTAAGAGAAACATGACAATAAGGAGAGGCACCCAATATTTTGAACTGGTTTATAGAATTCTCTTGGCCTTTGTCACTCTAAGTAGAACTTTAAAGAATTAGCTTTTAAAGAATTTCCCTTTTCTTTAAACCCATCAACCATGACCGACCTCCAACGATCTTATAGACACCTGAAATGTAGGCATTGTTGGCTTAAGAGAAACTTAAAAATAAGGAGTGGCACCCCATTTTGAACTTGTTTATAGAATTCTTTCTGCTTTTGTCACTCTAAATATAAATTATAGCCTTAAAGAATTAGCTTTTAATGAATTCCCTTTTCTATCAACTAATGACCTCCACCCATCCCACTCCCTACCCTCTCCTACCACCTGAAAAGATATAAATACCACAACATTTATTTTTGACAGCCAGATTCCTGATGATTTCTAAAGAATGAAACAGTTCTAGTCCTGTAGAATCTCATCTCTCTCTCTATATATATATACATAGAAGCAAAGGGATATTTAATTTGTTGGTAAATCAACAAATATATATATATATATAAATATATATATATATTTATAACTGATTCGAAGCACTCAACAGATTTTCTGGAGTATAATATCAATGATATTTAGAAATGGAAACTATATTTATAAAACCATATTTATTCTATTATATACATTTCAAGGGTACCAAAACTTTGGTATGCTCTCATCAGATATCCAGGTAAAACTTGAACCGTGAAGGTCTCGTTCCTGGCTATGTCAATATTCATAAAACAAACTTTGTATTTTATCTGATGAAAGCGTACCAAAGTCTTTTGGTACCCTTGAAATATATATAATAGAAAAAATATGGTTTTATAAATATAGTTTCCATTTATTAATATCATTGTATATATATATATATATATATATATATATATATATATATATATATATATATATAATATAGAGCGTATGTTGGTTAAATTCCTGAAAACTGTAGAGTGCTCAACTAATTGGCACTATATATATATATAAATTAAAATGAAGAATTAGAAATAGAAGCCAGGACTATCCATCATCAGTGGTCTACTAGCCATCATAGGTATTTCTTCGCATTAAAGACCAGATACCTCAAGCTAGGGCAATACAATAACTAAAATAAGTTATTGGGATAAAAAGAGTTGGGTGGAGAAAGAGAGACAGGTAAACAAACAGGAATGGTGAGGCAACGTAAAGAGAGGAAAACATGAGAAAATCAAGTCAATGATTCATTTGAACATAAGAACTTGCGAATATTGAGGAGAAGACAAAAGACACATCTTAACCGTGGGAAAGTAAGCGAGGATAGAATTTTGCACGGTGTGAGAAGATGGAGGAAGTGAGAGAGAGTGAGTGAGTGAGTGAAAGTGTGAGGAAGAGGCTAGCCGAGAGAGGGTGACAAGCAGAGGGGGTGAATGAAAGTAAGAGGGAGAAGGAGAGAGAAAGGGGATAGCAGTAAGGGAAGAGAAAAATATATATATATATATATATATAAGCAATAGGGATATTCATTTGGTTGGTAATTCAACAAATATAAATGTTTATAACTGATTCAGAGCACTCAACAGGTTTTCTGGAGTATAATATTCAATGATATTAAATAAATGGAAACTATATTTATAAAAGCATATTTATTCTATTATATATATTTCAAGGGTACCAAAAGACTTTGGTATGCTTTCATCAGATAAAATACAAAGTTTGTTTTATAAATGTTGACATAGCCAAGGAACATACATACCTTAACGGTTATAAAGTTTTCCTTGGATAGTTTTCCAAGGAAAACTTCAACCGTTAAGTATGTTCCTTGGCTATGTCAAAATTTATAAAACAAACTTTGTATTTTATCTGATGAAAGCATACCAAAGTCTTTTGGTACCCTTGAAATATATATAATAGAATAAATATGGTTTTATAAATATAGTTTCCATTTATTTAATATCATTGAATTATATATATATATATATATATACATATACATATATATATACATATACATATATATATATATATATATAATTTTTTTACTACTGTCACACAGTAATACAGAGTACCCGACCTCCCATGGGTACAAGCCGAAGCTGAAGCATATAGACAATATGCCCACATACCCCCCACCACAAGGTGGTCGTAGAGGTGCCACGGCAAAAAAGCACCCAGCCCACACTGTAAAGTGGACGTGTAGGCGCCACGAAAAAGCACCCAGCACTCACTGTAAATGAGGTTGGTGTTAGGAAGGGCATCCAGCTGTAGAAATCAAGCCAAATCAGTTCCTGTATGAGCAAGAAAAGGTCAGCCGACCAGACACTGCCCACAACAGGACAACCCGTCTAACCCATGCTAGCGTGGAAGAACGGACGTAAAACGGTGATGATGATGATGATGATGAATCCAACCTATGCAAGTGTGGAAAAACAGGCTTAAAAACGATGATGATGGTGATATATATAATATACATATATGTATGGATGGATAGATGGAGAAAGAGAGATAGTACTGTCTGGTCTATAAGGTTATGTCAAACTTTTTCTAGCTGGGAAAACGGATGTTAAATGATGATGATGATGATAATAGTGATGATAATGATGGTGGTGATGATGATGATTGTGTGCGTACATGTGTGTCTGCCTTTAAAGAGACATTAACGTGAAGTTTGTGTTTTGGTATTTAACAGGATGATAACATGAGCCAATTATTACAACAGGAAGACACAAATATTTATGTTAAGGTAATTATGTCTAATCCACCAGCAATATTATTAATTCTATCTATCTATCTATCTATCTATCTATCTATCTATCTATCTATTTATCTATCTATCTATCTATCTATCTATCTATCTGTCTATACATATCTATCTATCTATCTATCTGGGATGGACACGTTTTAAACTTGCTCGGTAAATTTTGTTTAAATTTCTTTAGAAATTCGTCATTCTGAAATTTTATTTTTACATCAATTTGTAGAGGGACTGACAGGTCAAATTTTGATCTGGTCAGTCTCCCAAAATATTGTGTCCTTCAGAGCAAAAACATCCAACATATTTTCGAAAAAATATTAATTCCTGGTTATTATTCTTAATTTCTGATGTCACATGGTGTAGTGGTTAGGGTGCTGCACTCATGATTGTAAGGTCTTCAGTTCGATTCCCAAACCAGGCAGCAGTTTGTGTCCTTGAGCAAGACACTTTTTTTTTTTTTTTTGTTTTAATAATTTTTATTTCTGTTCTTGTTGTCAGGAATCAAAGAAAGAAAAACATGAAAAAAAATCTAGAAATCACGATACGTCCGAAACGGTAAATTGGAATTACGATAGTAATTGAAGTTACAGTATATAATTAAATATAAGCTGACCCCTCTATTTTATGTCTGAGGATATAAACTGACACCACTATTTTATGTCTATACTCAAATATAAGCTGACCCCACTATTTTATGTCTGAGAGGTGGGTAAAAATCCAAACCCTATTTACATAGAAATTGAAGTTGATGGAAATCGTCAAAATATTGACCCCGAATATAACCTGACCCGTTTCCACCATCGATTTTTTGGGGGTTATATATTTCTCAGCCAATATTCAAGTATATATGGTGATAAGAAGAAGCAGAGAAATGGGTGTTGCAGTTAGCCCTACCTTCCCATTCTACCATCAAACGTTTTCATCACATATTCCTCACCTTATATTCAAGTATGTACAGTATTTAGTTGCTTATGGTTCACTGAGTCAATATTTTATAATTGGTTCTTTCTTTTCTTTCTTTTCTGAAACAACAGCGGCATCATGACAAAACTGTGAAACATAACAGCCACAATGTTGATAAAAGTCCAAAACAGCGACAGTCTGAAGAATCTCATCGGTCATCAAAGAAGAAACATGAGTCTAAGGAAGTTAATTCTTCAGTCAAACAAGATTTACAGGAAAATAAAGTAAGACATTGAAATTATTTGAAAATCATTAGAAACATCATCATTATCTTCATTGTTTTTACGACCATTTTTCCATGTTGGACGGGTCCTTCTCAGCACAGCATCTCTCCACTCATCGCATTCTTTTGAAGTTGACTTTGGCAAGATTTCAACTCAGAATGTAAAGAACCAGAACAAATACCGAAATAGAATTTTATCTGACGTTTAACCTATTCTGCCAATCCACCACCAAATTTGGTATTAAAATTTCTTGTGCAGAAGTTAGAAAGAAACGAACGTGTGATGTTAGTCTGCTTAAACTATGGATGAAAGAGGAGTTTAGATAAATAAATTAAAAAAACCTGGGTATAAGAGGAATTAGTTGCACAGTTTTAGAGAGAATGTTGTAATGGTACGGGTATGTAATGGTACAGGTATATAATGGTACAGGTATGGAATAGTACAGTTATGTAATGGTACAGGTATGGAATGGTACAGGCATTTAATGGTACAAGTATGGAATGGTACAGGTATGGCATGGTACAGGTATATAATGGTACAGGTATGTAATGGTACAGGTATGGAATGTGTATGGATGATGACTGTTGGGTGAAGAAGTGGCAGGAAGATGTGGTAGAGGTTGACCAAGTAAGACTTGAGCAGCAGTGGTGAAAGGGGATCTCAGGATGTTGAACCTTAAAATGGAGATAACTAAGGAAGGTTGTAGTGGAGAGGACTGGTAGAACCCATGCAAGCATAGAAAAATGGATGTAGAAATGATGATGATGATGTCAATAATAAGAGATTGTATTTTAATGTTTTATCAACAGTTGTGAACATCTGCATCTTTATTTTACAAATATCGTTTTCAAATCTATTTTGTCTTTTTTACAGAGAGAAACTGAGAAAAAACTCAAGAAACACAAAGAATCTGCCAAAAAACATGAAGAAGTAAATTTTCTTTTATTTTGATAAAACAAAACAAAAACTAATAATATTTGATGTAAAAATGGTTTTGCAAATATTCATGAAATATATAAAGTTGGATATTTTGTCAGCTAATTTCTTCTCACAATATGAAACCAATTTCATATTTGCTTGCCTTGTGTTTGTATACAGAATGGTCAGGTCTTTGATACTGGTTGGTACGTTAATTTGTTAACAACAACAGGTGACTGATAAAATGACAAGTCAGTCAATCATATTGGTGGCCTCCCCACAGCTCCAGTGGACAGAATGGAGAAGGCGTTACCCCAGAGGACGGCAAGGGAGACGTACTGGAAAAGCCATTCCAACTCGCGAGGCTCACACCTGCGGCTGGCCAGTTCAGCGCCTATGGTGGTGAGTAGGGAGGTAGCCCTGGGGCCGAGGACACCAGAAGTCTCCACTGCTACAGGTAGCCAGCTCTGCACTTATGGTGGTGAGTAGGGAGGTAGCCCTAGGGCCGAGTATATCAGAAGTCTCCACTGCCAAGGGTACGGCTACAAACCTGTCGGAGAACGACCGGTATTTGGAGAGTTTTGTGGCTATAATTTAGATGCCTCGTTAAGTTATGCATCTCAGCTAATTATCAGTATCTTCCACAGTCAGAAATATCCAAGAAAAGAGAGAAAGACAAGAAAGACTCCAAGTCAAAAAATTACAAATATGATGAAGTAAGTGAAATAAATATAATAAAATGTTAACCCATGCTAGCGTGGAAGATGGACGTTAAACGAAGATGATGATGATTTTATTTTAAATTAGGTAAAGACCTGTTAAAGCAGTGAATTCTCAGAGTCGTTAGAACATTGGATAAAATGGTTTCAGGTATTTGTTCCGGCTCTCTGAGTTAAAATCTCACCGAGGTCAACTTTGTCTTTCATCCATTTGAGGTTGATAAAAAAAGTACCAGTCAAATACTGGGGTCGATTCTATTCTTTCTCTATATCTCTTTCTTATTTCCACCCTCTCACTTTCTATCCTTCTCTGGAAGAAATCTGCTATATTCAGGCCTGGGGAGGAGATGGACTCCACCAGCTTTTAAAATGTCCTAAGATGCGTCGTATGTCAATACAATGCCTCTACGACACCATAATAAGAACCTTTAACGCCTAATGGAGACGTAGGAGTGCCATATTGACACATGGCATGTCTTGGGTATTTTAAACATGGCAGTGCCTAACCCTCTCAAGGTTGGAACACAACTGATTTCTTCCAGAGAAACACAGGGGAAGAACTGGCTCCCACTACTGGTGCTGTGTTTCTTGACCTTGAAAGAATGAAAGGCAAAGTTGACCTTGGCTTTGGCAGAATCGGTAGAGCGTCAGACACCATGCTTTACAGCATAGATTTATGGCCCTTTACGTTCTGAGTTCAAATCCCGCCGAGGTTAACTTTGCCTTTCATACTTACGGGGTCGATAAAATAAAGTACCAGTAATGCACTGGGATAATTGCTAGCCTTGTGCCAAAAGTAGAAACAATTATTTGAACTCAGAGCACGATAAGCCAGAACAGCATTCCAACTATAACGTACCCCAAGTATGTCTGATGATTCATCTTGATACACCCTGTGTAATAATATAGGTCATTGTGGTGTCATTGCAGAGTAACGAGAAAAAAATGAAAGAAGAAAGAAGGAAAGAACATTCTGATGTATTGGTAAGTAGTTTAATAGATTAATAGACTGACCTGTGCTAGGTGGGAACTGGACATTACATGTAGGTGGTGTCAGACTGACCTGTGGTAGCTGGGGAACTGGACATTACATGATGGTGGTGACAGACTGACCTGTGGTAGCTGGGGAACTGGACATTACATGATGGTGGTGACAGACTGACCTGTGGTAGCTGGGGAACTGGACATTACATGATGGTTGAAGACTGACCTGTGCTAGCTGGGAACTCGACATTACATGATGGTGGTGTCAGACTGACCTGTGGTAGCTGGGGAACTGGACATTACATGATGGTTGAAGACTGACCTGTGGTAGCTGGGGAACTGGACATTACATGATGGTGGTGACAGACTGACCTGTGGTAGCTGGGGAACTGGACATTACATGATGGTGGTGACAGACTGACCTGTGCTAGGTGGGAACTGGACATTACATGATGGTGGTGTCAGACTGACCTGTGGTAGCTGGGGAACTGGACATTACATGATGGTTGAAGACTGACCTGTGGTAGCTGGGGAACTGGACATTACATGATGGTGGTGTCAGACTGACCTGTGGTAGCTGGGGAACTGGACATTACATGATGGTTGAAGACTGACCTGTGGTAGCTGGGGAACTGGACATTACATGATGGTGGTGACAGACTGACCTGTGGTAGCTGGGGAACTGGACATTACATGATGGTGGTGACAGACTGACCTGTGCTAGGTGGGAACTGGACATTACATGATGGTGGTGTCAGACTGACCTGTGGTAGCTGGGGAACTGGACATTACATGATGGTGGTGACAGACTGACCTGTGGTAGCTGGGGAACTGGACATTACATGATGGTGGTGACAGACTGACCTGTGCTAGGTGGCAACTGGACATTACATGAAGGTGGTGACAGACTGACCTGTGCTAGGTGGGAACTGGACATTACATGATGGTGGTGTCAGACTGACCTGTGGTAGCTGGGGAACTGGACATTACATGATGGTGGTGACAGACTGACCTGTGGTAGCTGGGGAACTGGACATTACATGATGGTGGTGTCAGACTGACCTGTGGTAGCTGGGGAACTGGACATTACATGATGGTGGTGTCAGACTGACCTGTGGTAGCTGGGGAACTGGACATTACATGATGGTGGTGACAGACTGACCTGTGGTAGCTGGGGAACTGGACATTACATGATGGTGGTGTCAGACTGACCTGTGGTAGCTGGGGAACTGGACATTACATGATGGTTGAAGACTGACCTGTGGTAGCTGGGGAACTGGACATTACATGATGGTGGTGTCAGACTGACCTGTGGTAGCTGGGGAACTGGACATTACATGATGGTTGAAGACTGACCTGTGGTAGCTGGGGAACTGGACATTACATGATGGTGGTGACAGACTGACCTGTGGTAGCTGGGGAACTGGACATTACATGATGGTGGTGTCAGACTGACCTGTGGTAGCTGGGGAACTGGACATTACATGATGGTGGTGACAGACTGACCTGTGGTAGCTGGGGAACTGGACATTACATGATGGTGGTGACAGACTGACCTGTGGTAGCTGGGAACTGGACATTACATGATGGTGGTGACAGACTGACCTGTGGTAGCTGGGGAACTGGACATTACATGATGGTGGTGACAGACTGACCTGTGCTAGGTGGCAACTGGACATTACATGATGGTGGTGACAGACTGACCTGTGGTAAATGGGGAACTGGATATTACATGATGGTGGTGACAGACTGACCTGTGGTAGCTGGGGAACTGGACATTACATGATGGTGGTGACAGACTGACCTGTGGTAGCTGGGAACTGGACATTACATGATGGTGGTGACAGACTGACCTGTGCTACGTGGGAACTGGACATTACATGATGGTGACAGGCTGGTTTATGGTCGCTAGGGAACTGGACATTACATGATGGTGGTGACAGACTGACCTGTGGTAGCTGGGGAACTGGACATTACATGATGGTGGTGACAGACTGACCTGTGCTAGGTGGCAACTGGACATTACATGAAGGTGGTGACAGACTGACCTGTGGTAACTGGGGAACTGGACATTACATGATGGTGGTGACAGACTGACCTGTGGTAGCTGGGGAACTGGACATTACATGATGGTGGTGACAGACTGACCTGTGCTAGGTGGGAACTGGATATTACATGATGGTGGTGTCAGACTGACCTGTGGTAGCTGGGGAACTGGACATTACATGATGGTGGTGACAGACTGACCTGTGGTAGCTGGGGAACTGGACATTACATGAAGGTGGTGACAGACTGACCTGTGGTAGCTGGGGAACTGGACATTACATGAAGGTGGTGACAGACTGACCTGTGGTAGCTGGGGAACTAGACATTACATGATGGTGGTGACAGACTGACCTGTGGTAACTGGGGAACTGGACATTACATGATGGTGGTGACAGACTGACCTGTGCTAGCTGGGAACTGGACATTACATGAAGGTGGTGACAGACTGACCTGTGGTAGCTGGGGAACTAGACAATACATGATGGTGGTGACAGACTGACCTGTGGTAGCTGTGGAACTGGACATTACATGATGGTGGTGTCAGACTGACCTGTGGTAGCTGGGGAACTGGACATTACATGATGGTGGTGGAAGACTGACCTGTGCTAGCTGGGAACTGGACATTACATGATGGTGGTGACAGACTGACCTGTGGTAGCTGTGGAACTGGACATTACATGATGGTGGTGGAAGACTGACCTGTGCTAGCTGGGAACTGGACATTACATGATGGTGGTGACAGACTGACCTGTGGTAGCTGGGGAACTGGACATTACATGATGGTGGTGACAGACTGACCTGTGGTAGCTGGGAACTGGACATTACATGATGGTGGTGACAGACTGACCTATGCTAGGTGGCAACTGGACATTACATGAAGGTGGTGACAGACTGACCTGTGGTAGCTGGGGAACTGGACATTACATGATGGTGGTGACAGACTGACCTGTGGTAGCTGGGGAACTGGACATTACATGATGGTGGTGACAGACTGACCTGTGCTAGGTGGGAACTGGACATTACATGATGGTGGTGTCAGACTGACCTGTGGTAGCTGGGGAACTGGACATTACATGATGGTGGTGACAGACTGACCTGTGCTAGGTGGGAACTGGACATTACATGATGGTGGTGTCAGACTGACCTGTGGTAGCTGGGGAACTGGACATTACATGATGGTGGTGACAGACTGACCTGTGCTAGGTGGGAACTGGACATTACATGATGGTGGTGTCAGACTGACCTGTGGTAGCTGGGGAACTGGACATTACATGATGGTGGTGACAGACTGACCTGTGCTAGGTGGGAACTGGACATTACATGAAGGTGGTGACAGACTGACCTGTGGTAGCTGGGGAACTAGACATTACATGATGGTGGTGACAGACTGACCTGTGGTAGCTGGGAACTGGACATTACATGATGGTGGTGACAGCCTGACCTGTGGTAGCTGGGGAACTGGACATTACATGATGGTGGTGAGAGACTGACCTGTGGTAACTGAGGAACTGGACATTACATGATGGTGGTGACAGACTGACCTGTGATAGCTAGGGAACTGGACATTACATGAAGGTGGTGACAGACTGACCTGTGCTAGCTGGGGAACTAGACAATACATGATGGTGGTGACAGACTGACCTGTGGTAGCTGTGGAACTGGACATTACATGATGGTGGTGACAGCCTGACCTGTGCTAGCTGGGGAACTGGACATTACATGATGGTGGTGGAAGACTGACCTGTGCTAGCTGGGAACTGGACATTACATGATGGTGGTGACAGACTGACCTGTGGTAGCTGGGGAACTGGACATTACATGATGGTGGTGACAGACTGACCTGTGGTAGCTGGGAACTGGACATTACATGATGGTGGTGACAGCCTGACCTGTGGTAGCTGGGGAACTGGACATTACATGATGATGGTCAGAGACTGACCTGTGGTAACTGGGGAACTGGACATTACATGATGGTGGTGACAGACTGACCTGTGATAGCTAGGAACTGGACATTACATGAAGGTGGTGACAGACTGACCTGTGGTAGCTGGGGAACTAGACAATACATGATGGTGGTGGAAGACTGACCTGTGCTAGCTGGGAACTGGACATTACATGATGGTGGTGACAGACTGACCTGTGGTAGCTGGGGAACTAGACATTACATGATGGTGGTGGAAGACTGACCTGTGCTAGCTGGGAACTGGACATTACATGATGGTGGTGGAAGACTGACCTGTGCCAGCTGGGAACTGGACATTACATGATGGTGGTGACAGACTGACCTGTGCTAGCTGTGAACTGGACATTACATGATGGTGGTGACAGACTGACCTGTGCTAGCTGGGAACTGGACATTACATGATGGTGGTGGAAGACTGACCTGTGCTAGCTGGGAACTGGACATTACATGATGGTGATGATAGACTGACCTGTGGTAGCTGGGGAACTGGACATTACATGATGGTGGTGACAGACTGACCTGTGCTAGCTGGGAACTGGACATTACATGATGGTGGTGGAAGACTGACCTGTGCTAGCTGGGAACTGGACATTACATGATGGTGGTGACAGACTGACCTGTGGTAGCTGGGGAACTAGACATTACATGATGGTGGTGGAAGACTGACCTGTGCTAGCTGGGAACTGGACATTACATGATGGTGGTGGAAGACTGACCTGTGCCAGCTGGGAACTGGACATTACATGATGGTGGTGACAGACTGACCTGTGCTAGCTGTGAACTGGACATTACATGATGGTGGTGACAGACTGACCTGTGCTAGCTGGGAACTGGACATTACATGATGGTGGTGGAAGACTGACCTGTGCTAGCTGGGAACTGGACATTACATGATGGTGATGATAGACTGACCTGTGGTAGCTGGGGAACTGGACATTACATGATGGTGGTGACAGACTGACCTGTGCTAGCTGGGAACTGGACATTACATGATGGTGGTGGAAGACTGACCTGTGCTAGCTGGGAACTGGACATTACATGATGGTGGTGACAGGCTGACTTATGGTAGCTGGGGAACTGGACATTACATGATGGTGATGATAGACTGACCCAGGCTAGCTGGAGAACTGGACATTAAATCATTATTATTAGAAACATTTGAGCTCAGAGCACGATAAGCCGGAACAGCATTCCAACTGTAACGTACCCCAAGTATGTCCGATGATTCATCTTGATACACCCTGTGCTATAATATAGGTCATTGTGGTGTCATTGCAGAGTAACGAGAAAAAAATGAAAGAAGAAAGAAGGAAAGAACCTTCTGATCTATTGGTAAGTAGTTTAATAGATTAATAGACTGACCTGTGCTAGGTGGGAACTGGACATTACATGTAGGTGGTGTCAGACTGACCTGTGGTAGGTGGGGAACTGGACATTACATGATGGTGGTGACAGACTGACCTGTGGTAGCTGGGGAACTGGACATTACATGTAGGTGGTGTCAGACTGACCTGTGGTAGGTGGGGAACTGGACATTACATGATGGTGGTGGCAGACTGACCTGTGGTAGCTGGGGAACTGGACATTACATGAAGGTGGTGACAGACTGACCTGTGGTAGCTGGGAACTAGACAATACATGATGGTGGTGGCAGACTGACCTGTGCTTGCTGGGAACTGGACATTACATGATGGTGGTGACAGACTGACCTGTGGTAGCTGGGAACTAGACATTACATGATGGTGGTGACAGACTGACCTGTGGTAGCTGGGAACTAGACAATACATGATGGTGGTGGCAGACTGACCTGTGCTTGCTGGGAACTGGACATTACATGATGGTGGTGACAGACTGACCTGTGGTAGCTGGGAACTGGACATTACATGATGGTGACAGACTGACCTGTGGTAGCTGGGGAACTGGACATTACATGATGGTGGTGACAGACTGACCTGTGGTAGCTGGGGAACTGGACATTACATGAAGGTGGTGACAGACCGACCTGTGGTAGCTGGGAACTGGACATTGCATGAAGGTGGTGACAGACTGACCTGTGGTAGCTGGGGAACTGAACATTACATGATGGTGGCAGACTGACCTGTGGTAGCTGGGGAACTGGACATTACATGATGGTGGTGACAGACTGACCTGTGGTAGCTGGGGAACTGGACATTACATGATGGTGGTGACAGACTGACCTGTGGTAGCTGGGGAACTGGACATTAAATGAGGGTGGTGACAGACTGACCTGTGGTAGCTGGGGAACTGGAGATTACATGATGGTGACAGACTGACCTGTGCTAGCTGGGGAACTGGACATTACATGAAGGTGGTGACAGACTGACCTGTGGTAGCTGGGGAACTGGACATTACATGATGGTAACAGACTGACCTATGGTAACTGAGAAACTGGACATTACATGAGGGTGACAGGCTGACTTATGGTAGCTGGGGAACTGGACATTACATGATGGTGATGATAGACTGACCCATGCTAGCTGGAGAACTGGACATTAAATCATTATTATTAGAAACATTTGAGCCTAGAGCACGATAAGCCGGAACAGCATTCCAACTGTAACGTACCCCAAGTATGTCCGATGATTCATCTTGATACACCCTGTGTAATAATATAGGTCATTGTGGTGTCATTGCAGAGTAACGAGAAAAAAATGAAAGAAGAAAGAAGGAAAGAACCTTCTGATGTATTGGTAAGTAGTTTAATAGATTAATAGACTGACCTGTGCTAGGTGGGAACTGGACATTACATGAAGGTGGTGTCAGACTGACCTGTGGTAGGTGGGGAACTGGACATTACATGAAGGTGGTGTCAGACTGACCTGTGGTAGGTGGGGAACTGGACATTACATGATGGTGGTGACAGACTGACCTGTGGTAGCTGGGGAACTGGACATTACATGATGGTGGTGACAGACTGACCTGTGGTAGCTGGGGAACTGGACATTACATGATGGTTGAAGACTGACCTGTGGTAGCTGGGAACTCGACATTACATGATGGTGGTGACAGACTGACCTGTGCTAGCTGGGGAACTGGACATTACATGATGGTGGTGACAGACTGACCTGTGCTAGCTGGGGAACTGGACATTACATGATGGTTGAAGACTGACCTGTGGTAGCTGGGAACTGGACATTACATGATGGTGGTGGCAGACTGACCTATGGTAGCTGGGGAACTGGACATTACATTATGGTGGTGACAGACTAACCTATGGTTGATGGAGACCTGGACATTACATGGTGACAGACTAACCTATGGTAGCTGGGGAACTGGACATTACATGGTGGTGACAGACTGACCCATGCTAGCTGGAGAACTGGACATTAAATGATTATTATTATTAAGGGCAGTGGTTTGGCAGAATGAAAGGCAAAGTTGACCTTGGCATTGGCAGTATCGATAGAGCATCAGACACCATGTTTTGCAGCATAGAGTTATGGCCCTTTACGTTTTGAGTTCAAATCCTACCGAAATTAACTTTGTCTTTCATTCTCATGGGGCGTCAATAAAATAAAGTACCAGTAATACACTGGTTTAATTTTCTGGTCTTGTCCCTGAAGTAGAAACAATTGGTTTGACGCATTGAGTTACGGCCCTTGCTATTCTGAGTTCAAATCCCGCCGAGGTTCACTCTTCATCCTTACGAGGTCGATAAAATAAAGTACCAGTAATGCACTGGGGAATTGCTGGCCTTGTGCCAAAAGTAGAAACAATTATTATCTGATTGTGTGTATTAAATTAATTTAATCTATTAATAAGCTTGGTTTGTTCAAAGAATATATTTCTGTATGTGCATGTCTGTCTGTGTGTGAGTGTGTATTTGTGTGTGTGTATGTCTGTGTGTGAATGTATGTGTGTGTGTATGTCTGTGTATGTGTATATGTGTGTGTGTGTGTATGCACAACGTGAAATAAAGTATCTTGCTTAAGGACATAACACACCACTGGGAATTGAACTGATGGCATTATATATTTCTTTCTCTTCTGAAACAACAGAGACATCATGACAAAACCGTGAAACATAACAGTCACAATGTTGATAAAAGTCCGAAACAGCGACAGTCTGAAGAATCTCATCGGTCATCAAAGAAGAAACATGAGTCTAAGGAAGTTAATTCTTCAGTGAAACAAGATTTACAGGAAAATAAAGTAAGGCATTGTATATAATTCATAATATACTGGAGTCCTGTACAGGAGTTGGTTACTGTACGGGAGTCCTGTACAGGAGTTGGTTGCTGTACTGGAGTCTTGTACAGGAGTTGGTTGCTGTACTGGAGTCTTGTAGAGGTGTTGGTTACTGTACTGGAGTCTTGTACAGGAGTTGGTTACTGTAATGGAGTCTTGTACAGGAGTTGGTTACTGTACTGGAGTCTTGTACAGGAGTTGGTTACTGTACTGGAGTTGGTTGCTGTACTGGAGTCTTGTACAGGAGTTGGTTACTGTACTGGAGTTGGTTGCTGTACTGGAGTCTTGTAGAGGAGTTGGTTACTGTACTGGAGTCTTGTACAGGAGTTGGTTACTGTACTGGAGTTGGTTGCTGTACTGGAGTCTTGTACAGGAGTTGGTTACTGTACTGGAGTCTTGTACTGGAGTTGGTTACTGTACTGGAGTTGGTTATTATAGCAAACATTTTTAAGAGTTCTTATAAAACCCCAAAACAATAGATTGGCAGTATCGGTAGAGGGTTGGACGCCATGCTTTCCAGCATAGTTACGTCACTTTATGATCTGAGTTCAAATCCCGCCGAGGTTCACTTTGCCTTTCATCCTTACGGGGTCGATAAAATAAAGTACCAGTAATGCACTGGGTAATTGCTGGCCTTGTGCCAAAAGTAGAAACAATTATTATTATCATTGTTGTTAAATATTTATATGAGTAGGAATTTGCCTTTTTTTTTTAGGCGGGTTGGGGGGGGGGTTAGATTGCAAAGAGAATTGGTGATGTTGGTAAAATAGATACAATTGGGAATCGAAATTGATGATCGATCCTCTCCACCACCCTCCTATCAATAACATTCGTTACAAATTATCGTCAATAAGAACAATTGTAAGGTTGAAGTTTAATTGTGAAAGAGAGAAGACGAAGGTGAAATAGAAAAGTGAATTAGAAAGAGGTTGGTAAAGGGAGGTAATTCTCAGTGGCGTAAATGTGTTTACTAAACCAGATTTATGAATTGTTTGTTTCACTGGTTTTACCTGGCCGGCTGTACAACATGACTGAAGCTTCCAAAAAGCTTGTATCTATCGACTTTGAAGTGTTCGGTATCGTGCAAGGTGTGTTTTTTCGAAAGCACACATACGAGAAGGCAATAAGTCTGAATTTAGTCGGTTGGGTGTTAAATACACACCACGATACGGTGAAAGGTAATTTACAAGGCACTGAATCAAACGTGGAGAAGATGAAAATATGGCTATCAGAAGTTGGCAGTCCTTCGTCTCGCATCGACAAATGCACCTTTTCTAATAGACAGGATATTTCCTGCCTAGAACACAAAAACTTTAGAATAATCAATGACTAGCTCCTTGGAATGCGATGACCATTAATTCCCACCGACCTCTGAAATGGAAACCTTACCGAAACCAGAATTTACAACTTATAAAAGAAAAATTTGGCTATGAAGAATTTATTGTTTTATTCACTACATATATGCATTTAACAGAAAATAATCATTTTAAAAATTGTGTTGACTTTTGTGGTTAACAATTATAACATTTATTTTTCCATTGGACTGTACTTATTAGAATTCTTTCATAGCTTGGTTTGAAATGTGAAATAATTCTCTCTGTTAAATCTTAATTCTATATTTTATACACCCATAAGGTTCTTTGGATTATTTTTGTTGTGTTTTTGACTCCAAGAAGTGTTTACCATTATTCCTAAACCAAGGTTGTATCTACTAATAAATCTGTGATTTAATATTTATAAAGTCTGCTGCACACACCTCGTACCAATTCCATGGACGAGTTCCTTTATATGAACAAAATTACGAAGAATTCGATGTATTTGAGATGACTGAGAGATTTTTTTTTTTTTTTTTTCTACACAAAATCATCTCCGAATCCTCATTTTATGTCGATTTTTTTTCTCTCCTCGCGTCTGCAGGTTGTGAAACTCTGGGAAATGTTAGGATTCGAAACTAAAAACCTTTCTTTTCCCAAACTTCAATTAATTAACTGACCTATTCGTTTTAAATTTCAACCAATGTTTTTCTCAGTTGTTTAATGAGGGTTCTCTCTCTAACTCTATCCTTAATCTGTTGTCAAGTCTATAAAATATGGTTCTGTCTGTCACGTAACAAAAAAAAAAAAACACCCGGCACATATTTTAGAGGTGTGTGTCTTTCTGTGTCTTCTTCATGTCTAGAAGTAGTTTGTCTCTGTATTATTGTCTTCTTCATATCTAGAAATTAGATTGTCTGTGCAGTGTTATATTTAAATACCCGACGTCGTAAATATTCTGTCGAAAATTGTGTGAAATAAACAACAACAAAAAGTTCAACCAACATTTGTTTTTTTTGTGTGTGTGTTTTTCAGACTGTTTATTGATAAATATTTAAATAAATGTCATTAATTGGGGGCGGGAAAAGGGGTGAGATGAAGATGATCGATTTCCATTTCCCAGTTGTATCTATTTCACCAACATCGATAATTCCCTTTGGAAGAAACAAACAAAAAGTAAATAAAATAACGACGATCCTTCGTTTTCGGTAGACTCAGTGTAAACAATGACATTGGTATGTTTTGGTTTTTGTTTGTTTTCCTGGTCTTTCATTAATTAATTTACAACCTTTTTGTTTTGTTTTATTGTTATTTTTATCATTTTTCTAACTACCCCCCCCCCCCCCATCCTGTTTTGTTAGTGGGGTGGGGGTGTTATCATTGACCTCCACCTCCAAACTACTTAAACACAAAATTAATGAACAGATCAATAAATTGAGTGTGATTGGTGACTGATTGATTCTGTGTATGTCAATTCCGAATGATTTATTGGTAAAAAGAAAGAAAATATCACAAAAGACGAGAAACTGCCGAAGTTATTATTTCACGTCTACCTGAGACAAATTGTTGTTTATGGGTTAGAAAACTGAGGCAGGAGTTGTGTGTAGGGGAGGAGACTGCACTGGGGTTGACATGTGATGGTCAGATGTAGTGTGTAGGGGAGGAGACTGCACTGGGGTTGACATGTGATGGTCAGATGTAGTGTGTAGGGGAGGAGACTGCACTGGTGTCGATGTGCTGGTCAGTCAGGTGCAGGGGAGGAGACTGCACTGGTGTCGACATGTGATGGTCAGATGTAGTGTGTAGGTGTCGACATGTGATACATGCCAATGATAATTGTTGACTGAAGAAGTGCCAAGATATGCCAGTGGAAGGAAGCTGCAGTAGAGGAAGACCATGGAAGTCCTGGGCCGATTTCTACTTTAGGCACAAGGTGAGTAATTTTGATGGAGGGGAAAGTCAATAAAATCGACCCCAGTACATGACTGGTATTTTTATTTTATCAACTTCGGAAAGATGAAAGGCAAAATTAACCTCAGGGAGATTTGAATTCTCTCTCTCTTTATCTTTATCTCGATCTATCTCTATCTCTCTCTTTATCTATTCATCTCTATCTATCTCTCACTTTGTTTTATGTTTTATTGTTTGATATTTGCTATTTTCCAGATCAAAGAAACTAGTAAAACTGTGATAAACCTAGAGGAAGATAAAACAGAAAATATCAATAAATCTCTTGACATAGAATTTGATTATGACGATGATGATTTCGAAGTAAGACAATTTTATTATTAATTCTTCAGAGATTTTGTTGGTCGATAGAGAATTGTTCAAGATTTTGTTTGGTAGGATTTATCTCCCTTCATTTCAAATCTCTCCCTCATCAACAATCACAATTGTGAAGGCGCATGACTTAGTGATTAGAGCATTGGGCTTGCAATCGAAAGGTTGTGAGTTCAATTTCGGACCAGGTGATGTGTTGTTTCCTTGAGCAAGACACTTTATTCCACGTTGCTCCAGTTTTACTCAGCTGTAGAAATGAGATGACAGGACTGGCGTCCCTATCATTAAATTACCCAAGATACCTCCGAGATATACCTTGGAGGAGGCCAGCTAAACCTGCATAGGTGTGAGCTGTCACACACACACACACACACACACACAATCACAAACTACATCAACTGCCCCCAACAAGTTCCTTTATTGTTTCCACATCTTAGGATATTAGAATGGTTTGGTGGAAGTGGAGTATCTCTGAAGGAGGGGGGTGGGGGTGTTAGAATGGTTTGGTGGATGGGTGGAGTAGCTCTGAAGGCGGAGGGGAGTGTTAGAATGGTTTGGTGGATAGGTGGAGTATCTCTGATGGAGGAGAAAAGAAGCAGTGAATTGTAGCGGATGATGAAAAAGTTGTGAAGAGATTTGAAATGGAATGAGATGGTTGGGTCATGTGTTGAGGAAGGATGAAAGTGATGGGAGAGGAATGGTCAGTGATAGATGTTGTGAAGAGATTTGAAATGAGTAGGTTGTTGTTGTTGTAATTAGATTTGTTGTATTGTTGTTGTTGACCACTCAGTCTCTAATTCTAAGTATTTATTCTTGTAGGATTATTCTGATGATTTTGAGAGTTTCTCTGAACCTGACAGAAAAGAAAACCAAAATCAAGATGTAAAAAACATTTTTATTTTTATTCTTGTTGCTTTTTTTTTTTTTTTTTCTTTCAACAAAACTGTGACTTTTGTTATTTGAACAAGTTTTTTTTTAGTGTGCATATTGATATATATGCATATAAATATATATGCATGTAGATATGATACATCAAATAAAATCGTAATTGACAATATACACAGAAATTGAAGAGAGACTGTGATACACTTTCTTCTGTAATCAGTAAAATAATCCATGATACATTTAAAAAAGACAATATGGCAAAATGTTATGAAAACGAAAAAGGAGAAAATTAGCGACGGAAATATAAATGTTATATAACGATGCAAATATATGAATGTTTGTATAAGCGATGTAATTTAGCATATGTTATATATATTATGATATAACAGATGCTAACTGGAAGTGTAGACATTTGAAAATGTTTAAATAAGTGAATCTTAAAAAAAGCAATCATTATATATAAGAATATTTATGTTTAATCAACAGCTACAAAATTTAGTAGATAAATTACCTAATATTCATTCATGATTTATTGAAAGTAATCCAACTTATTTTAATAATGTGTTCAGAAAAAATATCCCTGACACAGTCTTGCAGTCCTCCAATCATTGTGTATTAGATTTATATTTGATGTTTACAGAAAGAGAAATTTTATGGTATTTGATATTTTTGCTTCTCTAGAATAATGACAAGGGTTCAAGTGCTTCTGAGAAAACAGACCTAGAGGTAAGTTGAACCTTATTAATATATTACAAATGGAAACATGAAAACCAAAGAGTTTGCGACTTAGACTTATGTTTTTCTCTTTTTATTGTAATGAAAGAAGCAGTTTTCTATTCTGCTTTATTTTGAGGGTGGGGGCTGTGTTTGAAAATATATCTTGCTTAAAACAATGTTGTCTACGATCATTTCATCAGAAAAATGATGTCTAATATAAACTATTCTTTACATGAGATGTAGGGTTGGAAGAATTGCTGAGATTTTGATCCTTAAATCTAAGGATCTAATGTTTGTATACTGTCTTATGAGAATTACAGCTTGGGGAATTACTAAGATTTTGGCCCCCAAATCTGAGGATCTGATGCATGTAACATAAGAACTACAGCTGGGGAATTACTGATATGATGTTCTCTTTCATCATCATCATCATTTTTACGTCTGTTTTTCCACCTACATGGGTTGGATGGGTCCTTCTCAGAACAGCATCTCTCCACCTACTTCGTCGTCTTCTCTCTGAGTCTCAGCGATTTGAGGTCAGCTCTCACAACCTCCACCCAGGCCTTTCTTGATCTACCTTTACTGTGGCTTCTTTCCACTGGAATTTCCTTGTAAAAATACAATTTGTAAATATTTTGTATTTCTTTCAAAAATATCTTATATTCAATTGAAAAAAAAAAAAACGAAGACAAATAAAAACAAAAAAGGGATAGAATAAATTTTTCTTCTTTTATTTTTTTTCTTCCAACTACTTTTCTAGAAAACCCCGACACCAACAGATTTAAGAGATCTACAGAGTAGAACAGACAGCAAAGATCTTGATATGAACATTGCCGAGATAAAAAGCAACAAACTTTATAGTTACGGCACTGTGGAGGTTACATGTACAAGACATCAATATATCAGTAAAACTGTTCAATCAAAGTTAATCAATCGCAATAAAGAATTGATGAGGTTAATTGTATTGGATACAGATATTGATCAGGAAATATTTGAAATGTCACCGATCAGTCAATATGAACTTTATATCAGCAACTTTGATCATGCCAATTATAAACAGGTTTTTATTCTAATTCTTACTTTTTATTCTAATTCTTAATTTTTATTCTAATCTATAATTTAGCAGAAAATATCTTTAAAAAAACGGGTTTGTTAATTCAAATGTTTAGAGTATCTTTACTGGTGGACAGACTGACGTATTACATACAAATAGTTTGCAGTATTATATACTGTATTTCCCAGCATTGAATACGCTACTTTTATCCTAAAATAAGTCTCAAAAATCTACCATGTGTCCTGAAGGCTTAAGGTTGTTTATTATTTTTTTTCAAGGTTAACTTTGCCTTTCATCCTTACGGGGTCAATAAAATAAAGTACCAGTAATGTACTGGGGTAATTGCTGGCCTTGTGCCGAAAGTAGAAACAATTTTTTTTTTTCCTATGTTTGGTTGTCTTCGACGCCGGGAAATAAGGTACAAACCCATAATATGATCATAAGTGCACCCTTACCACTAGACTATGCACCTTCTAGTGGAGGCCACACATACACCATATTAATTTTTTCCACTGTATATTTGCAGGCATTTGTCCAAACTGGAGCTGATTCTCTTGATAAAGATATTCAAACAGAAGAGTATGAGACATTTGATAAATGGACACAATACCCTCCAAATGGATATATCACGACTGGAGGTAACATAGAAGTTTTCTTTCATCTACTCCTTTCTCTCATTAATGGATGCATTTTCGCTTCTTCTTTTTCACCCATTATTCCTGAGAGGGTCGTAGGGGAAGAGTCCTCAAACACTCCTTCCAGCAGGTCCTGTCAGAAGCATCCGTCCCCAACTGATCCAGTTTGGTCCCCAAGCAAGACCAGCCAAGCTCTGGATGTTATCCAACTATCTTGCTTGGGGTCAACCCCTGGGTCTCCTGCCAGCTGGTTTTGCCTGTAAAATCTGTCCAGTGATTCCTTCCTGAGACATTCTAACTACATGTCCATAGTATCAGAGCTGTGATCTCTCAATTCAGAGAAGTAATGGCTCTACCTGGAGTGACTCTCTGATCTCTGAGCTATGTACTCCATTAAGTAACCTTACTCGTAGGAACCCCATTTCAGCTGCTTGTATTCTTTCGGTCATTTTTTTTTTATTAATCAACTTTCACCTTTTTCTCTCCTATTCTTAAATGATTGTAGGTAATCAGTTAAACTGTTTTGAAGGAGAAAACAACCAAATTTCCAAGACAAAGTTTGATTCTGTCAGGCTCCACAAGTTTCTGTTCCATGCTGCCAGGGTAAATATTATTTTATATCTGTTTACCTCTGTCTTATCTTATTGAACCTTCTTCTATCACATTGATTTGTACTCTCACTGGACCCTGATGCCCTTTATCTAACCAAACCCTTTTTTGTCGAGGACTCTGAGCAGCTGGAAGTCCTAGGGACCGGTATCTATTAGTTTAACCCTTTAAAATTTACATTACTCTATATTTACCATTGTATTTTCACGGTAAATGCTCATTAGCAAGACATTCTTGACAAGTACAAAACAACACTATGACTGCATCACATTAAGTATTCAAGTCTTTACTTTAGTTTACTGCAAATTTTCACAACAATCTTTCCAATTGTAAAAATACTATAAACATTCGACAGAGTCCCCCGCTCCATTATCTGGTGGGCTCTTAGAAAACTAGGTGTTGATGAATGGCTTGTGAGAGCTATACAAGCCATGTATAAAGAAACAGTCAGCAAGGTTAGAATTAACAACGAATATAGTGAAGAGTTTAGCGTAAAAGTTGGTGTTCATCAGGGCTCTGTTCTTAGCCCCCTACTATTTATTATTGCCCTTCAGGCTATAACAGAGGAGTTCAAGATGGCTGCCCATGGGAACTCCTATATGCAGATGATCTAACGCTCATAGCTGAATCAATGGCCGAACTAAAGAAGAAATTCCAAACATGGAAGCATGGCCTAGAATCAAAAGGCCTTAAAATTAACCTGTCTAAGACTAAAGTTCTAGTTTGTAGGAAGGAAAATAGGGCGCCGGTCCCATCCGGGAAATGGCCATGCTCAGTGTGTAGGAAAGGAGTAGGTAGAAACTCCATTTTATGTCCCAAATGCAAAGTATGGGTGCATAAAAGATGTAGTGGGATCACAGATAAGCTAACTAAGAACATAGATTTTATATGTGGCCGGTGCTCTGGTGCAATAAGTAGCAGCAAGTGCCCACAGAATACTAGCTCATTCCATTGCACAGATGGTTCTATAGAAATAGTGAACAGCTTCCGTTACCTGGGTGACAAAATCAGCAGTGGTGGAGGGTGCTCTGAAAGTACAGTAGCTAGAGTCAGAACTGGATGGAAAAAGTTCAGAGAGCTTATACCACTATTAGCCGCTAAAGGGTTCTCCCTAAAAATGAAAGGCAGGCTGTATGATGCCTGCATACAAACAGCAATGTTGCATGGCAGTGAGACCTGGGCATTGTGTGCAGAGGATATACGCAGACTGGAGAGGAACGAAGCTTGCATGCTCCGCTGGATGTGTAATAGTAATATACGTGAACGGCAAAGCATAAACGAACTAAGGGAAAAATTAGAAATAAGAGGGATCAGATGTTGTTTACTCAAGAGAAGACTACGTTGGTATGGTCACGTGATGCGCATGAAAGACGACAGCTGTATAAAAAAGTGCAGGGCAATAAAAATAGACGGTAGCCACGGAGTAGGCAGACCCAGAAAAACCTGGGACGACTTGATAAATTCCGACATCACACACTTACACCTCTCCAAGACAATGTCACTGGACCGAGATCTTTGGTGCTACACAGTAATACAGAAGACCCGCCTTACCTAAGTACAAAGTGAAACCTACTACAGTCAGTAGGCACCTCTAACAAAATACACCCCCGTCCCACTACCCCCACACCATCCACACCACCCCTTTCAATGTAAAGTTATGTTCGTACCACAACATCCAGCCCGAAACAAATGAGGTCGTGTAGGTGTCACGACAAAAAAACACACAGTCTACGCTGTAATGTGGCCGTGTAGGTAACACGGTAAAAACCTCCCAGTTCCACACTGTAAATGTGGTTGGTGTTAGGAAGGGCATTCAGCCGTAGAAAACCCGCCAGACAGTCCTATGCGAGCAAGACAACCACTCTTGCCTCAAGTGGGAAAACTCCCGTCCAAACCCATGCAAGCGTGGAATATGGACTTTAAACGATGATGTTGATGATGATGATGATTTGAATTAACAAACTTGTTTTTAGACATTTTCTGTTGAATCATTACAGGATATTAAGAGTTAAACAACAGTAGCCAGAACCCTGGTTTTAATAATAATAATAATAATGGTTTCTGATTTAGGCACAAGGCCAGCAATTTGAAGGGGTGGGGAATGTGTCTGTGACAGAAAGAGAGAGCTGATGTCACTCTCATCTAGTGATAATAATAATAAAAGAAACATCATCATCATTGTTTATCTAAAAAAAAGATATTGTTTTCTTCAGGTGGTGTCAGTTCTATTAGAAGAGGAATTACCTGACAATAATGTAATGGTAAACAACTCTGAGAATTCTTCCCAGCTTGCCTTCTGTACAGGTTTCTTCACTCTTGGTACCTGTCCTCTCTTTGGTAGTAAGTATCAAGTATTTCTCTTCAGGTAAATTACTTTCATCATCACTGCCATCGTTTAATATCTATTTTTTGCTTGGGTTAGACTGGTTGTCATGTTATGTGACAAGTCAGGTGAGGTGACCGTGTCTTGCTTGGTACGGAACTGTTTCTGGCTTGGGTTCTACAGCTGGATGCCCTTCCTAAGGCCAACTTTGCTATTGTTTAACCCTTTTGTTACCAACTAGCCTGACACCACTTCAAAGTTTCATACAAACCTTTCGATTATAAAACTGTTTTATAATCATTTGTTTAATAAAAAAAATTATGTAATATAGATGTATAACTACAAAAGTATGGTGAGGCAATATTTTATAAAAAGTCATTGTTTCCTTGTTTTACCATTTCTTTGTAACATCTAGATCAGAATGTGATGTATTGCTGTTGTACCAGTACCAATTTCACAGACTTTCTCATGACTGTCCACAATGATGTTAAAATATATAAGGTATGTACAAATACAGTGGAATCTCAGTTCATGAACTTCATTCATTCCTGAAGGATGTTCATCATCCGAAATGTTCGTCAACTGAAACTATTTCCCCATATGAAATGTTGAGAGAGAGAGATTGTGTGTGAAAGAGAGATAGATATCACCACTGTAACTAACTACACAGCAAGTGACACTTTTCCTGCCGATACTCCCAGCTTGTTGCCGACTTGTGTGTTTGTTACTCGAGACATCGTATGTGAACTGAGATGTTTTATATTTGGAAAAATTGTTTGTGATGAGAGGTGTTGGTGAACTGATTTGTTTGTGATGGAGAGGTTCCACTATACTTTAGCTTTTTATTGGTCCCCAAACTGTATCATGAATTAACCTTGGTTTTTAGCAAGGAAAATTTCCTTAAAACGTGTTTTGTTGGTTGCGCTATTGTGGTCTCAAACATTGTATTGCTGCTATGTCTAGCAGATCAAGTAAGTAGCTCTATGTCTGATATAATGGTTAGGGTTTCTGTTGGTACTTGTCTATATGTTTAGTTTCTACTTTTTGTTTACTTGTTGTTGTTTTGTTTCTAGGCACACACAAAAGAGAATATAAATGGTCGGAACTTTCTCAGTATTTGGGACATCAAACAGCCGTCCAGACCTGACAAGTGAGTTTATAAGTTCATTTGTTTGTAAGTTCTTTATTGATTCACTGCAGCACCTTCTAACAATGTCAACAACAACAACCACAGTGAAGGTCATGGAAGGAGTGTTGAATTGGGAGCAGAGGCTATGGCCAACTGACCAGTTTTTATTGAGAGATGGAGTTGGGAGAGGGTTTGGCCCCAGGGTGGGGTGGGGGTAAAAATTTGGAATTCCCTATTCTTAATCAGGGAGAAAGGGGATGGGTGTTACAGAGAGAGAGAGTGATGAGGGGATGGAGAGAGAGAGAGAAAGAGATGGGTGTTTGAGAGAGAGTGATGGGGGTGGAGAGAGAGAGAGAAAGAGATGGGTGTTTGAGAGAGAGAGTTGGGGGGAGAAAGAGATGGGAGAGAGAGAGATCGGGAGAAAGAAAGAAACTTTAGATACCAACAAATAATAAAATTTCAGTTGGACATAAATTATGAGATTTATTCTTCAATCTTGCCGATTCCAACTGAAAATGGAAATGGTAAAACAACAAAAGTGGGTATTTGCTGCTAAAAGAATGTTTCCTTGGATACACAAAACATTCTATAACAGAAAATAAAACAAATGATGGTATATTCTTTAATCTTGCCATTTCCAACTAAAGACTTTGTCATAGACAAGAGAATTCCATGAAACTTTCTCAATATTATTTTCCTGTTTTTGTTTTTTTCCAGAATTCTTTCAAGTGAATCTCAAGTGAGTTGTTGCTGTTTCGGTCCTTCAAATTCTAGATTAGCATTCGCTGGTTGTGTAAGTACTAGATGTTCTCTTTGATTAAACCACAGAAAAATCACCATTACCATCATCACTGGCACCACTAACATCAACACCATCCCCGACTCTACAATCACCACCATCATCAACACTCACCACCATCATCAACACTATCCCCACCATCACCATCCCCACCATCACCATCAACACTATCCCCACCATCACCATCAACACTATCCCCACCATCACCATCAACACCATCTCCACCACCACAACCACCATCATCAACAGTTGTTATATATATCATCATCATCATTTTACGTCTATTTTCCACCCTAGCATGGATATATGGATCTCTCTCTCTCTCTCTCTCTCTCTCTCTCTCTCTCTCTCTCTCTCTCTCTCTCTCTCTCTCTCTCTCTCTCTCTCTCTCTCTCTCTCTCTCTCTCTCTCTCTCTCTCTCTCTCTCTCTCTCTCTCTCTCTCTCCTCTCTCTCTCTCTCTCTCTCTCTCTCTCTCTCTCTCTCTCTCTCTCTCTCTCTCTCTCTCTCTCTCTCTCTCTCTCTCTCTCTCTCTCTCTCTCTCTCTCTCTCTCTCTCTCTCTCTCTCTCTCTCTCTCTCTCTCTCTCTCTCTCCTGTTTCATTCAGGGGAAATCATCAGGAAGTCACTTCCTGATGATTTCTCCCGAATGAAACAGTTCTAATCCTGTAGAAGCCATTTCTATACTAAATATATATATATATATATCAATACTACCTCTCCTCTGTGTCAGGTTGATGGTTCTATCCTAGTGTGGGATACACGTGAAGCAGAATCTTTACACCAATCTGTTCACCTTGATGGAGTTTCATATTCAGTTCGGCAGCCGTCATATAACACTGGTGAGTATATAGTTACCAGAAACTTTGTCTAGATCCTCTGAGTATATTTACAGTTCCTGGTTACACGGTTAACATGGAGAATGTGCAACCCCATTGTTTTCAGTTCAGTCCTACTGTTTAGGACCTTGCCTTACCTGTTAAGTGCACAATTCTGTATGTTTGTGTCTTTACTGGACATTTTGTTCTGTTTACACCTGAACAAGGCCTTAACCCTTTAGTATTTAAACCGGCCATACCAACGTAGTCTTCTCTTGAGTAAACAACATCTGATCCCTCTTATTCCTAATTTCTCCCTTAGTTCGTTTATGCTTTGCCGTTCACGTATATTACTATTACACATCCAGCGGAGCATGCAAGCTTCGTTCCTCTCCAGTCTACGTATATCTTCTGCACACAATGCCCAGGTCTCACTGCCATGCAACATTGTTATTCGTATGCAGGCATCATACAGCCTGCCTTTCATTTTTAGTGAGAACCCTTTAGCAGCCAATAGTGGTATAAGCTCTCTGAACTTTTTCCATCCCGTTCTGACTCTAGCTACTGTACTTTCGGAACACCCTCCACCACTGCTGATTTTGTCACTCAGGTAACGGAAGCTGTCCACTATTTCTATAGAACCATCTGTGCAATGGAATGCACTAGTATTCTGTGGGCACTTGCTGCTACTTATTGCACCAGAGCACCGGCCACATATAAAATCTATATTCTTAGTTAGCTTATCTGTGATCCCACTACATCTTTTATGCACCCATACTTTGCATTTGGGACATAAAATGGAGTTTCTCCCTACTCCTTTCCTACACACTGAGCATGGCCATTTCCCAGATGGGACCGGTGCCCTATTTTCCTTCTTACAAACTAGAACTTTAGTCTTAGACAAGTTAACTTTAAGGCCTTTTGATTCTAGGCCATGCTTCCATGTTTGGAATTTCTTCTCTAGTTCGGCCATTGATTCAGCTATGAGCGTTAGATCATCTGCATATAGGAGTTCCCATGGGCAGCCATCTTGAACTCCTCTGTTATAGCCTGAAGGGCAATAATAAATAGTAGGGGGCTAAGAACGGAGCCCTGATAAACAGCAACTTTTACGCTAAACTCTTCACTATATTCGTTGTTAATTCTAACCTTGCTGACTGTTTCTTTATACATGGCTTGTATAGCTCTCACAAGCCATTCATCAATACCTAGTTTTCTAAGAGCCCACCAGATAATGGAGCGGGGGGCTCTGTCAAAGGCTTTCTCCAAGTCAACAAAAGCTAAGTATAGGGGTTTACTTTTAGCTAGGTACTTCTCCTGTAGTTGTCGTACAATGAAAAGAGCGTCTGTGGTACTTTTACCTGACACAAACCCGAACTGCATTTCATCTAGATCAATTCATTCTCTGATTAGTTGCGCTATTACTTTTTCTGTGACCTTCATGACCTGGTCGATTAATTTAATGCCTCTATAGTTACCCCTATCTAGGGCATCTCCTTTACCCTTGTAGCAGTTAATGATGATGCTGCTACGCCAGTCCTTCGGAACGGCCCCATTCTGTATGACTTGGTTTACTATCCGGGTGACCATAGTGTGTCCCACCGTTCCAGATGCTTTCAGCATTTCAGCAACTATTTCCGAAGGCCCAGCCGCCTTACCCGTCTTCATATCTTTGGTTGCCTTACTTACTATACTACCTTCAACTAACACTGCTGGTCCCTCTATTGGATCGGTGTGGGGGAGACTGTCTTTCTCCCATTTATTCTCCTCATTTAGTAGCCTTTCGTAGTGACACTTCCAAGCTACCTTCTTATCAGCGTCAGTGATGGCAAGTACACCATCATCATTAAGGACACCCTTCTCCCCGACAATATCACGGTTTTCCTTGACACATTGCCTAGCAATCCTGAACACCTCACGTTTTTGGTCCTCGCGTTGTAGAACATGCTTGAACTTTCTTTCCTCTGCTTCCCTTCTTGCGAAGTACACTTGTCTCCTAGCTTCCCTCCTGGCCACTTGATAGTCTTCTCTACTTCCCCCATCCCACCATACTTTCCAAGCCTGCTTTTTGGCCTTAATTGACTCCTCCACCTTACTGTTCCACCACCACGTTACTCTCCTCCTGCCTATAGGCCTGCTCCAGCCACAGACTTCATCTGCAGCCTTCAGCAGGTTAGCTTTCAGATCATCATCATCATATATATATATATATACAGGGTGTCTCGAACAATATATACACACTTTCATTACCTGTACAGGCAATATTTATTAGAATGCTGTTGAAGTGTGTATACATTTTTGGGGACACCCTGTATATACATATATATATATATTTATAGTAATTCAAGTGAAAAAAAGCAAAGATGATACTGCAAATCATTTTATTAACTTCTACGTTCGTTACAATTTTAATGCAATTAGGAAACATTAAAACATCCTCAGGAAATCAATATAAGACCTACGGAATGTATATCCTATACACACACACACACACATATATATAATTTTATTTTTCCCTTTAACATTGCAGATTACATAAGTGTAATTATGTGTTATATCAAATAATAATAATAATTGTTTCTAAAGGTCAGCAATTAAATCAGTACATTACTGGTACTTTATTTTATCAACCCTGTAAGGATGAAAGGCAAAGTTAACTCAGAATGTAAAGGGCCGTAACTCTATGCTGCAAACAAAGCATGACGTCTGACGCTCTACCGATTCTACTGCCAATCCGCCAATATTTGAGCTAATGACTTCATTACGCCAT
This sequence comes from Eledone cirrhosa, assembly GCA_964016885.1. NCBI lineage: Eukaryota > Metazoa > Mollusca > Cephalopoda > Octopoda > Eledonidae > Eledone > Eledone cirrhosa. The sequence goes on from OZ024748.1 coordinate 43,556,557, forward strand.
GTTTTGTTTTTGATGCTTGGTAAACACCCACAAAATAGTTAACCATCTTGCCAACAACAACCCTGAGTACCTTTTTGATTTCCATGTGTCTAACACACGTGGACATGCCCACAAAGTCAGAAAACAGCACAGCTCCCATGACATTCGGAAACATTTTTTCACGCTCAGAGTTGCTGAAGCATGGAACAAACTACCTGCATCAGTTGTTAGCTGTCGAGACACTGCATCCTTTAAGGACTCTATGCTTCCCGAGATTCGCCAACACTACACCTAATGTTCCCCCTCCATACACATACACACATGTATATCATGACTCATACACTATTCACTTCCTTGACATTTGTGTTTTATTCTATGTACTATACATGCACCTTTGACGAGTTGTAGTGCACCTGAGCACTTTACACAATAATTTCATTATATATATTATCATCATCATCCTTTTGTTCAACAGTAGCATTGAGGCATAGTCAACATATTTCTGGGTTATTTCCCTTTAGCAGGACTGTATACTTATCTGCTACGTGTTTAAATGTCAGCAGAAGAGCACCCCTTAGAGTGTAAGAAGTTAAGGACCAAAACACTTGTTTGGTTGAGGTTGGGGGTTCTTCTCTGAAGACCTTCTGCTGTCCAGCTCTCCTGAGATTTTCTTCTCTGAAGACCTTCTGCTGTCCAGCTCTCCTGAGAGTTTCTTCGCTGAAGACCTTCTACTGTCCAGCACTCCTGAGAGTTTCTTACCACCACTAGTAACAATTATTCCACTAAAAGTTTAAGGTATTAAATGCTAATATTTTGTATTTTTTGTTTATTCTTCAGCTGGAGTTATGATGTCTAACTCTCACCAAGCGCCTGTACAAAGTATATCTCATATACCAAGACAGTCTTACAGGTAACTACCATATATGTTAGTGAACCTTCTCTTAACCTTCTCCTTGCTATAGTAATAATTGTTTCTACTTTTGGCACAAGGCCAGCAATTATCCCAGTGTATTACTGGTGCTTTATTTTTTCGACCTCGTAAGGATGAAAGGCAAAGTTAACCTCAGCGGGATTTGAACTCAGACCCTGCCGAGGTTAACTTTGCCTTTCATCCTTACGGGGTCGATAAAATAAAGCACCAGTAATACACTAGGATAATTGCTATAGTAATAATAGCCTTGCTTCAGTACTGACTTGGTTTATGTAGAACCATCCAACCTTTGCTAGCAGGGAAAGCAGACATTAAATGATACTGATGATGATGATATGAGTAAATTTTTCTCTGTTTTCTCACCCAAACAAAAAGTAAAAAACAAAAAGGCCCCTTATAGCTATGAACCCCACTTTTAGTTACCTTAATTATCAAAGGTTTCTAACTTACTCAACACTTCTAAAGGTAGATTGTTTATTTACAACCAATAAATTGTTTTTCTTTACTCATCTAATTTTATTGTGTTTATTTCGATATTTTTGCAGTTTAAAAGATTCAAGATATTCAAGTAAGTAAATGTAATTCCTTTTTTACAGACATGTGATTCTAATGAACCTGGTACTAGTTTAGTTCTTACCAATGTGAGATAATCTCAGAGATCTCTCTTCATTCTCACAGTGTAGATATAACTTCTTCTATTCCAGTAATTCCTTGTTTACAGAGATGTGATTATGGTGCTGTGTATTAAAGGATTATAATTGGTTTTCATTTCTGTTTTAGGTTTGGAACAAGAAGTGTCTTTCCAACTGTTAAGTATGGATTGTGTTGGTCACATCAATACTTGGGTAAAACAATTCTACGTCTTCTTATATTTGATATTGTTTGATAAGGATTTCATTCTGATTGAATTATAAAATGTTGAGGGTTTGCAAAGGAACGAATCAATAAATAAATTTTTAAAGATAGGGGTCGGAAGGACAGAAAGACAGAAAAAAAGGAAGATCGAAGAAAGAAGACTTGTACATTCAATTACATACTACAATGGGGAAAGCTGGTGACTCCTGCTAAAAATAGTTTGAGGCAAGTCTAGATACTCACACCATTACCATGGGTGATGGCGAGGCTAAGGTGATGAAATAGCCAAGCACCCTCGTGATTGTTACCTGATACTTGAGTAAGGCAACAATGGACTGGCATCCTGTCTAGGGGAAGTCTTGTGCTCTCAGTCGCACATACATACATATGTACATACATACTTACATTTATACATATCTACTTACATACATACATACCTACCTACATAGATATATGTATATACATATAGTCATATTGTTATTTCTTACACATAGAACTCCAAAGATCACCTCAATATTCCGGTTGACTAAATCTCCCATTTATCATATGAACAGGTTGTGGTTGAACTGGCTTCTGTCCAGTTCCACGGTTCACTCACAGAACTTGGTTTAAAACCTGGAAGTAAAGCAAAGCTCGTGCAAAGTTCCTCCCTTAATATACACAGTCCCCTAAGGTAAATTCTTGTTTTTATATATTGTATTTTTTTCTTTTAATTTGTACATTCATTGAATGAGCTTTAAGCCTTTAACATTTACATTACTCTATATATACTATTATATGTTCATAGTAAAGGCTTTACCTCACATAATATCTCACATAACATTTACATTACTCTATATATACTATTGTATTTTCACAGTAAAGGCTTTACCTTACATAATATCTCACATAACATTTACATTACTCTATATATACTATTGTATTTTCACAGTAAAGGCTTTACCTCACATAATATCTCACATAACATTTACATTACTCTATATATACTATTGTATGTTCATAGTAAAGGCTTTACCTCACATAATATCTCACAAAAGATTGACATTACTCTATATATAATATTGTATTTTCACAGTAAAGGCTTTACCTCACATAATATCTCGCATAACATTTACATTACTCTATATATACTATTGTATGTTCACAGTAAAGGCTTTACCTCACATAATATCTCACATAACATCTCGTATACGAGAGACGTGTGTTGACGTGTGTGAACAAGCTCGGCTACCGAGTCGGATTTACTTACTCAAAAAGTGAGTTTTGATTAATTTTTTTATACTGTAATATACGTTAACCCCTTGCCTTGGTCGTCAAACTTTGAGTTTATTTATTTTCGCCCCTTTTTGGGGCGAATTTTCCAGTTAAAAATTTATTACGGCAAACTAATAGAAATGGACGGAATTTTCACATCTCATCCTAACGTGAAAGCCACGCCCCCTAAGAAAGGTGATACAGAGAAGCTAGAAGCACAAGGCTCTAAGTCTTCCCTCCTGACTTCTGCAAAAGAAACATGGAACACGGAATTAAAAGAAAAATTTGTAAAAATGGGTGAAAACCCAGAAAGTCACATAAACGCAGACAAAAACAACAACGACAATAACAGCAATAGTCACAACACCAACCAAGGAAAAAATAACGATAACACCAAACAAAGCGAACCCACTACTGGTACCTCCTTTGCACAGGCGGTCCGGAAAACACAAACCTGCAAGCAACTGGACATTACAACTCAGAGAAAAGATGAAGGAAGCGAAACAGTATGTAACTTTCAAAGAAGGAGGAGACTTCACAATCACCTCCCCACAAGAAATCAAAAGAGACACGATGCTAAGAACGATATCTTTCAGAACAATTTCCAACATAACAAGGAAACCAACTCAATTATCCCAAAAAGAGATTGAGCTGGTCCTAAAAAATGTGTGGAGTGATATATCGTTCATACAAAAAGGGCCACTCTATGGGAATATAACGGTCCTAATGAAGGATCAATTGACGGCCAGGAAATACTCTGTGGCACCAATTGTTTCCAAGCTACATACATTTTTCCCCACATATTTAGGGAAAAGAACGCAGAAGATAAGGGTCTCCGGAATCCGGCCAAATGCATGCATTTCCTGGGTACTAACAGGATTTTTAGAAGACGAGGACGGAATCCTCTCAGTAGGAGAAGTCACCACAGACGTTTTCGGCGGTTTGAGCATGGAGGTTCTGGTCCAAATGAGACCAGAACGAATAGCTAGAATACCACAGAGGGTGTCCCTCGATGGAGAAACATTTATATATATTTCAGCCGAGGGTAGGAGGCCCATATGTTACTACTGTTCAAGCAGGGGTCATCTAAGGGCTGCTTGTCCTCAATTGACAAAAAAAAAGGCTCTTTTGCCTACACCCCACACACCACCACCGCCACCACCACCACCACCACAACAACAACAAAAACAACAGGGAAAAATAACACAAGACACGGCCCCACCCAAAACAACTCCCAAAACACACACAAATACAACAAAACCCCAAAATACACCACTACCCGACAGCACGGACGAGGACCCAGCGGAAACGGCACCTAGTGACGAAGAGGGGGAACCCTTCCAACCTGTAAAAAGGAAAAAAAGAAAGCACCACTCGAACATAAACGAAACAAACACACAACCACCAACAAAAACAAAACAAACAGAACAAACAAAATCCGCCCCACCCCAAAACATAACACATACAACAAAACGTAAGCACACACAAGAACAACAAACAAACACAACACAAATAAAACAGTATACATACATTAACACAAATAACAAAGAACTAGTAAAAACAATACACAAAGACCCTTTGGTGGAAACTGAAGGGCAATTCTTTGCAAGCGCGGCCAACAAACCGCATTTAAAAATGATAAGACTCCCAATGGACACCTATGCAAAACTAAGAGAGAACTTTCCTGAGGACGTGGGGAAAACATGTACTCGACCCTATAACCGCGTCCTCTTGAAACGTTTCCCCACCCACACCTCACCAAACACCCCCACTCCACCACAGAACAACACCCCACCAAACAACCCCTCCAATACGCCCATGGATATTGTGCAACCTGCTCCTCAGGAGCCGAACAGGTAGGTCCTTCCTCTTTTAACCAACATGGCTGATATAAGAGTTGGGTGTCTGAATGTACGTGGCCTGGGACTGTCTTGGAAACAAGGCAAACTTTTAAACGATCTCAGGTCGCATAGAATGGATGTAATGGCTATTTGCGAGTCCAGGATCAGCAGCGAGCACCAACTGGCGCCCCTCTTCGACGACTTTGAGATCTTCGCATCTCTCTGTCAACCGGGGGGTGGGGGTGGAGTTGTCGTTCTGCTGCGAAAACACCTGGGCCTCGCCATACAGAAGGTGCACCTGGACCCGGAGGGTCGACTGGTGGTTTTAGACGTCGGTAGTAGTGAAAGTGGAGCCCTTAGACTAATAGCTGTGTACGCCCCTTTTTGGGCAGCGCGGCCGGAATACTTCCAACGTCTGGAAACTTTTCTGGGAACGTCCCGCTCCTTGCTTTTAGTGGGGGACTGGAATGGTATCCTGGATGCACGTTGGGACTATGTAGGGGCATGTGCCAATAGAGGGGGGTGTAAAAGCCTCAAAAGGTTAATCGGCCGATTTGACCTGGCCGATAGATATCGACTAGATTTTCCGACTGTACCACTATGGACGTGGACCAATCGCAGTGGAACATCTAGGTCGTACCTAGATAGGGTCCTAGTTAGAGAGAACGATAGGGACACATTTAGCTGTCCAAAAATGTTCATGGTTGACTATTCGGATCACAAGTTAGTGACCTGCATAGCCAACCTTGATAGAACCCATAGACAGGGACCCGGTTACTGGAAGCTGAACTTGTCCTTACCGAGAAGCAAAGCTTACAGTAAACGGATTAGCACGTTAGTTAAGCAGAGTTTGACAGGGGCAATTGTCAACAACAGGTGGTGGAGCTCTCTTAAGAGAGCAATTAGAATAGAATCGATAGGTTTTAGTCAGGAATTAGCAAGGGATAGGAACAAGACGGAAAGGGAATTAGTAGATAGAGTAGAAGAGGCGATTAGGAGTGGCAATGTAGCCGGCGTGCTGGCATCAAGAATGGCCTTAGACCAGTTCTTTGAGATGAAGCATGAAGGCTGCGTTGTCAGGAGTAAAATACGTGCTCTGGGTAATGAGGGAGCCAAAGCTGTGAGCTGGGCCCGAGTTACAGAGGCAAAAAGTGGGAACAAGTCCACGATTCGGTCTTTGAAGGACCAGGATGGGCGTGTGATCCTTGAACCTGGGCAGATGTGTGCGGCCTTTCAGCGGCACTTTGCACGACTGTTCGAGAGGGGCGGCGCGCCGGGTGAGACTATGGATTTCAATCCATACCTCGACGGTCTGCCGCGCCTCTCGGACGCGGAGGCGAAGTCCTGCGAAAGGACGATTTCAGCTGCTGAGATAGGGGCGGCGCTGAGCCAATGCGGCAAACGCAAATCCCCGGGTCTCGATGGTCTACCATACGAGCTATATGTAGCGATGCCGGACTTGTTCTCCGATATCCTCGAAGCGGTCTACTGCAACTGGCAGCAGAACGGGAGAATTCCCAGTTCTGTGACCAAGGGCGTAGTTACGCTGGTGAGGAAGGATGAGAACAAGGGGGATGACATAAGTAACTTCAGGCCCATAACTCTGCTAAATACAGAGTTAAAGATTTTGGCCAAGGTGTTAGCGAAGAGGTTGGCGCTTGTCGTTGGAAACCTGGTGGGAGAAGCGCAGACATGCGCAATCCCGTCCAGGTCCATTCACGACAATCTCCACCTTATGCGATACATCATAGAGAGGGTAGGGAATGAACCCGGCTTTGGTGGGGCCCTGATCAACTTGGATCAATCTAAAGCTTTCGATAGGGTTGACCATCGTTATCTGGATGCGGTGCTCGCGGCGGCAGGCTTCGGACCCGTTTTCAGGGGTTGGATTGCTGCGATGCACAGCAGCAACGTCTGCTCAAGGGTCAAGGTGAACGGCCACCTCTCGGAGCCGTTCCAAATCATGCGATCCATCCGACAGGGATGCCCTCTCTCCTCCCTACTGTATGTGCTGGCTCTTGAGCCACTACTGCGGAAGTTGGAGCGGTTGCAGGGCATCCCTTTGGAACCGGGATTGCAGAAAGCGGCGTCGGCCTACGCCGATGACGTGACAGTAATGGTGTCGAAAACCTCGCAAATCGGTGAGATCGGCACCTTACTGGAGGAATATGAAAGGTTTACAGGAGCCAAGCTGAACCGGGACAAGTCCGTCGGTTTGCAACTCGGAACATGGAGAGGCAAAGCGATGCCCTCCAACGACGTCGTCGGACGTTGGACGGAGGGCCCGGTGAAGCTGCTTGGGGTCTGGTTCGGACCAGACCTCCAGGTGGAGAAAAACTGGAACGAGGTAACGGCCAGGGTGTTTGCACTCACCCAGAAGTGGGCCCAGTGCAAACTATCCCTGAAAGGTCGAGCGGAGGTGGCGAATACTTATATAGCATCCGTCATCTACTACCGCTTGACCGTCGTGCCTTGCCCAGTGAAAAGACTCGCCAAAATGGAGTGCGCGCTGTTCCAATTTCTTTGGAACAAGCGGACCCCTTTGGTGAGGAGATCCATCTGCTGTCAACACCCTTCGAAAGGAGGGCTGGGGATGCCGTGGCTACAGATGCGTAAACACGCATTAAGGCTACGGCACCTCCAGGTATTCCTCACCGGTCAACCGGTGTGGGCCCCGTTTGTGAGGCGAGCCTTTCCCAGACTCGTCTCGCTCACCAAGCTGCAATCCTGGGTCAAGCAAAGACCGAGAAAAGTGGGCGACTGGCACATTGAATGTGCCCAGGCGCTCACGGTCCTCTGGAAAGCGGACCCGGCAATCAGTGGAGACTCCACGTCGACATTCTATAGAGGGTTGGTACGCAGCAGGTGCGACGATGCTCTCGGAGAAGCTCTAGGCATGGAGGAAGATGAACTGGCCAGTCTGTTCGGTAGGACGTTTGGCCCTGGACCGATGGACAACTTCCAAAAGTCCCTGGCTTGGCAGTGCTACCGAGGGGCTCTACCCGTTCGAGACAAGCTCCACAGGCATGGGAGCCTGGGTAGAGATCCTTTGAATAAGATCTGTCCGAGATGCGTGCATGATGACGAAACCGTTGCGCACGCATTCGTACACTGCCCAGGCATTGCTGACCTGTGGGGCTATGTGGAACGACTACTGTCGAGGGTGGGACCAATCCGGTTGACCACCGAGTCCATTGTCACGATCAAACCGCCTCCCCCTTTCAAAAACGAAGGAGAGGCGGTTTTTCTCTGTGTGGTAGCCATGGCTAAAGAAGTTGTATGGTGGACGAGGCTGAAAGGGCTGAGGTCAGACACCTTTCTCTCCGGCCAACAACTGGTCCCCTTTTTCAAATACCATTTTAAAAGAAGGATCAGAATGGAGAGAGAGGTGCTCTACCCCAGCAAGTTTTATGAAAGGTGGGTGAAAGTAGGGAGAATGGCCAGAGTGAATGGGTCTTCTCTCTATATCAGCCTGTAGGTAAAAGAAGAGGAAAAAGAGGAGACGAGGGAAGCACCTACTCTTTGTGCTCCTGAGGAGAAGGGTTGCACATTTTTCCGGGGTGTGTGCGACCCATGTTAATGCCCCCTCCCTATTGAGGACTTCGTTTGTTGTTGTTATTTCATTGTTATATTTTTGTACTCGTTAATTATATGTAAACTTCCCCCCTTGTATCTGTCCCTACCTTTTGTGCCCTAGTGGCAAATAAAGAAACCACTCTATATATACTATTGTATTTTCACAGTAAAGGCTTTACCTCACATAATATCTCACATAACATTTACATTACTCTATATATACTATTGTATTTTCACAGTAAAGGCTTTACCTCACATAATATCTCACATAACATTTACATTACTCTATATATACTATTGTATGTTCATAGTAAAGGCTTTACCTCACATAATATCTCACAAAAGATTGACATTACTCTATATATAATATTGTATTTTCACAGTAAAGGCTTTACCTCACATAATATCTCACATAACATTTACATTACTCTATATATACTATTGTATGTTCACAGTAAAGGCTTTACCTCACATAATATCTCACATAACATTTACATTACTCTATATATACTATTGTATTTATCTCACATAACATTAACATTTCTCTATATATACTATTGTATGTTCACAGTAAAGGCTTTACCTCACATAATATCTCACATAACATTTACATTACTCTATATATACTATTGTATTTTCACAGTAAAGGCTTTACCTCACATAATATCTCACATAACATTTACATTACTCTATATATACTATTGTATTTTCATAGTAAAGGCTTTACCTCACATATGTCACATAACATTTACATTATTCTATTTATACCATTGTATTTTCACAGTAAAGACTTTACCTTACATAATATCTCACATAACATTTACATTACTCTATATATACTATTGGAACATGGACGTTAAACGATGATGATGATGATGATACTATTGTATTTTCATAGTAAAGGCTTTACCTCATATAATATCTCACAACATTTACATTACTCTATATATACTATTGTATTTTCACAGTAAAGGCTTTACCTCACATAATATCTCACATAACATTTACATTACTCTATATATACTATTGTATTTTCACAGTAAAGACTTTACCTCACATAATATCTCACATAACATTTACATTACTCTATATTTACTATTGTATTTTCACAGTAAAGGCTTTACCTCACATAATATCTCACTTAACATTTACATTACTCTATATATACTATTGTATTTTCACAGTAAAGGCTTTACCTCACATAATATCTCACATAACATTTACATTACTCTATATATACTATTGTATTTTCACAGTAAAGACTTTACCTCACATAATATCTCACATAACATTTACATTACTCTATATTTACTATTGTATTTTCACAGTAAAGGCTTTACCTCACATAATATCTCACATAACATTTACATTACTCTATATATACTATTGTATTTTCACAGTAAAGGCTTTACCTCACATAATATCTCACATAACATTTACATTACTCTATATATACTATTGTATTTTCACAGTAAAGGCTTTACCTCACATAATATCTCACATAACATTTACATTACTCTATATATACTATTGTATTTTCACAGTAAAGGCTTTACCTCACATAATATCTCACATAACATTTACATTACTCTATATATACTATTGTATTTTCACAGTAAAGACTTTACCTCACATAATATCTCACATAACATTTACATTACTCTATATATACTATTATATTTTCACAGTAAAGGCTTTACCTCACATAATATCTCACATAACATTTACATTACTCTATATTTACTATTGTATTTTCACAGTAAAGACTTTACCTCACATAATATCTCACATAACATTTACATTACTCTATATATACTATTATATTTTCACAGTAAAGGCTTTACCTCACATAATATCTCACATAACATTTACATTACTCTATATATACTATTGTATTTTCACAGTAAAGACTTTACCTCACATAATATCTCACATAACATTTACATTACTCTATATATACTATTGTATTTTCACAGTAAAGACTTTACCTCACATAATATCTCACATAACATTTACATTACTCTATATATACTATTGTATTTTCACAGTAAAGGCTTTACCTTACATAATATCTCACATAACATTTACATTACTCTATATATACTATTGTATTTTCACAGTAAAGGCTTTACCTCACATAATATCTCACATAACATTTACATTACTCTATATATACTATTGTATTTTCACAGTAAAGACTTTACCTCACATAATATCTCATATAACATTTACATTACTCTATATATACTATTGTATTTTCACAGTAAAGGCTTTACCTCACATAATATCTCACATAACATTTACATTACTCTATATATACTATTGTATTTTCACAGTAAAGGCTTTACCTCACATAATATCTCACATAACATTTACATTACTCTATATTTACTATTGTATTTTCACAGTAAAGGCTTTACCTCACATAATATCTCATATAACATTTACATTACTCTATATATACTATTGTATTTTCACAGTAAAGGCTTTACCTCACATAATATCTCACATAACATTTACATTACTCTATATATACTATTGTATTTTCACAGTAAAGGCTTTACCTCACATAATATCTCACATAACATTTACATTACTCTATATTTACTATTGTATTTTTCTGGTAAAGACTTTACCTCACATAATATTGAATCTATGAGATTTTGATATTATTTATTTTGAGAACAATACCGTAACATCAGTATGAACAGCCAGTTACAGCTGGTTCGAACAGACAGAGGTGAGAGAATTCTGGCTGGATACAGCTGGTTTAAATGCTAAATGGTTAAATTATCTGTTGACATTCATCAGATAGAGAGGAGGTGCAATAGTGGGAAATATATGTCTAACTGGCTCTACTATGTCTCCATTGCAGAAGGTTAACCTCTTCAGTGCCGTAGACGAGATAACTTGTCCTAACATGTTTGAACTTGTTTCCAACAGTTCATAACTCCAAAGTTATGAACTCCTTTCCAGGTTAAATATTTACATGTAGTTAACCTCTTGCTCTATTTTGTCATTGTTGTTTTTGTTTCCTTTTTTTACAGAGATCCTCTGTGTATATCTGAGGTCCACACTCACCAATTATGTCTCCTGCCTCAGAACCCTAACCAGATATATGTCACAACTGACACAGTAAGGCAGAATTGCTTCTCTAGCAATTTTTTTTCTAATTTTATACAATAACATCTCGTTATACAACTGTTTCCCCTATTGTCACTGGTTGTGAAGGTCACTTCAGGACCCATCCCCCATAAATATATGTCCTCCATTGCCAATAATTAAGGCTTTTAACACTAGAGGGATCCCCTTACTCATCACCCTGCCCTCACCTACTCAGTTCAACCTCCTCATCACCCTACCCTCACCTACTCAGTTCAACCTCCTCATCACCCTACCCTCACCTACTCAGTTCAATCTCCCCATCACCCTGCCCTCACCTACTCAGTTCAACCTCCTCATCACCCTGCCCTCACCTACTCAGTTCAACCTCCCCATCACCCTACCCTCACCTGCTCAGTTCAACCTCCCCATCACCCACCCTACCCTCACCTACTCAGTTCAACCTCCCCATCACCCACCCTACCCTCACCTGCTCAGTTCAACCTCCCCATCACCCTGCCCTCACCTACTCAGTTCAACCACCCCATCACTCTACCCTACCCTCACCTACTCAGTTCAACCACCCCATCACTCTACCCTACCCTCACCTTCTCAGTTCAGCCTGCCCTCACCTGCTCAGTTCAACCTCCCCATCACCTTGCCCTCACCTGCTCAGTTCAACCACCCCATCACCACTCTGCCCTCACCTGCTCAGTTCAACCACCCCATCACCCTACCCTACCCTCACCTGCTCAGTTCAACCTCCCCATCACCCTGCCCTCACCTGCTAAGTTCAACTTCCCCATCACCCACCCTGCCCTCACCTGCTCAGTTCAACCACCCCATCACCTGCTCAGTTCAACCTCCCCATCACCCACCCTGCGCTCACCTGCTCAGTTCAACCTCCCCATCACCCTGCCCTCACCTGCTCAGTTCAACCACCCCATCACCTGCTCAGTTCAACCACCCCATCACCCACCCTGCGCTCACCTGCTCAGTTCAACCACCCCATCACCCTACCCTACCCTCACCTGCTCAGTTCAACCTCCCCATCACCCTGCCCTCACCTGCTCAGTTCAACCACCCCATCACCACCCTGCCCTCACCTGCTCAGTTCAACCACCCCATCACCCTACCCTACCCTCACCTGCTCAGTTCAACCTCCCCATCACCCTGCCCTCACCTGCTCAGTTCAACCACCCCATCACCACTCTGCCCTCACCTGCTCAGTTCAACCTCCCCATCACCCACCCTGCCCTCACCTGCTCAGTTCAACCTCCCCATCACCTGCTCAGTTCAACCTCCCCATCACCCACCCTGCCCTCACCTGCTCAGTTCAACCACCCCATCACCACTCTGCCCTCACCTGCTCAGTTCAACCTCCCCATCACCCTGCCCTCACCTGCTCAGTTCAACCTCCCCATCACCCACCCTACCCTCACCTGCTCAGTTCAACCAACTCATCACCCACCCTACCCTCACCTGCTCAGTTCAACCTCCCCATCACCCACCCTACCCTCACCTGCTCAGTTCAACCTCCCCATCACCCTGCCCTCACCTGCTCAGTTCAACCACCCCATCACCACTCTGCCCTCACCTGCTCAGTTCAACCTCCCCATCACCCACCCTACCCTCACCTGCTCAGTTCAACCTCCCCATCACCCTGCCCTCACCTGCTCAGTTCAACCACCCCATCACCACTCTGCCCTCACCTGCTCAGTTCAACCTCCCCATCACCAACCCTACCCTCACCTGCTCAGTTCAACCTCCCCATCACCCTGCCCTCACCTGCTCAGTTCAACCACCCCATCACCACTCTGCCCTCACCTGCTCAGTTCAACCTCCCCATCACCCACCCTACTCTCACCTGCTCAGTTCAACCTCCCCATCACCCTGCCCTCACCTGCTCAGTTCAACTTCCCCATCACCCACCCTACCCTCACCTGCTCAGTTCAACCTCCCCATCACCCACCCTACCCTCACCTGCTCAGTTCAACCAACTCATCACCCACCCTACCCTCACCTGCTCAGTTCAACCTCCCCATCACCCTGCCCTCACCTGCTCAGTTCAACCTCCCCATCACCCACCCTACCCTCACCTGTTCAGTTCAACCTCCCCATCACCCACCCTACCCTCACCTGCTCAGTTCAACCAACTCATCACCCCTCCAGGTAATCAAATAATTATAATTCTTCCTTTGTTAATTTCTATTTATCTAATCCAGGGTCACATTGTCCACTCTGTACGTCTCGGACCCATATCTTACCCCAGAGTTCATTATCCACAAAAAGGTAAACATTCTTTGCCCTATTAAATTGTTCTTTATTATATTGTGGTGGTGGTAGTGGGAGTGCTAGTGATGATGTTGGTGGTAGTGCGATTGCTAGTGGTGGTGGTGGTGGTGGTGATGATGATGATGATGATGATGATGATGGTGGTGGTGGTGGTGGTGGTGGTGGTGGTGGTGGTGGTGGTGGTGGTGGTGGTGTCCATAGAACTATATTAACATCTTCCTCTTATGTTCTATATTTTCCAGTCAATGATATCAATGTTGTTTCTGAAGTTTTATCTATTGATTTCTCACCGTTCCACTTACCTTGTTTCTTGGTAGGTAAATAATTAATTTACTCTTCTGTACATCTCTCACCTGTCTCCCTCTACTAAACAGTTGAAAATATATATATATATACAAAAAAATAACAATTTTTTTTTTTGTTTTTATTAATTTTCTTTTTCTTCTTATTCCTAGGAGGGTTATGGGGGGGGGGGGGGGGGGGCAGAGTCCTCAAACACTCCTTCAAGCAGGTCCTGTCAGAAGCAACCATCTCCAACTGATCCAGCTGGATCCCCCAAGCGAGACCAGCCAAGCTCATGGATGTTATCCAATCATCTTGCTCGTGGTCTACCCCTGGGTCTCCTGTCAGTTGGTTTTGCTGTCCAGGGATTTTTTCCTGAGACATTCTAATCATGTCCATAGTATCAGAGCTGTGATCTCTGAATTGGGAGAAGTAGTGGCTCTACCTGGAGTGACTCTCTGATCTCTGAACTACAAATCTGTCCAGCAATTCTTTCCTGAGACATTCTAACCACATGTTCATAGTATCGGCGCTGTGATCTCTCAATTCGGAGAGGTAACAGCTCTACCTGGAGTGACTCTCTGATCTCTGAACTACAAATCTGTCCAGCAATTCTTTCTTGAGACATTCTAACCACATGTTCATAGAATCGGAGCTGTGATCTCTCAATTCGGAGAAATAACAGCTCTACCTGGAGTGACTCTCTGATCTCTGAACTACAAATCTGTCCAGCAATTCTTTCTTGAGACATTCTAACCACATGTTCATAGAATCGGAGCTGTGATCTCTCAATTCGGAGAAATAACAGCTCTACCTGGAGTGACTCTCTGATTTCTGAACTACAACTCTGTCCAGCAATTCTTTCCTGAGACATTCTAACCACATGTTCATAGAATCGGAGCTGTGATCTCTCAATTCGGAGAGGTAACAGCTCTACCTGGAGTGACTCTCTAATCTCTGAACTACAAATCTGTCCAGCAATTCTTTCTTGAGACATTCTAACCACATGTTCATAGTATCAGAGCTGTGATCTCTCAATTCGGAGAAGTAACAGCTCTACCTGGAGTGACTCTCTGATCTCTGAACTACAAATCTGTCCAGCAATTCTTTCCTGAAACATTCTAACCACATGCTCATTGTAGCAGAGTTGTGATATCTCAATTCTCAGATGTAGCGGCTCTACTTGGAGTGACTCTCTGATCTCTGAGCTACACTCTCTATCGAGTAACATTACTCGATTCTATTAATTTTATGTTATTAATTTTATTAATTTTATCTGTTAATTTTATTTCAATGTGGTTTCTATATTTTTTCCCTCCATATAATCAAGACTGGGTATTCTGATGGCAATATTCACCTGTACCATACAAACAGAGGTAAGTAATAGTCGTATAAAATTTCTTTCAAAGTTGTCCCAATATCAAATAGTGGGGGAGGAACAATCAAACTAAATAAAATGCTGTATATTATTTTATACATCAACCAGTGTGTTGATGTATAAAAGGAATTGGTGAAGTCATCAACTGGTTTAGTTTATATGAAGCATTGTGAGATGTGTGGTTATGGTTGTTTGGGGGAAGCTGGTGCAATGCAGGTTAGAAATACAGGAGTGAAAAATAGAGGGAAATAAAAGCAAAACAACAGTTTACACTTTTACCTTATATTTCATATTATTTCGAGGTTAGGAAATCTTTTTCTGTAATAAGAAGTGAAGGGACCTACACCTACCTTTTCTGTTTCTACTCATATCTGGACTGAATCTACCTGCGTGATGCCCACCTGCTTTGCGTTTGGCCAGAGCACATAGCAAACTCACAGACTCATTCTACAAGTAAACATATAGGCCCTCATTTGCTCATAGATCAGAAATGAAGATACCGATACCAGCCCTGTTATTCCGCCGACATGACGTCACTTGACCCTCACTTCCGGCAAGTTGGATCCCTGTACTTCCAGCTTCTTAAGAAATGGAGTGTGGTGTTGATGTCGCGACAATAAAACACTTTATTGTTGTGACACCAACATGACCACCTTACAGTGTGGACTGGGTGCTTTTTGTTGTGACACCCTATACTACCACCTTACAATTTGGACTGTCATTAACATGAACACCTTACAGTGTGGGCTGGGTGATTTTTATCATGTCACTAACATGATCCCTTTTCAGTGTATGCTGGGTGATTTTTGTCGTGTCACCAACACAAACACTTTATAGTTTGGACTGGGCACTTATTGTCGTGTCACCAACATGACCCCTTTACAGTGTGGACATAGTAAAATATATACAATGTTGCCATTATTTTTCTAGAATGTGCTATCAGCAGCTGGCCATTATCTGTGACTGGAATTTCTAGTATAACTCAGGTGAAATGGTCAAAAACCCGACCTTGTGTTTTCTACGCCATAGCTGACCACACCGTTGTGTTTGTGTTTGATCTGCTGCAACAAGATAACAAACCTGTACATAAACGAACCATTGAAAATAGGTAAGAACCTTCTTTATGTAACTGTGTCTCACTTTCAACTTGACTAAGTTAAACCTGTTTTAAACCCCTTTATGTAACTGCGTCTCACTTTCAACTTGACTAAGTTAAACCTGTTTTAAACCCCTTTATGTAACTGTGTCTCACTTTCAACTTGACTAAGTTAAACCTGTTTTAAACTCCTTTATGTAACTGTGTCTCACTTTCAACTTGACTAAGTTAAACCTGTTTTAACCCCCTTTATGTAACTGTGTCTCACTTTCAACTTGACTAAGTTAAACCTGTTTTAACCCCCTTTATGTAACTGTGTCTCACTTTCAACTTGACTAAGTTAAACCTGTTTTAAACCCCTTTATGTAACTGCGTCTCACTTTCAACTTGACTAAGTTAAACCTGTTTTAAACCCCTTTATGTAACTGTGTCTCACTTTCAACTTGACTAAGTTAAACCTGTTTTAAACTCCTTTATGTAACTGTGTCTCACTTTCAACTTGACTAAGTTAAACCTGTTTTAAACCCCTTTATGTAACTGTGTCTCACTTTCAACTTGACTAAGTTAAACCTGTTTTAAACCCCTTTTTTTAGAAGTCAAACAGTGGCAAAGGATATTAAAATGAAGGAAGAATAGAGTTTATTCCATATAGGGGCCCAGTTCTTCCTATATAGGATTTTATTTGAGCCTTAGAGATTCCACAATTATTTAGAGCTGTAAATTTTTAGCTTGTAAGGGAAAACAAAAAGTGGAGACGGTGTTATTAATACATATAAAGTACCAGTAATACACTTGTACCAAAAGTAGAAACAATTAATACATATATGATACAGTATAGGTGGTGGTGTTATTAATACATACATGATACAGTAAAGGTGGAGGTGTTATTAATACATATATGATAGAGTATAGGTGGTGGTGTTATTAGTACATATATGATACAGTATAGGTGGTGGTGTTATTAATACATATATGATACAGTATAGGAGGTGGTGTTATTAGTACATATATGATACAGTATAGGTGGTGGTGTTATTAGTACATACATGATACAGTATAGGTGGTGGTGTTATTAATACATATATGATACAGTATAGGTGGTGGTGTTATTAATACATATATGATACAGTATAGGTGGTGGTGTTATTAGTACATATATGATACAGTATAGGAGGTGGTGTTATTAATACATATATGATACAGTATAGGTGGTGGTGTTATTAGTACATATATGATACAGTATAGGTGGTGGTGTTATTAATACATATATGATACAGTATAGGTGGTGGTGTTATTAATACATATATGATACAGTATAGGTGGTGGTGTTATTAATACATATATGATACAGTATAGGAGGTGGTGTTATTAATACATATATGATACAGTATAGGAGGTGGTGTTATTAGTACATATATGATACAGTATAGGTGGTGGTGTTATTAATACATATATGATACAGTATAGGAGGTGGTGTTATTAGTACATATATGATACAGTATAGGTGGTGGTGTTATTAGTACATATATGATACAGTATAGGAGGTGGTGTTTTTAATACATATATGATACAGTATAGGAGGTGGTGTTATTAGTACATACATGATACAGTATAGGTGAAGGTGTTATTAATACATACATGATACAGTATAGGTGGTGGTGTTATTAATACATACATGATACAGTATAGGTGGTGGTGTTATTAATACATATATGATACAGTATAGGTGGTGGTGTTATTAATACATACATGATACAGTATAGGTGGTGGTGTTATTAGTACATATATGATACAGTATAGGTGGAGGTGTTATTAGTACATACATGATACAGTATAGGTGGAGGTGTTATTAATACATACATGATACAGTATAGGAGGTGGTGTTATTAATACATACATGATACAGTATAGGTGGTGGTGTTATTAATACATACATGATACAGTATAGGTGGTGGTGTTATTAGTACATACATGATACAGTATAGGTGGAGGTGTTATTAATACATACATGATACAGTATAGGTGACAAATTGGCAGTTATTATAGCATCAGATAGAATCATCATCATTTTACGTCCGCTTTTCCCTGCTTGCAAGGGTGGGACGGGAACTGATTCTGGCTTGATTTCTACAGCTGGATGCACTCCCTAACACCAACCTCATTTACAGTGAGTGCTGGGTGCTTTTTTCCTGTGGCACCTCCACAACCACTTTGCAGTGGAATGATAGGGACTGGGGTCCCTATCATCTCATTTCTACAGCTGAGTAAACTGGAGCAATGTGAAATAAAGTGTCTTGCTCAAGGAAACAACACATCACCCGGTCTGAGAATTGAACTCACAACCTTTCGATTGCAAGGCCAATGCTCTAACCACTAAGCCATGTGCCTCCAGAATAACTTGTGATATTTGTTCGGCTCTCTGCTCTCTCAGTTAAAATCCCGCCAAGGTCAACTTTGACTTTTATCCATTCAAGGTCGATAAAAAAAAAAGTAGCAGTCACGTACTGAGGTCAATTCTTCCTCTATATCTCTTCCTCACTTCCATTCTCTCACCCACTCTCTATTCTTCGCTAGAATAAATCTGCTATGTTCAAGCCTGGAGAGGAGATGGGCTCCACCAGGTTTTAAAATACCCTAGAAACTCTGTATGTCACCACAGCACCCCTACGACTCCCTCGGGAGGTATGGGACCATACATTCATCTGCTACAGTCAATAAAACAATCTCCAGAATAATTCTCTATATACTTTATAAAGGTTTGATCAGAATATTTACATGTTTAATTTATAAACACACATCTCATTGAACTGTCTGCAATGTGAACCCATCTTTGTTCCATTATTGTGAACACTCTTTTGGGCAGTGGATTGGCAGTATCGGTAGAGGGTCAGACGCCAAGCTTTGACGCATGGAGTTACGGCCCTTGCCATTCTGAGTTCAAATCCCGCCGAGTTTAACTTTGCCTTTCATCCTTACGGGGTCGATAAAATAAAGTACCAGTAATGTACTGGGTAATTGCTGGCCTTGTGCCAAAAGTAGAAACAATTATTGTGAACACTCTTGAACCTGTTTCTTACCAGATTTCTTATAAAAGGCAGTTCCTATGGTTTCCAAATAGTTTTTGAAAAATTTGGAGGGATTTAATGATATAACTTCCCTGTTACTAAGCTGATAAGCTGGTGTATGAAGCTTAACTTTACAGGATGTCCTGACATAGAAGTCTGATGGAAGAGCTTCAAATAAATATAAACAAGTTAAGACACTTTAAAATGTCATAAATCAGGTGGGGTGAGGTGGTGGAGGACATCATGTGGGGTGAGGTGGTGGAGGACATCAGGTGGGGTGAGGTGGTGGAGGACATCATGTGGGGTGAGGTGGTGGAGGACATCAGGTGGGGTGAGGTGGTGGAGGACATCAGGTGGGGTGAGGTGGTGGAGGACATCAGGTGGGGTGAGGTGGTGGAGGACATCAGGTGGGGTGAGGTGGTGGAGGACATCATGTGGGGTGAGGTGGTGGAGGACATCAGGTGGGGTGAGGTGGTGGAGGACATCATGTGGGGTGAGGTGGTGGAGGACATCAGGTGGGGTGAGGTGGTGGAGGACATCAGGTGGGGTGAGGTGGTGGAGGACATCAGGTGGGGTGAGGTGGTGGAGGACATCATGTGGGGTGAGGTGGTGGAGGACATCAGGTGGGGTGAGGTGGTGGAGGACATCAGGTGGGGTGAGGTGGTAGAGGACATCAGGAGGTGGAGGTGGGGGAGGACATCAGGAGGTGGAGGTGGGGGAGGACATCAGGAGGTGTAAGGTGGTGGAGGACATCAGGTGGGGTGAGGTGGTGGACATCAGGTGGGGTGAGGTGGTGGAGGACATCAGGTGGGGTGAGGTGGTGGAGGACATCAGGTGGGGTGAGGTGGTGGAGGACATCAGGTGGGGTGAGGTGGTGGAGGACATCAGGTGGGGTGAGGTGGTAGAGGACATCAGGAGGTGGAGGTGGGGGAGGACATCAGGAGGTGGAGGTGGTGGAGGACATCAGGTGGGGTGAGGTGGTGGACATCAGGTGGGGTGAGGTGGTGGAGGACATCAGGTGGGGTGAGGTGGTGGAGGACATCAGGTGGGGTGAGGTGGTGGAGGACATCAGGAGGTGTAAGGTGGTGGAGGTGGGGTGAGGTGGTGGAGGTGGTGGAGGACATCAGGAGGTGTAAGGTGGTGGAGGTGGGGTGAGGTGGTGGAGGACATCAGGAGGTGGAGGTGGGGGAGGACATCAGGAGGTGTAAGGTGGTGGAGGACATCAGGTGGGGTGAGGTGGTGGAGGACATCAGGTGGGGTGAGGTGGTGGAGGACATCAGGTGGGGTGAGGTGGTGGAGGACATCAGGTGGGGTGAGGTGGTGGAGGACATCAGGTGGGGTGAGGTGGTGGAGGACATCAGGTGTAAGGTGGTGGAGGTGGGGTGAGGTGGTGGAGGACATCAGGAGGTGTAAGGTGGTGGAGGTGGGGTGAGGTGGTGGAGGACATCAGGAGGTGTAAGGTGGTGGAGGTGGGGTGAGGTGGTGGAGGACATCAGGAGGTGTAAGGTGGTGGAGGTGGGGTGAGGTGGTGGAGGACATCAGGAGGTGTAAGGTAGTAGAGGTGGTGGAGGACATCAGGCAGGTTGATACCAAGACAGTTCATTACATTGAAAGGTTTATAATATCAAGACAAACTTCTGTTGCTATGAACAATCCTTTTTTTTTACTAATATTTCTTCTCTCCACCTTTTTTTTTTTTTTCAAAACAAATTCCATCCTTATAAAATAACATTACTTTAGTTGTTTATTAACCCTTTAGCAGTTAAACCAGTCATATCTGGCCAGAATTCTCTCATGTCTTTCTGTTCAAACCGGTTATAACTGGCCACTCATACTGACATTAAGGTATTGTTCTCAAAATAAATAACATGAAAATCTCATAGCTTCAATATTATGTGATGTAAAGCCTTTACTACAAAAATACAATAGTAAATATAGAGTAATGTAAATACTAAAGGGTTAAATTCAAATATTGTAACATAACAGTTTAATTTAATTTTTATAAAATCTTACATTTAACCCTTTATTTATCAACCCAGCCAAAAGCAGCCCTCGTTCTATGAAATAAAACCACACATTTTAACTCTTTAGCATTTAAACTGGCCGTATCCGGCCAGAATTCTCTCACCTTTTTCTGTTCAAATTAGCCATAACTGGTCACTTATACCGACATTAAGGTATTATTTTCAAAATAAATAATATTGTAAGGGCGGTGGATTGGCAGTAGAATCGGTAGAGCGTTGGACAACATGATTTGCGGCATAGAGTTACGTCCCTTTACATTCTGAGTTCAAATCCCACCATAGTTAGCTTTGCCTTTCATCCTTACGGAATCAATAAAATAAAGTATCAGTAATGCACTGGGGTCAATTTAATCGACCTTCCCCACCTCCATAATTATTGACCTTATGCCTAAATCAAAAACCATTATTCACTTGTTTTGATCTATTTTTACAGAATCACTGCAATGGAGATATTTTGCCACTTAGATGACCAAGATCAAACAATACCTCGTGAAAGAATGGTATGTTTCATCAAGTCATAAGTTATATCTTATAAGTCATACATTACATCTTAAGAGTCATATGGTATATATATATATATATCATATATATAATATATATCGTGTGTGTGTGTATATATATATATATATATATATATATCATCATCATCATTTTACGTCTGCTTTTCCCTGCTTGCAAGGGTGGGACGGGAACTGATACTGGCTTGATTTTTTTTTACAGCTAGATGCCCTTCCTAACACCAACCTCATTTACAGTGAGTGTTGGGTGCTTTTTTTCTGTGGTGCCTACACATCCACTTTGCAGTATGGGCTGGGTGCTTTTTTGCCATGGCACCTCCACGATCACTTTGCAGTGGAATGATAGGGACCCCAGTCCTATCATCTCATTTCTACAGCTGAGTACACTGGAGCAATGTGAAATAAAGTGTCTTGCTTAAGGAAACGACACATCACCTGGTCTGAGAAATGAACTCACAACCTTTCGATTGCAAGGCCAATGCTCTAACCACTAAGCCCTGTATATATATATATATAGTAATAATAATAAATGTGAAGACTAAAATCCAAAGAGGGCTCGATAAGGATAAATATATATTAAATATATATGAACCATAGAGCAAATATTTATTAAAATAACAGAAGATCCCGTTAAGGGTGAAAGCAGCGATTCTTTGCTTAAACTTTAATCTGAAATTTAATAAACATATATATATAAGCCGGAGCATTATATATCAATAAAAATCCGAGGCAATATTCATTTGGTTTATTAAAGTCTGTAATGTACATTTGACTGAGGTCTGTCAGTTATGACAGCCTGAGTTTCTCAAATGGTAAACCTATAATACAATATTATAAAAAAAAACATTAGATTTGGAAAAGGTTTAGTTCTATTGATGCAGGGGGGCCGCTCTATGTGTAATGTTATTTCCTCAATGGTGAGGAAATAACATATGTTTATATATATATTTAATACTGGTATAGATTGAAGGTACACATTTACGTGTGTTGTATTGAAGCAAATAACTGTCTATTCTGGAATTTTACATTACCTAATGAGTGCGCTGAGATGTAACCAGTACTACTAGCAGTGAAACCCATGTTAGTCCCGTCAACTTATTAAATATATATATAGAGAGAGATGTAGATATATATGTGTGTGTGCATGTGTTTAAGTATATTCTTTACATTTATAACCATCACCTGTTCTTTTCTTTTACAGGTTTTATGTTTTCCCTCTGGAAAAATTGAAGTTCAAACCATATCACCAACCTTCTCACAAGCTGAAGATTTAGAGTGGGAATTTCTAGAGAGATATCTGGAAAGATTTTGATTGCCACTGGATTTTTTTACGAAGCATAAACTAAGAAAGGTAAATTCTTCATCATTTGTTTGTAAGTGTTGTAAATTGATCTGGACCAATATTGCTTTTTCTCACATCGGCATCAATAAATTTAATGCTTGGACAAGGATTCATGACCCACCAATGCCAAGGAGAATCATGGACCTATTAGATTATCCATGGTGCCCGATCCTCGGTAATGAGAATGGGAAGAGAATACAAAATGGCCTGAAATTTCTGATGAAATATCTTAAATATATATATTTTTTCTATGACAAATAGATTGCGAGTGTTTATATTTCTCTAAAAACCTTTCTTCATTATTTTATGTAAAGACTTTTATTATGTTCCAAACAGCAGCTTGATAAGGAGAAAGTTTGTCATTTTACTAAATAGTTGTCTTCATTTGATCACCAATCATTTTACAGAGTGCACTGGGTGTATTTTATCATGACACACATCTAGATATAGAATTGTATGTATATATGCACATATAACTCTAAAGATACAGAACTATACATGCTATGACATCCATACACACACATATTTAGCTCGTTGATGCTGCCTAAATTCCAATGAAAGTGTCTTGCATCATCAACATTTTACATCCGCTTTTCCCTGCTTGCAAGGGTTGGACTGCAATTCTTATTTGTTGTGCTCATAATTTTGGCATTTATTATACTGGTTGGATGCCCTTCCTAACACCAGCACCACTTTACAGCATGGACTGGGTGCTTTTATTCGTGCCACCAGCACTAGAGAGGTTGTCTTACTGGAACTCATGTGTGTTAGAAACCAGCTCCCCTCTCTTATATATATATATATGAATGTATGTATAGTATATTTGAAAATATACTTTATATTTATTTAAAAACATTTTGAAGACCATTCGCTATGAATTTTAAAGTAGTGACTACGTCACGTACTTTGTGTCGGCAGAAGCGAAGGGGTATGTAGTCTTAACAACCACTAACAAGAGAGAAACGGTCACCATTGATTATTCCTTTGCTTTTGCCGAGACTAGACACTACTTTAAAATTCATATCAAATGGTCTTCAAAATGTTTTAAAATAAATATACTATACATACATTCATATATACATCGCTATTTTAGAGCACCAATACTAATTTCTTATATATATATATTTGTCTAACAGAACAAAGAAAGGACAAGTTTATAAAGAAATAATTGTTTATTTTTGTTCATTCTAGAAAATGTAAATATTACAAAAGATAAGAAAAATAGATAAAATAAGGTGAAATAAATTTCACAAAATATGTCTTTAAAGAAAAGGAGCTATATATATATATATAATATATATCAATTTTTTTTTTATTTATTTATAGGTACCAACTTTAAACAATGTTTTAATCAACAACTGCATGGCATCATCAATATAGAGATAGAAAGATGCCATATATCGTACTATATAATAGAAACAGAGTGAGAGACAAAACATGAATTGAAGAAATACATCAGTCTTTTTTTTTTTTGGAGTAAGTTGGTTTAATTAGAATTTCCAAAGAGTGAAAGAATCAAGAGGAATAAGTCAACTATGTCAATGTAGAGAGCCAATGCACCAAAAATATATTCCTCGGGACTCAGTGCGTATTTCTTTCCTCCCATTATTAACTGTGTGTCAAAGATCAAGAACTGCAAAGAAAATACATATATATTTTTTATTAAACCTTATTAAATTATCGAATCATTATCGAAGTGTTTGGAATTTGAAATGTGAAAGCCCCAAAAGTAGAAAATAACTGTAACAACAGTCAGTCATTACAAATAATAGTTGGAAGAATTAACTCTTTAGTTACCAACCCAGCCAAAACCAGCTCTGGTTCTATGAAATAAAACCACCCATTTTAACCCTTTAGTTACCAACTTTACTTAATTCTCTCAGCTATTATCTATACTGATTAACTTATTACAGTTACTTTCTACATTTGGGACTTTCACATATTTATTAGTCTTTATTATTTTTTTAAATGTTTAAAACATAACTTTATCGTACACTTCCACTGTAACTTAATAAAGCGCCATTACAGAATTGTTAAAGCATCAGACAAGAAGAGGGTTTTGTTGTATCTCTTCCAGTTCTTTATGTTTGGAGTTTAAACACTGCACCCTGTGTGAATGTAAAAAATCATGGTAGTACTGGTGCTACAACAAAAAAAAAAAAGCACCCAGTTCACACTAATTTTTTAGGCGGATGATAGAGTGGTTAAGATCTTGAATAGTCAAGCACCATTGTGGACATCACCTGATACATCATTTGCAGCCTTGCCCTGTATTATAGAGTGGTTAAGATCTTGAATAGTCAAGCACCATTGTGGACATCACCTGATACATCAAAGGCAACATTTGCAGCCTTGCCCTGTATTATAGAATGGTTGAGATCTTGAATAACTTTGCACCATTGCAGACATCACTTGATACATCAATAAGGCAAGCCAGCAACAATAATAAGAACTTCATTGTCAGCAACTGATATCAATATAAGACAAAATTAGGAATCAGAGATGATACTTACCCAGGCATAAAGCAAAGCAATAAGTGCTGCATAAACATTGGTCAAAATCTGAAATATAAAGAAATATATTTGTCAAATAGATTTTACTTGAAGTAATCTGTTTAATTATTTGATACTATAGTGTGTTAGAGTAGGCAGATGGTCCAGTAGTAAAGGTGTTGGACTGGGTTGTGTTGTATCCTTGAACAAAACACTTGATTTCATGTTCCAGTATAATTCAACTGAAAACGAGTACCAGCAGCAATAACTAGGGGTTTAACCCCACGATGGACTGGCGTCTTGTACTCTCAGGTGCTTAACACTACAGAAACAGCTAAGCACTGTCCTGATGAGCTTCTCAGTTTGAAACAAGACTTTTTATAGTGAGTGTTGGAGCTCAGTTGATTTTGATAAATATTTCAGTTGTTTGATCAATGGAACAGTCTGCTAGTGACTGAGCATCCCACAGACACGTGTATCCTTAATGTAGTTCCCACCAGAACAGCTTGTGACTCAGCATTCTACAGACATGTGTACCCTTAACTCTTTAGTTATCAATCTGGCCAAAAGCTGCCCTGGTTCTATGAGATAAAATCACCCGTTTTAAAGGTTTCCAATTTAAATTAAAATCTTCCAGCATAATTTTATACAAGTTACATTAAGTTACTATCTTAATAATTTTAGAAAATCCCTCAAACTTCATTAATTAATTAAAATATTGTATTTCATTAGAAATGCAATCATGAAAGGGTTGATATATCAAAGCCACCCCCACCCCCACACACACTCCAAAAGAATTCTGGTCCTGTGCTTAAATTTGAAACATTTATAACACCCTTTAGCATTTACATGAGATAAAGATTTTACTGTGAAAAAACAATAGTATATATAGAGTAAAGTCTTTATCTCACATAACATTTACATTACTCTATATATACTATTGTATTTTCACAGTAAAATCTTTATCTCACATAATATCTCATAATATCGAATCTATGAGATTTTGATATTTATTTTGAGACCAATACCTTAACATCAGTATGAGTAGCAAAATACTGCCAGTTTGAACAGAAAAAAGTGAGAGGATTCTGGCCTGATATAACCAGTTTAACCATTTACCATTTACTTTATATATACTATTGCAATTTCAATCTAAAGCCTTTACCTCACATAATATCAAATCTGAGATTTTTATATTATTTATTTTGAGAACAATACCTTAACATAAGTATAAGCAGCCAGTTATGGCTGGTTTGAACAGAAAGAGGTGAGAGAATTCTAGCCCGATATGACCAGTTTAAATACTAAAGGGTTAAACATCACAAATGAAAATCATCATCATCGTTTAACGTCCATCTTCCACGCTTCCATGGGTTTGGACGGGAATTTTCCCACTTGAGGCAAGATTGGTTGTCTTGCTCGCATACGACTGTCTGGCGGATTTTCTACGGCCGGATGCCCTTCCTAACACCAACCACATTTACAGTGTGGACTGGGAGGTTTTTACCGTGTTACCAACATTACAGCGTGGACTGTTTTTTTTGTCGTGACACCTACACGACCTCATTTATTTTGGACTGGATGTTGTGGTACCAACATAACTTTACATTGAAAGGGGTGGGACGGGGGGTGTATTTTTGTTAGAGATGCCTACTGACTGTAGTAGGTTTCGCTTTGTACTTAGGCAAGGCGGGTCTTCTGTATTACTGCGTAGCGCCAAAGATCTCGGTCCAGTGACATTGTCTTGGAGAGGTGTAAGTGTGTGAGGTCGGAATTTATCAAGAAAATATAAATAAGAAAAGATCAAAGATTGACTCACTGGTAAAGGAGTGGCTAAGGCATATTGGGTAATAATTATTGAAAATCCAAAGAGAATCACCACAATACAAAAGGTGAACATGAGGCCGGCACACATTGTGAAGTCAATCTAAAGAGATAGAGAAGATTAAGTGAACACAAGGGGGTTTGTGGCAAAAGCAATGACAGAAAACATGTATGAAACAATGACTTTACTTTAATTTCAAACTCTGAGGTACAAAAACAACAACAACAAAAATCTGATAGAATACAAACCTTGGTTTGCATGGCAAAAATGGTAATTGATAAACAGACGACAGCTGTAACTGCCATGGAGATCAATACGATGTCAGTGGAATGGAAGCTGAAAGGAGATATACATAAAATAGAATATCAGGTATACTGGAAACATTTTTTTTAAAAAAGGTGATAAATTATCAGTTATTAATTTAGTCTTTCTCAAGCCCAGAAGCTTATTAGTCTAACAGACAGTAGCCCCCTTCTCCATCATGCTGGGTCTCCCATGTAGGAAGTAATAAGCCTCAAAGTCCAACAGACAGTAGTCCCCTTCTCCATCAGGCTGGGCCTCTCCCATGTAGGAAGTAACAAGCCTCAAAGTCCAACAGACAGTAGTCCCCTTCTCCATCAGGCTGGGCCTCTCCCATGTAGGAAGTAACAAGCCTCAAAGTCCAACAGACAGTATACCCCCTTCTCCATCAGGCTGGCCCTTTGTGGGAAGTAATTGGTTTAAACAAAGCTATCAAAAATATTCTAAAATACCAACTGAAATATGTTAACATTTCGTTCTATACTGTAAGTAGAGACAATAAAGAGATATTGTAAAGTTAAGGAGTTAACTCTTGTGACCAGAGTTCTAACTTGAAAATATACCTCCACTGTGGTTTAATTTCCACAATATACCACGCTTTGTGGTTTAATTACAACACTATACCTTCACTGTGGTTTAATTTCCACAATATACCACCCTACTGGTTAAATTTCCACAATATACTACCCTTTGTGGTTTAATTACAACAATATACCTCCACTGTGGTTTAATTACAACAATATACCACCCTTTGTGGTTTAATTACAACAATATACCTCCACTGTGGTTTAATTACAACAATATACCACCCTTTGTGGCTTAATTACCACAATATACCTCCAGTGTGGTTTAATTTCCACAATATAAAATAGAACTGGGGCATTTATCATTAAAACACTACAGAAACCTCCTATAAGATGGAACCTCATAGGAAACCAGCTAAACCAACATAGGTGTGACACCTGTAATAACATTATCTAGTACAGGTTACATAGGTGTGACACCTGTAATAACATGTATCTAGAACAGGTTACATAGGTGTGACACCTGTAATAACATGTATCTAGAACAGGTTACATAGGTGTGACACCTGTAATAACATTACCTAGTACAGGTTACATAGGTGTGACACCTGTAATAACATGTACCTAGTACAGGTTACATAGGTGCGACACCTGTAACATGTACCTAGTGCAGGTTACATAGGTGTGACAACTGTAATAACATCTAGTACAGGTTACATAGGTGTGACACCTGTAACATGTACCTAGTACAGGTTACATAGGTGTGACACCTGTAATAACATTATCTAGTACAGGTTACATAGGTGTGACAACTGTAACAATATCTATCTAGTATAAGTGTGACACCTGTAACATGTACCTAGTACAGGTTACATAGGTGTGACACCTGTAACATGTATCTAGTACAGGTTACATAGATGTTGTTACAGGTGTCACACCTATGTAACATGTACTAGGTACATGTTACAGGTGTCACACCTATGTAACCTGTACTAGATAGATATTGTTACAGGTGTCACACCTATCTAGTACAGGTTACATAGGTGTGACACCTGTAACAACATGTACCTAGTACAGGTTACATAGGTGTGATGCCTGTAACAATATCTATCTAGTACAGGTTACATAGGTGTGACAGCTGTAACAACATCAATAATACATATGTGAAAATTTCTTGTGACTTACCAACTAATTGTGCCAAGTACAATTGACATTGATAGAGTCTGAAATAGAACAAAAATACAAGTAAAATTCCGTTATAACGAAATTTGTTTCAATCCCAGCCACACGCTCCATGTGTTAGGTCAATCTCATTATAAAGAATTTTTCGTTACAACAAATATTTTTAAAACCCCGTGAATTTCACTGTACAACAGCCATTATCGTTTGACATAGAGAAGACATCCAAAATAGGGGAGACAAAATAATAAAAGTGTTAAAATTTAATTTATTGCTCACATATAGTGGGTACATAAATGTATTTATGAGTTTTATATCCAGTATTACTATTATTTGATATAAAAACCCATATTACTATTATTTGATATAAAACCCATATTATTATTATTCGATATAAAACCCACAAATAAAAGTATTATCATAGATAACTAATAAAAAGGATTAACTTACCAAAATAAACAAGCATATTACATTACCAGGATATTTCCGCCTGAGAAATAAAAAGAGAAAAACATTGATGTTCTATTTTCTTTATATATATATATACATATATATATATATAGTAATAATAATAAATTTGAAAACTAAAATCCAAAGAGGGCTCGATAAGGATAAATATATATCAAATATATAAGAACCCTAGAGCAAATATTTATTAAAATAACAGATTAAAGTTTAAGCAAAGAATCGATGCTTTCACACTTAATGGGATCTTCTGAAACTAAAAAAAAATCAATCAGATTGATTTTTTTTAGTTTCAGAAGATCCCGTTAAGTGTAAAAGCAGCAATTCTTTGCTTAAACTTTAATCTGTTATTTTAATATATATAATATATATATATATATATATATATAGAGAGAGAGAGAGATTATATTCTACATTAAGTAGCTCATTCAGAGAGAGAGAGAATCTATTTTCTTATATATACATGATGGCTGCCCCATCGTTATCGAGTATGACCATTGCATGTTATACCATTATTAATAATTATTAATTAATTCTATCGTTCAATGCCTGTGCGTGAAGATTTTTTTTAAAGTGAGGAAAGACTGTGCACTGAGCCAATCCCACTCTCTGAGCGACAGTAGCTATAACCCAAAAAGAAGAAAAGATCAACATCATCGGTTACTGAGCCGCAGGTTTTATGTCGGAGTTATCCCAGTTTCCTGAGTTGCCTTCTCCTATATATTTTTACATATATACTTTAGAATTTTTACAATTGGTCCACATTATCCTTGCATATCATAAGAAGTGACTAAGATGGTTGATGTGAGGAAAGACAGGCAGTTACATAACAACCCAGTCCAACCCAATCCTTGCATATCATAAGAAGTGACTAAGATGGTTGATGTGAGGAAAGACAGGCAGTTACATAACAACCCAGTCCAACCCAATCCTTGCATATCATAAGAAGTGACTAAGATGGTTGATGTGAGGAAAGACAGGCAGTTACATAACAACCCAGTCCAACCCAATCCTTGCATATCATAAGAAGTGACTAAGATGGTTGATGTGAGGAAAGACAGGCAGTTACATAACAACCCAGTCCAACCCAATCCTTGCATATCATAAGAAGTGACTCAGATGGTTGATGTGAGGAAAGACAGGCAGTTACATAACAACCCAGTCCAACCCAATCCTTGCATATCATAAGAAGTGACTAAGATGGTTGATGTGAGGAAAGACAGGCAGTTACATAACAACCAAGTCCAACCCATCTCTTTATATTTCAACAAGGAAAATTAAACTTTTCTATCTATACTCACCTAACATCTTTTATACATATCAGAACAATGTATACACAAATAAATATACCACTGAAAAAGAATTAAAACAAATATATTATTTATTATATAAATACTTTACTATTTACATATTATATACTTTATTATATACACATTATATACCTTATTATAAACATATTATATACCTTATTATATACACGTTATATACCTTATTATATACATATTATATACTTTATTATATACATATTATATACATATTATATACATATTATATACCTTGTTATATATATATTATATACTTTATTATATACATATTATATACACATTATATACCTTATTATATACATATTATTTACACATTATATACCTTATTATATACCTTATATACACATTATATACCTTATTATATACACATTATATACCTTATTATATACACATTATATACCTTATTATATACACATTATATACCTTATTATATACACATTATATACCTTATTATATACATATTATATATCTTATTAT
The DNA here is from genome assembly GCA_964016885.1 of Eledone cirrhosa. Classification (NCBI taxonomy): domain Eukaryota; kingdom Metazoa; phylum Mollusca; class Cephalopoda; order Octopoda; family Eledonidae; genus Eledone; species Eledone cirrhosa. The sequence continues at coordinate 43,588,682 of OZ024748.1, forward strand.
ATACATATTATATATCTTATTATATACACATTATATACCTTATATACCTAATTATATACACATTATATACCTTATTATATAGATATTATACACCTTATTATATACATATATACTTTATTATATACATATATAGTTTATTATACATATATATACTACATATTATATACTTTATATATATACTTTACATATATATATATAGAAGCACATGGCTTAGTGGTTAGAGCATTGGGCTTGCAATCGAAAGGTTGTGAGTTCAATTCTCAGACCGGGTGATGTATTGTTTCCTTGAGCAAGACACTTTATTTCACATTGCTCCAGTTTACTCAGCTGTAGAAATGATATCATTCCACTGCAAAGTGGTCGTGGAGGTGCCACGGCAAAAAAGCACCCAGCACTCACTGTAAATGGGGTTGGTGTTAGGGAGTGCATCCAGCTGTAGAAATCAAGCCAGATCAGTTCCCGCCCCACCCTTGCAAGCAGGGAAAAGGTGGACGTAAAATGAAATGATGATACATATATACCTTATTATATACATATCATATCAGTTCTGTATGAGCAAAACACGGTCCTCCTACCTGAATGTCACAATGGGACAGCACGTCTGACCCGTGCTAGCATGGAAAATGGATGTTAAAACATGATGATGATGATGATGATGATATTATATACCTTATTATATATTCAGTAGTGAACTAGACCCTGCTAAAACAATGTACTGGCTGTTTCATCATGACACTACCACTTTACAGAGTGTACTGGGTGTATTTCATCATGACATCAACACTACCACATTACAGAGTGTACTGGATGTATTTCATCAGGATACCAACACTACCACTTTGCAGAGTGTACTGGGTGTATTTCATCATGACACCACCACTACCACTTTACAGAGTGTACTGGATATATTTTATCATGACACCAATACTACCACTTTGCAGAGTGTACTGGGTGTATTTTATCATGACACCACCACTACCACTTTACAGAGTGTACTGGGTGTACTACCACTTGTTTATAAATAAGAGTGAGGTTAATGTTACTTACTATGATACTAAGTAGACCCAGAGGTTTTCTCTAATCCACAATCGTATTGTTTCTCTGTAAAGATAAATAGAACAACAATAAATGTTTGGTCAAAGTGGACATTGACCAGTGGGTATGTGTCTTTTACTACAGTGATGGTTGTAGTTCCTTCCCTATTGGGTGTGATCACACTTCACTGACCAGTGTGTCTTTTACTACAGTGATGGTTGTAGTTCCTTCCCTATAGGGTGTGGTCACACTTCACTGACCAGTCTGTCTTTTACTACAGTGATGGTTGTAGTTCCTTCCCTATAGGGTGTGGTCACACTTCACTGACCAGTGTGTCTTTTACTACAGTGATGGTTGTAGTTCCTTCCCTATAGGGTATGGTCACACTTCACTGACCAGTGTGTCTTTTACTACAGTGATGGTTGTAGTTCCTTCCCTATAGGGTATGGTCACACTTCACTGACCAGTGTGTCTTTTACTACAGTGCTGGTTGTAGTTCCTTCCCTATTGGGTATGGTCACACTTCACTGACCAGTCTGTCTTTTACTACAGTGATGGTTGTAGTTCCTTCTCTATAGGGTATGGTCGCACTTCACTGACCAGTCTGTCTTTTACTACAGTGATGGTTGTAGTTCCTTCCCTATAGGGTGTGGTCACACTTCACTGACCAGTCTGTCTTTTACTACAGTAATGGTTGTAGTTCCTTCCCTATAGGGTATGGTCGCACTTCACTGACCAGTGTGTCTTTTACTACAGTGATGGTTGTAGTTCCTTCCCTATAGGGTGTGGTCACACTTCACTGACCAGTCTGTCTTTTACTACAGTAATGGTTGTAGTTCCTTCCCTATAGGGTATGGTCACACTTCACTGACCAGTCTGTCTTTTACTACAGTGATGGTTGTAGTTCCTTCCCTATAGGGTGTGGTCACACTTCACTGACCAGTCTGTCTTTTACTACAGTGATGGTTGTAGTTCCTTCCCTATAGGGTATGGTCACACTTCACTGACCAGTGTGTCTTTTACTACAGTGATGGTTGTAGTTCCTTCCCTATTGGGTATGGTCGCACTTCACTGACCATAGATTGACTTATGAGTAAAATTTAGAAGCTGGAAACAGGACAGAAACTCATCATATACATACATGTGTGTGTCTCTCTGTCTGTGTGTATGTGTGTCTGTGTGTGTGTGTATGTGTCTGTATGTGTGTGTGTTTGTGTGTGTCTGTGTCTGTGTATGTGTCTGTGTCTGTGTGTGTGTATGTGCTTGTGTATGTATGTGTAACAAGACTGCCATCTTAGATAATGTAGGGGAGACTATTTTAGAAAAGAAAAGTCATCACAGTCATGTCTTAAATACATTTTATCCTAAGTCTACACACAACAACAAGAATACGTAACTCGTCTATAAGAACCAGGGTATATATTTTAAAAGTACTTACACAAACATAAAAAGACAAATAACTGCAACTGTGAGGAGCAACTGAGCCATCAATATCATATACACCTGAAGAAGAAGAAAAAAGACAAATAGAGCAGGCTGTTCTGTTGATCATATCAATCGGAACACTCGTAACTGACAGACTGCCATGATAATTTCTTAATAGAAAGGTCTTTGGAATAATATTACTCACTAGAGTGTGTCGCTCGGAGATCAGAGATTCACTCCAAGTAGAGTTGCTATTTCTCCAAATTGAGAGATCACAGCTCTGATACTATGGACATGTGGTTAGAATGTCTGAGGAAAGAATCACTGGAGAGTCACTCCAAGTAGAGCTGCTACTTCTCCAAATTAGAGAACACAGGTTCAATACTATGGACATGTGGTTAGAATGTCTGAGGAAAGAATCACTGGAGAGTTACACCAAGTAGAGCTGCTACTTCTCCAAATTAGAGAACACAGGTTCAATACTATGGACATGTGGTTAGAATGTCTGAGGAAAGAATCACTGGAGAGTCACTCCAAGTAGAGCTGCTACTTCTCCAAATTAGAGAACACAGGTTCAATACTATGGACATGTGGTTAGAATGTCTGAGGAAAGAATCACTGGAGAGTTACACCAAGTAGAGCTGCTACTTCTCCAAATTAGAGAACACAGGTTCAATACTATGGACATGTGGTTAGAATGTCTGAGGAAAGAATCACTGGAGAGTCACTCCAAGTAGAGCTGCTACTTCTCCAAATTAGAGAACACAGGTTCAATACTATGGACATGTGGTTAGAATGTCTGAGGAAAGAATCACTGGAGAGTTACACCAAGTAGAGCTGCTACTTCTCCAAATTAGAGAACACAGGTTCAATACTATGGACATGTGGTTAGAATGTCTGAGGAAAGAATCACTGGAGAGTCACACCAAGTAGAGCTGCTACTTCTCCAAATTAGAGAACACAGGTTCAATACTATGGACATGTGGTTAGAATGTCTGAGGAAAGAATCACTGGACAGATTTTATGGGCAAAACCAAATAGTTTTGGTGGTAGACCACGAGCAAGATGGTTGGATAACATCCATGAGCTTGGCTGGTCTCACTTGGAGATCCAGCCAGATCAGTTGGAGACAGTTATTTAAGTGGGAAGAGAAGAAAAAGAAAGAATGGATCTCAGTCACTTTCAACAATGAGTGTTCCAGTTGTTCAATCAACGAAATAGCTTGCTCATGAAATTAACATGTAAGTGGCTGAGCATTCCACACAACACACACATATGTACCCTTAATATAATGCTCAGGGAGATTCAGTGTGATAAAGCTGACTCTTTGAATTACAGGTATAGTCCATCTGGGCTTCTAAACAGTTTCTGTCTACCCAATTTAATTCACAAGTCAGGAGTCAACCCCAGGTTATGGGGGTTAAACCTAGGACTTTATGGTTGTGAAGCAAACTTAACTCTTCAGCCAAGCTACACCCACATTTATTTGTCGTTACTTTAATAATTCAACACACTATCATAGTTAGAAAGCCCATATCTCCACATTGTTTTAGTTCTTTCACTCTTTTGACAAGAGGATTATTTCCCAAAATATATTAGACAAATTAAATGAAATATTTCCAAAATAACATATCAACACCTAAGTTACTAGCATTGAGTTAATTTTAATGAGGTCACACATTTTATAGTACTTACTTTACGGATAAAGGCTCGACGGATTGCTTTGTTTGAAAAGGAGTTGCCAAAGGTGGGAGCATCTTCTGGAAGAATAGAATTAAATGGAATAATTTAAATCAATGAGAATTGAATAAGTAAAGTTTGTAACAAGCACAGCTGTTATTAGCTGCATTATCAGGAACATCAAACACCATCTTTTGCAGGATATAGTTACAGTCTTTTACATTCTCAATTCAAATCTTGCTGATGTTAAGCTTTGTCTTTCATCCTTAAGGGATGGATATATCAAAGTACCAGTAATGCACTGGGGTGAATTTAATCGACTTTCCCCTTCCCCTTTTAACAGAGTCCTTCTATGGAAATATGATATGGAAAGGTTTAACACTTTACCATTTACATTATTCTATATTTACTGTTATATTTTTGCGGTAAAGGCTTTATCTTACATAATATCTCGCGTAATATTGAATCTATGAGATGTTGATATTATTTATTTTGAGAACAATACCTTAACATCAGTAAGAGGGGCTAGTTACAGCCAGTTTAAACAGAAAGAAGTGAGAGAATACTGGCCAGATATGGTTGGTTTAAATGCTAAAGGGTTAAAGACTGTTACTTACCAACGCTGGATATGTCAGTGACATGACAGGCTCCATCATCAGTGGTTGGTGTCATGGCAGGGTTGGTATAACCAGCAGATGCCATGCCAGGGTTGGTATAACCAGCAGATGCCATGCCAGGGTTGGTATAACCAGCAGATGCCATGCCAGGGTTGGTATAACCAGCAGATGCCATGCCAGGGTCACCATAACCAGCAGATGTCATAGCAGGGTTGGTATAACCAGCAAATGCCATGCCAGGGTCACTATAACCAGTTGGTGACATGGCAGGGTTATTATACCCAGGAGTTTTGTAAATGGGGTTTTCATTAATACAGGTACTGTAATCAGGCGGTGGATCAAGTGGATTACTCATGTTTTCAGGTGTAAACTAATGATGAAATAAAACAAATAGAAATAAAAACAATTAGCAAAACAATGTAAAAAAAACAAACTAAAAGATATTTTACTTTTACTGTGAAATTTGGTGGAGAGTAACTAGAGAAGCCAGCATATGTGTAAGTGTGTGTGTGTATGTGTGCGTGTGTGTATAAGTGTATGTGTGTGTGTGTATATATGTGTGTGTATGTGTGTGTACATGTGTGTGTATGTATGTGTATGTGTATATGTATGTGTGTGTGTGTGTGTATATGTGTATATGTATGTGTATGTGAGTATGTGTATGTGTGTGTGCATGTGTATGTGTGTGTGTGCATGTGTATGTGTATATATGTGTGTGTGCATGCGTATGTGTGTATATGTGTGTGTGTGCATGTGTATATGTATGTGTGTACATGTGTATGTGTGTGTGTGTATATGTGTGTGTGCGCATGTGTATGTGTTTGTGTATGTGTGTGTGTGTACATGTGTAGGTGTGTGTGTGTGTGTGCATGTGTATGTGTGTGTGTGTGTGCATGTATACATATGTATGCATGGGCATGTGTGTGTGTGTATGTGCATGTGTGTATATGTATATATACACACATATATATATGGATGGGACCACTCATGTAAACTCTCATATCTGAAGAAGTATCGATTAAGAGCCAAGTTCCAATCACATGATCAGGTTCCAATCACATGATCAGGTTCCAATCACATGATCAAAGTGGAGCTGATCAATATGGAAACAAATTGTAATATGTAATAAAGTTTACAAAAAGCTGCAATTCTTATTGCCACTTTATATATATATACATGGCAATGACTTTGTTTTGGAGGAAACATAATAGTACCACTGATGAAGTCACAGATGTGTGATGAAGGAAATTTGGTAGATTATATATATATATATATATATATATATTTGTTTTTTTGTTTTGTTTTTTTTAACTGTTGGTCAATCAATAATCAATAATAAACATTGATTGCCAGCTAAGTTAACTATAGGGATATAAAATATACAGAAGTGAAAACCAATCCAAACCAAACAGTGAGTGTCTTTTATTATTATTTCTGGCAATATTATAACAACATGACCCTCCCCAAATATAACAAAATATATATATATATATATATATATATATATATATATATATATATATATATAGTATAAAAGAGAAAACACAGGTAAGCATTAAGAGAAGGATTTTATCCAGGTATTTACGACCGTTTCATTGGTAAGTGCAACCTTATATTGCAATACTGCAAATAGCAGCCACTCAATTATAATTGTTGTTCACAGTCCAAATTTTCAAAATAGTGAGTTACTCTTGAAATAATTCTTAATATATAGAGAGAAAAACTTTTATTTTGAATTGTATTTACTAGTATAGAGAGAGAGGAATCAGAAGGTGAGGGGACAAACTGATATTGAGGGAGGGGTAGAGGTGAAAGGATTCTTTGGTCAGTTTTGATAGCAGACTTCATGTTGTGGAATGTAGTGAGTTAAAGAGAATTAAATTGATCATAGTGGGAGAGATGGATAGAGAGGGAGAGAGAGAGGGGGGAGATATAAAGAGATAAATATATCATCATCATCATCATCATCAACGCTTAACGTCCGTGTTCCACGCTTGCATGGGTTTGGACGGGGGTATTCCCACTTGAGGCAAGAGTGATTGTCTTGCTCGCATAGGACTGTCTGGCAGGTTTTCTACATGCGGGACTGGGAGGTTTTTACCATGTTGCCTACACGGCCACATTACAGCGTGGACTGTGTGTTTTTTTGTCGTGACACCTACACGATCTCATTTGTTTCGGCCTGGATGTTGTGGCACCAACATAACTTTACATAGGAGGGGGTGGTGTGGATGGGGTGTGGGTGGTGGGACGGGGGTGTATTTTGTTAGAGGTGCCTACTGGCTGTAGTAGGTTTTACTATGTATTTAGGTAAGGCGGGTCTTCTCTATTACTGAGTACCGCCAAAGGTCTCGGTCCAGTGACATTGTCTTGGTGAGGTGTAAGTGTGTGAGGTCGGAGTTTATCAGCTCATCCCAGGTTTTTCTGGGTCTGCCTATTCCGTGGCTACCGTCTATCTTTATTGCCCTGCACTTTGTTATACAGCTATCGTCCTTCATGCGCATTACGTGACCATACCAACGTAGCCTTCTCTCGTGTAGACAACATCTGATCCCTCTTATTTCTAATTTTTTTCCTTAGTTCGTTTCTGCTTTGTCGTTCACGTATATTACTATTACACATCCAGTGGAGCATGCAAGCTTCATTTCTCTCTAGTCTGCGTATATCTTCTGCACACAATGCCCAGGTCTCATTGCCATGCAACATTGCTGTTCGTATGCAGGCGTCGTACAACCTGCCTTTCATTTTTAGGGAGAACCCTTTAGCGGCTAACAGTGGTATAAGCTCTCTGAACTTTTTCCACCCAGTTCTGACTCTAGCTACTGTACTTTCAGAGCACCCTCCCCCACTGCTGATTTTGTCACCCAGGTAATGGAAGCTGTCCACTATTTCTATAGAACCCTCTGCGCAGCTGAAAGAGCTAGTATTTTGTGGGCACTTGCTGCTACTTATTGCGCCGGAACACCGGCCACATGTAAAATCTATGTTCTTAGTTAGCTTACCTGTGATCCCACTACATCTTTTATGCACCCAAACTTTGCATTTGGGACACATATATATATAAAAAATAAAGATAAAGATAATAATGACAAAAATAAAAGTAAAGAAGGGGGTGAGAAAGAAGAAAAGAAAAGATAGCCAAGAAGAGGAGGGAAGGAAGGAAGAAAACGAAGAAATAGAAGAGGAATGAGGGAGAAGGGGGGATATATGTATTGGTTTTGTGGGTAATTAAAGGGTCTAGATATAAGAGGGTATAAAGTCTAAGTATATGCAGTTTGTCAGTTGGTAGTAAGAGGTTAAGGGTTCGTTTTGTAGTGCGAAAACTTCTCTTTGAGTCTATGGTTACACTAAATTGATCTTTAGATTTTATTGTTGAGTAACTTATTCTTCGAACTCAAGATGTGGAACAGCTCAAGGTCGCATAATTGACAGCTTCTCATACCACTCCGATATGGGGGCGCGTTCGATAATTTTTTCCACTTGAAGGTGTATTGATGGTTACTTTCCCTCAGTTGCCAGGTCTTGTTTGCAAGGATAGTTACATAACGATGCTAGGAATGTTTCATTGCGTAACGGTGTGTATACCAACGGGCTTTAAATGTATTCCCAGTCGCTCCAATGTAATACTTCTGGTTGTCTGATTCCACTGTGCATTGGTAAACCAGGTTAGACTGCATGGACAGGTTTCAGGTAGGTGGCAGTTACAATTCTTGTCATGGGCAACTTTGGCATTATTGGTGGGCTGCGATGCCTGTACAAGTGTGTTACGTTTTGTTTGCCTATTAGCGAGTGGTTGTGTATTAGATATTCTGTTGAGTTCGGTGGTGATTGTATTGTTATTGTTGTAAATTTGCGTTTTGGTGTTGTTATGTATCTTTTTAGCGTTAAGCATCTTAATGTGTGCCTCTATGTTTGGGGCCGTGGAGTAAGATAGTCTAATAGATTTAGTGTTAAGGATTTTGCTGTATCTATGTAAATCTGGAAAGTGCTTATTTGTTATTCTAAAGAAGGTAGAGGGTAGGTTAGTACTAATAGAGGTGTTAAATATGGGGTTATACCAAATATATTTTCTACTGCGTGACTTGTTTGATTTCGATGTTGTATTTCTATTTGCCGTATACTTTGCAGTTCTATGCGTAAGTGCGTGTGTGCGTGTTACCAGAGTTTGTGTTATGTGTGTTCGTCTGCGCTTCACGGAGGCTTTCATCTATATATTCTATTCTAAGTGGCCTGCTTTGTCTAATGCGGTATTGTAGTATTCTGCATGTTCTTCGAAGATTTGTCGGTTAGACGAGAGGCGGGAGATCCTAAGGGATATGCTGCATGGAATGGATTTAATTATGGATAGTGGGTGGTTTGAGTTACAGTTGATGTATGCTAAGTTTTCATTAATCTTGTGAAAAGGTCTTATAAGTCCCGTATTTAGGTTAAGCGTCGCGTCTAGAAAGTTAACTGTTTTAGTGCTATACTCATACATTATGCTAAGGCCTAGTTTTCCGAGAGTCTTTCTAATATTCTTATGGAGTCTTTCTATGCTCTGGTTATTTAGGTTCTTAACTAGGAGAAGGGCGTTGTCTCTGTAGATTCCACTGTGAAGGTCGCTAAACTCACTTTGTAAACTATGGGCTATGTAAATACCTACTAAATCTGTGACTTGAGCCGAGTCGTTAGCCCCCATCATGATGTCAAAGTTATTTAATCTATCCTTACGTTCCCAATAGGCATTTTCAAATTTAATTACTGTTTTCCTAGCAGCTAATATGATTTTTATCTCGTCGTCTGTTATGTCAGAATTGGCTTTGGCTAATGCTAAGGCTTTATCCAAGGTGTTGGGGGATATAGATGAGTAATAATCGTTAATGTCAAATTGTATAAATTTAGATACTTCTTTGTTAGCTATATTGTTAAACCACTTGTTTCGGTAGCGTTGCCCCATAGTTTAATCACTAGTTTATTCTTCATTTGTGCTATCACTCTGTCTAATATATGTTTACTAATTTTCCCGATGTCCGATTTGGACGGGCATATAAGTCTAATTGTGGGGTTATAATCAAAATTTACCTTGTGGTCCTTGAGGTTAAATGAGGGGGTACAAGGCCTAAGTGGCTCCGTTCTGTCCTCTATTCCTAGGTGTTTGACTATATTGTGTGCTTCGTTGTTGATGTTTATCAGTGCCGCCTCATTAGTTTTTTTGTATTTCCTATGTAATTCCTTCCGTATGAAGCTATTGTATGTATTAACATCCATCGTATACACATTTGATGTTTTGTCCGCTTTGACAATAATTCCATTGGTGGTTCGCAGCTTTTTTAGGAATGTATTTATGTCATTCTGGAGTTTATTATTCCTCCGCTTTTTGAATTTGTTTTGCGTTTACAGATTGACTTTGTTAGTTTCAGAAGATCCCGTTAAGGGTGAAAGCAGCGATTCGTTGCTTAAACTTTAATCTGTTATTTTAATAAATATTTGCTCTACACTTCTTATATATTTGATATATATTTATCCTTATCGAGCCCTCTTTGGATTTTAGTCTTCAAATTTATTATTATTACTATATATATATATATATCATCATCATCATCATCATCATCAACGTTTAACGTCCGTGTTCCACGCTTGCATGGGTTTGGACGGGGGTAGTCCCACTTGAGGCAAGAGTGATTGTCTTGCTCGCATAGGACTGTCTGGCAGGTTTTCTACAGTTGGATGCCCTTCCTAACACCAACCACATTTACAGTGTGGGTCTGGGAGGTTTTTACCGTGTTGCCTACACGGCCACATTACAGCGTGGACTGTGTGTTTTTTTGTCGTGACACCTACACGATCTCATTTGTTTCGGCCTACACGATCTCATTTGTTTCGGCCTGGATGGCGCGGCACCAACATAACTTTACATAGAACGGGGTGGTATGGATGGGGTGGGGGTGGTGGTGGTGGGACGGGGTGTATTTTGTTAGAGATGCCTACTGGCTGGAGTAGGTTTTACTATATATAATTAGGTAAGGCGGGTTTCTCTGTTACTGAGTACCACCAAAGGTCTCGGTCCAGTGACATTGTCTTGGAGAGGTGTAAGTGTGTGATGTCGGAGTTTATCAGCTCGTCCCAGGTTTTTCTAGGTCTGCCTATTCCGTGACTACCGTCTATCTTTATTGCCCTGCACTTTGTTATACAGCTATCGACTTTCATGCGCATCACGTGTCCATACCAACGTAGCCTTCTCTCGAGTAAACAACATCTGATCCCTCTTATCTCTAATTTTTTCCTTAGTTCGTTTCTGCTTTGCCGTTCACGTATATTACTGTTACACATCCAGCGGAGCATGCAAGCTTCGTTCCTCTCTAGTCTGCGTATATCCTCTGCACACAATGCCCAGGTCTCACTGCCATGCAACATTGCTGTTCGTATGCAGGCATCGTACAACCTGCCTTTCATTTTTAGGGAGAACCCTTTAGCAGCTAATAGTGGTATAAGCTCTCTGAACTTTTTCCAACCAGTTCTGACTCTAGCTACAGTACTTTCAGAGCACCCTCCCCCACTGCTGATTTTATCGCCCAGGTAACGGAAGCTGTCCACTATTTCTATAGAACCCTCTGCGCAATTGAAAGAGCTAGTATTTTGTGGGCACTTGCTGCTACTTATTGCACCAGAACACCGGCCACATGTAAAATCTATGTTCTTAGTTAGCTTACCTGTGATCCCACTACATCTTTTATGCACCCATACTTTGCATTTAGGACATAAAATGGAGTTTCTACCTACGCCTTTCCTACACACCGAGCACGACCATTTCTCAGAAGGGACCGCCGCCTTGTTTTCTTTCCTACAAACTAGAACTTTGGTCTTAGCCAGGTTAATTTTAAGTCCTTTTGACTCTAGGCCGTGCTTCCATGTTTGGAATTTCTTCTCTAGCTCGGCCATTGATTCCGCTATGAGTGTCAGGTCGTCTGCGTATAGGAGTTCCCATGGGCAGCCTGTCTTGAACTCCTCTGTTATAGCCTGAAGGGCAATAATAAATAGTAGGGGGCTGAGAACAGAGCCCTGATGGACGCCAACTTTTACGCTAAACTCTTCACTATATTCGTTGTTAATTCTAACCTTGCTGACTGTTTCTTTATACATGGCTTGTATAGCCCTCACAAGCCATTCGTCAACGCCTAGTTTTCTAAGAGCCCACCAGATAATGGAGCGGGGGACTCTGTCGAAGGCTTTCTCCAAGTCGACAAAAGCTAAGTAGAGGGGTTTACCTTTAGCTAGGTACTTCTCCTGTAGTTGTCGTACTATGAAAAGAGCGTCTGTGGTACTTTTGCCTGACACAAACCCGAACTGCATTTCATCTAGGTCAATTCTCTCTCTGATTAGTTGCGCTATTACTTTTTCCGTGACCTTCATGACCTGGTCGATTAATTTAATGCCTCTATAGTTACTCCTATCTAGGGCGTCTCCTTTACCCTTATAACAGTTAACGATGATGCTGCTATGCCAGTCCTTCGGAACAACCCCATTCTGTACGACTTGGTTAACTATGCGGGTGACCATGGTGTGTCCCACCGTGCCAGATGCCTTCAGCATCTCAGCAACTATTTCCGAAGGCCCAGCCGCCTTACCCGTCTTCATATCCTTGATTGCCTTACTTATTATACTCCCCTCGACTAACACTGCTGGTCCCTCTATTGGGTCGATATGGGGGAGACTGTCTTTCTCCCATTTATTCTCCTCATTTAGTAGCCTTTCATAGTGACACTTCCAAGCTACCTTCTTATCAGTGTCGGTGATGGCAAGTATGCCATCATCGTTAAGTACACACTTCTCCCCGACAATATCACGGTTTTCCTTGACGCATTGCCTAGCAATCCTGAACACCTCACATTTTTGGTCATCGCGTTGTAGAACATGCTTGAACTTTCTTTCCTCAGCTTCCCTTCTTGCTAAGTACACTTCTCTCCTAGCTTCCCTCCTGGCCACTTGATAGTCTACTCTACTTCCCCCATCCCGCCATACTTTCCAAGCCTGCTTTTGGCCTTAATTGACCCCTCCACCTTACTGTTCCACCACCATGTTACTCTCCTCCTGCCTACAGGCCTGCTCCAGCCACAGACTTCGTCTGTTGCCAACAGCAGGTTTGCTTTCAGAAATTCCCACTGTCCCTCTATATTGTCCGACTCTAAATGTTCTTCTTTACTGTCGAAAGCATCAAGTAATATGCTTTGAAATTTATTTCTGGCTGTGGGGTCCTTTAGCTTCCATATTTTTCTCCTGAGGATAGTCCTCTTCTGCTGTCGAGTACGTCTCGTCCTGACTATGAGGTCGCTAATTATCAGTCTATGTTGGGAGGTGCATTCTTCATGGGGGAGGGATTTAGTGTTTACAACAGACACTCTGTCACGTCTTCTGGTAAGGATATAATCTACCTGGCTTGTGTGTTCCCCGGATCTATAGGTGATCAGGTGATTGTCACGTTTTTTGAAGTTAGTGTTACAGATAGTTAGGTTATTTGCATCACAGAATTCCAGGATTCTGGAGCCTTCCTCATTTCTAGTACCAAACCCATAGCCTCCATGGATTTCGTCGTAGCCGTCACAATGTTGTCCAACGTGACCATTTAGGTCGCCTGCAATAATTATATAGTCACTGTCAGATATTTGGGAGGTAGTTAGCAACAGTGTCTCATAGAATCTGTCTTTTATAGTGCCGGGCAGTCCGGATTGGGGTGCGTACGCAGATATTACTGTCACCGTAGTTCTATTGAGGACAAGTCGTATTTTAATTATTCTGTCGTTCACTCTATTTACGTCTATTATCTTATCTGCCCACTTTTCTGCTACCATGATTCCTACTCCACCCAGCCCATCGTCGTTTCCCACCCAGAAAAGCTTATAACATCGTTTTTTACCCTCAATGAATCTAGCAAACCCACCCTTCCACCTGGTCTCTTGAATACAACAAACATCGACCTCCTTACGTTCAAGCATTTCTACAACCTCGTTAGCGCGACCCTTTAGGGTGCCTACATTTATGGTACCAACTCTGAAGTTTTGGATTGCGTTTGGAGGGTGGGGGGGGCGGGGGGAGATGGGGTTATGTTAGCCATCCGCGGACGAAACAAAGAGGAGTGCTCGCATTCTCGTCCACGAGGTGAATTTGACTTTAACTTTGGCATTTTCGCTCTGAGCGTCCAGATTTTTCTCTCCCTTCCACTCTCCAGGATTCCGCAGTCCGTCCATCCATCCATCCATTCATCATATATCGAAGGCAACCGGGCAAGCGATAGTATAGGCCTCTGGCTTATGATTGGTCCGTGTAATAATAATAATGGTGATGCGTGGGGGGGGCTCTGGCTTATAATAATAATGGTGATGCGTGGGGGGGGCTCTGGCTTATGATTGGTCCACGTATTAAGAATGGTGGTGTGTGGGGGCGGGTGGGAGGGGTGTGGGGTAGCTAGCTGGAAGGTTATGAATGTTTAACAAGCGATTAACAAAAAGCAAAACTGCAAGATTTGTTCTGTTCAATACGACAAAAACAACCGTATTTAAACCTAAATAAATAACAAAAAATACAGATTTCGGATTTTGCGAGATTGGATGTTTGGACTATGTACGAAATTGGAGCGTGGAGTAGATAGAAAAATGTGTACGTTACGATTACATGGGTACACCGTAGTAGGAATAATTGAAGCAGCGATGGATTGGCGAAAAGTGAATAAACATGAAGGAGAACTTATCTTATATATATATATATATGTGTAGCTAAGAGAGAGAGAGAGGGGAAGGGGAAGAGAGAGAGAGGGGAAGGGGGAGAGAGAGAGAGTGGCTGACCGCAGCCCCTCGTGGAGTAGATGGAGGGTGAAGGGTGTAGATATATATATATATATATATATATATATATATATATATATAATGTAGGAGGTGAGTTTTATTGTAGTATAATAAAGCAATGCAGATATCGGATAAGAAGCACTCTACAGTTTGTGGGACTGGAGTATGCATAATATAAGATCAAAAGATGGTTAGAGGAGTTCCATATATTTTATTATGCGCATTTCAAAAACAAACATCATCAAACAATAATATTTACGTTTTCATCAGATAAAACAGGAGAACATGATATGAAGGCTAAAAAACACTTGTTGATAGTGCAGTTTTAAATCAACATATGAAAAGTGGTTTTAGATTGATGTGTGATATTGGGAAAAATATTTTATTTAGAGAGTGGGGGGAGAAAAGGATGAAAAGGGAAGGAGATGAGAGGGAGAGATGGGTGATAGAGAGAAAGAGATAGTTTTTATAACTGAGAGGAGATATATTTTATATAGAGGGGTTGAAAACCGTTGGAAGATACTGTATAAATTAAAAATTTTGAAAATTAACGAAGGGAGGATATGTGCGAGGAAAAAATATTTTATTTAGGGATAAAAGGCACATGGCTTAGTGGCTAGAGAATTGGGCTTGCAATCAAAAGGTTGTGAGTTCAATTCTCAGACCGGGTGATGTGTTGTTTCCTTGAGCAAGACATTTTATTTCACATTGTTTCAGTTTACTCAGCTGTAGAAATGAGATGATAGCGACTGGGGTCCATATCATTCCACTGCAAAGTGGTCGTGGAGGTGCCAAGGTAAATAAACACCCAGCCCACTCTGTAAAGTGGACGTGTAGGCGCCACAGTACAAAAAGCACCCAGTACTCACTGTAAATGAGGTTAGTATTAGGAAGGGCATGAATCAGTTCCCATATGAGCAAGACAAGGTCAGCTGACCAGACAGTTCCCACAACAGGACAACCCATCTAACCCATGCTAACGTGGAAGAACAGACGTAAAATGGTGATGGTGATGATGATGATGATATATATATATATATATATATTGCCCTTCAGGCTATAACAGAGGAGTTCAAGACCGGCTGCCCATGGGAACTCCTATACGCAGATGATCTAACGCTCATAGCTGAATCAATGGCCGAGCTAGAGAAGAAATTCCAAACATGGAAGCACGGCCTAGAATCAAAAGGCCTTAAAATTAACCTGGCTAAGACTAAAGTTCTAGTTTGTAGGAAAGAAAATAAGGTGCTGGTCCCTTCCGGGAAATGGCCATGCTCGGTGTGTAGGAAAGGCGTAGGTAGAAACTCCATTTTATGTCCCAAATGCAAAGTATGGGTACATAAAAGATGTAGTGGGATCACAGGTAAGCTAACTAAGAATATAGATTTTATATGTGGCCGGTGCTCTGGTGCAATAAGTAGCAGCAAGTGCCCACAGAATACTAACTCATTCCATTGCACAGATGGTTCTATAGAAATAGTGGACAGCTTCCGTTACCTGGGTGACAAAATCAGCAGTGGGGGAGGGTGCTCTGAAAGTACAGTAGCTAGAGTCAGAACTGGGTGGAAAAAGTTCAGAGAGCTTATACCACTATTAGACGCTAAGGGGTTCTCTCTAAAAATGAAAGGCAGGCTGTATGATGCCTGCATACGAACAGCAATGTTACATGGCAGTGAGACCTGGGCATTGTGTGCAGAGGATATACGCAGACTGGAGAGAAACGAAGCTTGCATGCTCCGCTGGATGTGTAATAGTAATATACGTGAACGGCAAAGCATAAACGAACTAAGGGAGAAATTAGAAATAAGAGGGATCAGATGTTGTTTACTCGAGAGAAGACTACGTTGGTATGGTCACGTGATGCGCATGAAAGACGACAGCTGTATAAAAAAGTGCAGGGCAATAAAAGTAGACGGTAGCCACGGAGTAGGCAGACCCAGAAAAACCTGGGACGACTTGATAAATTCCGACCTCACACACTTACACCTCTCCAAGACAGTGTCACTGGACCGAGATCTTTGGCGCTACACAGTAATAGAGAAGACCTTAAAGAAGCCTTACCTAAGTGCAAAGTGAAACCTACTACAGTCAGTAGGCACCTCTAACAAAATACACCCCCGTCCCACTACCCCCACCCCATCCACACCACCCCTTTCAATGTAAAGTTATGTTGGTACCACAACATCCAGCCCGAAACAAACGAGGTTGTGTAGGTGTCACGACAAAAAACACACAGTCCACGCTGTAATGTGGCCGTGTAGGAAACACGGTAAAAACCTCCCAGTTCCACACTGTAAATGTGGTTGGTGTTAGGAAGGGCATCCAGCCGTAGAAAACCCGCCAGACAGTCCTATGCGAGCAAGACAACCACTCCTGCCTCAAGTGGGAAAACTCCCATCCAAACCCATGCGAGCATGGAATAACGATGATGATGATGATGATTGTTATATATATTGCCCTAGCATGGCCTCAACGGTTGACAAGGACAAGTAAAAGATAATTATTTAAAAAATTATGAATTTACAATAGACTAGCTTTACATCCATGCTGAAGATGGTAGCTATAACACAGTATGAAAGCTATAACAGCTTTCATGAAACCAAGAAATAATTACAGATAAGATTATATAATCACAGCAGTTAATCTCTTTACATTAGTAGAGATTGGAGAGAGATAAAACATCAGATTACCACAGTTTCTAGAGCTATTTAAATATCCCAGAAGAGAGTACTGACTCCTAGTTTCTAGAGCTATTTAAATATCCCAGAAGAGAGTACTGACTCCTAGTTTCTAGAGCTATTTAAATATCCCAGAAGAGAGTACTGACTCCTAGTTTCTAGAGCTATTTAAATATCCCAGAAGAGAGTACTGACTCCTAGTTTCTAGAGCTATTTAAATATCTCAGAAGAGAGTACTGACTCCTAGTTTCTAGAGCTATTTAAATATCCCAGAAGAGAGTACTGACTCCTAGTTTCTAGAGCTATTTAAATATCCCAGAAGAGAGTACTGACTCCTAGTTTCTAGAGCTATTTAAATATCCCAGAAGAGAGTACTGACTCCTAGTTTCTAGAGCTATTTAAATATCTCAGAAGAGAGTACTGACTCCTAGTTTCTAGAGCTATTTAAATATCCCAGAAGAGAGTACTGACTCCTAGTTTCTAGAGCTATTTAAATATCCCAGAAGAGAGTACTGACTCCTAGTTTCTAGAGCTATTTAAATATCCCAGAAGAGAGTACTGACTCCTAGTTTCTAGAGCTATTTAAATATCCCAGAAGAGAGTACTGACTCCTAGTTTCTAGAGCTATTTAAATATCCCAGAAGAGAGTACTGACTCCTAGTTTCTAGAGCTATTTAAATATCCCAGAAGAGAGTACTGACTCCTAGTTTCTAGAGCTATTTAAATATCCCAGAAGAGAGTACTGACTCCTAGTTTCTAGAGCTATTTAAATATCCCAGAAGAGAGTACTGACTCCTAGTTTCTAGAGCTATTTAAATATCTCAGAAGAGAGTACTGACTCCTAGTTTCTAGAGCTATTTAAATATCCCAGAAGAGAGTACTGACTCCTAGTTTCTAGAGCTATTTAAATATCCCAGAAGAGAGTACTGACTCCTAGTTTCTAGAGCTATTTAAATATCCCAGAAGAGAGTACTGACTCCTAGTTTCTAGAGCTATTTAAATATCTTTGACAAGAGGTCTACTCAAATGGCGACACACAAACACACAAGCCAAATCAGTTCTGTGTGAGCGAATCACAGTCTCCCTGACCTGATCTCTCACAAACGGACAGCCTGTCCTATCCATGCTAGCATGGAAGATGGACGTTGAATGATGATGATGATGATGTGTGTGTGAGTGTGTTGTTACTTAGGTGTGTAACTACAGTTTTATATATACATGTAAACAAACGTAGATATATGTAACATGTATCATCATTTCATTTTCATTTCATTTTACGTCCGATTTTCCCTGCTTGCAAGGGTGGGACGGGAACTGATTCTGGCCTAATTTCTACAGCTGGATGCCCTTCCTAACACCAACCTTGTTTACAGTGAGTGCTGGGTGCTTTTTTGCCGTGGCACCTCCACGACCACTTTACAGTGGAATGATAGGGACCTGCCTTTCATTTTTAGGGAGAACCCTTTAGCGGCTAATAGTGGTATGAGCTCTCTGAACTTTTTCCACCCAGTTCTGACTCTAGCTACTGTACTTTCAGAGCACCCTCCCCCACTGCTGATTTTGTCAACCAGGTAACGGAAGCTGTCCACTATTTCTATAGAACCTTCTGCGCAGTTGAAAGAGCTAGTATTTTTGGGGCACTTGCTGCTACTTATTGCCCCAGAACACCGGCCACATGTAAAATCTATGTTCTTAGTTAGCTTACCTGTGATCCCACTACATCTTTTATGCACCCAAACTTTGCATTTGGGACACAAAATGGAGTTTCTACCTACGCCTTTCCTACACTCTGAGCATGGCCACTTCCCGGAGGGGACCGCCGCCTTATTTTCTTTCTTACAAACTAGAACTTTAGTCTTAGCCAGGTTAATTTTAAGGCCTTTTGATTCTAGGCCGTGCTTCCATGTTTGAAATTTCTTCTCTAGCTCGGCCATTGTTTCACTATGAGCATTAGATCATCTGCGTATAGGAGTTCCCATGGGCAGCCGGTCTTGAACTCCACTGTTATAGCCTGGAGGGCAATAATAAATAGTAGGGAGCTAAGAACAGAGCCCTGATGAACACCAACTTCTACACTAAACTCTTCACTATATTCGTTGTTAATTCTAACCTTGCTGACTGTTTCTTTATACATGGCTTGTATAGCTCTCACAAGCCATTCATCAATACCTAGTTTTCTAAGAGACCACCAGATAATGGAACGGGGGACTCTGTTGAAGGCTTTCTCCAAGTCGACGAAAGCTAAGTATAGGGGTTTACTTTTAGCTAGGTACTTCTCCTGTAGTTGTCGTACAATGAAAAGAGCGTCTGTGGTACTTTTTCCAGACACAAACCCGAACTGCATTTCATCTAGATCAATTCATTCTCTGATTAGTTGCGCTATTACTTTTTCCGTGACCTTCATGACCTGGTCGATTAATTTAATGCCTCTATAGTTACTCCTATCTAGGGCGTCTCCTTTACCCTTATAACAGTTAACGATGATGCTGCTACGCCAGTCCTTCGGAACAGCCCCATTCTGTATGACTTGGTTGACTATCCGGGTGACCATGGTGTGTCCCACCGTACCAGATGCCTTCAGCATCTCGGCAACTATTTCCGAAGGCCCAGCCGCCTTACCCGCCTTCATATCTTTGTGTGTGTATACATATATATATATGTGTGTGTGTATATATATATGTATATATGTGTGTGTATATATATATGTATATATGTGTGTGTATATATATATACATATATATATATATGTGTGTGTGTGTGTATATATATATATATATATATGTGTGTGTGTGTATATATATATATATGTGTGTATATATATATATATGTGTGTATATATATATATATATATGTGTGTATATATATATATATGTGTATATATATATATATGTGTGTATATATATATATGTGCGTGTGTATATATATATATATGTCTGTGTGTGTATATATATATATATGTGTGTATATATATATATATATGTGTGTGTGTATATATATATATATCATCATCATCACCATTTTACGTCCGTTCTTCCACGCTAGCATGGGTTAGATGGGTTGTCCTGTTGTGGGCAGTGTCTGGTCGGCTGACCATGCTTTGCTCATACAGGAACTGATTTGGCCTGATTTCTACAGCTGGATGCCCTTCCTAACACCAACCTCATTTACAGTGAGTGCTGGGTGCTTTTTCGTGGCGCCTACACGTCCACTTTACAGTGTGGGCTGGGTGCTTTTTTGCCGTGGCACCTCCATGACCACCTTGCAGTGGGAGGGTGTGGGAGCATATTGTCTATATGCTTCAGCTTGTACCCATGGGAGGTCGGGTACTCTGTATTACTGCGTGACGCCAGAGGTCACGGTCGTGTGTCATCGCCTTGGAGAGGTGTAATTGGGTAAGGTTGGCTTTTATCACCTCATCCCAGGTCATCTTGTGTCTCCCCACTCCGCGGTTTCCATCGACTTCTAGTGCTCTGCACCTTTTTATGCAGTTGTCATCCTTCACATGCATCACATGTCCATACCAACGCAACCGCCTCTCCTGCACACAGCATTTGATTCCTCTTATGCTCAGCCTCTCTCTCAATTCATTCATGCTTTGTCGGTCGCGTATATTACTATTACACATCCATCGGAGCATGCAGGCTTCATTTCTCTCTAATCTACATAAGTCTTCCACCTTCAGCGCCCAGGTCTCACTACCATGTAACGCATCTAACAGTCTGCCTTTCATTTTGCAGCTAGCAGTGGCAGTAGTTCCCTGAACTTCTTCCATCCCGTTCTTACCCTAGTTATAGTACTTTCCAAACACCTCCGCTGCTAATTCGGTCACCTAGGTAGCAGAAGCTGTCTACTGTCTCTTCAGAGCCCTCCCAGAGATTGGTGGTACTTGTTTCCTGTGGCTGTTTGCTGCTTGCTGTCCCAGTACAGCTGCTGCATGTGAAGCCTACATTCTTAATTAAGCTTCCTGAGATCCCGCTACATCTCTTGTGTACCCATTGTTTGCATTTGGGGCAGAGAATGGAGTTCCTACCTACACCTTTCCTACATACTGAGCAAGGCCATTTCCCTGAGGTGATCTGGGTTCTGTTTTCTAGTCTACTTACAAGGACCTTAGTCTTTGTCATGTTGACTTTGAGACCCTTTCTTTCTAGTCCCTGCTTCCAAGTTTGGAATTTCTTCTCTAGTTCTACCATAGATTCAGCTATAAGTGCGAGGTCATCAGCATACAGGAGTTCCCATGGGCATCCGGTCTTAAACTCCTCCGTTATTGCCTGCAGGACTATGATGAACAGGAGAGGGCTAAGAACAGAGCCCTGGTGGACACCAACCTGTACGCTAAATTCCTCGCTATACTCATTGCTAATCCTAACTTTAATGACTGCTCCCTTATACATGCCTTGTACAGCTTTCACAAGCCATTCATCTACTCCTAGTTTTCTAAGAGCCCACCAGATTACAGCACGTGGAACTCTGTCAAAGGCTTTCTCGAGATCGACGAATGCCAGGTAGAGTGGCTTACTTTTAGCTAGGTACTTTTCCTGTAACTGCCTCACAAGGAAGAGGGCATCAGTGGTGCCTCTTCCTGGTACAAACCCAAATTGCATCTCATCTAGTTTCACCCGGTCCCTAATCAACTGTGCTATAACTCTTTCTGTTACTTTCATGACCTGGTCCATCAGCTTTATACCTCTATAGTTTCCTCTATCGAGTGCATCACCTTTACCTTTGTAGCAGTTGACAATGATGCTACTGCACCAATCTTTTGGTATGACACCTTCTAGTGTTACCTGGTTAACAATACGTGTGGTTATAGTGTGACCTACAGACCCAGATGCCTTCAGCATCTCGGCAGCTATACCCGATGGACCGGTTGCCTTCCCCATCTTCATATCTTTGATTGCCTTACTTACTACGCTGCTACTGACTTGTACTGCTGGCCCCTCTATAGGGTCTACTTGGGGTAGGGTTTCTTCTTCCCATGCATTCTCCTCATTTAGTTATCTATCATAATGACTCTTCCATGCATCTTTCTTCTCAGCACTTGTGAGGGCAAGCTCACCTTTATCATTCTCGATATACTTCTCTCCAATGACATCACAATTCTCTCTGACACACTGCCTCGCAATCTTGAACACCTCCTGTTTCTGATCCTCTCATTGCAAAACATGCTTGAATTTTCTATCCTCTGCTTTCCTCCTAGCTAAGTATACTTGTCGCCTAGCTTCCCTCTTGGTCTCTATGTAATGTACTCTGCTCCCCCTGTTCTTCCATTCTTTCCATGCCTGTCTCTTGGCCTTAACTGCCTCATCTACCTTATTGTTCCACCACCAGTCACTCTCCTCCTGCTTGTGGTCTTACTCCAGCCACAGACCTCATCCGTCGCCTCTAGTAAGTTATTTTTTAGGAACTCCCAGTGCTCTTCTACATTGAATGTCTCTATCTGTTCTCTACTGTCGTAGGCGTTGAGTAAAATATCTTTAAATCTGTTACTGGCTGAGAGGTCTTTCAGCTTCCAGATCTTTCTTCTCCAGGTTGGCCTCTGTTTCCAGGTTCTGACCGTGAGGTCGCTGACAACTAAGCTATGTTGGGAGGTACATTCCTCACTAGGGAAGGCTTTTGTGTTTACGACCGTCCATCTGTAACGTCCTCTGATGAGGATAAAATCTATCTGACTAGAATGCTCCCCTGATCTATAGGTGATCAGGTGGTTGTCGGGTTTTTTTAAGTTTGTGTTACATATCGACATGTCATTGGCGTCGCAGAATTCTAGAAGTCTGAATCCTTCTTCATTTCTTGTACCAACCCCATGGCCTCCATGGACTCTATTGAAGCCGTCACAGCTTCCAGACAGCTTCCAAAAATAATGGTCGCTTCTAATAGGGTACGTCAAAATTATTTATAAAACTGTTTATATATTGTATTTTATCTGACGAAGGCATGCCATATTTTAATATGGTATCCCTGAAATATGTATAATGAAATAAATATGGTTTTATAAATATAGTTTCCATTTATTTAATATCGTATATCTACTCCAAAAACTTGTCGAGTGCTTTATATCAGTTATAAAATATTTACTTGTTGTATCCCAACAATTTTAAATAAAACTTTTGCATATATATTTATATATATATATATATATATATATATATATATATATATATTTATATATATATATATATATATATTTATATATATATATATTTATATATATATATATATATTTTACTGTCATTTCTATAATACGAAGAGGGTGTTTAACTCCAACACGCTCCAGTATTTTAATCCTTATATATATATATATATATGTATATGTATATATATATATATTTATATATGTATATATATATATTTATATATGTATATATATATATATATTTATATATGTATATATATATATATTTATATATTAATGAAAAAGAACAAAGGAACTATTATGACATTATAACAAGTTTATTGCCGACAGCCGTTTCGTCCGACCATATGGTGGGACTTTTCAAGGCATATAACATGTGATTGTAAGTTCATTATTTACATCAACGTATCACTCAAGACTAGCAGTTTGAAATTGTGGTATACATCAGCAGATCCGTTTATATATTTTGGGTCTATATTCTAAGGGGGCTCTTTTATATTAGTTGTCGGAATTGTAAAAGGGATGGGTTATGGGGAGTTAAGAGAATTTGAAAAGGGCCTAAGAGTCAGGGATTGAAGGTTAAAAATTAGATAATTTTATAATTTACGCATTAAAAGTAGAAGACTTGGGATCTCGTAGAAGCACCTTAAAAAATCCCTCAATAAGTGCATAAAGCTTACAAGCCCCAATAAACCTAACAAACTAGAAGAGATTAAGAGACTAATAAAATAAAAAAATAAAGATATAAAGTTTCCCTAAAAAAATATAAAGTTTCCTAAGAAGTTCCTTCGAGAGAAAAAAAATTTTTTTCGAAAGAAAAAAACTTTCTTCCCCAGAGATCACGTTAAAAAATTTCAGAAAATTTACGAAGTTTTGATAATCCCTACTAAGTTGAAAGGAACTAATCAATTAAAGGTTAATTCAAAAAGCCTTCAACAAACCCCTCAGAAAAGGCCCCTTTAATATTTTTAATAGGAACCTCCTCCGAGAGACCCTTCGAAGAATTAAAATTTTAGAGAGCCTTTAAGGATATATATAAACGAATTGAGGAAAATTATAAATTAAAAGTAAAAATTACGGTATTTGGGATATCCGAGGAATTTTCAAAGGGCTGCTTCAACAGATACAACTTAGGTATAATAGATAAAATAATTTAAGTAATTTAATTAGGGAGCAATTCAAAGAGCTTATCAAGTTGGGCAAGATTAAAGAAAATGATAAGTAAGAAAATACATAAGCAAAAAGACAATAATTATAAAATGTACTTTTAAAAGACAATAATTATAAAATGTACTTTTAAAAGACAATAATTATAAAATGTATTTTTAAGAAGGTATAAGGTAGCTTCAGTAATCTAATAATGTACTATCAAAAAATTATTATAAAATTATCACGAAATTATTATAAAATTATTATAAAATTATTACAAAATTATCATAAAACTATTGATACAGGATTAAAAAATTACTATAAAATTATTGATACAGGATTAACAAAGACATAATAATATATTCCTGCCTAATTAACAAAAAATCAATAAACAATTAACAGTCAAGCAAAATTAGCTCAGGCATATCCCGCTCTCGGATACTTTACACACATACAGCATCACATATGATTAACAAAGACATAATGGTATACTCCTGCCTAATTAACAAACAATCAATTAACAATTGATAGTCAAGAAAATGTACTCAGGGATATCCCACGCATGGATACTTTACAGGATATCCTGTAAAGTATCCGTGCGTGGGATATCCCTGAGTACATTTTCTTGACTATCAATAAAATTTTAGGATAAATGTGTTAGTGAGAAATACCAATCTTATTTAAAACATAAGGAATTTAGATCTATAAAAAGAAATTAAATTAATTTAATTGATAGGTATACTTATAGGGATAAATTTATATTAATTCATATAGATGTGATAAATAAGAGTTAGATGTTATTAAAGAATGTTGTTAAAAACGAAGGAAAAAAATTTGGGGATAAATGTATTAGTGAGAAATAACAAATTTATATAGACTACAAGGAATTTAGATTCATAACAGGAAATTAAAATAGTTTATATGTATACTTAGAAAAGAGAGCTGTAAAAGGTAAATAACATGATGAAGTTCTCAGTAGTAAAATACTAATTATAGGTTAACTAAATTAAAGAAAACCTAATTATAATAATTTGTAAAATATAAGTGTAAGGTGTATTAATTAGATTTATAATATTTGAAAGTTCTTCTAATTCTATGATTGCATGATATAATTAATTCTTGTCGCTTATTTAATAGGATATCTTTAGATTTCATTATTTCAAAGGGCGGTGGATTGGCAGTATCGGTAGAGGGTCGGACGCCATGCTTTGACGCATAGAGTTACGGCCCTTGCCATTCTGAGTTCAAATCCCGCCGAGGTTAACTTTGCCTTTCATCCTTACGGGGTCGATAAAATAAAGTACCAGTAATGAACTGGGTAATTGCTGGCCTTGTGCCAAAAGTAGAAACAATTATTTCAAAAAGTTCCTGGGAACATAATCTACACTCATATCTGTTATTTTGATAAGGGGTGGCCCTTTTGAGCACACTCCAGGTCAGGTTGTAATCGATATTCTTTTTTCTATAATTATTAATTATTTCAGCCAAGGATGTTGTATTAGCTAATGCGGCATTTTTAAAACTGTGTTTGTGGGTATTAAATCTTACTTTAAACTGGTTAGAAGTAGCTCCTATATATGAATAAGTTGAGTCCTTGGTATATAAATGTAAAATTAGCACTATGTTATTAATAAGACAATTTCCTTTTAATGGGCAATTTTCTTTGTTTCTACAGTTACAGCCATTCGTGAATATTATATCAGGGGAGTTAGTCAAATTTGGTGTGGAATTTATTCGACTTGTTATATGTGAAGGAGATGGTGGTTTGTTGCAGTTTATTTTAGTATTATGGTTAGTTTGATGTGTTGGTGGTATATTCATGGTTTTTTTACATTTATATACATTGTAGGCACTTATATTTTGTTGTACATTTTTGGTAGTGGAGTAGGAACATTTGACAGTTGATCTATTTAAAATTTGATGGTATTTATGGATTGGTGGGAAGTTTTTCTCTAGGATAGTAAAAAATTTGTTAGGGATATTATCTTTAATTTGTAGATTAAATGGAGCATTATACCAAGTAACTCGTCTATTACGGTTTCGATGTTGTTTTTTATATTTATACGATGTATCAGGATGTTGACTAAGAGAGTTAGTATTAGTGAATTTGTTATATATAGGTTTAGTTAGATTAACTGATTTAGGTGTTTTAGTCTGATTATTAGGAATTTTGTTAGTAATGTTATTAACGGATATTGGAGTATTAGGATGAATGGTTTTTTGAGAGTTATTATATTGTATGTGAGAGGAGGTAGAGAAATTAAGTTTTAAGTTGGTATTTTGGGGTATAGTGTGAGTGGCATTTAGGTGTGTGTTTTTCATTTGGTGTTTGTTGGTAATATTGGGTTGTACGTTTGAGGTATTATTGGTACAAGGTATATAGACTAATTTGTTTGTGTGGCCGCTTCTAGCTAAAGCTTCGTTATAAAAGGTCGCATTTTTATCGAATACATCCTGGTTAGATGAAAGGTTAGAAATTCTGAGTGAGATATTATATGCTAGGTTTTTAAGGATAGATCTAGGGTGATTGGATTGTGAGTGTATGTAATGTAAGTTTTGGTTAGGTTTATGGTAAGGTTGGTAGATACCCGTAGATAAGTCTAAAGTTATATCAAGGAAATTAACTACTTTACTGGTGTTTTCAAATGTAATAGTGAGACTATAATAGTCTTTGAGGAAAGTTCTAATAAGTTTTTTATTTTTTTCAATTTCTGATATGCTAAGGTTAGTGGAAAGAAGAAGACAGTCATCACGATATAAACCACCTTTAAGGTGGGGAAAAGAAGCATTTATGTTAAATAGAATAAAGAGGCCCACAAGATCGGTAATTTGGGCAGAATCACTAGAGCCCATAGTAATGTCGAATAGATTACTATATGTATTTCTGGTCCAGTATTCCTTCTGAAATTCCAGTAGTGTTTGTCTAGCGTGCGTGATAATATTAATGTCATCCATAGTTAAGTTTGATCTATTTTTGGCAAATATCAAGGCTTTGTTCAGTGGGTGATATAGAGGGATAATAAGCATCTATATCGAATTGTAGAAATGAAGCAGATGATTTATTTCTAATATTAATAAACCAGTTAATTACCTGGGATGTGTTTTCCCAGAGTGGTAAATTAACATGTTTTCTTAATTGTGGGATGACTCTGTCTAAAAATTTTTTACTAATGATGCCAATGTCAGATTTGGAAGGGCATATAATTCTTATAGAAGGATTAGAGTTAAAGTTAGAAGGAACTGTTTTTGTTTTTATTCATTGTTTTTATTAATTTATGTATAGATATCACAATGGGTGCTTCCGATTCATCGCAATTGACTGATTTAATTGGTATTTTTATTTTGAATTCTTTAAATCGGAAAATTCCTCAACTTCGCGGTGGAATTTATCGTGACGATCGACTTTTTACTATCTTAAATTGCAACTTAGTTAACCTTAATATTATTAAGAACAATATACGTGATCTCTTTAAGCAACATAACCTTAAAATTGAATTTGATAACAACGTCAAACTAGCTAACTTCTTGAATATATCCCTTAATCTTGACACTGGCCTATATTACCCTTACCATAAAAACAATGAGAATCTAAATTATGTTAATTTTAAATCTAACCACCCCACTAACATTAAAAATGCTATAGTCAGTAATATTGGAAAAAGAATATCAAACCTATACTCTAATAAAAAAAATATCTTCGATGCTAACGCCAATTACTATAATAATGCGCTTTCTAAAGCCGGTTATCCTGATAAAATTAAATACAGTAAAGAAACCAATCCTAGAAGGTCTTACAGTAAAATAATTAATTATGATCATTCCAATAACTTAAAAGACCTAGATACA
>OZ024748.1:43622062-43702062 GCA_964016885.1 Eledone cirrhosa
TTTCAATAACCCGAAGGTAACCCGAATTTAATTAAAATAAATTAAATTAAATTAAGTAATAATCGTTATATAATTTAGAACATTAAGGAAATATCTAACAATTATAACAATAGAGAGTCATTTGAGTATCCAAATTACTTATAACCGGTAATCTTACAAGTTATATATCCAAATTATATATTTAAAACAAAAACAAATATATAAGGATCCCAATCTAAATTATATATATCTAAAATAATCCAAAGGTGTGCATATTCATCAAGAGAACAAGTTAACAAATAATGTTTATATACCTAAACAGGACCCTTCAGTCTAACATTAATTCTATCATAAATGAGTAGAAAATAAAACATTATTAAAGTTTTATAATCTGTTATAACGTTTTAGGTACACAGTTGATAAGAGACGTCAAAAATTAAAACCTGTTTATTTAGTGTTTTTTCCTGACTTTTAACGAGGCTTTGAATGTAGACAAAGTTTTATGAAGGTAGTTTGAGAATAATTCACTTTTCTTGTTAATTAAGTTTTCATAATTAGTAATTATTAATAGTATAGTACAGAGGTTGCAGTTAGGTGATATTGACGAATTCGAGTAGATTCTACTATTACATAGCTTCGTCCAAAAATCGAGTATTTTAAATTTTTGTCTTTTAATGACCATATAAGTTGTGATAAAGAAGTCGAAGACTTCCTATTAGGATTCGAAAAAGAGCATTTGTGATTCCCAAATCTCGAATTAAATGTCGAAGAAGTTGCCCCTATGTAGATGTATGTGATGTTATTGCCCCTATGTAGATGTATGTGATGCATTTATACACCAAATTTCTATGCAGACAATTATTTTGCAGAGGGCAATCTGGTTTATTTCTACAATTACATTTCGATTTATTATTATTATAATTTATATTAACACTATTATTACTTCGAAATGTTCTATTGATAGTGCTTATATTGCTGTTAATGTTATTCATAGTATCAATATTGTTAGTGTTATTATATTCATTATTGTTAAAAGTATGCTGATTCTGGTTTAGAATTCTACTATTTAATTTAGCGATGTTTTGGGCCATATTCATAGTTGTAGAATAAGAAAGCTTAATTGTGTGTCTATTAAATTTGGAACGGTTATCTGTCGGAGAGGAACGATACGTGTCCTCTGCTGTTCGTTATTTATATACTTCCCTGTCTGTCCGATTTCTTTCAGTAAATTTTCTTAGTCCTTGTGAATAGTTCTGAATCATGAGACTCCCACACAAACATCACAAATACACCACACACACACACACTAACATACTACACACACACACACACACAGACATACTACACACATTGACATACTACACACACCCACTGACATACTATACACACCATTTGACAATGGAATGTATGCTGTAATGTTATACAAGGTTGTTTCATAATGTCCTCTTCTTTTTATGTTAGTTTAAATATTTCACCGCAGCATTAAAATCTATCAAAATTTAGCTTCTTAAGATATTTTCTGTATATTGATTCTGTGTAAACTAATATTAAGGGTTTTATATAAAATTATGTTGGAGGGAATGTTTGAGGACTCTGCCCCTACGACCCTCTCTCCCGAGGGAGGGAAGTGGAGGGAGTGTTTTAGGAGTCTGCCCCCACGACCCTCTCTCCCAAGTGGGGGAAATGGAGGGAGAGTTTGAGGACTCTTCCCCCACGACCCTTTCAGGAATAGGTGGGGGAAGTGGAGGGAGTGTTTGAGGACTCTGACTCCACGACCCTCTCTCCTCAGTGGGGTAAGTGGAGGGAGTGTTTAAGGACTGACCCCACGACCCTCTCTCCTCAGTGGGGGAAGAAGAAGAAAAGAAAAATATTTTAATTTAAATTGCAAACCTTTAAAATATGACTTTCATAGAACCAGAGCTGGTTTTTTGCCAGGTTGACAAGAAAGGGCTGAGAAGTTCATATTTTGATCATAAGGACTCACAGGTTTGAGCCCACAACTTTCCATTTTGGGGAAAGTGTCATATACCAAAACCTCAGCTCAACCCGAATCTTGGGAGTGAAATTAGGGGAGACAGAAACTTTTTGAAAGTCTGTAGAATTGATTGTGTGTGTGTGTGTGTGTGTCTGTGTGTGTGTGTGTGTGTGTGTGTGTGTGTGTGTGTGTGTGTGTGGTTGTGTGTTTATAAGGGACTGAATTTTTGTGGGTGAGAATGTGTGGGTGTGTGTGGATAAATTTGGGTGTGTTTGTATGCATTTGTGCATGTGCGAAGTGTGTGGGTGTGTGTATGAGTGTGTGTGTGTATGTGTGAATGAGTGTGTATGCGTGTGAGTGTACATGTATATATGAGTGTGAGAAAGAGAGTAGGTGTATGTGTGCATGTGTTTGTATGTGTACAAGTGTATGTGTGTATGTGAGTGTGTGCAAGTGTGAGAAAGCGTGTGTGTGTGTGTGTGTTTACATTTACTGTTTGTTTAAAAGAAAATTCTTACATTCTTCAAATATTAACTTAGTTATTATAGAATAAAGATTTAACCTTGAAAACAGTGATGGCGGCTGATTGAGTCATTAGGGCAGGAGGCAGACAACCACCTAGGATACTGCCTGTGGTCATCACATATATTTAATGAGTGAAGGCCACTGTCCAGGACTGAGAGAGATCCACTATCTGGAGATCTGGTCCAAATATTTCTAAGGTAATTTAAACACCAGGTAGAGGTGTTAAACGAGAGCAGGGACAGGGGACACTTTGTTGTAAATATATGACAGTATAGGAAGATGTAAGTAGTGGCAGCCCTATACACCATGTGTACCCCAGATGTTCTAATAGGTCTAGCATATCCCTGTATGTCATATGAGGTGACTAAATGGGTTCAGGAAGGAGGATCTGGCTGTAAAATATTGTCTCAAAATATTGCATCTGACCTATGGCAGCTTGAACAACTGGACATAGAAATAATGATGGTGATGATGGTGGCAGTGATGATGATGGTGGTGGTGGTGGTGGTGGTGATGATGGCGGCAGTGATGATGATGGTGGTGGTGGTGATGATGGCGGCAGTGATGATGATGGTGGTGGTGGTGGTGATGGCGGCAGTGATGATGATGGTGGTGGTGGTGATGATGGTGGCAGTGATGATGATGGTGGTGGTGGTGGTGATGGTGGCAGTGATGATGATGGTGGTGGTGATGATGGCGGCAGTGATGATGATGGTGGTGGTGGTGATGATGGCGGCAGTGATGATGATGGTGGTGGTGGTGGTGATGGTGGCAGTGATGATGATGGTGGTGGTGGTGGTGGTGATGGTGGCAGTGATGATGATGGTGGTGGTGGTGGTGATGGTGGTGGTGGTGATGATGGCGGCAGTGATGATGATGGTGGTGGTGATGGTGGCAGTGATGATGGTGGTGGTGGTGGTGGTGATGATGGCGGCAGTGATGATGATGGTGGTGGTGGTGGTGATGATGGCGGCAGTGATGATGATGGTGGTGGTGGTGGTGATGGTGGCAGTGATGATGATGGTGGTGGTGGTGGTGATGATGGCGGCAGTGATGATGATGGTGGTGGTGGTGATGATGGCGGCAGTGATGATGATGGTGGTGGTGGTGGTGATGGCGGCAGTGATGATGATGGTGGTGGTGGTGGTGATGGTGGCAGTGATGATGATGGTGGTGGTGGTGGTGATGATGGCGGCAGTGATGATGATGGTGGTGGTGGTGATGATGGCGGCAGTGATGATGATGGTAGTGGTGGTGGTGATGGCGGCAGTGATGATGATGGTGGTGGTGGTGGTGGTGATGGCGGCAGTGATGATGATGGTGGTGGTGGTGGTGGTGATGGTGGCAGTGATGATGATGATGTTGGTGATGATGGTGGTGGTGGTGATGGATGTGATGGTAATGATGTGATGGTGATGATGTGATGGTGGTGGTGAAGGTGATGATGGTGGTGGTGATGGTGGCAGTGATGGTGGTGATGATGATGATGATGATGATGGTGGTGGTGATGATGAATGTGATGGTAATGATGTGATGATGAAGGTGGTGATGGTGATGATGATGATGATGATGGTGGTGGTGATGGTGGCAGTGATGGTGGTGATGATGATGATGATGACAATGGTCATGATGATGTTGATGGTGATAATGATGATGATGATGACAATGGTGATGATGACAACACTGTGGAAGTGGTATACAATATGAAATTCCTGTTGAATGAGAAGTAAGTAGTTCATGAAAATAATACAGGAATAAAATGAATCAATAATTTTCAAAGTCTCAAACTTTGTTGCAATAGACAGCTTTGTGCCAAACAATTGAATAGTTTCAGGTTTTCAAAATAACAAAATAGCAATATATTCATCAGGTTGCTTCAATACAAAACAGTTTTTGTGGTGATTGTGAAATATTAGAAGCAGCTTTGATAGTTCAATAACAGTTTCCAATATTAAAGCTACCCTACAACCTTCCTAACACGGTTTTTGAGAGTTTGCCAACAACAACTGCAATCTATACTTTCCTCAAATAGGACAGTCAATATCTAGTTTACTGATAAAAAAAACACTGCAGTAAATAAACACAATAACTGCAAAATTGTTTCTACATTTAGTGTTTGGACATTGAGGATGCAATTAGGGGAACAAGGTGGGCATAGAAAGATGAGGTTGTGGAGTTGTTTTGACACTGGGGATGATAAGAACAGGATGAGGTGAACAAGGCAGGCAGAGAAAGATGAGGTTGTGGAGTTGTTTTGGCACTGGGGATGATAAGAACAGGATGAGGTGAACAAGGCAGGCAGAGAAAGATGAGGTTGTGGAGTTGTTTTGACACTGGGGATGATAAGAACAGGATGAGGTGAACAAGGCAGGCAGAGAAAGATGAGGTTGTGGAGTTGTTTTGACACTGGGGATGATAAGAACAGGATGAGGTGAACAAGGCAGGCAGAGAAAGATGAGGTTGTGGAGTTGTTTTGACACTGGGGATGATAAGAACAGGATGAGGTGAACAAGGCAGGCAGAGAAAGATGAGGTTGTGGAGTTGTTTTGACACTGGGGATGATAAGAACAGGATGAGGTGAACAAGGCAGGCAGAGAAAGATGAGGTTGTGGAGTTGTTTTGACACTGGGGATGATAAGAACAGGATGAGGTGAACAAGGCAGGCAGAGAAAGATGAGGTAGTGGAGTTGTTTTGGCACTGGGGATGATAAGGATATGATTAAGAGAACAAGGTAGGTATAGAAACATGAGGTAGTGGAGTTGTTTTGTTAACTGGTGACATTAAACAGTATAGTCCAGGTTGACCTGAAGTAGGCCACACCAATGTTTTGCTGGTGCATACCATTACTAAATCCCTCAAAATTCTTGATTGTTTTCAAAATTTATTGAAAATCATAGGAGGTGTGTTTCATTAAAAAATATTGTAACAAATGGGTTAATTTTGGAGTAAAATATTTAGACTATAGACATCTATTTTAACCCTTTTGTTTACATATTTTCAATGAAATACACTACCAATGTGTTTCAATAAATTTTGAAAATAAAAACAATTTGTGGAATTTAGTAAAATAACTTTTTAATGAGTAAGCTGATGTTTGGAACTTAATATAAAACTGCTCCTGGTTTTCATCATCATCATCATCATCGTTTAACGTCCATCTTCCATGCTAGCATGGGTTAGATGGGAGTTGTCCCACTTGAGGCAAGGTTGGTCGGGTGACCGTGTCTCGCTCATATAGGACTATCTGGCAGGTTTTCTATGGCTGGATGCCCTTCCTAACACCAACCACATTTACAGTGTGGAACTGGGAACTTTTTACCGTGTTACCTACACAGCCACATTACAGCATAGACTGTGTTTTTTTTTTGTCGTGACACCTACACGATCTCGTTTAAGTGTTTATATTTATCTCGAAACCTTCCATTATGACTTTATATAAGAACCTTTGCTAAGTTATGTTCCAAACACCCCTGGTTCTATGATATAAAACTGTTCTTGGTTCTAACTTTATATTTATCTAAAAACCTTTCACTTTGTTGTTATATAAAACCCATATCTATCTCTGTTTTCAAGGTCCTACCTTCTTTAGCAATTACATTACTCTATATTTACTATTGTAATTTTGTGGTAAAGGCTTTATCTCATAATTATCTCTCATAATATCGAATCTATGAGAGTTTGATGATGATATATATTTTGAGAACAATACCTTAACATCAGTATGAGCAGGCAGTTATGGCCGGTTTGAACAGAAAGTGGTGAGAGAAAGATTTAGTCGGATACAGCTGGTTTAAATGCTAAAGCGTTAAAATGTTGATATTTATAGGAAAAACTTGAGTTAAGGTATGTGGTATGATGGTTAGAATGTTTGGCGTGTAATTATTGGGGTGCGACTTCAATTCCCAGAATGTATGGTACATTGATTCCTTGAGCAAGGCACTTCATTTCAGTTTACTCAGCTGGTAATGAGTACCCCCAGCAACTGGGGATAAAAAAGTACCAGTCAAGTAATGGGAATGATTCTTTCTCTGTCTCTCATCCTTACTTTTCATTTCTCACTCTCTTTCTCTGGAAGAAATCTGCTGTATTCAGGCCTGAAGAGGGACGGGCTCCGCCAGGTTTTAAAATGCCTTAGAAATGCTGTATATCAACACGGTCCCCCTACACCCCTCTTGGGAGTTACAGGACCATACATACAATATAAATGTGAGATTGCCATGACAGCCAAACTTCTATCAGCGGTAAGAGCTTGGGAAGTTGTTCTTGTACCTGACACACTGCTGTCACCTTGTACTGACACACCACAAGAGAATGTCTCTTGTATCTGACACACTGCTGTCACCTTGTGCTGACACACCACAATAGAATGTCTCTTGTACCTGACACACTGCTATCACCTTGTACTGACACACCACAATAGAATGTCTCTTGTACCTGACACACAGCTGTCACCTTCTACTGACACACCACAATAGAATGTCTCTTGTACCTGACACACTGCTGTCACCTTGTACTGACACACCACAATAGAATGTCTCTTGTACCTGACACACAGCTGTCACCTTCTACTGACACACCACAATAGAATGTCTCTTGTACCTGACACACTGCTGTCACCTTGTACTGACACACCACAATAGAATGTCTCTTGTACCTGACACACTGCTGTCACCTTCTACTGACACACCACAATAGAATGTCTCTTGTACCTGACACACTGCTGTCACCTTCTACTGACACACCACAATAGAATGTCTCTTGTACCTGACACACAGCTGTCACCTTCTACTGACACACCACAATAGAATGTCTTTTGTACCTAACACACAGCTGTCACCTTCTACTGACACACCACAATAGAATGTCTCTTGTACCTGACACACAGCTGTCACCTTCTACTGACACACCACAATAGAATGTCTTTTGTACCTGACACACTGCTGTCACCTTCTACTGACACACCACAATAGAATGTCTTTTGTACCTGACACACAGCTGTCACCTTCTACTGACACACCACAATAGAATGTCTTTTGTACCTGACACACAGCTGTCACCTTCTACTGACACACCACAATAGAATGTCTTTTGTACCTGACACACAGCTGTCACCTTCTACTGACACACCACAATAGAATGTCTCTTGTACCTGACACACAGCTGTCACCTTCTACTGACACACCACAATAGAATGTCTCTTGTACCTGACACACTGCTGTCACCTTCTACTGACACACCACAATAGAATGTCTTTTGTACCTGACACACTGCTGTCACCTTCTACTGACACACCACCATAGAATGTCTCTTGTACCTGACACACTGCTGTCACCTTGTACTGACACACCACAATAGAATGTCTCTTGTACCTGACACACTGCTGTCACCTTCTACTGACACACCACAATAGAATGTCTTTTGTACCTGACACACTGCTGTTACCTTGTAATGACACACCACAATAGAATGTCTCTTGTACCTGACACACTGCTGTCACCTTCTACTGACACACCACAATAGAATGTCTCTTGTACCTGACACACTGCTGTCACCTTGTACTGACACACCACAATAGAATGTCTCTTGTACCTGACACACTGCTGTCACCTTCTACTGACACACCACAATAGAATGTCTTTTGTACCTGACACACTGCTGTTACCTTGTAATGACACACCACAATAGAATGTCTCTTGTACCTGACACACTGCTGTCACCTTCTACTGACACACCACAATAGAATGTCTCTTGTACCTGACACACTGCTGTCACCTTGTACTGACACACCACAATAGAATGTCTCTTGTACCTGACACACTGCTGTCACCTTGTACTGACACACCACAATAGAATGTCTCTTGTACCTGACACACTGCTGTCACCTTCTACTGACACACCACAATAGATTGTCTTTTGTACCTGACACACTGCTGTTACCTTGTACTGACACACCACAATAGAATGTCTCTTGTACCTGACACACTGCTGTCACCTTCTACTGACACACCACAATAGAATGTCTTTTGTACCTGACACACTGCTGTTACCTTGTAATGACACACCACAATAGAATGTCTCTTGTACCTGACACACTGCTGTCACCTTGTACTGACACACCACAATAGAATGTCTCTTGTACCTGACACACTGCTGTCACCTTGTACTGACACACCACAATAGAATGTCTCTTGTACCTGACACACTGCTGTCACCTTGTACTGACACACCACAATAGAATGTCTCTTGTACCTGACACACTGCTGTCACCTTCTACTGACACACCACAATAGAATGTCTCTTGTACCTGACACACTGCTGTCACCTTCGACTGACACACCACAATAGAATGTCTCTTGTACCTGACACACTGCTGTCACCTTCTACTGACACACCACAATAGAATGTCTCTTGTACCTGACACACTGCTGTCACCTTCTACTGACACACCACAATAGAATGTCTCTTGTACCTGACACACTGCTGTCACCTTGTACTGACACACCACAATAGAATGTCTCTTGTACCTGACACACTGCTGTCACCTTCTACTGACACACCACAATAGAATGTCTATTGTACCTGACACACAGCTGTCACCTTCTACTGACACACCACAATAGAATGTCTCTTGTACCTGACACACTGCTGTCACCTTGTACTGACACACCACAATAGAATGTCTCTTGTACCTGACACACTGCTGTCACCTTCTACTGACACACCACAAAAGAATGTCTCTTGTAGCTGACACACTGCTGTCACCTTCTACTGACACACCACAATAGAATGTCTCTTGTACCTGACACACAGCTGTCACCTTGTACTGACACACCACAATAGAATGTCTTTGTACCTGACACACTGCTGTCACCTTCTACTGACACACCACAATAGAATGTCTCTTGTACCTGACACACTGCTATCACCTTGTACTGACACACCACAATAGAATGTCTCTTGTACCTGACACAATGCTGTCACCTTGTACTGACACACCACAATAGAATGTCTTATACCTGACACACTGCTATCACCTTCTACTGACACACCACAATAGAATGTCTCTTGTACCTGACACACTGCTATCACCTTCTACTGACACACCACAATAGAATGTCTCTTGTACCTGACACACTGCTGTCACCTTCTACTGACACACCACAATAGAATGTCTCTTGTATCTGACACACTGCTGTCACCCTGTACTGACACACCACAATAGAATGTCTCTTGTACCTGACACACTGCTGTCACCTTCTACTGACACACCACAATAGAATGTCTCTTGTACCTGACACACTGCTGTCACCTTGTACTGACACACCACAATAGAATGTCTCTTGTACCTGACACACTGCTATCACCTTCTACTGACACACCACAATAGAATGTCTCTTGTACCTGACACACTGCTGTCACCTTCTACTGACACACCACAATAGAATGTCTCTTGTATCTGACACACTGCTGTCACCTTGTACTGACACACCACAATAGAATGTCTCTTGTACCTGACACACTGCTGTCACCTTGTACTGACACACCACAATAGAATGTCTCTTGTACCTGACACACAGCTGTCACCTTGTACTGACACACCACAATAGAATGTCTCTTGTACCTGACACACTGCTATCACCTTCTACTGACACACCACAATAGAATGTCTCTTGTACCTGACACACGGCTATCACCTTGTACTGACACACCACAATAGAATGTCTCTTGTACCTGACACACTGCTGTCACCTTGTACTGACACACCACAATAGAATGTCTCTTGTACCTGACACACTGCTGTCACCTTGTGCTGACACACCACAATAGAATGTCTCTTGTACCTGACACAGTGCTGTCACCTTGTACTGACACACCACAATAGAATGTCTCTTGTACCTGACACACTGCTGTCACCTTGTACTGACACACCACAATAGAATGTCTCTTGTACCTGACACACCACAATAGAATGTCTCTTGTACCTGACACACTGCTGTCACCTTCTACTGACACACCACAATAGAATGTCTCTTGTACCTGACACACTGCTGTCACATTGTGCTGACACACCACAATAGAATGTCTTGTACCTGACACACTGCTGTCACCTTGTACTGACACACCACAATAGAATGTCTCTTGTACCTGACACACAGCTGTCACCTTGTAATGACACACAACAATAGAATGTCTCTTGTACCTGACACACTGCTGTCACCTTGTACTGACACACCACAATAGAATGTCTCTTGTACCTGACACACAGCTGTCACCTTGTAATGACACACCACAATAGAATGTCTCTTGTACCTGACACACTGCTGTCACCTTCTACTGACACACCACAATAGAATGTCTCTTGTACCTGACACACTGCTGTCACCTTGTACTGACACACCACAATAGAATGTCTCTTGTACCTGACACACTGCTGTCACCTTCTACTGACACACCACAATAGAATGTCTCTTGTACCTGACACACTGCTGTCACCTTCTACTGACACACCACAATAGAATGTCTCTTGTACCTGACACACTGCTATCACCTTCTACTGACACACCACAATAGAATGTCTTGTACCTGACAAACTGCTGTCACCTTGTACTGACACACCACAATAGAATGTCTCTTGTACCTGACACACTGCTGTCA
This sequence comes from Eledone cirrhosa, assembly GCA_964016885.1. Classification (NCBI taxonomy): domain Eukaryota; kingdom Metazoa; phylum Mollusca; class Cephalopoda; order Octopoda; family Eledonidae; genus Eledone; species Eledone cirrhosa. The sequence continues at coordinate 43,633,198 of OZ024748.1, forward strand.
CCTTCTACTGACACACCACAATAGAATGTCTCTTGTACCTGACACACTGCTGTCACCTTGTACTGACACACCACAATAGAATGTCTCTTGTACCTGACACACTGCTGTCACCTTGTACTGACACACCACAATAGAATGTCTCTTGTATCTGACACACTGCTGTCACCTTGTACTGACACACCACAATAGAATGTCTCTTGTACCTGACACACTGCTGTTACCTTGTGCTGACACACCACAATAGAATGTCTCTTGTACCTGACACACTGCTGTCACCTTGTACTGACACACCACAATAGAATGTCTCTTGTACTTGACACACTGCTGTCACCTTCTACTGACACACCACAATAGAATGTCTCTTGTACCTGACACACTGCTGTCACCTTCTACTGACACACCACAATAGAATGTCTCTTGTACCTGACACACTGCTGTCACCTTGTACTGACACACCACAATAGAATGTCTCTTGTACCTGACACACTGCTGTCACCTTCTACTGACACACCACAATAGAATGTCTCTTGTACCTGACACACAGCTGTCACCTTCTACTGACACACCACAATAGAATGTCTCTTGTACCTGACACACTGCTGTCACCTTGTACTGACACACCACAATAGAATGTCTCTTGTACCTGACACACTGCTGTCACCTTCTACTGACACACCACAATAGAATGTCTCTTGTACCTGACACACTGCTGTCACCTTCTACTGACACACCACAATAGAATGTCTCTTGTATCTGACACACTGCTGTCACCCTGTACTGACACACCACAATAGAATGTCTCTTGTACCTGACACACTGCTGTCACCTTCTACTGACACACCACAATAGAATGTCTCTTGTACCTGACACACTGCTGTCACCTTGTACTGACACACCACAATAGAATGTCTCTTGTACCTGACACACTGCTATCACCTTCTACTGACACACCACAATAGAATGTCTCTTGTACCTGACACACTGCTGTCACCTTCTACTGACACACCACAATAGAATGTCTCTTGTATCTGACACACTGCTGTCACCTTGTACTGACACACCACAATAGAATGTCTCTTGTACCTGACACACTGCTATCACCTTCTACTGACACACCACAATAGAATGTCTCTTGTACCTGACACACGGCTATCACCTTGTACTGACACACCACAATAGAATGTCTCTTGTACCTGACACACTGCTGTCACCTTGTACTGACACACCACAATAGAATGTCTCTTGTACCTGACACACTGCTGTCACCTTGTGCTGACACACCACAATAGAATGTCTCTTGTACCTGACACACTGCTGTCACCTTCTACTGACACACCACAATAGAATGTCTCTTGTACCTGACACACTGCTGTCACCTTGTACTGACACACCACAATAGAATGTCTCTTGTACCTGACACACAGCTGTCACCTTGTACTGACACACCACAATAGAATGTCTCTTGTACCTGACACACTGCTATCACCTTCTACTGACACACCACAATAGAATGTCTCTTGTACCTGACACACGGCTATCACCTTGTACTGACACACCACAATAGAATGTCTCTTGTACCTGACACACTGCTGTCACCTTGTACTGACACACCACAATAGAATGTCTCTTGTACCTGACACACTGCTGTCACCTTGTGCTGACACACCACAATAGAATGTCTCTTGTACCTGACACAGTGCTGTCACCTTGTACTGACACACCACAATAGAATGTCTCTTGTACCTGACACACTGCTGTCACCTTGTACTGACACACCACAATAGAATGTCTCTTGTACCTGACACACCACAATAGAATGTCTCTTGTACCTGACACACTGCTGTCACCTTCTACTGAAACACCACAATAGAATGTCTCTTGTACCTGACACACAGCTGTCACATTGTGCTGACACACCACAATAGAATGTCTTGTACCTGACACACTGCTGTCACCTTGTACTGACACACCACAATAGAATGTCTCTTGTACCTGACACACAGCTGTCACCTTGTAATGACACACAACAATAGAATGTCTCTTGTACCTGACACACTGCTGTCACCTTGTACTGACACACCACAATAGAATGTCTCTTGTACCTGACACACAGCTGTCACCTTGTAATGACACACCACAATAGAATGTCTCTTGTACCTGACACACTGCTGTCACCTTCTACTGACACACCACAATAGAATGTCTCTTGTACCTGACACACTGCTGTCACCTTGTACTGACACACCACAATAGAATGTCTCTTGTACCTGACACACTGCTGTCACCTTCTACTGACACACCACAATAGAATGTCTCTTGTACCTGACACACTGCTGTCACCTTCTACTGACACACCACAATAGAATGTCTCTTGTACCTGACACACTGCTATCACCTTCTACTGACACACCACAATAGAATGTCTTGTACCTGACAAACTGCTGTCACCTTGTACTGACACACCACAATAGAATGTCTCTTGTACCTGACACACTGCTGTCACCTTCTACTGACACACCACAATAGAATGTCTCTTGTACCTGACACACTGCTGTCACCTTGTACTGACACACCACAATAGAATGTCTCTTGTACCTGACACACTGCTGTCACCTTGTACTGACACACCACAATAGAATGTCTCTTGTATCTGACACACTGCTGTCACCTTGTACTGACACACCACAATAGAATGTCTCTTGTACCTGACACACTGCTGTTACCTTGTGCTGACACACCACAATAGAATGTCTCTTGTACCTGACACACTGCTGTCACCTTGTACTGACACACCACAATAGAATGTCTCTTGTACTTGACACACTGCTGTCACCTTCTACTGACACACCACAATAGAATGTCTCTTGTACCTGACACACTGCTGTCACCTTCTACTGACACACCACAATAGAATGTCTCTTGTACCTGACACACTGCTGTCACCTTGTACTGACACACCACAATAGAATGTCTCTTGTACCTGACACACTGCTGTCACCTTCTACTGACACACCACAATAGAATGTCTCTTGTACCTGACACACAGCTGTCACCTTCTACTGACACACCACAATAGAATGTCTCTTGTACCTGACACACTGCTGTCACCTTGTACTGACACACCACAATAGAATGTCTCTTGTACCTGACACACTGCTGTCACCTTCTACTGACACACCACAATAGAATGTCTCTTGTACCTGACACACTGCTGTCACCTTCTACTGACACACTACAATAGAATGTCTCTTGTACCTGACACACAGCTGTCACCTTGTACTGACACACCACAATAGAATGTCTCTTGTACCTGACACACTGCTGTCACCTTCTACTGACACACCACAATAGAATGTCTCTTGTACCTGACACACTTCTGTCACCTTGTACTGACACACCACAATAGAATGTCTCTTGTACCTGACACACTGCTGTCACCTTGTACTGACACACCACAATAGAATGTCTTGTACCTGACACACTGCTATCACCTTCTACTGACACACCACAATAGAATGTCTCTTGTACCTGACACACTGCTATCACCTTCTACTGACACACCACAATAGAATGTCTCTTGTATCTGACACACTGCTGTCACTTTGTACTGACACACCACAATAGAATGTCTCTTGTACCTGACACACTGCTGTCACCTTCTACTGACACACCACAATAGAATGTCTCTTGTACCTGACACACTGCTGTCACCTTGTACTGACACACCACAATAGAATGTCTCTTGTACCTGACACACTGCTGTCACCTTGTACTGACACACCACAATAGAATGTCTTGTACCTGACACACTGCTATCACCTTCTACTGACACACCACAATAGAATGTCTCTTGTACCTGACACACTGCTATCACCTTCTACTGACACACCACAATAGAATGTCTCTTGTACCTGACACACAGCTGTCACCTTGTACTGACACACCACAATAGAATGTCTCTTGTACCTGACACACTGCTGTCACCTTCTACTGACACACCACAATAGAATGTCTCTTGTACCTGACACACTGCTATCACCTTGTACTGACACACCACAATAGAATGTCTCTTGTACCTGACACAATGCTGTCACCTTGTACTGACACACCACAATAGAATGTCTTGTACCTGACACACTGCTATCACCTTCTACTGACACACCACAATAGAATGTCTCTTGTACCTGACACACTGCTATCACCTTCTACTGACACACCACAATAGAATGTCTCTTGTACCTGACACACTGCTGTCACCTTCTACTGACACACCACAATAGAATGTCTCTTGTATCTGACACACTGCTGTCACCCTGTACTGACACACCACAATAGAATGTCTCTTGTACCTGACACACTGCTGTCACCTTCTACTGACACACCACAATAGAATGTCTCTTGTACCTGACACACTGCTGTCACCTTGTACTGACGCACCACAATAGAATGTCTCTTGTACCTGACACACTGCTATCACCTTCTACTGACACACCACAATAGAATGTCTCTTGTACCTGACACACTGCTGTCACCTTCTACTGACACACCACAATAGAATGTCTCTTGTATCTGACACACTGCTGTCACCTTGTACTGACACACCACAATAGAATGTCTCTTGTACCTGACACACTGCTGTCACCTTGTACTGACACACCACAATAGAATGTCTCTTGTACCTGACACACAGCTGTCACCTTGTACTGACACACCACAATAGAATGTCTCTTGTACCTGACACACTGCTATCACCTTCTACTGACACACCACAATAGAATGTCTCTTGTACCTGACACACGGCTATCACCTTGTACTGACACACCACAATAGAATGTCTCTTGTACCTGACACACTGCTGTCACCTTGTACTGACACACCACAATAGAATGTCTCTTGTACCTGACACACTGCTGTCACCTTGTGCTGACACACCACAATAGAATGTCTCTTGTACCTGACACAGTGCTGTCACCTTGTACTGACACACCACAATAGAATGTCTCTTGTACCTGACACACTGCTGTCACCTTGTACTGACACACCACAATAGAATGTCTCTTGTACCTGACACACCACAATAGAATGTCTCTTGTACCTGACACACTGCTGTCACCTTCTACTGACACACCACAATAGAATGTCTCTTGTACCTGACACACAGCTGTCACATTGTGCTGACACACCACAATAGAATGTCTTGTACCTGACACACTGCTGTCACCTTGTACTGACACACCACAATAGAATGTCTCTTGTATCTGACACACAGCTGTCACCTTGTAATGACACACAACAATAGAATGTCTCTTGTACCTGACACACTGCTGTCACCTTGTACTGACACACCACAATAGAATGTCTCTTGTACCTGACACACAGCTGTCACCTTGTAATGACACACCACAATAGAATGTCTCTTGTACCTGACACACTGCTGTCACCTTCTACTGACACACCACAATAGAATGTCTCTTGTACCTGACACACTGCTGTCACCTTGTACTAACACACCACAATAGAATGTCTCTTGTACCTGACACACTGCTGTCACCTTCTACTGACACACCACAATAGAATGTCTCTTGTACCTGACACACTGCTGTCACCTTCTACTGACACACCACAATAGAATGTCTCTTGTACCTGACACACTGCTATCACCTTCTACTGACACACCACAATAGAATGTCTTGTACCTGACAAACTGCTGTCACCTTGTACTGACACACCACAATAGAATGTCTCTTGTACCTGACACACTGCTGTCACCTTCTACTGACACACCACAATAGAATGTCTCTTGTACCTGACACACTGCTGTCACCTTGTACTGACACACCACAATAGAATGTCTCTTGTACCTGACACACTGCTGTCACCTTGTACTGACACACCACAATAGAATGTCTCTTGTATCTGACACACTGCTGTCACCTTGTACTGACACACCACAATAGAATGTCTCTTGTACCTGACACACTGCTGTTACCTTGTGCTGACACACCACAATAGAATGTCTCTTGTACCTGACACACTGCTGTCACCTTGTACTGACACACCACAATAGAATGTCTCTTGTACTTGACACACTGCTGTCACCTTCTACTGACATACCACAATAGAATGTCTCTTGTACCTGACACACTGCTGTCACCTTCTACTGACACACCACAATAGAATGTCTCTTGTACCTGACACACTGCTGTCACCTTGTACTGACACACCACAATAGAATGTCTCTTGTACCTGACACACTGCTGTCACCTTCTACTGACACACCACAATAGAATGTCTCTTGTACCTGACACACAGCTGTCACCTTCTACTGACACACCACAATAGAATGTCTCTTGTACCTGACACACTGCTGTCACCTTGTACTGACACACCACAATAGAATGTCTCTTGTACCTGACACACTGCTGTCACCTTCTACTGACACACCACAATAGAATGTCTCTTGTACCTGACACACTGCTGTCACCTTCTACTGACACACCACAATAGAATGTCTCTTGTACCTGACACACTGCTGTCACCTTCTACTGACACACCACAATAGAATGTCTCTTGTATCTGACACACTGCTGTCACCCTGTACTGACACACCACAATAGAATGTCTCTTGTACCTGACACACTGCTGTCACCTTCTACTGACACACCACAATAGAATGTCTCTTGTACCTGACACACTGCTGTCACCTTGTACTGACACACCACAATAGAATGTCTCTTGTACCTGACACACTGCTATCACCTTCTACTGACACACCACAATAGAATGTCTCTTGTACCTGACACACTGCTGTCACCTTCTACTGACACACCACAATAGAATGTCTCTTGTATCTGACACACTGCTGTCACCTTGTACTGACACACCACAATAGAATGTCTCTTGTACCTGACACACTGCTGTCACCTTGTACTGACACACCACAATAGAATGTCTCTTGTACCTGACACACAGCTGTCACCTTGTACTGACACACCACAATAGAATGTCTGTTGTACCTGACACACTGCTATCACCTTCTACTGACACACCACAATAGAATGTCTCTTGTACCTGACACACGGCTATCACCTTGTACTGACACACCACAATAGAATGTCTCTTGTACCTGACACACTGCTGTCACCTTGTACTGACACACCACAATAGAATGTCTCTTGTACCTGACACACTGCTGTCACCTTGTGCTGACACACCACAATAGAATGTCTCTTGTACCTGACACAGTGCTGTCACCTTGTACTGACACACCACAATAGAATGTCTCTTGTACCTGACACACCACAATAGAATGTCTCTTGTACCTGACACACTGCTGTCACCTTCTACTGACACACCACAATAGAATGTCTCTTGTACCTGACACACAGCTGTCACATTGTGCTGACACACCACAATAGAATGTCTTGTACCTGACACACTGCTGTCACCTTGTACTGACACACCACAATAGAATGTCTCTTGTACCTGACACACAGCTGTCACCTTGTAATGACACACAACAATAGAATGTCTCTTGTACCTGACACACTGCTGTCACCTTGTACTGACACACCACAATAGAATGTCTCTTGTACCTGACACACAGCTGTCACCTTGTAATGACACACCACAATAGAATGTCTCTTGTACCTGACACACTGCTGTCACCTTCTACTGACACACCACAAAAGAATGTCTCTTGTACCTGACACACTGCTGTCACCTTCTACTGACACACCACAATAGAATGTCTCTTGTACCTGACACACTGCTATCACCTTCTACTGACACACCACAATAGAATGTCTTGTACCTGACAAACTGCTGTCACCTTGTACTGACACACCACAATAGAATGTCTCTTGTACCTGACACACTGCTGTCACCTTCTACTGACACACCACAATAGAATGTCTCTTGTACCTGACACACTGCTGTCACCTTGTACTGACACACCACAATAGAATGTCTCTTGTACCTGACACACTGCTGTCACCTTGTACTGACACACCACAATAGAATGTCTCTTGTATCTGACACACTGCTGTCACCTTGTACTGACACACCACAATAGAATGTCTCTTGTACCTGACACACTGCTGTTACCTTGTGCTGACACACCACAATAGAATGTCTCTTGTACCTGACACACTGCTGTCACCTTGTACTGACACACCACAATAGAATGTCTCTTGTACTTGACACACTGCTGTCACCTTCTACTGACACACCACAATAGAATGTCTCTTGTACCTGACACACTGCTGTCACCTTCTACTGACACACCACATTAGAATGTCTCTTGTACCTGACACACTGCTGTCACCTTGTACTGACACACCACAATAGAATGTCTCTTGTACCTGACACACTGCTGTCACCTTCTACTGACACACCACAATAGAATGTCTCTTGTACCTGACACACAGCTGTCACCTTCTACTGACACACCACAATAGAATGTCTCTTGTACCTGACACACTGCTGTCACCTTGTACTGACACACCACAATAGAATGTCTCTTTTACCTGACACACTGCTGTCACCTTCTACTGACACACCACAATAGAATGTCTGTTGTACCTGACACACTGCTGTCACCTTCTACTGACACACCACAATAGAATGTCTCTTGTATCTGACACACTGCTGTCACCCTGTACTGACACACCACAATAGAATGTCTCTTGTACCTGACACACTGCTGTCACCTTCTACTGACACACCACAATAGAATGTCTCTTGTACCTGACACACTGCTGTCACCTTGTACTGACACACCACAATAGAATGTCTCTTGTACCTGACACACTGCTATCACCTTCTACTGACACACCACAATAGAATGTCTCTTGTACCTGACACACTGCTGTCACCTTCTACTGACACACCACAATAGAATGTCTCTTGTATCTGACACACTGCTGTCACCTTGTACTGACACACCACAATAGAATGTCTCTTGTACCTGACACACTGCTGTCACCTTGTACTGACACACCACAATAGAATGTCTCTTGTACCTGACACACAGCTGTCACCTTGTACTGACACACCACAATAGAATGTCTCTTGTACCTGACACACTGCTATCACCTTCTACTGACACACCACAATAGAATGTCTCTTGTACCTGACACACGGCTATCACCTTGTACTGACACACCACAATAGAATGTCTCTTGTACCTGACACACTGCTGTCACCTTGTACTGACACACCACAATAGAATGTCTCTTGTACCTGACACACTGCTGTCACCTTGTGCTGACACACCACAATAGAATATCTCTTGTACCTGACACAGTGCTGTCACCTTGTACTGACACACCACAATAGAATGTCTCTTGTACCTGACACACTGCTGTCTCCTTGTACTGACACACCACAATAGAATGTCTCTTGTACCTGACACACCACAATAGAATGTCTCTTGTACCTGACACACTGCTGTCACCTTCTACTGACACACCACAATAGAATGTCTCTTGTACCTGACACACAGCTGTCACATTGTGCTGACACACCACAATAGAATGTCTTGTACCTGACACACTGCTGTCACCTTGTACTGACACACCACAATAGAATGTCTCTTGTACCTGACACACAGCTGTCACCTTGTAATGACACACAACAATAGAATGTCTCTTGTACCTGACACACTGCTGTCACCTTGTACTGACACACCACAATAGAATGTCTCTTGTACCTGACACACAGCTGTCACCTTGTAATGACACACCACAATAGAATGTCTCTTGTACCTGACACACTGCTGTCACCTTCTACTGACACACCACAATAGAATGTCTCTTGTACCTGACACACTGCTGTCACCTTGTACTGACACACCACAATAGAATGTCTCTTGTACCTGACACACTGCTGTCACCTTCTACTGACACACCACAATAGAATGTCTCTTGTACCTGACACACTGCTGTCACCTTCTACTGACACACCACAATAGAATGTCTCTTGTACCTGACACACTGCTATCACCTTCTACTGACACACCACAATAGAATGTCTTGTACCTGACAAACTGCTGTCACCTTGTACTGACACACCACAATAGAATGTCTCTTGTACCTGACACACTGCTGTCACCTTCTACTGACACACCACAATAGAATGTCTCTTGTACGTGACACACTGCTGTCACCTTGTACTGACACACCACAATAGAATGTCTCTTGTACCTGACACACTGCTGTCACCTTGTACTGACACACCACAATAGAATGTCTCTTGTATCTGACACACTGCTGTCACCTTGTACTGACACACCACAATAGAATGTCTCTTGTGCCTGACACACTGCTGTTACCTTGTGCTGACACACCACAATAGAATGTCTCTTGTACCTGACACACTGCTGTCACCTTGTACTGACACACCACAATAGAATGTCTCTTGTACTTGACACACTGCTGTCACCTTCTACTGACACACCACAATAGAATGTCTCTTGTACCTGACACACTGCTGTCACCTTCTACTGACACACCACAATAGAATGTCTCTTGTACCTGACACACTGCTGTCACCTTGTACTGACACACCACAATAGAATGTCTCTTGTACCTGACACACTGCTGTCACCTTCTACTGACACACCACAATAGAATGTCTCTTGTACCTGACACACAGCTGTCACCTTCTACTGACACACCACAATAGAATGTCTCTTGTACCTGACACACTGCTGTCACCTTGTACTGACACACCACAATAGAATGTCTCTTGTACCTGACACACTGCTGTCACCTTCTACTGACACACCACAATAGAATATCTCTTGTACCTGACACACTGCTGTCACCTTCTACTGACACACTACAATAGAATGTCTCTTGTACCTGACACACAGCTGTCACCTTGTACTGACACACCACAATAGAATGTCTCTTGTACCTGACACACTGCTGTCACCTTCTACTGACACACCACAATAGAATGTCTCTTGTACCTGACACACTGCTGTCACCTTGTACTGACACACCACAATAGAATGTCTCTTGTACCTGACACACTGCTGTCACCTTGTACTGACACACCACAATAGAATGTCTTGTACCTGACACACTGCTATCACCTTCTACTGACACACCACAATAGAATGTCTCTTGTACCTGACACACTGCTATCACCTTCTACTGACACACCACAATAGAATGTCTCTTGTATCTGACACACTGCTGTCACTTTGTACTGACACACCACAATAGAATGTCTCTTGTACCTGACACACTGCTGTCACCTTCTACTGACACACCACAATAGAATGTCTCTTGTACCTGACACACTGTTGTCACCTTGTACTGACACACCACAATAGAATGTCTCTTGTACCTGACACACTGCTGTCACCTTGTACTGACACACCACAATAGAATGTCTTGTACCTGACACACTGCTATCACCTTCTACTGACACACCACAATAGAATGTCTCTTGTACCTGACACACTGCTATCACCTTCTACTGACACACCACAATAGAATGTCTCTTGTACCTGACACACAGCTGTCACCTTGTACTGACACACCACAATAGAATGTCTCTTGTACCTGACACACTGCTGTCACCTTCTACTGACACACCACAATAGAATGTCTCTTGTACCTGACACACTGCTATCACCTTGTACTGACACACCACAATAGAATGTCTCTTGTACCTGACACAATGCTGTCACCTTGTACTGACACACCACAATAGAATGTCTTGTACCTGACACACTGCTATCACCTTCTACTGACACACCACAATAGAATGTCTCTTGTACCTGACACACTGCTATCACCTTCTACTGACACACCACAATAGAATGTCTCTTGTACCTGACACACTGCTGTCACCTTCTACTGACACACCACAATAGAATGTCTCTTGTATCTGACACACTGCTGTCACCCTGTACTGACACACCACAATAGAATGTCTCTTGTACCTGACACACTGCTGTCACCTTCTACTGACACACCACAATAGAATGTCTCTTGTACCTGACACACTGCTGTCACCTTGTACTGACACACCACAATAGAATGTCTCTTGTACCTGACACACTGCTATCACCTTCTACTGACACACCACAATAGAATGTCTCTTGTACCTGACACACTGCTGTCACCTTCTACTGACACACCACAATAGAATGTCTCTTGTATCTGACACACTGCTGTCACCTTGTACTGACACACCACAATAGAATGTCTCTTGTACCTGACACACTGCTGTCACCTTGTACTGACACACCACAATAGAATGTCTCTTGTACCTGACACACAGCTGTCACCTTGTACTGACACACCACAATAGAATGTCTCTTGTACCTGACACACTGCTATCACCTTCTACTGACACACCACAATAGAATGTCTCTTGTACCTGACACACGGCTATCACCTTGTACTGACACACCACAATAGAATGTCTCTTGTACCTGACACACTGCTGTCACCTTGTTCTGACACACCACAATAGAATGTCTCTTGTACCTGACACACTGCTGTCACCTTGTGCTGACACACCACAATAGAATGTCTCTTGTACCTGACACAGTGCTGTCACCTTGTACTGACACACCACAATAGAATGTCTCTTGTACCTGACACACTGCTGTCACCTTGTACTGACACACCACAATAGAATGTCTCTTGTACCTGACACACCACAATAGAATGTCTCTTGTACCTGACACACTGCTGTCACCTTCTACTGACACACCACAATAGAATGTCTCTTGTACCTGACACACAGCTGTCACATTGTGCTGACACACCACAATAGAATGTCTTGTACCTGACACACTGCTGTCACCTTGTACTGACACACCACAATAGAATGTCTCTTGTACCTGACACACAGCTGTCACCTTGTAATGACACACAACAATAGAATGGCTCTTGTACCTGACACACTGCTGTCACCTTGTACTGACACACCACAATAGAATGTCTCTTGTACCTGACACACAGCTGTCACCTTGTAATGACACACCACAATAGAATGTCTCTTGTACCTGACACACTGCTGTCACCTTCTACTGACACACCACAATAGAATGTCTCTTGTACCTGACACACTGCTGTCACCTTGTACTGACACACCACAATAGAATGTCTCTTGTACCTGACACACTGCTGTCACCTTCTACTGACACACCACAATAGAATGTCTCTTGTATCTGACACACTGCTGTCACCTTGTACTGACACACCACAATAGAATGTCTCTTGTACCTGACACACTGCTGTCACCTTGTACTGACACACCACAATAGAATGTCTCTTGTACCTGACACACAGCTGTCACCTTGTACTGACACACCACAATAGAATGTCTCTTGTACCTGACACACTGCTATCACCTTCTACTGACACACCACAATAGAATGTCTCTTGTACCTGACACACGGCTATCACCTTGTACTGACACACCACAATAGAATGTCTCTTGTACCTGACACACTGCTGTCACCTTGTACTGACACACCACAATAGAATGTCTCTTGTACCTGACACACTGCTGTCACCTTGTGCTGACACACCACAATAGAATATCTCTTGTACCTGACACAGTGCTGTCACCTTGTACTGACACACCACAATAGAATGTCTCTTGTACCTGACACACTGCTGTCTCCTTGTACTGACACACCACAATAGAATGTCTCTTGTACCTGACACACCACAATAGAATGTCTCTTGTACCTGACACACTGCTGTCACCTTCTACTGACACACCACAATAGAATGTCTCTTGTACCTGACACACAGCTGTCACATTGTGCTGACACACCACAATAGAATGTCTTGTACCTGACACACTGCTGTCACCTTGTACTGACACACCACAATAGAATGTCTCTTGTACCTGACACACAGCTGTCACCTTGTAATGACACACAACAATAGAATGTCTCTTGTACCTGACACACTGCTGTCACCTTGTACTGACACACCACAATAGAATGTCTCTTGTACCTGACACACAGCTGTCACCTTGTAATGACACACCACAATAGAATGTCTCTTGTACCTGACACACTGCTGTCACCTTCTACTGACACACCACAATAGAATGTCTCTTGTACCTGACACACTGCTGTCACCTTGTACTGACACACCACAATAGAATGTCTCTTGTACCTGACACACTGCTGTCACCTTCTACTGACACACCACAATAGAATGTCTCTTGTACCTGACACACTGCTGTCACCTTCTACTGACACACCACAATAGAATGTCTCTTGTACCTGACACACTGCTATCACCTTCTACTGACACACCACAATAGAATGTCTTGTACCTGACAAACTGCTGTCACCTTGTACTGACACACCACAATAGAATGTCTCTTGTACCTGACACACTGCTGTCACCTTCTACTGACACACCACAATAGAATGTCTCTTGTACGTGACACACTGCTGTCACCTTGTACTGACACACCACAATAGAATGTCTCTTGTACCTGACACACTGCTGTCACCTTGTACTGACACACCACAATAGAATGTCTCTTGTATCTGACACACTGCTGTCACCTTGTACTGACACACCACAATAGAATGTCTCTTGTGCCTGACACACTGCTGTTACCTTGTGCTGACACACCACAATAGAATGTCTCTTGTACCTGACACACTGCTGTCACCTTGTACTGACACACCACAATAGAATGTCTCTTGTACTTGACACACTGCTGTCACCTTCTACTGACACACCACAATAGAATGTCTCTTGTACCTGACACACTGCTGTCACCTTCTACTGACACACCACAATAGAATGTCTCTTGTACCTGACACACTGCTGTCACCTTGTACTGACACACCACAATAGAATGTCTCTTGTACCTGACACACTGCTGTCACCTTCTACTGACACACCACAATAGAATGTCTCTTGTACCTGACACACAGCTGTCACCTTCTACTGACACACCACAATAGAATGTCTCTTGTACCTGACACACTGCTGTCACCTTGTACTGACACACCACAATAGAATGTCTCTTGTACCTGACACACTGCTGTCACCTTCTACTGACACACCACAATAGAATATCTCTTGTACCTGACACACTGCTGTCACCTTCTACTGACACACTACAATAGAATGTCTCTTGTACCTGACACACAGCTGTCACCTTGTACTGACACACCACAATAGAATGTCTCTTGTACCTGACACACTGCTGTCACCTTCTACTGACACACCACAATAGAATGTCTCTTGTACCTGACACACTGCTGTCACCTTGTACTGACACACCACAATAGAATGTCTCTTGTACCTGACACACTGCTGTCACCTTGTACTGACACACCACAATAGAATGTCTTGTACCTGACACACTGCTATCACCTTCTACTGACACACCACAATAGAATGTCTCTTGTACCTGACACACTGCTATCACCTTCTACTGACACACCACAATAGAATGTCTCTTGTATCTGACACACTGCTGTCACTTTGTACTGACACACCACAATAGAATGTCTCTTGTACCTGACACACTGCTGTCACCTTCTACTGACACACCACAATAGAATGTCTCTTGTACCTGACACACTGTTGTCACCTTGTACTGACACACCACAATAGAATGTCTCTTGTACCTGACACACTGCTGTCACCTTGTACTGACACACCACAATAGAATGTCTTGTACCTGACACACTGCTATCACCTTCTACTGACACACCACAATAGAATGTCTCTTGTACCTGACACACTGCTATCACCTTCTACTGACACACCACAATAGAATGTCTCTTGTACCTGACACACAGCTGTCACCTTGTACTGACACACCACAATAGAATGTCTCTTGTACCTGACACACTGCTGTCACCTTCTACTGACACACCACAATAGAATGTCTCTTGTACCTGACACACTGCTATCACCTTGTACTGACACACCACAATAGAATGTCTCTTGTACCTGACACAATGCTGTCACCTTGTACTGACACACCACAATAGAATGTCTTGTACCTGACACACTGCTATCACCTTCTACTGACACACCACAATAGAATGTCTCTTGTACCTGACACACTGCTATCACCTTCTACTGACACACCACAATAGAATGTCTCTTGTACCTGACACACTGCTGTCACCTTCTACTGACACACCACACTAGAATGTCTCTTGTATCTGACACACTGCTGTCACCCTGTACTGACACACCACAATAGAATGTCTCTTGTACCTGACACACTGCTGTCACCTTCTACTGACACACCACAATAGAATGTCTCTTGTACCTGACACACTGCTGTCACCTTGTACTGACACACCACAATAGAATGTCTCTTGTACCTGACACACTGCTATCACCTTCTACTGACACACCACAATAGAATGTCTCTTGTACCTGACACACTGCTGTCACCTTCTACTGACACACCACAATAGAATGTCTCTTGTATCTGACACACTGCTGTCACCTTGTACTGACACACCACAATAGAATGTCTCTTGTACCTGACACACTGCTGTCACCTTGTACTGACACACCACAATAGAATGTCTCTTGTACCTGACACACAGCTGTCACCTTGTACTGACACACCACAATAGAATGTCTCTTGTACCTGACACACTGCTATCACCTTCTACTGACACACCACAATAGAATGTCTCTTGTACCTGACACACGGCTATCACCTTGTACTGACACACCACAATAGAATGTCTCTTGTACCTGACACACTGCTGTCACCTTGTTCTGACACACCACAATAGAATGTCTCTTGTACCTGACACACTGCTGTCACCTTGTGCTGACACACCACAATAGAATGTCTCTTGTACCTGACACAGTGCTGTCACCTTGTACTGACACACCACAATAGAATGTCTCTTGTACCTGACACACTGCTGTCACCTTGTACTGACACACCACAATAGAATGTCTCTTGTACCTGACACACCACAATAGAATGTCTCTTGTACCTGACACACTGCTGTCACCTTCTACTGACACACCACAATAGAATGTCTCTTGTACCTGACACACAGCTGTCACATTGTGCTGACACACCACAATAGAATGTCTTGTACCTGACACACTGCTGTCACCTTGTACTGACACACCACAATAGAATGTCTCTTGTACCTGACACACAGCTGTCACCTTGTAATGACACACAACAATAGAATGGCTCTTGTACCTGACACACTGCTGTCACCTTGTACTGACACACCACAATAGAATGTCTCTTGTACCTGACACACAGCTGTCACCTTGTAATGACACACCACAATAGAATGTCTCTTGTACCTGACACACTGCTGTCACCTTCTACTGACACACCACAATAGAATGTCTCTTGTACCTGACACACTGCTGTCACCTTGTACTGACACACCACAATAGAATGTCTCTTGTACCTGACACACTGCTGTCACCTTCTACTGACACACCACAATAGAATGTCTCTTGTACCTGACACACTGCTGTCACCTTCTACTGACACACCACAATAGAATGTCTCTTGTACCTGACACACTGCTATCACCTTCTACTGACACACCACAATAGAATGTCTTGTACCTGACAAACTGCTGTCACCTTGTACTGACACACCACAATAGAATGTCTCTTGTACCTGACACACTGCTGTCACCTTCTACTGACACACCACAATAGAATGTCTCTTGTACCTGACACACTGCTGTCACCTTGTACTGACACACCACAATAGAATGTCTCTTGTACCTGACACACTGCTGTCACCTTGTACTGACACACCACAATAGAATGTCTCTTGTATCTGACACACTGCTGTCACCTTGTACTGACACACCACAATAGAATGTCTCTTGTACCTGACACACTGCTGTTACCTTGTGCTGACACACCACAATAGAATGTCTCTTGTACCTGACACACTGCTGTCACCTTGTACTGACACACCACAATAGAATGTCTCTTGTACTTGACACACTGCTGTCACCTTCTACTGACACACCACAATAGAATGTCTCTTGTACCTGACACACTGCTGTCACCTTCTACTGACACACCACAATAGAATGTCTCTTGTACCTGACACACTGCTGTCACCTTGTACTGACACACCACAATAGAATGTCTCTTGTACCTGACACACTGCTGTCACCTTCTACTGACACACCACAATAGAATGTCTCTTGTACCTGACACACAGCTGTCACCTTCTACTGACACACCACAATAGAATGTCTCTTGTACCTGACACACTGCTGTCACCTTGTACTGACACACCACAATAGAATGTCTCTTGTACCTGACACACTGCTGTCACCTTCTACTGACACACCACAATAGAATGTCTCTTGTACCTGACACACTGCTGTCACCTTCTACTGACACACTACAATAGAATGTCTCTTGTACCTGACACACAGCTGTCACCTTGTACTGACACACCACAATAGAATGTCTCTTGTACCTGACACACTGCTGTCACCTTCTACTGACACACCACAATAGAATGTCTCTTGTACCTGACACACTGCTGTCACCTTGTACTGACACACCACAATAGAATGTCTCTTGTACCTGACACACTGCTGTCACCTTGTACTGACACACCACAATAGAATGTCTTGTACCTGACACACTGCTATCACCTTCTACTGACACACCACAATAGAATGTCTCTTGTACCTGACACACTGCTATCACCTTCTACTGACACACCACAATAGAATGTCTCTTGTATCTGACACACTGCTGTCACTTTGTACTGACACACCACAATAGAATGTCTCTTGTACCTGACACACTGCTGTCACCTTCTACTGACACACCACAATAGAATGTCTCTTGTACCTGACACACTGCTGTCACCTTGTACTGACACACCACAATAGAATGTCTCTTGTACCTGACACACTGCTATCACCTTCTACTGACACACCACAATAGAATGTCTCTTGTACCTGACACACTGCTGTCACCTTCTACTGACACACCACAATAGAATGTCTCTTGTATCTGACACACTGCTGTCACCTTGTACTGACACACCACAATAGAATGTCTCTTGTACCTGACACACTGCTGTCACCTTGTACTGACACACCACAATAGAATGTCTCTTGTACCTGACACACAGCTGTCACCTTGTTCTGACACACCACAATAGAATGTCTCTTGTACCTGACACACTGCTATCACCTTCTACTGACACACCACAATAGAATGTCTCTTGTACCTGACACACTGCTGTCACCTTGTACTGACACACCACAATAGAATGTCTCTTGTACCTGACACACTGCTGTCACCTTCTACTGACACACCACAATAGAATGTCTCTTGTACCTGACACACTGCTGTCACCTTGTGCTGACACACCACAATAGAATGTCTCTTGTACCTGACACACTGCTGTCACCTACTGACACACCACAATAGAATGTCTCTTGTACCTGACACACAGCTGTCACCTTGTACTGACACACCACAATAGAATGTCTCTTGTACCTGACACACTGCTATCACCTTCTACTGACACACCACAATAGAATGTCTCTTGTACCTGACACACTGCTGTCACCTTGTACTGACACACCACAATAGAATGTCTCTTGTACCTGACACACTGCTGTCACCTTCTACTGACACACCACAATAGAATGTCTCTTGTACCTGACACACTGCTGTCACCTTGTGCTGACACACCACAATAGAATGTCTCTTGTACCTGACACAGTGCTGTCACCTTGTACTGACACACCACAATAGAATGTCTCTTGTACCTGACACACTGCTGTCACCTTGTATTGACACACCACAATAGAATGTCTCTTGTACCTGACACACTGCTGTCACCCTGTACTGACACACCACAATAGAATGTCTCTTGTACCTGACACACTGCTGTCACCTTCTACTGACACACCACAATAGAATGTCTCTTGTACCTGACACACTGCTATCACCTTCTACTGACACACCACAATAGAATGTCTCTTGTACCTGACACACGGCTATCACCTTGTACTGACACACCACAATAGAATGTCTCTTGTACCTGACACACTGCTGTCACCTTGTACTGACACACCACAATAGAATGTCTCTTGTACCTGACACACTGCTGTCACCTTGTGCTGACACACCACAATAGAATGTCTCTTGTACCTGACACAGTGCTGTCACCTTGTACTGACACACCACAATAGAATGTCTCTTGTACCTGACACACTGCTGTCACCTTGTACTGACACACCACAATAGAATGTCTCTTGTACCTGACACACCACAATAGAATGTCTCTTGTACCTGACACACTGCTGTCACCTTCTACTGACACACCACAATAGAATGTCTCTTGTACCTGACACACAGCTGTCACATTGTGCTGACACACCACAATAGAATGTCTTGTACCTGACACACTGCTGTCACCTTGTACTGACACACCACAATAGAATGTCTCTTGTACCTGACACACAGCTGTCACCTTGTAATGACACACAACAATAGAATGTCTCTTGTACCTGACACACTGCTGTCACCTTGTACTGACACACCACAATAGAATGTCTCTTGTACCTGACACACAGCTGTCACCTTGTAATGACACACCACAATAGAATGTCTCTTGTACCTGACACACTGCTGTCACCTTCTACTGACACACCACAATAGAATGTCTCTTGTACCTGACACACTGCTGTCACCTTGTACTGACACACCACAATAGAATGTCTCTTGTACCTGACACACTGCTATCACCTTCTACTGACACACCACAATAGAATGTCTCTTGTACCTGACACACTGCTGTCACCTTCTACTGACACACCACAATAGAATGTCTCTTGTACCTGACACACTGCTATCACCTTCTACTGACACACCACAATAGAATGTCTTGTACCTGACAAACTGCTGTCACCTTGTACTGACACACCACAATAGAATGTCTCTTGTACCTGACACACTGCTGTCACCTTCTACTGACACACCACAATAGAATGTCTCTTGTACCTGACACACTGCTGTCACCTTGTACTGACACACCACAATAGAATGTCTCTTGTACCTGACACACTGCTGTCACCTTGTACTGACACACCACAATAGAATGTCTCTTATATCTGACACACTGCTGTCACCTTGTACTGACACACCACAATAGAATGTCTCTTGTACCTGACACACTGCTGTTACCTTGTGCTGACACACCACAATAGAATGTCTCTTGTACCTGACACACTGCTGTCACCTTGTACTGACACACCACAATAGAATGTCTCTTGTACTTGACACACTGCTGTCACCTTCTACTGACACACCACAATAGAATGTCTCTTGTACCTGACACACTGCTGTCACCTTCTACTGACACACCACAATAGAATGTCTCTTGTACCTGACACACTGCTGTCACCTTGTACTGACACACCACAATAGAATGTCTCTTGTACCTGACACACTGCTGTCACCTTCTACTGACACACCACAATAGAATGTCTCTTGTACCTGACACACAGCTGTCACCTTCTACTGACACACCACAATAGAATGTCTCTTGTACCTGACACACTGCTGTCACCTTGTACTGACACACCACAATAGAATGTCTCTTGTACCTGACACACTGCTGTCACCTTCTACTGACACACCACAATAGAATGTCTCTTGTACCTGACACACTGCTGTCACCTTCTACTGACACACTACAATAGAATGTCTCTTGTACCTGACACACAGCTGTCACCTTGTACTGACACACCACAATAGAATGTCTCTTGTACCTGACACACTGCTGTCACCTTCTACTGACACACCACAATAGAATGTCTCTTGTACCTGACACACTGCTGTCACCTTGTACTGACACACCACAATAGAATGTCTCTTGTACCTGACACACTGCTGTCACCTTGTACTGACACACCACAATAGAATGTCTTGTACCTGACACACTGCTATCACCTTCTACTGACACACCACAATAGAATGTCTCTTGTACCTGACACACTGCTATCACCTTCTACTGACACACCACAATAGAATGTCTCTTGTATCTGACACACTGCTGTCACTTTGTACTGACACACCACAATAGAATGTCTCTTGTACCTGACACACTGCTGTCACCTTCTACTGACACACCACAATAGAATGTCTCTTGTACCTGACACACTGCTGTCACCTTGTACTGACACACCACAATAGAATGTCTCTTGTACCTGACACACTGCTATCACCTTCTACTGACACACCACAATAGAATGTCTCTTGTACCTGACACACTGCTGTCACCTTCTACTGACACACCACAATAGAATGTCTCTTGTATCTGACACACTGCTGTCACCTTGTACTGACACACCACAATAGAATGTCTCTTGTACCTGACACACTGCTGTCACCTTGTACTGACACACCACAATAGAATGTCTCTTGTACCTGACACACAGCTGTCACCTTGTACTGACACACCACAATAGAATGTCTCTTGTACCTGACACACTGCTATCACCTTCTACTGACACACCACAATAGAATGTCTCTTGTACCTGACACACTGCTGTCACCTTGTACTGACACACCACAATAGAATGTCTCTTGTACCTGACACACTGCTGTCACCTTCTACTGACACACCACCATAGAATGTCTCTTGTACCTGACACACTGCTGTCACCTTGTGCTGACACACCACAATAGAATGTCTCTTGTACCTGACACACTGCTGTCACCTACTGACACACCACAATAGAATGTCTCTTGTACCTGACACACAGCTGTCACCTTGTACTGACACACCACAATAGAATGTCTCTTGTACCTGACACACTGCTATCACCTTCTACTGACACACCACAATAGAATGTCTCTTGTACCTGACACACTGCTGTCACCTTGTACTGACACACCACAATAGAATGTCTCTTGTACCTGACACACTGCTGTCACCTTCTACTGACACACCACAATAGAATGTCTCTTGTACCTGACACACTGCTGTCACCTTGTGCTGACACACCACAATAGAATGTCTCTTGTACCTGACACAGTGCTGTCACCTTGTACTGACACACCACAATAGAATGTCTCTTGTACCTGACACACTGCTGTCACCTTGTATTGACACACCACAATAGAATGTCTCTTGTACCTGACACACTGCTGTCACCTACTGACACACCACAATAGAATGTCTCTTGTACCTGACACACTGCTGTCACCTTGTGCTGACACACCACAATAGAATGTCTCTTGTACCTGACACAGTGCTGTCACCTTGTACTGACACACCACAATAGAATGTCTCTTGTACCTGACACACTGCTGTCACCTTCTACTGACACACCACAATAGAATGTCGCTTGTACCTGACACACTGCTGTCACCTTGTACTGACACACCACAATAGAATGTCTTTTGTACCTGACACACTGCTGTTACCTTGTAATGACACACCACAATAGAATGTCTCTTGTACCTGACACACTGCTGTCACCTTGTACTGACACACCACAATAGAATGTCTCTTGTACCTGACACACTGCTGTCACCTTGTACTGACACACCACATTAGAATGTCTCTTGTACCTGACACACTGCTGTCACCTTCTACTGACACACCACAATAGAATGTCTTTTGTACCTGACACACTGCTGTTACCTTGTACTGACACACCACAATAGAATGTCTCTTGTACCTGACACACTGCTGTCACCTTCTACTGACACACCACAATAGAATGTCTTTTGTACCTGACACACTGCTGTTACCTTGTAATGACACACCACAATAGAATGTCTCTTGTACCTGACACACTGCTGTCACCTTGTACTGACACACCACAATAGAATGTCTCTTGTACCTGACACACTGCTGTCACCTTGTACTGACACACCACAATAGAATGTCTCTTGTACCTGACACACTGCTGTCACCTTGTACTGACACACCACAATAGAATGTCTCTTGTACCTGACACACTGCTGTCACCTTCTACTGACACACCACAATAGAATGTCTCTTGTACCTGACACACTGCTGTCACCTTCTACTGACACACCACAATAGAATGTCTCTTGTACCTGACACACTGCTGTCACCTTGTACTGACACACCACAATAGAATGTCTCTTGTACCTGACACACTGCTGTCACCTTCTACTGACACACCACAATAGAATGTCTCTTGTACCTGACACACTGCTGTCACCTTGTACTGACACACCACAATAGAATGTCTCTTGTACCTGACACACTGCTGTCACCTTCTACTGACACACCACAATAGAATGTCTCTTATACCTGACACACAGCTGTCACCTTCTACTGACACACCACAATAGAATGTCTCTTGTACCTGACACACTGCTGTCACCTTGTACTGACACACCACAATAGAATGTCTCTTGTACCTGACACACAGCTGTCACCTTGTACTGACACACCACAATAGAATGTCTCTTGTACCTGACACACTGCTGTCACCTTCTACTGACACACCACAATAGAATGTCTCTTGTATCTGACACACTGCTGTCAACCTGTACTGACACACCACAATAGAATGTCTCTTGTACCTGACACACTGCTGTCACCTTCTACTGACACACCACAATAGAATGTCTCTTGTACCTGACACACTGCTGTCACCTTGTACTGACACACCACAATAGAATGTCTCTTGTACCTGACACACTGCTATCACCTTCTACTGACACACCACAATAGAATGTCTCTTGTACCTGACACACTGCTGTCACCTTCTACTGACACACCACAATAGAATGTCTCGTGTATCTGACACACTGCTGTCACCTTGTACTGACACACCACAATAGAATGTCTCTTGTACCTGACACACTGCTGTCACCTTGTACTGACACACCACAATAGAATGTCTCTTGTACCTGACACACAGCTGTCACCTTGTACTGACACACCACAATAGAATGTCTCTTGTACCTGACACACTGCTATCACCTTCTACTGACACACCACAATAGAATGTCTCTTGTACCTGACACACTGCTATCACCTTGTACTGACACACCACAATAGAATGTCTCTTGTACCTGACACACTGCTGTCACCTTGTACTGACACACCACAATAGAATGTCTCTTGTACCTGACACACTGCTGTCACCTTGTGTTGACACACCACAATAGAATGTCTCTTGTACCTGACACAGTGATGTCACCTTGTACTGACACACCACAATAGAATGTCTCTTGTACCTGACACACTGCTGTCACCTTGTACTGACACACCACAATAGAATGTCTCTTGTACCTGACACACCACAATAGAATGTCTCTTGTACCTGACACACTGCTGTCACCTTCTACTGACACACCACAATAGAATGTCTCTTGTACCTGACACACAGCTGTCACCTTGTAATGACACACAACAATAGAATGTCTCTTGTACCTGACACACTGCTGTCACCTTGTACTGACACACCACAATAGAATGTCTCTTGTACCTGACACACAGCTGTCACCTTGTAATGACACACCACAATAGAATGTCTCTTGTACCTGACACACTGCTGTCACCTTCTACTGACACACCACAATAGAATGTCTCTTGTACCTGACACACTGCTGTCACCTTGTACTGACACACCACAATAGAATGTCTCTTGTACCTGACACACTGCTGTCACCTTCTACTGACACACCACAATAGAATGTCTCTTGTACCTGACACACTGCTGTCACCTTCTACTGACACACCACAATAGAATGTCTCTTGTACCTGACACACTGCTGTCACCTTCTACTGACACACCACAATAGAATGTCTTGTACATGACAAACTGCTGTCACCTTGTACTGACACACCACAATAGAATGTCTCTTGTACCTGACACACTGCTGTCACCTTTTACTGACACACCACAATAGAATGTCTCTTGTACCTGACACACTGCTGTCACCTTGTACTGACACACCACAATAGAATGTCTCTTGTACCTGACACACAGCTGTCACCTTGTAATGACACACAACAATAGAATGTCTCTTGTACCTGACACACTGCTGTCACCTTGTACTGACACACCACAATAGAATGTCTCTTGTACCTGACACACAGCTGTCACCTTGTAATGACACACCACAATAGAATGTCTCTTGTACCTGACACACTGCTGTCACCTTCTACTGACACACCACAATAGAATGTCTCTTGTACCTGACACACTGCTGTCACCTTGTACTGACACACCACAATAGAATGTCTCTTGTACCTGACACACTGCTGTCACCTTCTACTGACACACCACAATAGAATGTCTCTTGTACCTGACACACTGCTGTCACCTTCTACTGACACACCACAATAGAATGTCTCTTGTACCTGACACACTGCTATCACCTTCTACTGACACACCACAATAGAATGTCTTGTACCTGACAAACTGCTGTCACCTTGTACTGACACACCACAATAGAATGTCTCTTGTACCTGACACACTGCTGTCACCTTCTACTGACACACCACAATAGAATGTCTCTTGTACCTGACACACTGCTGTCACCTTGTACTGACACACCACAATAGAATGTCTCTTGTACCTGACACACTGCTGTCACCTTGTACTGACACACCACAATAGAATGTCTCTTGTATCTGACACACTGCTGTCACCTTGTACTGACACACCACAATAGAATGTCTCTTGTACCTGACACACTGCTGTCACCTTGTACTGACACACCACAATAGAATGTCTCCTGTACCTGACACACTGCTGTCACCTTCTACTGACACACCACAATAGAATGTCTCTGTACCTGACACACAGCTGTCACCTTCTACTGACACACCACAATAGAATGTCTCTTGTACCTGACACACTGCTGTCACCTTGTACTGACACACCACAATAGAATGTCTCTTGTACCTGACACACTGCTGTCACCTTCTACTGACACACCACAATAGAATGTCTCTTGTACCTGACACACTGCTGTCACCTTCTACTGACACACCACAATAGAATGTCTCTTGTACCTGACACACAGCTGTCACCTTGTACTGACACACCACAATAGAATGTCTCTTGTACCTGACACACTGCTGTCACCTTCTACTGACACACCACAATAGAATGTCTCTTGTACCTGACACACTGCTGTCACCTTCTACTGACACACCACAATAGAATGTCTCTTGTACCTGACACACTGCTGTCACCTTGTACTGACACACCACAATAGAATGTCTTGTACCTGACACACTGCTGTCACCTTCTACTGACACACCACAATAGAATGTCTCTTGTACCTGACACACTGCTATCACCTTCTACTGACACACCACAATAGAATGTCTCTTGTACCTGACACACTGCTGTCACCTTGTACTGACACACCACAATAGAATGTCTCTTGTACCTGACACACTGCTGTCACCTTCTACTGACACACCACAATAGAATGTCTCTTGTACCTGACACACTGCTATCACCTTCTACTGACACACCACAATAGAATGTCTCTTGTACCTGACACACTGCTGTCACCTTCTACTGACACACCACAATAGAATGTCTCTTGTATCTGACACACTGCTGTCACCTTGTACTGACACACCACAATAGAATGTCTCTTGTACCTGACACACTGCTGTCACCTTGTACTGACACACCACAATAGAATGTCTCTTGTACCTGAAACACTGCTGTCACCTTGTACTGACACACCACAATAGAATGTCTCTTGTACCTGACACACTGCTATCACCTTCTACTGACACACCACAATAGAATGTCTCTTGTACCTGACACACTGCTGTCACCTTGTACTGACACACCACAATAGAATGTCTCTTCTACCTGACACACTGCTGTTACCTTGTAATGACACACCACAATAGAATGTCTCTTCTACCTGACACACTGCTGTCACCTTGTACTGACACACCACAATAGAATGTCTCTTGTACCTGACACACTGCTGTCACCTTGTACTGACACACCACAATAGAATGTCTCTTGTACCTGACACACTGCTGTCACCTTGTACTGACACACCACAATAGAATGTGTTGTACCTGACACACTGCTGTCACCTTCTACTGACACACCACAATAGAATGTCTCTTGTACCTGACACACTGCTGTCACCTTGTACTGACACACCACAATAGAATGTCTCTTGTACCTGACACACTGCTGTCACCTTGTACTGACACACCACAATAGAATGTCTCTTGTACCTGACACACTGCTGTCACCTTCTACTGACACACCACAATAGAATGTCTTTTGTACCTGACACACTGCTGTTACCTTGTACTGGCACACCACAATAGAATGTCTCTTGTACCTGACACACTGCTGTCACCTTCTACTGACACACCACAATAGAATGTCTTTTGTACCTGACACACTGCTGTTACCTTGTAATGACACACCACAATAGAATGTCTCTTGTACCTGACACACTGCTGTCACCTACTGACACACCACAATAGAATGTCTCTTGTACCTGACACACAGCTGTCACCTTGTACTGACACACCACAATAGAATGTCTCTTGTACCTGACACACTGCTATCACCTTCTACTGACACACCACAATAGAATGTCTCTTGTACCTGACACACTGCTGTCACCTTGTACTGACATACCACAATAGAATGTCTCTTGTACCTGACACACTGCTGTCACCTTCTACTGACACACCACAATAGAATGTCTCTTGTACCTGACACACTGCTGTCACCTTGTGCTGACACACCACAATAGAATGTCTCTTGTACCTGACACAGTGCTGTCACCTTGTACTGACACACCACAATAGAATGTCTCTTGTACCTGACACACTGCTGTCACCTTGTATTGACACACCACAATAGAATGTCTCTTGTACCTGACACACTGCTGTCACCTACTGACACACCACAATAGAATGTCTCTTGTACCTGACACACTGCTGTCACCTTGTGCTGACACACCACAATAGAATGTCTCTTGTACCTGACACAGTGCTGTCACCTTGTACTGACACACCACAATAGAATGTCTCTTGTACCTGACACAGTGCTGTCACCTTGTAATGACACACCACAATAGAATGTCTCTTCTACCTGACACACTGCTGTTACCTTGTAATGACACACCACAATAGAATGTCTCTTCTACCTGACACACTGCTGTCACCTTGTACTGACACACCACAATAGAATGTCTCTTGTACCTGACACACTGCTGTCACCTTGTACTGACACACCACAATAGAATGTCTCTTGTACCTGACACACTGCTGTCACCTTGTACTGACACACCACAATAGAATGTGTTGTACCTGACACACTGCTGTCACCTTCTACTGACACACCACAATAGAATGTCTCTTGTACCTGACACACTGCTGTCACCTTGTACTGACACACCACAATAGAATGTCTCTTGTACCTGACACACTGCTGTCACCTTGTACTGACACACCACAATAGAATGTCTCTTGTACCTGACACACTGCTGTCACCTTCTACTGACACACCACAATAGAATGTCTTTTGTACCTGACACACTGCTGTTACCTTGTACTGACACACCACAATAGAATGTCTCTTGTACCTGACACACTGCTGTCACCTTCTACTGACACACCACAATAGAATGTCTTTTGTACCTGACACACTGCTGTTACCTTGTAATGACACACCACAATAGAATGTCTCTTGTACCTGACACACTGCTGTCACCCTGTACTGACACACCACAATAGAATGTCTCTTGTACCTGACACACTGCTGTCACCTTGTACTGACACACCACAATAGAATGTCTCTTGTACCTGACACACAGCTGTCACCTTGTACTGACACACCACAATAGAATGTCTCTTGTACCTGACACACTGCTATCACCTTCTACTGACACACCACAATAGAATGTCTCTTGTACCTGACACACTGCTGTCACCTTGTACTGACACACCACAATAGAATGTCTCTTGTACCTGACACACTGCTGTCACCTTCTACTGACACACCACAATAGAATGTCTCTTGTACCTGACACACTGCTGTCACCTTGTGCTGACACACCACAATAGAATGTCTCTTGTACCTGACACACTGCTGTCACCTACTGACACACCACAATAGAATGTCTCTTGTACCTGACACACAGCTGTCACCTTGTACTGACACACCACAATAGAATGTCTCTTGTACCTGACACACTGCTATCACCTTCTACTGACACACCACAATAGAATGTCTCTTGTACCTGACACACTGCTGTCACCTTGTACTGACACACCACAATAGAATGTCTCTTGTACCTGACACACTGCTGTCACCTTCTACTGACACACCACAATAGAATGTCTCTTGTACCTGACACACTGCTGTCACCTTGTGCTGACACACCACAATAGAATGTCTCTTGTACCTGACACAGTGCTGTCACCTTGTACTGACACACCACAATAGAATGTCTCTTGTACCTGACACACTGCTGTCACCTTGTATTGACACACCACAATAGAATGTCTCTTGTACCTGACACACTGCTGTCACCCTGTACTGACACACCACAATAGAATGTCTCTTGTACCTGACACACTGCTGTCACCTTCTACTGACACACCACAATAGAATGTCTCTTGTACCTGACACACTGCTATCACCTTCTACTGACACACCACAATAGAATGTCTCTTGTACCTGACACACGGCTATCACCTTGTACTGACACACCACAATAGAATGTCTCTTGTACCTGACACACTGCTGTCACCTTGTACTGACACACCACAATAGAATGTCTCTTGTACCTGACACACTGCTGTCACCTTGTGCTGACACACCACAATAGAATGTCTCTTGTACCTGACACAGTGCTGTCACCTTGTACTGACACACCACAATAGAATGTCTCTTGTACCTGACACACTGCTGTCACCTTGTACTGACACACCACAATAGAATGTCTCTTGTACCTGACACACCACAATAGAATGTCTCTTGTACCTGACACACTGCTGTCACCTTCTACTGACACACCACAATAGAATGTCTCTTGTACCTGACACACAGCTGTCACATTGTGCTGACACACCACAATAGAATGTCTTGTACCTGACACACTGCTGTCACCTTGTACTGACACACCACAATAGAATGTCTCTTGTACCTGACACACAGCTGTCACCTTGTAATGACACACAACAATAGAATGTCTCTTGTACCTGACACACTGCTGTCACCTTGTACTGACACACCACAATAGAATGTCTCTTGTACCTGACACACAGCTGTCACCTTGTAATGACACACCACAATAGAATGTCTCTTGTACCTGACACACTGCTGTCACCTTCTACTGACACACCACAATAGAATGTCTCTTGTACCTGACACACTGCTGTCACCTTGTACTGACACACCACAATAGAATGTCTCTTGTACCTGACACACTGCTATCACCTTCTACTGACACACCACAATAGAATGTCTCTTGTACCTGACACACTGCTGTCACCTTCTACTGACACACCACAATAGAATGTCTCTTGTACCTGACACACTGCTATCACCTTCTACTGACACACCACAATAGAATGTCTTGTACCTGACAAACTGCTGTCACCTTGTACTGACACACCACAATAGAATGTCTCTTGTACCTGACACACTGCTGTCACCTTCTACTGACACACCACAATAGAATGTCTCTTGTACCTGACACACTGCTGTCACCTTGTACTGACACACCACAATAGAATGTCTCTTGTACCTGACACACTGCTGTCACCTTGTACTGACACACCACAATAGAATGTCTCTTATATCTGACACACTGCTGTCACCTTGTACTGACACACCACAATAGAATGTCTCTTGTACCTGACACACTGCTGTTACCTTGTGCTGACACACCACAATAGAATGTCTCTTGTACCTGACACACTGCTGTCACCTTGTACTGACACACCACAATAGAATGTCTCTTGTACTTGACACACTGCTGTCACCTTCTACTGACACACCACAATAGAATGTCTCTTGTACCTGACACACTGCTGTCACCTTCTACTGACACACCACAATAGAATGTCTCTTGTACCTGACACACTGCTGTCACCTTGTACTGACACACCACAATAGAATGTCTCTTGTACCTGACACACTGCTGTCACCTTCTACTGACACACCACAATAGAATGTCTCTTGTACCTGACACACAGCTGTCACCTTCTACTGACACACCACAATAGAATGTCTCTTGTACCTGACACACTGCTGTCACCTTGTACTGACACACCACAATAGAATGTCTCTTGTACCTGACACACTGCTGTCACCTTCTACTGACACACCACAATAGAATGTCTCTTGTACCTGACACACTGCTGTCACCTTCTACTGACACACTACAATAGAATGTCTCTTGTACCTGACACACAGCTGTCACCTTGTACTGACACACCACAATAGAATGTCTCTTGTACCTGACACACTGCTGTCACCTTCTACTGACACACCACAATAGAATGTCTCTTGTACCTGACACACTGCTGTCACCTTGTACTGACACACCACAATAGAATGTCTCTTGTACCTGACACACTGCTGTCACCTTGTACTGACACACCACAATAGAATGTCTTGTACCTGACACACTGCTATCACCTTCTACTGACACACCACAATAGAATGTCTCTTGTACCTGACACACTGCTATCACCTTCTACTGACACACCACAATAGAATGTCTCTTGTATCTGACACACTGCTGTCACTTTGTACTGACACACCACAATAGAATGTCTCTTGTACCTGACACACTGCTGTCACCTTCTACTGACACACCACAATAGAATGTCTCTTGTACCTGACACACTGCTGTCACCTTGTACTGACACACCACAATAGAATGTCTCTTGTACCTGACACACTGCTATCACCTTCTACTGACACACCACAATAGAATGTCTCTTGTACCTGACACACTGCTGTCACCTTCTACTGACACACCACAATAGAATGTCTCTTGTATCTGACACACTGCTGTCACCTTGTACTGACACACCACAATAGAATGTCTCTTGTACCTGACACACTGCTGTCACCTTGTACTGACACACCACAATAGAATGTCTCTTGTACCTGACACACAGCTGTCACCTTGTACTGACACACCACAATAGAATGTCTCTTGTACCTGACACACTGCTATCACCTTCTACTGACACACCACAATAGAATGTCTCTTGTACCTGACACACTGCTGTCACCTTGTACTGACACACCACAATAGAATGTCTCTTGTACCTGACACACTGCTGTCACCTTCTACTGACACACCACCATAGAATGTCTCTTGTACCTGACACACTGCTGTCACCTTGTGCTGACACACCACAATAGAATGTCTCTTGTACCTGACACACTGCTGTCACCTACTGACACACCACAATAGAATGTCTCTTGTACCTGACACACAGCTGTCACCTTGTACTGACACACCACAATAGAATGTCTCTTGTACCTGACACACTGCTATCACCTTCTACTGACACACCACAATAGAATGTCTCTTGTACCTGACACACTGCTGTCACCTTGTACTGACACACCACAATAGAATGTCTCTTGTACCTGACACACTGCTGTCACCTTCTACTGACACACCACAATAGAATATCTCTTGTACCTGACACACTGCTGTCACCTTGTGCTGACACACCACAATAGAATGTCTCTTGTACCTGACACAGTGCTGTCACCTTGTACTGACACACCACAATAGAATGTCTCTTGTACCTGACACACTGCTGTCACCTTGTATTGACACACCACAATAGAATGTCTCTTGTACCTGACACACTGCTGTCACCTACTGACACACCACAATAGAATGTCTCTTGTACCTGACACACTGCTGTCACCTTGTGCTGACACACCACAATAGAATGTCTCTTGTACCTGACACAGTGCTGTCACCTTGTACTGACACACCACAATAGAATGTCTCTTGTACCTGACACACTGCTGTCACCTTCTACTGACACACCACAATAGAATGTCTCTTGTACCTGACACACTGCTGTCACCTTGTACTGACACACCACAATAGAATGTCTCTTGTACCTGACACACTACTGTCATCTTCTACTGACACACCACAATAGAATGTCTTTTGTACCTGACACACTGCTGTTACCTTGTAATGACACACCACAATAGAATGTCTCTTGTACCTGACACACTGCTGTCACCTTGTACTGACACACCACAATAGAATGTCTCTTGTACCTGACACACTGCTGTCACCTTGTACTGACACACCACATTAGAATGTCTCTTGTACCTGACACACTGCTGTCACCTTCTACTGACACACCACAATAGAATGTCTTTTGTACCTGACACACTGCTGTTACCTTGTACTGACACACCACAATAGAATGTCTCTTGTACCTGACACACTGCTGTCACCTTCTACTGACACACCACAATAGAATGTCTTTTGTACCTGACACACTGCTGTTACCTTGTAATGACACACCACAATAGAATGTCTCTTGTACCTGACACACTGCTGTCACCTTGTACTGACACACCACAATAGAATGTCTCTTGTACCTGACACACTGCTGTCACCTTGTACTGACACACCACAATAGAATGTCTCTTGTACCTGACACACTGCTGTCACCTTGTACTGACACACCACAATAGAATGTCTCTTGTACCTGACACACTGCTGTCACCTTCTACTGACACACCACAATAGAATGTCTCTTGTACCTGACACACTGCTGTCACCTTCTACTGACACACCACAATAGAATGTCTCTTGTACCTGACACACTGCTGTCACCTTGTACTGACACACCACAATAGAATGTCTCTTGTACCTGACACACTGCTGTCACCTTCTACTGACACACCACAATAGAATGTCTCTTGTACCTGACACACTGCTGTCACCTTGTACTGACACACCACAATAGAATGTCTCTTGTACCTGACACACTGCTGTCACCTTCTACTGACACACCACAATAGAATGTCTCTTATACCTGACACACAGCTGTCACCTTCTACTGACACACCACAATAGAATGTCTCTTGTACCTGACACACTGCTGTCACCTTGTACTGACACACCACAATAGAATGTCTCTTGTACCTGACACACAGCTGTCACCTTGTACTGACACACCACAATAGAATGTCTCTTGTACCTGACAACACTGCTGTCACCTTCTACTGACACACCACAATAGAATGTCTCTTGTATCTGACACACTGCTGTCAACCTGTACTGACACACCACAATAGAATGTCTCTTGTACCTGACACACTGCTGTCACCTTCTACTGACACACCACAATAGAATGTCTCTTGTACCTGACACACTGCTGTCACCTTGTACTGACACACCACAATAGAATGTCTCTTGTACCTGACACACTGCTATCACCTTCTACTGACACACCACAATAGAATGTCTCTTGTACCTGACACACTGCTGTCACCTTCTACTGACACACCACAATAGAATGTCTCGTGTATCTGACACACTGCTGTCACCTTGTACTGACACACCACAATAGAATGTCTCTTGTACCTGACACACTGCTGTCACCTTGTACTGACACACCACAATAGAATGTCTCTTGTACCTGACACACAGCTGTCACCTTGTACTGACACACCACAATAGAATGTCTCTTGTACCTGACACACTGCTATCACCTTCTACTGACACACCACAATAGAATGTCTCTTGTACCTGACACACTGCTATCACCTTGTACTGACACACCACAATAGAATGTCTCTTGTACCTGACACACTGCTGTCACCTTGTACTGACACACCACAATAGAATGTCTCTTGTACCTGACACACTGCTGTCACCTTGTGTGACACACCACAATAGAATGTCTCTTGTACCTGACACAGTGCTGTCACCTTGTACTGACACACCACAATAGAATGTCTCTTGTACCTGACACACTGCTGTCACCTTGTACTGACACACCACAATAGAATGTCTCTTGTACCTGACACACCACAATAGAATGTCTCTTGTACCTGACACACTGCTGTCACCTTCTACTGACACACCACAATAGAATGTCTCTTGTACCTGACACACAGCTGTCACCTTGTAATGACACACAACAATAGAATGTCTCTTGTACCTGACACACTGCTGTCACCTTGTACTGACACACCACAATAGAATGTCTCTTGTACCTGACACACAGCTGTCACCTTGTAATGACACACCACAATAGAATGTCTCTTGTACCTGACACACTGCTGTCACCTTCTACTGACACACCACAATAGAATGTCTCTTGTACCTGACACACTGCTGTCACCTTGTACTGACACACCACAATAGAATGTCTCTTGTACCTGACACACTGCTGTCACCTTCTACTGACACACCACAATAGAATGTCTCTTGTACCTGACACACTGCTGTCACCTTCTACTGACACACCACAATAGAATGTCTCTTGTACCTGACACACTGCTGTCACCTTCTACTGACACACCACAATAGAATGTCTTGTACATGACAAACTGCTGTCACCTTGTACTGACACACCACAATAGAATGTCTCTTGTACCTGACACACTGCTGTCACCTTTTACTGACACACCACAATAGAATGTCTCTTGTACCTGACACACTGCTGTCACCTTGTACTGACACACCACAATAGAATGTCTCTTGTACCTGACACACAGCTGTCACCTTGTAATGACACACAACAATAGAATGTCTCTTGTACCTGACACACTGCTGTCACCTTGTACTGACACACCACAATAGAATGTCTCTTGTACCTGACACACAGCTGTCACCTTGTAATGACAACACCACAATAGAATGTCTCTTGTACCTGACACACTGCTGTCACCTTCTACTGACACACCACAATAGAATGTCTCTTGTACCTGACACACTGCTGTCACCTTGTACTGACACACCACAATAGAATGTCTCTTGTACCTGACACACTGCTGTCACCTTCTACTGACACACCACAATAGAATGTCTCTTGTACCTGACACACTGCTGTCACCTTCTACTGACACACCACAATAGAATGTCTCTTGTACCTGACACACTGCTATCACCTTCTACTGACACACCACAATAGAATGTCTTGTACCTGACAAACTGCTGTCACCTTGTACTGACACACCACAATAGAATGTCTCTTGTACCTGACACACTGCTGTCACCTTCTACTGACACACCACAATAGAATGTCTCTTGTACCTGACACACTGCTGTCACCTTGTACTGACACACCACAATAGAATGTCTCTTGTACCTGACACACTGCTGTCACCTTGTACTGACACACCACAATAGAATGTCTCTTGTATCTGA
This sequence comes from Eledone cirrhosa, assembly GCA_964016885.1. Classification (NCBI taxonomy): domain Eukaryota; kingdom Metazoa; phylum Mollusca; class Cephalopoda; order Octopoda; family Eledonidae; genus Eledone; species Eledone cirrhosa. Next base: position 43,670,610 of record OZ024748.1, read on the forward strand.
CACACTGCTGTCACCTTGTACTGACACACCACAATAGAATGTCTCTTGTACCTGACACACTGCTGTCACCTTGTACTGACACACCACAATAGAATGTCTCCTGTACCTGACACACTGCTGTCACCTTCTACTGACACACCACAATAGAATGTCTCTTGTACCTGACACACAGCTGTCACCTTCTACTGACACACCACAATAGAATGTCTCTTGTACCTGACACACTGCTGTCACCTTGTACTGACACACCACAATAGAATGTCTCTTGTACCTGACACACTGCTGTCACCTTCTACTGACACACCACAATAGAATGTCTCTTGTACCTGACACACTGCTGTCACCTTCTACTGACACACCACAATAGAATGTCTCTTGTACCTGACACACAGCTGTCACCTTGTACTGACACACCACAATAGAATGTCTCTTGTACCTGACACACTGCTGTCACCTTCTACTGACACACCACAATAGAATGTCTCTTGTACCTGACACACTGCTGTCACCTTCTACTGACACACCACAATAGAATGTCTCTTGTACCTGACACACTGCTGTCACCTTGTACTGACACACCACAATAGAATGTCTTGTACCTGACACACTGCTATCACCTTCTACTGACACACCACAATAGAATGTCTCTTGTACCTGACACACTGCTATCACCTTCTACTGACACACCACAATAGAATGTCTCTTGTATCTGACACACTGCTGTCACTTTGTACTGACACACCACAATAGAATGTCTCTTGTACCTGACACACTGCTGTCACCTTCTACTGACACACCACAATAGAATGTCTCTTGTACCTGACACACTGCTATCACCTTCTACTGACACACCACAATAGAATGTCTCTTGTACCTGACACACTGCTGTCACCTTCTACTGACACACCACAATAGAATGTCTCTTGTATCTGACACACTGCTGTCACCTTGTACTGACACACCACAATAGAATGTCTCTTGTACCTGACACACTGCTGTCACCTTGTACTGACACACCACAATAGAATGTCTCTTGTACCTGAAACACAGCTGTCACCTTGTACTGACACACCACAATAGAATGTCTCTTGTACCTGACACACTGCTATCACCTTCTACTGACACACCACAATAGAATGTCTCTTGTACCTGACACACTGCTGTCACCTTGTACTGACACACCACAATAGAATGTCTCTTGTACCTGACACACTGCTGTCACCTTGTACTGACACACCACAATAGAATGTCTCTTGTACCTGACACACTGCTGTCACCTTGTGCTGACACACCACAATAGAATGTCTCTTGTACCTGACACACTGCTGTCACCTACTGACACACCACAATAGAATGTCTCTTGTACCTGACACACAGCTGTCACCTTGTACTGACACACCACAATAGAATGTCTCTTGTACCTGACACACTGCTATCACCTTCTACTGACACACCACAATAGAATGTCTCTTGTACCTGACACACTGCTGTCACCTTGTACTGACATACCACAATAGAATGTCTCTTGTACCTGACACACTGCTGTCACCTTCTACTGACACACCACAATAGAATGTCTCTTGTACCTGACACACTGCTGTCACCTTGTGCTGACACACCACAATAGAATGTCTCTTGTACCTGACACAGTGCTGTCACCTTGTACTGACACACCACAATAGAATGTCTCTTGTACCTGACACACTGCTGTCACCTTGTATTGACACACCACAATAGAATGTCTCTTGTACCTGACACACTGCTGTCACCTACTGACACACCACAATAGAATGTCTCTTGTACCTGACACACTGCTGTCACCTTGTGCTGACACACCACAATAGAATGTCTCTTGTACCTGACACAGTGCTGTCACCTTGTACTGACACACCACAATAGAATGTCTCTTGTACCTGACACACTGCTGTCACCTTCTACTGACACACCACAATAGAATGTCTCTTGTACCTGACACACTGCTGTCACCTTGTACTGACACACCACAATAGAATGTCTCTTGTACCTGACACACTGCTGTCATCTTCTACTGACACACCACAATAGAATGTCTTTTGTACCTGACACACTGCTGTTACCTTGTAATGACACACCACAATAGAATGTCTCTTCTACCTGACACACTGCTGTTACCTTGTAATGACACACCACAATAGAATGTCTCTTCTACCTGACACACTGCTGTCACCTTGTACTGACACACCACAATAGAATGTCTCTTGTACCTGACACACTGCTGTCACCTTGTACTGACACACCACAATAGAATGTCTCTTGTACCTGACACACTGCTGTCACCTTGTACTGACACACCACAATAGAATGTGTTGTACCTGACACACTGCTGTCACCTTCTACTGACACACCACAATAGAATGTCTCTTGTACCTGACACACTGCTGTCACCTTGTACTGACACACCACAATAGAATGTCTCTTGTACCTGACACACTGCTGTCACCTTGTACTGACACACCACAATAGAATGTCTCTTGTACCTGACACACTGCTGTCACCTTCTACTGACACACCACAATAGAATGTCTTTTGTACCTGACACACTGCTGTTACCTTGTACTGGCACACCACAATAGAATGTCTCTTGTACCTGACACACTGCTGTCACCTTCTACTGACACACCACAATAGAATGTCTTTTGTACCTGACACACTGCTGTTACCTTGTAATGACACACCACAATAGAATGTCTCTTGTACCTGACACACTGCTGTCACCCTGTACTGACACACCACAATAGAATGTCTCTTGTACCTGACACACTGCTGTCACCTTGTACTGACACACCACAATAGAATGTCTCTTGTACCTGACACACTGCTGTCACCTTGTACTGACACACCACAATAGAATGTCTCTTGTACCTGACACACTGCTGTCACCTTCTACTGACACACCACAATAGAATGTCTCTTGTACCTGACACACTGCTGTCACCTTCTACTGACACACCACAATAGAATGTCTCTTGTACCTGACACACTGCTGTCACCTTCTACTGACACACCACAATAGAATGTCTCTTGTACCTGACACACTGCTGTCACCTTCTACTGACACACCACAATAGAATGTCTCTTGTACCTGACACACTGCTGTCACCTTGTACTGACACACCACAATAGAATGTCTCTTGTACCTGACACACTGCTGTCACCTTCTACTGACACACCACAATAGAATGTCTCTTGTACCTGACACACAGCTGTCACCTTCTACTGACACACCACAATAGAATGTCTCTTGTACCTGACACACTGCTGTCACCTTGTACTGACACACCACAATAGAATGTCTCTTGTACCTGACACACAGCTGTCACCTTGTACTGACACACCACAATAGAATGTCTCTTGTACCTGACACACTGCTGTCACCTTCTACTGACACACCACAATAGAATGTCTCTTGTATCTGACACACTGCTGTCACCCTGTACTGACACACCACAATAGAATGTCTCTTGTACCTGACACACTGCTGTCACCTTCTACTGACACACCACAATAGAATGTCTCTTGTACCTGACACACTGCTGTCACCTTGTACTGACACACCACAATAGAATGTCTCTTGTACCTGACACACTGCTATCACCTTCTACTGACACACCACAATAGAATGTCTCTTGTACCTGACACACTGCTGTCACCTTCTACTGACACACCACAATAGAATGTCTCGTGTATCTGACACACTGCTGTCACCTTGTACTGACACACCACAATAGAATGTCTCTTGTACCTAACACACTGCTGTCACCTTGTACTGACACACCACAATAGAATGTCTCTTGTACCTGACACACAGCTGTCACCTTGTACTGACACACCACAATAGAATGTCTCTTGTACCTGACACACTGCTATCACCTTCTACTGACACACCACAATAGAATGTCTCTTGTACCTGACACAGTGCTGTCACCTTGTACTGACACACCACAATAGAATGTCTCTTGTACCTGACACACTGCTGTCACCTTGTACTGACACACCACAATAGAATGTCTCTTGTACCTGACACACCACAATAGAATGTCTCTTGTACCTGACACACTGCTGTCACCTTCTACTGACACACCACAATAGAATGTCTCTTGTACCTGACACACAGCTGTCACATTGTGCTGACACACCACAATAGAATGTCTTGTACCTGACACACTGCTGTCAGCTTGTACTGACACACCACAATAGAATGTCTCTTGTACCTGACACACAGCTGTCACCTTGTAATGACACACAACAATAGAATGTCTCTTGTACCTGACACACTGCTGTCACCTTGTACTGACACACCACAATAGAATGTCTCTTGTACCTGACACACAGCTGTCACCTTGTAATGACACACCACAATAGAATGTCTCTTGTACCTGACACACTGCTGTCACCTTCTACTGACACACCACAATAGAATGTCTCTTGTACCTGACACACTGCTGTCACCTTGTACTGACACACCACAATAGAATGTCTCTTGTACCTGACACACTGCTGTCACCTTCTACTGACACACCACAATAGAATGTCTCTTGTACCTGACACACTGCTGTCACCTTCTACTGACACACCACAATAGAATGTCTCTTGTACCTGACACACTGCTATCACCTTCTACTGACACACCACAATAGAATGTCTTGTACATGACAAACTGCTGTCACCTTGTACTGACACACCACAATAGAATGTCTCTTGTACCTGACACACTGCTGTCACCTTCTACTGACACACCACAACAGAATGTCTCTTGTACCTGACACACTGCTGTCACCTTGTACTGACACACCACAATAGAATGTCTCTTGTACCTGACACACTGCTGTCACCTTGTACTGACACACCACAATAGAATGTCTCTTGTATCTGACACACTGCTGTCACCTTGTACTGACACACCACAATAGAATGTCTCTTGTACCTGACACACTGCTGTTACCTTGTGCTGACACACCACAATAGAATGTCTCTTGTACCTGACACACTGCTGTCACCTTGTACTGACACACCACAATAGAATGTCTCTTGTACTTGACACACTGCTGTCACCTTCTACTGACACACCACAATAGAATGTCTCTTGTACCTGACACACTGCTGTCACCTTCTACTGACACACCACAATAGAATGTCTCTTGTACCTGACACACTGCTGTCACCTTGTACTGACACACCACAATAGAATGTCTCTTGTACCTGACACACTGCTGTCACCTTCTACTGACACACCACAATAGAATGTCTCTTGTACCTGACACACAGCTGTCACCTTCTACTGACACACCACAATAGAATGTCTCTTGTACCTGACACACTGCTGTCACCTTGTACTGACACACCACAATAGAATGTCTCTTGTACCTGACACACTGCTGTCACCTTCTACTGACACACCACAATAGAATGTCTCTTGTACCTGACACACTGCTATCACCTTCTACTGACACACCACAATAGAATGTCTCTTGTACCTGACACACAGCTGTCACCTTGTACTGACACACCACAATAGAATGTCTCTTGTACCTGACACACTGCTGTCACCTTCTACTGACACACCACAATAGAATGTCTCTTGTACCTGACACACTGCTGTCACCTTCTACTGACACACCACAATAGAATGTCTCTTGTACCTGACACACTGCTGTCACCTTGTACTGACACACCACAATAGAATGTCTTGTACCTGACACACTGCTATCACCTTCTACTGACACACCACAATAGAATGTCTCTTGTACCTGACACACTGCTGTTACCTTGTGCTGACACACCACAATAGAATGTCTCTTGTACCTGACACACTGCTGTCACCTTGTACTGACACACCACAATAGAATGTCTCTTGTACCTGACAGACTGCTGTCACCTTGTGCTGACACACCACAATAGAATGTCTCTTGTACCTGACACAGTGCTGTCACCTTGTACTGACACACCACAATAGAATGTCTCTTGTACCTGACACACTGCTGTCACCTTGTACTGACACACCACAATAGAATGTCTCTTGTACCTGACACACTGCTGTCACCTACTGACACACCACAATAGAATGTCTCTTGTACCTGACACACTGCTGTCACCATCTACTGACACACCACAATAGAATGTTTCTTGTACCTGACACACAGCTGTCACATTGTGCTGACACACCACAATAGAATGGTCTCTTATACCTGACACACTGCTGTCACCTTGTACTGACACACCACAATAGAATGTCTCTTGTACCTGACACACAGCTGTCACCTTGTAATGACACACCACAATAGAATGTCTCTTGTACCTGACACACTGCTGTCACCTTTTACCGACACACCACAATAGAATGTCTCTTGTACCTGACACACAGCTGTCACCTTGTAATGACACACCACAATAGAATGTCTCTTGTACCTGACACACTGCTGTCACCTTCTACTGACACACCACAATAGAATGTCTCTTGTACCTGACACACTGCTGTCACCTTCTACTGACACACCACAATAGAATGTCTCTTGTACCTGACACACTGCTGTCACCTTGTACTGACACACCACAATAGAATGTCTCTTGTACCTGACACACTGCTGTCACCTTCTACTGACACACCACAATAGAATGTCTCTTGTACCTGACACACAGCTGTCACCTTCTACTGACACACCACAATAGAATGTCTCTTGTACCTGACACACTGCTGTCACCTTGTACTGACACACCACAATAGAATGTCTCTTGTACCTGACACACTGCTGTCACCTTCTACTGACACACCACAATAGAATGTCTCTTGTACCTGACACACTGCTATCACCTTCTACTGACACACCACAATAGAATGTCTCTTGTACCTGACACACAGCTGTCACCTTGTACTGACACACCACAATAGAATGTCTCTTGTACCTGACACACTGCTGTCACCTTCTACTGACACACCACAATAGAATGTCTCTTGTACCTGACACACTGCTGTCACCTTCTACTGACACACCACAATAGAATGTCTCTTGTACCTGACACACTGCTGTCACCTTGTACTGACACACCACAATAGAATGTCTTGTACCTGACACACTGCTATCACCTTCTACTGACACACCACAATAGAATGTCTCTTGTACCTGACACACTGCTGTTACCTTGTGCTGACACACCACAATAGAATGTCTCTTGTACCTGACACACTGCTGTCACCTTGTACTGACACACCACAATAGAATGTCTCTTGTACCTGACAGACTGCTGTCACCTTGTGCTGACACACCACAATAGAATGTCTCTTGTACCTGACACAGTGCTGTCACCTTGTACTGACACACCACAATAGAATGTCTCTTGTACCTGACACACTGCTGTCACCTTGTACTGACACACCACAATAGAATGTCTCTTGTACCTGACACACTGCTGTCACCTACTGACACACCACAATAGAATGTCTCTTGTACCTGACACACTGCTGTCACCATCTACTGACACACCACAATAGAATGTTTCTTGTACCTGACACACAGCTGTCACATTGTGCTGACACACCACAATAGAATGGTCTCTTATACCTGACACACTGCTGTCACCTTGTACTGACACACCACAATAGAATGTCTCTTGTACCTGACACACAGCTGTCACCTTGTAATGACACACCACAATAGAATGTCTCTTGTACCTGACACACTGCTGTCACCTTTTACCGACACACCACAATAGAATGTCTCTTGTACCTGACACACAGCTGTCACCTTGTAATGACACACCACAATAGAATGTCTCTTGTACCTGACACACTGCTGTCACCTTCTACTGACACACCACAATAGAATGTCTCTTGTACCTGACACACTGCTATCACCTTCTACTGACACACCACAATAGAATGTCTTGTACCTGACACACTGCTGTCACCTTGTACTGACACACCACAATAGAATGTCTCTTGTACCTGACACACTGCTGTCACCTTCTACTGACACACCACAATAGAATGTCTCTTGTACCTGACACACTGCTATCACCTTCTACTGACACACCACAATAGAATGTCTTGTACCTGACACACTGCTGTCACCTTGTACTGACACACCACAATAGAATGTCTCTTGTACCTGACACACTGCTGTCACCTTGTACTGACACACCACAATAGAATGGTCTCTTATACCTGACACACTGCTGTCACCTTGTACTGACACACCACAATAGAATGTCTCTTGTACCTGACACACTGCTGTCACCTTGTACTGACACACCACAATAGAATGTCTCTTGTACCTGACACACTGCTGTCACCTTGTACTGACACACCACAATAGAATGTCTCTTGTACCTGACACACTGCTGTCACCTTGTACTGACACACCACAATAGAATGTCTCTTGTACCTGACACACTGCTGTCACCTTCTACTGACACACCACAATAGAATGTCTCTTGTACCTGACACACTGCTGTCACCTTGTGCTGACACACCACAATAGAATGTCTCTTGTACCTGACACACTGCTGTCACCTTCTACTGACACACCACAATAGAATGTCTCTTGTACCTGACACACTGCTGTCACCTTGTGCTGACACACCACAATAGAATGTCTCTTGTACCTGACACACTGCTGTCACCTGGTGCTGACACACCACAATAGAATGTCTCTTGTACCTGACACACTGCTGTCACCTTGTACTGACACACCACAATAGAATGTCTTTTGTACCTGACACACTGCTGTCACCTTCTACTGACACACCACAATAGAATGTCTCTTGTACCTGACACACTGCTGTCACCTTCTACTGACACACCACAATAGAATGTCTTTTGTACCTGACACACTGCTGTCACCTTGTACTGACACACCACAAGAGAATGTCTCTTGTACCTGACACACTGCTGTCACCTTGTACTGACACACCACAATAGAATGTCTCTTGTACCTGACACACTGCTGTCACCTGGTGCTGACACACCACAATAGAATGTCTTTTGTACCTGACACACTGCTGTCACCTTCTACTGACACACCACAATAGAATGTCTCTTGTACCTGACACAGTGCTGTCACCTTCTACTGACACACCACAATAGAATGTCTCTTGTACCTGACACACTGCTGTCACCTTGTACTGACACACCACAATAGAATGGTCTCTTATACCTGACACACTGCTGTCACCTTGTACTGACACACCACAATAGAATGTCTCTTGTACCTGACACACTGCTGTCACCTTGTACTGACACACCACAATAGAATGTCTCTTGTACCTGACACACTGCTGTCACCTTGTACTGACACACCACAATAGAATGTCTCTTGTACCTGACACACTGCTGTCACCTTGTACTGACACACCACAATAGAATGTCTCTTGTACCTGACACACTGCTGTCACCTTCTACTGACACACCACAATAGAATGTCTCTTGTACCTGACACACTGCTGTCACCTTGTGCTGACACACCACAATAGAATGTCTCTTGTACCTGACACACTGCTGTCACCTTCTACTGACACACCACAATAGAATGTCTCTTGTACCTGACACACTGCTGTCACCTTGTGCTGACACACCACAATAGAATGTCTCTTGTACCTGACACACTGCTGTCACCTGGTGCTGACACACCACAATAGAATGTCTCTTGTACCTGACACACTGCTGTCACCTTGTACTGACACACCACAATAGAATGTCTTTTGTACCTGACACACTGCTGTCACCTTCTACTGACACACCACAATAGAATGTCTCTTGTACCTGACACACTGCTGTCACCTTCTACTGACACACCACAATAGAATGTCTTTTGTACCTGACACACTGCTGTCACCTTGTACTGACACACCACAAGAGAATGTCTCTTGTACCTGACACACTGCTGTCACCTTGTACTGACACACCACAATAGAATGTCTCTTGTACCTGACACACTGCTGTCACCTGGTGCTGACACACCACAATAGAATGTCTTTTGTACCTGACACACTGCTGTCACCTTCTACTGACACACCACAATAGAATGTCTCTTGTACCTGACACAGTGCTGTCACCTTCTACTGACACACCACAATAGAATGTCTCTTGTACCTGACACACTGCTGTCACCTTCTACTGACACACCACAATAGAATGTCTATTGAACCTGACACACTGCTGTCACCTTCTACTGACACACCACAATAGAATGTCTCTTGTACCTGACACACTGCTGTCACCTTCTACTGACACACCACAATAGAATGTCTATTGAACCTGACACACTGCTGTCACCTTCTACTGACACACCACAATAGAATGTCTCTTGTACCTGACACACAGCTGTCACCTTGTACTAACACACCACAATAGAATGTCTCTTGTACCTGACACACTGCTGTCACCTTGTACTGACACACCACAATAGAATGTCTCTTGTACCTGACACACTGCTGTCACCTTGTGCTGACACACCACAATAGAATGTCTCTTGTACCTAACACACTGCTGTCACCTTGTACTGACACACCACAATAGAATGTCTCTTGTACCTGACACACTGCTGTCACCTTGTACTGACACACCACAATAGAATGTCTCTTGTACCTGACACACTGCTGTCACCTTCTACTGACACACCACAATAGAATGTCTCTTGTACCTGACACACTGCTGTCACCTTGTACTGACACACCACAATAGAATGTCTCTTGTACCTGACACACTGCTGTCACCTTGTACTGACACACCACAATAGAATGTCTTTTGTACCTGACACACTGCTGTCACCTTCTACTGACACACCACAATAGAATGTCTCTTGTACCTGACACACAGCTGTCACCTTGTACTAACACACCACAATAGAATGTCTCTTGTACCTGACACACTGCTGTCACCTTGTACTGACACACCACAATAGAATGTCTCTTGTACCTGACACACTGCTGTCACCTTGTACTGACACACCACAATAGAATGTCTCTTGTACCTGACACACTGCTGTCACCTTGTACTGACACACCACAATAGAATGTCTCTTGTACCTGACACACTGCTGTCACCTTGTGCTGACACACCACAATAGAATGTCTCTTGTACCTAACACACTGCTGTCACCTTGTACTGACACACCACAATAGAATGTCTCTTGTACCTGACACACTGCTGTCACCTTGTACTGACACACCACAATAGAATGTCTCTTGTACCTGACACACTGCTGTCACCTTCTACTGACACACCACAATAGAATGTCTCTTGTACCTGACACACTGCTGTCACCTTGTACTGACACACCACAATAGAATGTCTCTTGTACCTGACACACTGCTGTCACCTTGTACTGACACACCACAATAGAATGTCTTTTGTACCTGACACACTGCTGTCACCTTCTACTGACACACCACAATAGAATGTCTCTTGTACCTGACACACTGCTGTCACCTTCTACTGACACACCACAATAGAATGTCTATTGAACCTGACACACTGCTGTCACCTTCTACTGACACACCACAATAGAATGTCTTGTACCTGACACACTGCTGTTACCTTGTACTGACACACCACAATAGAATGTCTCTTGTACCTGACACACTGCTGTCACCTTGTACTGACACACCACAATAGAATGTCTCTTGTACCTGACACACTGCTATCACCTTGTGCTGACACACCACAATAGAATGTCTCTTGTACCTGACACACTGCTGTCACCTTCTACTGACACACCACAATAGAATGTCTCTTGTACCTGACGCACTGCTATCACCTTCTACTGACACACCACAATAGAATGTCTCTTGTACCTGACCCACTGCTGTCACCTTGTACTGACACACCACAATAGAATGTCTTGTACCTGACACACTGCTGTCACCTTGTACTGACACACCACAATAGAATGTCTCTTGTACCTGACACACTGCTGTCACCTTGTACTGACACACCACAATAGAATGTCTTGTACCTGACACACTGCTATCACCTTCTACTGACACACCACAATAGAATGTCTTGTACCTGACACACTGCTGTCACCTTGTACTGACACACCACAATAGAATGTCTCTTGTACCTGACACACTGCTGTCACCTTCTACTGACACACCACAATAGAATGTCTCTTGTACCTGACACACAGCTGTCACCTTGTACTGACACACCACAATAGAATGTCTCTTGAACCTGACACACTGCTGTCACCTTGTACTGACACACCACAATAGAATGTCTCTTGTACCTGACACACTGCTGTCACCTTGTACTGACACACCACAATAGAATGTCTTGTACCTGACACACTGCTGTCACCTTCTACTGACACACCACAATAGAATGTCTTGTACCTGACACACTGCTGTCACCTTCTACTGACACACCACAATAGAATGTCTTGTACCTGACACACTGCTGTCACCTTGTACTGACACACCACAATAGAATGTCTCTTGTACCTGACACACTGCTGTCACCTTGTACTGACACACCACAATAGAATGTCTCTTGTACCTGACACACTGCTGTCACCTTGTACTGACACACCACAATAGAATGTCTTTTGTACCTGACACACTGCTGTCACCTTGTACTGACACACCACAATAGAATGTCTCTTGTACCTGACACACTGCTGTCACCTTGTGCTGACACACCACAATAGAATGTCTCTTGTACCTGACACACTGCTGTCACCTTGTACTGACACACCACAATAGAATGTCTTGTACCTGACACACAGCTGTTACCTTGTACTGACACACCACAATAGAATGTCTCTTGTGCCTGACACACTGCTGTCACCTTGTACTGACACACCACAATAGAATGTCTCTTGTACCTGACACACTGCTGTCACCTTGTACTGACACACCACAATAGAATGTCTTGTACCTGACACACTGCTGTCACCTTGTACTGACACACCACAATAGAATGTCTCTGGTACCTGACACACTGCTGTCACCTTCTACTGACACACCACAATAGAATGTCTCTTGTACCTGACACACTGCTATCACCTTGTGCTGACACACCACAATAGAATGTCTCTTGTACCTGACACACTGCTATCACCTTGTACTGACACACCACAATAGAATGGAGTCTCTTGTACCTGACACACTGCTGTCACCTTCTACTGACACACCACAATAGAATGTCTCTTGTACCTGACACACTGCTGTCACCTTCTACTGACACACCACAATGGAATGTCTCTTGTACCTGACACACTGCTGTCACCTTGTACTGACACACCACAATAGAATGTCTCTTGTACCTGACACACTGCTGTCACCTTCTACTGACACACCACAATAGAATGTCTCTTGTACCTGACACACTACTATCACCTTGTACTGACACACCACAATAGAATGTCTCTTGTACCTGACACACAGCTGTCACCTTGTACTGACACACCACAATAGAATGTCTCTTGTACCTGACACACTGCTGTCACCTTGTACTGACACACCACAATAGAATGTCTCTTGTACCTGACACACTGCTGTCACCTTCTACTGACACACCACAATAGAATGTGTCTTGTACCTGACACACAGCTGTCACCTTCTACTGACACACCACAATAGAATGTCTCTTGTACCTGACACACTGCTGTCACCTTCTACTGACACACCACAATAGAATGTCTCTTGTACCTGACACACTGCTGTCACCTTCTACTGACACACCACAATAGAATGTCTCTTGTACCTGACACACTGCTGTCACCTTCTACTGACACACCACAATAGAATGTCTCTTGTACCTGACACACTGCTGTCACCTTGTACTGACACACCACAATAGAATGTCTCTTGTACCTGACACACTGCTGTCACCTTCTACTGACACACCACAATAGAATGTCTCTTGTACCTGGCACACTGCTGTCACCTTGTACTGACACACCACAATAGAATGTCTCTTGTACCTGACACACTGCTATCACCTTGTACTGACACACCACAATAGAATGTCTCTTGTACCTGACACACAGCTGTCACCTTGTACTGACACACCACAATAGAATGTCTCTTGTACCTGACACACAGCTGTCACCTTGTACTGACACACCACAATAGAATGTCTCTTGTACCTGACAGACAGCTGTCACCTTGTACTGACACACCACAATAGAATGTCTCTTGTACCTGACACACAGCTGTCACCTTGTACTGACACACCACAATAGAATGTCTCTTGTACCTGACACACAGCTGTCACCTTGTACTGACACACCACAATAGAATGTCTCTTGTACCTGACACACTGCTGTCACCTTCTACTGACACACCACAATAGAATGTCTCTTGTACCTGACACACTGCTGTCACCTTGTACTGACACACCACAATAGAATGTCTCTTGTACCTGACACAGTGCTGTCACCTTCTACTGACACACCACAATAGAATGTCTCTTGTACCTGACACACTGCTGTCACCTTGTACTGACACACCACAATAGAATGTCTCTTGTACCTGACACACTGCTGTCACCTTCTACTGACACACCACAATAGAATGTCTCTTGTACTGACACACCACAATAGAATGTCTCTTGTACCTGACACACTGCTGTCACCTTCTACTGACACACCACAATAGAATGTCTCTTGTACCTGACACACTGCTGTCACCTTGTACTGACACACCACAATAGAATGTCTCTTGTACCTGACACACTGCTGTCACCTTCTACTGACACACCACAATAGAATGTCTCTTGTACCTGACACACTGCTGTCACCTTCTACTGACACACCACAATAGAATGTCTCTTGTACCTGACACACTGCTATCACCTTCTACTGGCACACCACAATAGAATGTCTCTTGTACCTGACGCACAGCTGTCACCTTCTACTGACACACCACAATAGAATGTCTCTTGTACCTGACACACAGCTGTCACCTTCTACTGACACACCACAAGAGAATGTCTCTTGTACCTGACACACAGCTGTCACCTTGTACTGACACACCATATAATATTTACCTAAGTAAAAGAGGTTATCTAGAAGACATTTGATAAAAGAAGTTCTAAACTATCAGTAATATGCTTGTATTTTTTATACTCTTGTTAGGCCATCAAACTATCACTCTTGATTTTTTTAGTAAAGGAGGGGGTTGTTTTGTTGACTAAAGACAGCAGAAATGACTGTGTGGTTAAGAGGTTTGTTTCAGAACCACATGGTTTGGGGTTCAATCCCATCAGTCCCACTGCATGGTAGCTTCCACTAGTTTCATCTGCTACAGCCCCTGGGTTGACTAACGCCATGCGAGAGAATTTGATAGATAGAAAAAAATACATTACTAGAAATCCCATACGTTTTAAAATAAATAGAAGTTAGGGATCTCAATATGTAAACTAAATGACTAATTCTTCTTCTTCTCTACCCACTTATTCCTGAGAGGGTCGTGAAGGCAGAGTCCTCGAACACTTCTTCCAGTGGGTCCTGTCAGAAGCAACCATCTCCAGCTGATCTGGCTGGATCCCTTAATGAGACCAGCCAAACTCATGGATGTTATTAAACAATCTTGCTCAGTGTCTCTCATCGGTTGGTTTTGCCTGTGAAAATCTGTCCAGCAATTCTTTTTATCCTGAGACAATCACAGGAACAAACCTTGAATAATTCTGGGGGTTTTTTTTTAAATCACCAGAAACAACCTAAAAAGATTACCAATTTTCCAACATCCCCATCCACTTATTTCATCCCACCCCCAATTATTTGGGACCTTGGGTCCCAAATAATTGGGGGTGGAGAGTGGGGTGGAATAAGATAACAGAAGCTATTCTTTAATATTTCAAGGAACATCAGAATGACCCCTTTATTTAATTCCAGTCTCATTAATACAACTCCTTTATTTTATTATCAGCCACATAACATCACACTTTTCAAAGTAATCATCATTTAACATCTATTTTCCTTGTTTGCAAGGGTTAGACAAGCTGTCCCCTAAAACCCTGACACAGCTCAGATGACAGGTGACTATGTCTTGCTCGTATCCTCCAAGGGTTAGACAGGCTGTCACCTAACACCACACAACAGGTCAGGTGACAATGTCTTGCTCCTACAGTCCTACAAGGGTTAGACAGGCTGTCACCTAACACCACACGACAGGTCAGGTAACTATGTCTTGCTCCTACCCTCCATTTGTTAGACAGGCTGTCACCTAACACCACATGACGGGTCAGGTGACAATGCCTTGCTCCTACAGTCCTCAGGGGTGTCTTTCCTAATACCAACCACCTTACAAGGTGAATTGTACCTGTAATTAAGAAAGTCATCTGTCACTGCATTTATATACGACCAGCGTTGTCATAGGCTGTGTGAAACTGAATCTCTGTGAGAGTTAGTTAAGGCTACACGTCTCTGTAGACTACTCTGCCACTTCACATCGTTAAAACTAATGGACGTCCATGGATGACTTTTATTAGAAATGTGGTAATGAAAGAATCTTAGTGTCTTCGTTCCAAAACTGAAATACAGCGAAGTTTCGTACTTTATAGATTACTAGCAGAAACACCGCTGCTAAGGGGGGGGGGGGGGGGTTATTGTTTGTTTGTATTTTGGCTACTGTAAGTATGTGTGTGTGTGTGTGTGTTTTGTTGTAATGTAGATATCACTATAAACAAATGTATGAAAATAGCAAACTACACGTTTGACCTGAAAACCTCTAACACAACTCACACCAATATATTCTGTTTTGTGGTCCCCAACGATGTTTATCCATCACAAAATCGTGACACACCCACCAGCTTAATGTAAATGAAGATGAGATATAAATCAGTAATAAGAGATGTGATTAAAACAGTCCAGCACAACAACTTCGATTAGATTAGAACATGTATCGATTTTCTAATAAAGTAGTTTTCTCCTCTTTGTTTTTTAATCAATTCTCGGACACTCAAAAGCTTCTGTTTTAGAAGCAGGCTACAACGAAACATCGTTTATAACTAAAAGACAAACTTTCTTTCGTGTGAGAAGAATGGTACAAACTTGTAACGACATGATTGATGTAGAAGTTTATTTAGTTTAATATTAAATTAAATAATTGTCTTTGTGATGCCAGGAAAGCCATAAAGACTCAGAAATTCTCATTTACTATTACTATAGATTTTTTGTAAATATTTTTACACAGAACGCCTAAATGAATATTCAATACAGAGATGTATACAGGGTGTCCCCAAAAATGTATACACTGTGAATGTATGTATGTATATATATATATATATGTATGTATATATGTGTATATGGATGTGCATGTATGTGTATGTGTGTACACATGGACTAGAGTATGTATGTATATATGTGTGTGTCTATACGTGTGTATATAAAGATAAGTTGAGTATGAAAATGTATACACATGAGCGCGTATGTATGTACATGAATACATGTGTGTGTATATATGTGTATGCATGTGTATATATATGTAAGTATGAATATGTGAATTGTGAGTATATGTATTTTGTAGAGGTGTGCAAATATATTTGCGTGGGTGAAAGGATACTTACACTTGAAAGAAAAATTTAAGTCTGAATGTTAATTAAGTGCAAACACAAAACCAACCACGCATATCTTTACTATCTCTAATCCTTCTATAAATTTAGAAAAATAACCAATAATATATTCTATAAAAAATGTCAAAACAACAGATGGGAATCTAATTACTCACTGCCACCAAGAATTCTCACTGCTATCGAAAAACCACTCCTTCAACTATTCTTCTAACAACTTCACCCCTCCCTCCTAATATTCTCTATAAAAACTAAATAGGTCCTCAGTAATATTATTCTGATGAAATGACAGGGATTGGCAGTACCAGTAGAGGGTCGGACGCCATGCTTTGACGCATAGAGTTACGGTCCTTGCCATTCTGAGTTCAAATCCCGCCGAGGTTAACTTTGCCTTTCATCCTTTCGGGGTCGATAAAATAAAGTACCAGTAATACACTGGGTTAATTGCTGGCCTTGTGCCAAAAGTAGAAACAATTATTCTGATGAAATGACAGTAAATAATAACATTGAAATATTGAATGTCTGCATAACTAAAAGTTTGTAGATAGCAGCTGTTTTAGGTTATGTAACTGTTATAGAAACACGTGTCAATAAATTCCTTTCAACTAAACTGTATCCATTCAAATCTTTCTATTTTTCTCCGGATTACTTTTGGAACTACAACTGGAACCGTCGAGCAAACTCTACGTGAGCTGATAATCTACTGTGTGTAATATTTATATTACAACACAACGGAAAATACTATATATATATATATATATATATATATATATGAGAGAATAAACGTGCTGCGTGGTTGCAAATGGGTTACATATGAATAAAGTTGTCCTTCATCAGTGATCTTCCAACCATCACAGGTATTTCTTCGCTTTAAAAACCATATACCTCCGGTTGGTGCGAGCAACAGCTAAAAAAGTCGTTGGTACACGTAAATAAAGGGGACAGCGAGAGTGTAAACAAACAAAGATGGTGAAGCAACGAAAAATGAGGAAGAACGAGTCAAGTCCCAAATTTCCATGAATATAAGTTCGGTGAAATCGTGAACGAGAGAGAATAAAGACCATCAAACCTGGTTGGAATGTGAGCAAGGAAGGAATTCCGTACAGGTCTAACGGGAGGAAGAAGGAATCTAGTCTGTGAATTCGGTGAACTTAAGTTCTGTGAAATCGTAGACGAGAGAGAGAAAAAAGGCGAACCAGCCTGGCCAAGCGTGCGAAAGAAAAGAATTACGCACAGGTCAAACGGGAAGAAAGAGGAGGAGGAGAGGTAGTAACAGAGAGTGAGTGAGTGAAGGGTGAGGAAGACGCTAACAGAGAGAGTGACTGTTAGAGAGGGTAAAGATACAGAGAAAGAGGAAGCAGTAAGAACGAAATAGACGGGTCACGGCGGGGGAAAAAATATGTGTAAATATGAGAATAAACGTGCTGCGTGGTTGCAAAAACGACTTTTTTTAGCCGTTGCTCGCACCAACCGGATGGTCTTTAAAGCGAAGGAATACCTGTGATGAAGTTTATTCATATATATATACATACACACAAGGTGTCCCCAAGAATGCTGTCGAAGTGTGTATATATTTTTTAGACACCCTGAGTATATGTGCATATATATATATATATATATATATATATATATTAGGATGGATTCAGGTTGAAACTGGTTAGACCATTACTCAACAGAGTACTCGATACTTGGGGTAGTAGAGTATGGAATGAGCTGTTGAAGCGGCAAGAGCTCAGCCGTCGGGGCCCTGGCTGTTTATAATATATATATATATATATATATAGACGCATATATACATACACACAGATATAAATATAGATATATAATAATATATAGTTTGTAAACACTCCCCCACCCCATCTCTACATTTTATTTGTATATAATACTATTAGCCATGTAATTACCTTGTCATTATGTAACAGAACATGAACTGTCGCTTAAGAAGCTACTTAAAATATTTGTTTAATTATTTTAATTACTGCTATGGTGTTTAAATGAAATAAGATACTCTTTTTTAATCGCTGTCACTTTCTTTCTGTACACCGATGAAATAAATACGAGAGTTAATTTGTATATGTTGAGGGGTGAGGCCCCTATCTCTCCGTGTTGTGGTGGTGTAACTGGGTGCAAGAGCTCGGCCGCTGTGCCCCGACTCTTTATAAAACACAGTTTCCTTAAACTTTCCTAATGCATATTTAGTAATTTAACAAATACAAAACGGGGCATTATTTAATGCCTGAAAGTGGTCTGACTCCTTTTTTAGCAGGTCATGCAATCTCATAAAGATGTCCTAGTTCATACGTATACCATATGTTAAGCCCCAAGTCAGCCTTCATCGAGTAGGCCTCTGATCAAATATATCCCAGCCGTGACCATCACGTATTTTTCCCTATATGCCAGGAAATACAGAATCACGTAAACTCAAGCATGTCATTTTCTACGACATGTGATTTGATAGAGGTTTTGGCTGCTCTTTCTCGCAGATAAAACACCAAAGGTCAATTCGTTGATTTGTTAAGAATGTGTTAATGACATGCTTTCTAATGATCGAAGATTTCATTTGACGTGATTTGATTCATTTGACGTGAATATCAATATTATTAATTGATTAAGTCTAATTTAGTTCTAAATGATAGATAAATATAAACATAGCAAAATTGTAAAATATTAACGAAATGAAATGGTTTGTGAAAATTAAGGTTTTTCGTGTTTTATTTTAATAATAATTATAATTGTTTACTAAAGCTTAGTTGTAGATATAGATTGTCGACCACTATATATATATATATATATATATATATATAAGAATGGTCAGTACATTTTAATTTATTCTTTTAATAGTTATGTATTCTCCATTCTGTTCGTAGTCAACACTCCCGTGGTATTCTATCCCTTATAATTGAATACATACCTCTTTGTGTATTTTTCTCTATATACTGTCTTATAAAGAGCCCGGTATCGATTCCTTGAGATCATTAAATTATAGGGGAATAATGTGAGTCTTTGGCTCCGTTTTTTAATTTGATTATATATATGTATATATATATACACACACACGCACTAATATGATACATCACTCTGGCACGAGTGTATTCGCGCGCGAGTGTTTAAAGACATATTGTATAACAAACTACGAAAAGTAACAAGCTCGTATCCGCCCATTTGTATATACATATATATATATATGTGTGTGTGTGTGTGTGTAAAGATTTAGAGCCCCGACGGCTGAGCTCCGGCCGTTTCGACACCTAGATCCGAACTGTGTGTGTATATATATACATACACACAAATCGTTAACAGCAGTATAAATTTTTATTCACTGTTGTATAAAAAATATATAATACGATGCTTACAGAACGAAAGCAGAAACAAATATAACAAAGCAAACGACAAGGTACTATATATATATAAGCAAAGGGATATTTAATTTGTTGGTTATTCAACAAATTTATTTATAACAGATTCGAAGCACTCTACAATTTTCTTCTGGAGTATAATATCAATGATATTAATAATTGGAAACTATCTTTGTAAAACCATATTTATTTTATTATATATATTTCAAGGGTACCAAAATTTTGGTACGCACTCATCAGATAAAATACAAAAACTTATCGTTTTAAGTTCAGTTTGGACTTAAAACGATAAGTTCTTGTTTTGAGGATATGTCAATATTTATAAAACAACTTTTGTATTTTATCTGATGAGTGCGTACCAAAATTTTGGTACCCTTGAAATATATATAATAAAATAAATATGGTTTTATAAAGATAGTTTCCATATATATATATATATAATGCGACAGAAAAACCTCCTATATTTTACACGATCAACCTTTAAAATGTGGTGTATATACAAATAAAGATTCAGCGAGAATCGCATTTCGGCGGGCAGGAAAAGCGAAGCGAAACGCAAAAATCAGAAATGATACTGGCAAAGTGATCAATAGTTAAAAACCAGAGCTAAACAATGTGTTAAGAAGCCATACAAAACTGAAAAGGTAGTCAAGAAAGCATTAACCACCCAAGCCAAAAACCAAATCAAGCTAAACAGGTTAAAACAAAATAAATGATAACCAGGCCTGTTATATATGTATATATATATACGCTTGTCTCTCATATATATACAAACACAACTTCCACTTTCCTAATAAATACTTAAGTCGATGAAAAACACCAAAAATATTGTTATTGGTACCAGTAATATACTGAGGTGAATTTAATTGATTTCTTCTTCCGCTTAAATTGTTGGCCTTGTTATTATAGCTTTACCTTTCATCCTTACGGGGTCGATAAAATAAAGTACCAGTACAATATAAGAAACCATTATTTTGCCGTTTCTTCTTACGCCACACACACACCTCGACGTAAACAGGAAATGATAGAGTATGTGGTAGCAGATGGAATTTCTGACCACAAAAAGTGGGAGAAGTTGTAATGAGGTCAGTTGGTGTTGTTTGAGAGGGAGGCATGGTAGAACTATCAGGTGATAGTAATACCACCATAGAAAGGGATGTAGTTGGTTATTACATTTATCCGACCTTTCAGGTAAAAGCTTTATCTCTGTTAATTCTGTTCGTAACCACCTCCCAGTTCTTTTCGATCTGGAGACCCTGTCCTAAACCAGACTCCAAACACTTTGGCCAGGCTGGAGGTCTGTCCTAAATCAGACTCCAAACACTTTGATCATCCTGTCGATCCGGCCCCAAAACCAAACTCCAGGCACTTTGACCAGGCTGTTGGGCCAGCGGTTTAAGATTTCTGCTGGCCGACACAATTCCGCTCCACATGCCGAGTTACAAGCCTATTGACTAGTCCTACATTTATATCCTTATCATTAATATTATAATTATCATCATGATCAACAAAAGAACATTATTTTTTGTTTAACAAATTAACGGAAAAAAACGATGTCTTTAAAATCCTAAATATTTAAACCGACGAGTCAAAACAAAACGAATTAAAAATTAAAACACTTAATCAGAGATATAATAAATTGTTGTAAAATATATAATTTTCAATGTAAGAGAGAGAGAGAAAAATATATATATATAATTGTTATGTAATAAATTAACTAATTAAGTTGAAATTGGTTGAATATATAAATTACTTACAAGCTAGAATGATTTCTTTGACGTAGTGTCCAAAGTATGAAAGAGATATGGTTCAGTTGACAGGTGCGTGCTATAATATAGCAAGTCGACTTTAAACGTCAGCAGAGATTGCAGTCGATATTATAAAACGAAATAAGCATCCAATCCGGAACGACTTTCAAACAAGGTGCAACAGCTCTTCACAAGTCATCCTTTTCCTCTTTACACATCCGTTTTGAAATTATAAATTTTTTCGTACAATATACACCTCTCTCTCTCTCTCTCTCTCTCTCTCTCTCTCTCTCTCACTCTCTCTTTTTTTTCGATCTCTTTCGCTCTCCCTGTCTTTTTTCTCTCTCTTTCTTTTTTACTTCTCTCTCTTCCTCTCTCTATTTCTATCTATCTCTATACAAGTGGAAGCTTAGTCAAATCGAAGCTTTGGCCGTGGGCAAGCAAAGTCGACCTACAATATGAATGAGTTAGCAAAGCACTCAATAAGGGTAGGTCCTTAGAGTAATAACATACGTTTAAATAGCTTGACAAATTGAACATTGTGGTAGGCAAAACCTAAGTAACGAAAAAATTAACAGGTTAAAAAGATACACCCGGACAAATCAAACGATAAACGTTTAAAGTTTTTCTATGAATCCGAAATCAATTATCCAACTTACGTAACAGGCACGGTATCTTACGTAACATCATGGTATTCCATGATCGAACAGAGGATTCATATATATATATATAACGAAGGAGTTGTGGTAAGGAACCAGATGAACCATAACGCACCAGAGTACTCAATACTTAGGGCAGTAGAGTGGGTAATAGGAAAATGTATGACCCCGCCGGCAGAGCTCAAGCCGTTTCGACGGCTATTTCTATTTCTGGACTAATATATATATATATATTTATTTATTTATTTATGTAATAAACAACGTAAGATAATTATTTCATTTACCAGTGGTTTCTTGAAAGCAGATAAATCTGCTTTCAGTCGTCAGAATGAATAAAACATCTGTGGTAAAGTGGTGGTATCGTAGGTAGGTAGGTAGTGAAGGTTCGAGTCGAGGGCGAACTAAAAAGATGGCTTCGAGATGAACGTGGCCCCGGGTAGCCCAGGATGTTTTATTCATTCTGACGACTGAAAGCAGATTTATCTGCTTCCAAGAAACCACTGGTAAATGAAATAATTATCTTATGTTGTTTATTACATAACTAATAAGCTCTGAAACCTACATAGAGCACCCTTTTTTCCTGTACCTTTCCGGCGGAATTACTTCATATATATATATATATATATATATATATATATATACAGTATTTTCCGTTGTGTTGTAATATAAATATTACACAGAGTAGATTATCAGCTCACGTAGAGTTTGCTCGACGGTTCCAGTTGTAGTTCCAAAAGTAATCCGGAGAAAAATAGAAAGATTTGAATGGATACAGTTTAGTTGAAAGGAATTTATTGACACGTGTTTCTATAACAGTTACATAACCTAAAACAGCTGCTATCTACAAGCTTTCAGTTATGCAGACATTCAATATTTCAATGTTATTATTTACTGTCATTATATATATTTTTTCCTGTACCTTTCCGACGGAATTACTTCATATATATATATATATATATATATATATATATATATATATGAAGTAATTCCGTCGGAAAGGTACAGGAAAAAAGGGTGCTCTATGTAGGTTTCAGAGCTTATTAGTTATGTAATAAACAACATAAGATAATTATTTCATTTATTTATTTATATATATATATATATATGTGTGTGTGTGTGTGTGTGAAGGCGTGTGGCTGATTGGTTAGAGAATTGGAATTCGCAATCGTGAGGTTGTGAGTTCGATTCCTGGACCAGTCGATGCGTTATGTCCTTGAGCAAGACACTTTATTTCACGTTGCTCCTTCTGCCTGGAGTTGCGACCGATAGATAGTATTTAGCAAGTGGAAAGATCAAAGGAAACGTTGTTTCCTCGGTCCGATTTGACGAAAGTCGATCGTTCCTTTATATCATCATCATCATCATCACCGTTTTACGTCCGTTCTTCCACGCTAGCATGGGTTAGACGGGTTGTCCTGTTGTGGGCAGTGTCTGGTCGGCTGACCATGCCTTGCTCATACAGGAACTGATTTGGCTTGATTTCTACACCAACCTCATTTACAGTGAGTGCTGGGTGCTTTTTCGTGGTGCCTACACGTCCACTTTACAGTGTAGGCTGGGTGCTTTTTTGCCGTGGCACCTCCACGACCACCTTGTCGTAGGGGGTGTGGGGGCATATTGTCTATATGCTTCAGCTTGTACCCATGGGAGGTCGGGTACTCTGTATTACTGTGTGACGCCAGAAGTCACGGTCGTGTGTCATTGTCTTTGAGAGGTGTAATTGGGTAAGGTCGGCTTTTATCACCTCATCCCAGGTCATCTTGGGTCTCCCCACTCCGCGGTTTCCATCAACTTCTAGTGCTCTGCACCTTTTTATGCAGCTGTCATCCTTCATACGCATCACATGTCCATACCAGCGCAACCGCCTCTCCTGCACACAGCATTTGTTCCTCTTATGCTCAGTCTCTCTCTCAATTCATTTATGCTTTGTCGTTCACGTATATTACTGTTACACATCCATCGGAGCATGCAGGCTTCGTTTCTCTCTAATCTACGTAAGTCTTCCACCTTCAGCGCCCAGGTCTCACTACCATGCAACATTGCTGTTCGGATACACGCATCATACAGTCTGCCTTTCATTCTGAGGGAGAAGCCTTTTGCAGCTAGCAGTGGTAGTAGTTCCCTAAACTTCTTCCATCCCGTTCTTACCCTAGTTATTGTACTTTCTGAACACCCACCTCCGCTGCTAATTCGGTCACCTAGGTAGCAGAAGCTGTCTACTGTTTCTACAGAGCCCTCCCAGAGATTGGTGGTACTTGTTTCCTGTGGCTGTTTGCTGCTTGCTGTCTCAGCACAGCTGCTGCATGTGAAGCCTACATTCTTAATTAAGCTTCCTGAGATCCCGCTACATCTCTTGTGTACCCATTGTTTGCATTTGGGGCAGAGAATGGATTTCCTACCTACACCTTTCCTACATACTGAGCAAGGCCATTTCCCTGAGGGGATCTGGGTTCTGTTTTCTCGTCTACTTACAAGGACTTTAGTCTTTGTCATGTTGACTTTGAGACCCTTTCTTTCTAGTCCCTGCTTCCAAGTTTGGAATTTCTTCTCTAGTTCTACCATAGATTCAGCTATAAGTGCGAGGTCATCAGCATACAGGAGTTCCCATGGGCATCCGGTCTTAAACTCCTCCGTTATTGCCTGCAGGACTATGATGAACAGGAGAGGGCTAAGAACAGAGCCCTGGTGGACACCAACCTGTACGCTAAATTCCTCGCTATACTCATTGCTAATCCTAACTAGTTATATGTGTATATGTGTATATATAGCTAGAAGCCAGGACTATCCATCATCACTGATGGATAGTCCGTCTGACCCGTGTGTAATTCTTTTCTCGCTCACATTTCGCTTGGCTTAGATGTGTCTGTCGTCTTCTCGTCAATGATTCGCTAGATCTTATGTTCACATGTATCACTGACTTGTTTTCTCATTTTTTCACTCTTTACGTTGCCTCACCATTCTTGTTTGTTTACATGTCTCTCTTTCTCCACCCAATTCTTTTTATCCCAATAACTTATTTTAATAATTGTTCGTGCTGGCCTGAGGTATCTGGTCTTTAATGTGAAGAAATACCTATGATGGCCAGAAGATCACTGATGATATATGTTTTAAATATATACATAAATAACATTACAAATGCTTAGACAACATTATAAATAGCTCGCAATTCTTTCAGAAAGATATGTTCTTTTAATATCCCACCCTTGCAAGCAGGGAACAGCGGACGTAAAATGATGATGATAATGATGATGATGATGTTACAATATTAAAGAAAATGTAAAGGAAGGGGTGAACAACGGAGCCAACACCAGAGCAAAAGACAGCAACGTCGCGAGTACTGGGCAACCTCTCTAATGATTTTTGAGGCAAGCCAGCACACTCGCAGCATTGCCTCGGGTGATGGCGAGGCTGATGCGCTGAAACAGCCTGGCGTCCTCGCAAGATTCACCAGTTACCTCTATTAGGCGAGCCGCCAGTGAAGAGAGGAACCTCGCAGTCAGCGGCCCGACTCCCCCAAACGTCTCCAAAACCACAGGCTGAAAAATGTAGCTGGCCGACAGATCAGAGTATTTGAGGTATAACGGCAGCGAAGATTCGAAACCGAATCTGAGCTTTCCCGCCTCTGGGACAAGCCGTGGTTAGTTGTTTATGCCCGGCAGACCAAACCCTTGGGAGATGCCAATCACAGGTCAGATGTTGTTTACGCCTGGCAGAAAAGAGGTCAGATGATATATCTATCCTTCTAGCTTTAACCCTTATAAATACAAGGGTTGTTTATGCCCGCCAAAAAAAGTGAGACTACAGACAAGAAAGGAGGTGTCACCGACGCTGTCAAATCTCCCTTTACGAAAAACCAGTCTGTCCACTAATTTCTCACATACCTTTCCTACCTGGCTGATTGAATCCTACTACTGTTAAGACAAGAAGGTATACTAATACACACACACACACACACAGTAAGTTCACACTGCTTGCATTTTTACATGCACCATTTCTGTCTGGCATATTGGATCTTTCAGAAAAAATACAAATTATATTATAATTGTATTCTGTGATACTTGCATTTACGTGGCTCCAAGGATCACCTACTTATTGTACGAATATTTCATGTTATAGATTTTATCATCCAATATTCAAATTGAATATTGTTATAATAAAATAAACATTGTAACAACACATTCCTGGTATTATTCTTTGCATTGAAACCATCATACCAACAATTCCAATTATTCATTACAGAGGGTCTTACTCCGCTCGGCTGCAGAAGCTGTGGCTCTCGTCCTAACCGCAGCATCCAGGATGTGGGAAAGTGCAAAAGAGTCACTAACAGTGACGTCCCAGACAAGGCACCTGCCTCTCGGCCAGGGGCACAAGGTAAGACCATCAGGTCTTTTTCCGTCACTTCTGGACAACCCAGATGGTTCCAAGACTGAGTGGATATTCGCCCAGGCCAAAGCTCTCTTCAGAATGAGGTTTAGCGCCGTGTGACGCGCGAAGCGGCCGGCATTCAGGCGGCAAGAAAGACCGTGGAGGCCTGTAGAGTCGAGGAGTTTTCCACATTGGCACCTCAAACATATGCAGACGTCAGCTCCCACTCTGAGGGCGATGGAGACACGAAGTTCGTCCAGGCTGAGTAAACCACCGATGTTGGCCATGGGTAGGGCATCAACCCAGTCGCCTGAGTATTTGGCGCTGGCAGATAGTAAGCAACATCTTGCAAACTGATCTGACTGGACGAAGAGGGAGTCAAGGGTGGCCTTCGAACTTATGCTCTCCCAACTCACTCCATTGCTGGAGAGCTTCACCCAACTCCATGTTGGAGAGGAGAGGATGCTGCTCACCAGGGTGGAGCAAGCGTGGGTGGAGGAAAGGAAGCAGGGGAGAGAGAGGGACGAACACTTACGAAGACCAAGACCCCCAAATCGCTTGGACAACGCAGCCTGAACGCGGGACTCCTGAGAGAGTCTAACATTGACCAGACACTCGAGTCTCTCAAAGATTAGGTCGTCGAAGCGTTGGAAGCAGGATAGAAATCTGTGAGAGGGGCTGACCCTGAGCAGATACAGAAACTTAGGAATAGACAGGTAGTTCCTGAGTATGAAGAAATAGACAGGTAGTTCCTGAGTATGAAGAAATAGACAGGTAGTTACTGTGTTGAGAAGCCGGGTGGTTAAGGATCCAGAGCTCACATTTGGAGCTATTGATCTGTAAACCCCAGCAGCCAAGCTCCCCCACCATTATGTTGGCAGTGGCGAGAACCACATCCGGAGTTCCCCCTAAACAGGCGTCGTCAAGGTACCAGACATTGAGGTCCAACTCAACCCCCATCTTGGTGACGTCATCTATGCCCAGTGCAAACAGAGCGGGCCCGAGTGGGTCTCCTTGTTGGACTCCTGAGGCAGAGGTGATGATCTGGTCACCAAAAGAGAGGTAGGAGGGCTCCCGATAAGCCTGCCAAACAAAGTGGTAGAATTGTAAGCTCTCTCTCATACTGAGCTGAGGACGATGTCCCGGCTGATGGAGTTATATGTATACGTACATACATATATGTATACAGATGTACAGTAGTATGTATATATACATACATACATGCACACATATACATATGTACGTATGGGTTTACCGAACATTTATTATAATGCTCGGTGTGTTTGTAAACAAACAGCCCGAATTATTAGCCGTTGCCATTTTGTTCAACACTGACAAAGGAACGATGAACTAGTTTCTAGCTTATTAGTTGTCATCAGCACCGTATACCTTCCTGTCAGTCGATTGAACGTTTGAAAGAATATACTTTCCTTACGCATATTAACGGCTGAGCAACCTAATTTGCATATCGAGTGAGTTGGTCGGCCGGGCGTACCGAAAACGATAAATGGAAAAAATGAAATTTCATTTCTCACTCTTAGTACGGCTCATACTTAAATATATGTATGTATACGTACATACATATATGTATACAGACATATATATATGTGTGTATATATATGTGTGTGTGTACATGTATGTATGTATATATATGTGTGCATGTATGTATGTATATACATACTACTGTACGTATATGTACGTACGTATACATACTTATAATTAGGTATCAGCCGTACTAAGAGTGAGAGATGAAATTTCATTTTTTCCATTTATATATATATATTTATATATATATATATATATAATATTAATTCAAAATATTAACAAAATAGATATTCTTGCGATCAATTATATTTTATTATATATATTTCAGAGGTACTGAGTTAAGTTCAACAATACGTCCTCATCAGATAAAATAAGATGATGCATGACATACCCTGACATAGTAGATGGTTAAGATTCAGTCATGGTAGTCTGACTGAATCTTAACCATTTACTATGTCATGGTGTGTCATGCATCATCTTATTTTATCTGATGAGGACGTATTGTTGAACTTAACTCAGTACCTCTGAAATATATATAATAAAATATAATTGATCACAAGAATATCTATTTTGTTAATATTTTGAATTAAACTTTGCCTTTCATCCTTACGGGGTCGATAAAATAAAGTACCAGTAATACACGGGGTGATTGCTGGCCTTGTGCCTAACGTAGAAACAATTATATATATATATATATATATATATATATATATATATATATATATATGCATAAATGAATTGAGAGAGAGACTGAGCATAAGAGGAATCAAATGCTGTGTGCAGGAGAGGCGGTTGCGTTGGTATGGACATGTGATGCGTATAAAGGATGACAGCTGCATAAAAAGGTGCAGAGCACTAGAAGTCAATGGAAACCGCGGAGTGGGGAGACCCAAGAAGACCTGGGATGAGGTGATAATAGCCGACCTTACCCAATTACACTTCTCAAAGGCGATGACACACGACCGTGACCTCTGGCGTCACGCAGTAATACAGAGTACCCGACCTCCCATGGCTACAAGCTGAAGCATATAGACAATATGCTCCCACACCCTCCCACTGCAAGGTGGTCATGGAGGTGCCACGGCAAAAAAGCACCCAGCCCACACTGTAAAGTGGACGTGTAGGTGCCACGAAAAAGCACCCAGCACTCTCTGTAAATGAGGTTGGTGTTAGGAAGGGCATTCAGCTGTAGAAATCAAGCCAAAATCAGTTCCTGCATGAGCAAGACAAGGTCAGCCGACCAGACACTGCCCACAACAGGACAACCCGTCTAACCCATGCTAGTGTGGAAGAACGGACGTAAAACGGTGATGATGATGATGATGATGATGATGATATATATGAGGGGTGTGTCTCTGTGTGTAGGTGTGTGTGGGTCTGTGTGAACTTTATGTGTAAATTTCCAGGCTTCCTTACCTATTCACGTTAATGAATGAAACGCCGTATTTCCACTGTGTGTGTGTGTGTCTATATTGTAACATTAAAAGAATATATCTTTCTGAAAGAATCGCGAGCTATTTATAATTGTTTCTACGTTAGGCACAAGGCCAGCAATTACCCAGTGTATTACTGGTACTTTATTTTATCGACCCCGTAAGGATGAAAGGCAAAGTTAACCTCGGCGAGCTATTTATAATGTTCTCTAAGCATTTGTAATGTTATTTATGTAGATATTTAAAACATATTCGTGTATATATATATACTAGCAGAGGTACCCGGCGTTGCCTGGGTATTAACAGTTGTGTATAACATTTATGTCAATACTTCAGTGCTGCTTCAAAAACTATACTTTTACAAAATCATCGGCTTTTTCCAAAAGGGGGTTCCTGCCCCCAGGGGTCCGCTACTCAATATGTGCCAATTCTGAGAGTTCACACTCATCTGTAGGACAAACGTAGCCCATGTGTCAAGTTTTGTGAAAATCGGTTGCGAACTCCAGAAGTTATGACGTTTTGTTGCATTGCACTGCAGTGCTTCAGTCGACTCCAAGGAAGTGGTTAAAGGGGGTTATCTGCCGGAAGGCCCTATAATCAATATCTGTAAAAATGAAAGTGCCCATGACCATCCGGAGTACATAAGTAACCTATGTCTTAAGTTTGGTGGAAATACTGTAGAAATGGATAAGGTTTATACACGCGCGCGCTCGTGTGTATGTGTGTCTGAGAGAAATATTCAGAGAGTGGGATTGGCTCAGTGCACAGTCTTTCCTCACTAATACAAAAGACCGGA
>OZ024748.1:43704562-43802062 GCA_964016885.1 Eledone cirrhosa
ACCTATAGACAGATATATATGTACCTATAGACAGATATATATGTACCTATAGACAGATATATATGTACCTATAGACAGATATGTATGTACCTATAGACAGATATATATGTACCTATAGACAGATATGTACCTATAGACAGATATATATGTACCTATAGACAGATATGTACCTATACAGCTTCCATAACTTTTGGAAACATTTTTTAATGCTCAGAGTTGCTGAAGCATGAAACAAACTACCTGCACCAGTCATTAGCTGTCTGAATATTGCTTCCTTCAAAACTTCCATGCTTCCCAAAATTCGCCAACACTACACTTGATATTTCCCCGCCATACACACGCATGCTTGTGTGTGTGTCATGACTCATACACTGTTTTCCCTTTCCAAACATTTGTACATTATTCTATGTACTATACATGCACCTTTGATGGGTTGTAGTGCACCTGAGCACAGTAATTTTCATTATATATATATATATATATATATATATATATATATATATATATATATATATATATAGACAGTCTTATAAATAAATAGATTCGACATACCTTTCAACATCGACTTGCATTTGAAAAGTTGATTTGGCAAATCAACTTTTCAAATGCAAGTCGATGTTGAAAGGTATGTCGAATCTATTTATTTATAAGACTGTCTATATTGTATTTTGTCTGAAGAAGGCATAACATATTGTTAATATGATATCCCTGAAATATATATAATGAAATAAATATGGTTTTATAAATATAATTTCCATTTATTTAATATCGTAAATATACTCCAAATACTTGTTGTGTGCTTTTATATCAGTTATAAATATTTACTCGTTGTAACCCAACAATTTAAATATAACTTTCCATATATATATATATATAAAAGTGGATGAATACTTCAACAGGCACTAGGTACCTATAGAAATATGCAAGGTGTTTATAATAGTTGTGGTATATATATATATATATATATATATATATATATATATATATATATATATATATATATATATATTGCACTCAAAAAACAAAGGGTGATAACTCCCAACACAACTATATGTACAAAGAAAGGATTTTGTAATTAACTTTGAGTTGATGTGTTTGTATAATATGTTTGTAATTTAAGCTGGAGGTTGTTTTTAGATAGATAGCTAGATAGAAAAGGGGGATAGGTAGATAGATAGATAGATAGATAGATAGATAGATATATTTCTTTTATTTGCCACTAGGGCATCAAAAGTGGGACAAGTACAAAGGGGGGAGTTTACACAAAAAGGCGTCCTCAATAAGGAGGAGGCAATAACAAAATATAAAAATAAAATAAGATATAACAAAAAATAAATTTTTAACAAAATCCTCAATAGAGAGGAGGCGCCTTGGGGGGTCGCACACACCCCCGAAAAAGGTGTGCAACCCTTCTCCTCAGGAGCACAGAGAAGGGGTGCTCCCTTGGTCTTTCATCTTCCTCACCTATAGTCTGATGTAGAGTGAAGGCCCATTCACACGGGCCATTCTCGCCACTTTCACCCATCTTTCATAGAAACGGCTGGGGTGCAGCACCTCTCTCTCCATCCTGATCCTTCTTCCGAAATGATATCGGAAGAAACGGACCAGTTGTTGGCCAGAGAGAAAGGTGCCCGACCTCAGTCCTTTCAGACGCGTCCACCATACAACCTCTTTCGCCATGGCTATTACGCACAGAAACACCGCCTCTGCTTCATCTTTGAAGGGGGGAGGCGGCTTGATCATTACAATAGACTCGGTGGTCAACCGGATCGGTCCCACCCTTGACAGCAGTTGTTCGACATAGCCCCACAGATCGGCTACGCCCGAGCAGTGTACTAATGCGTGTGCAACGGTTTCCTCGTCGCACACGCATCTGGGACAGATCTTTTTGGCGGGGTCCCTACCCGGGCGCCCGTGTCTGTAGAGCCTTTCTCGAACGGGTAAAGCCCCTCGGTAGCACTGCCAGGCCAGGGACTTCTGGAAGTTGTCCATAGGTCCCGGGCTGAATGTCCTACCGAACAGGCTGGCCAGTTCGTCCTCCTCCATGTCTAGGGCTTCTCCGAGGGCGTCGTCGCACCTGCTGCGCACCAGCCCTCTATAGAATGTTGCGGTGGAGTCTCCACTGATAACCGGATCCGCCTGCCAGAGGGCGGTGAGCGCCTGGGCACACTCAGTGTGCCAGGCGCCCAGTTTTCTCGGTCTTTGCTTGACCCAGGATTGCAGCTCGGTGAGTGAGACGAGTCTGGGAAAGGTTCGTCTCACAAACGAGGCCCACACCGGTTGTCCGGTGAGGAATACGTAGAGGTGCCGTAGCCTTAATGCGTGTTTACGCATCATTAGCCACGGCATCCCCAGCCCTCCTTTCGAAGGGTGTTGACAGCAGATGGATCTCCTCACCATAGGAGCCCGCCTCTTCCAAAGGAATTGGAA
The DNA here is from genome assembly GCA_964016885.1 of Eledone cirrhosa. NCBI lineage: Eukaryota > Metazoa > Mollusca > Cephalopoda > Octopoda > Eledonidae > Eledone > Eledone cirrhosa. The sequence continues at coordinate 43,706,993 of OZ024748.1, forward strand.
GAGCGCGCGCTCCATCTTGGTGAGCGTTTCCCTTGGGCAGGGCACTACGGTCAGGCGGTAGTAGATGACGGACGCTATGTAGGTGTTCGCCACCTCCGCCCGACCTTTCAGGGATAGTTTGCAACTGGCCCACTTCTGGGTCAGTGCAAACACCCTGTTCGTAACCTCCGCCCAGTTTTTCTCCACCTGGAGGTCCGGTCCGAACCAGACCCCGAGCAACTTCACCGGGCCCTCCGTCCAGCGTCCGACGACGCCATCGGAGGGCATCGGTCTGCCCCTCCACGTGCCGAGTTGCAAACCGATCGACTTGTCCCGGTTCAGCTTAGCCCCTGTGAACTTTTCGTACTCCTCCAGTAAGGTGCCGACCGCCTCGATTTCGGAGGCCGTCGACACCATTACTGTCACGTCATCGGCGTAGGCCGACACCGCTTTCCGCAATCCCGGTTCCAAAGGGATGCCCTGCAACAACTCCAACTTCCGCAGTAGTGGCTCGAGAGTCAACACATACAGAAGGGAGGAGAGAGGGCACCCTTGTCGGATGGACCGCGCGATTTTGAACGGCTCCGAGAGGTAGCCGTTCACCTTGACCCTAGAGCAGATGCGGCTGCTGTGCATAGCAGTGATCCAGCCCCTGAAAACGGGTCCGAAGCCTGCCGCCGCTAGCACCGCATCCAGGTAACCATGGTCGACCCTATCGAACGCCTTAGATTGATCCAAGTTGATCAGAGCCCCACCAAAGCCGGGTTCGTTCCCAACCCTCTCTATGATGTATCGCATGAGGTGGAGGTTGTCATGGATGGACCTGGACGGGATAGCGCATGTCTGCGCATCTCCCACCAGGTTGCCCACGACAAGCGCCAACCTCTTTGCTAGCACCTTGGCCAAAATCTGTAACTCTGTATTTAGCAGTGTTATGGGCCTGAAGTTACTTATTTCGTCCCCCTTGTTCTCGTCCTTCCTCACTAGCGTGACTACGCCCTTGGTCACAGTACAGGGAATTCTCCCGTTCTGTTGCCAGTTGCAGTAGACCGCCTCGAGGAGATCGGGGAACAAGTCCGGCATAGCTAGATATAATTCGTAAGGAAGACCATCGAGACCCGGGGATTTGCGTTTGCCGCATTGGCTCAGCACGTCCTCTATCTCAGCGGCCGAAATCGGCTCCTCGCAGGACTTCGCCTCCCTGTCCGAGAGGCGCGGCAGGCCGTCGAGGTATGGACCGAAGTCCACGTTCCCAACCGGCTCACCGCCCCTCCCGAACAGTCGGGCAAAGTGCCTTTGAAAGGCCTCACACATCTGCTTAGGCTGAAGAATCGTCCGTCCATCCAGGTCTCGCAAAGACCGGATGGTGGATTTAGTTCCACTGTTGGCCTCTGTCACGCGGGCCCAGCTAACAGCTTTGGTCCCCTCGTTCCCTAGAGCACGTATTTTACTTCGGACAACGCAGCCTTCGTGCTTCGCGTCGAAAAACTGGCTCAAAGCCGTTCTCAACGCTAGCACTCTGGCCACGTCGCCGCTTCTAATTGCCTCTTCTACTCTATCTATTAGCTCCCTTTCCTTCCTATTCCTATCCGCAGCTAGAACCTTACTAAATTCTATCGAGACTACTCTAATCTCTCTCTTTAGAGATACCCACCACCATAGATAGATAGATAGATAGATAGATAGATAGATAGATAGTTAGATAGATAGATAGATAGATAGAAAAGGGGGATAGGTAGACAGATAGATAGATAGATAGATAGATAGATAGATAGATAGAAAAGGGGGATAGGTAGACAGATAGATAGATAGATAGATAGATAGATAGATAGATAGATAGATAGATAGATAGATAGAAAAGGGGGATAGGTAGACAGATAGATAGATAGATAGATAGATAGATAGATAGAAAAGGGGGATAGGTAGGTAGATAGATTACTTTATAAAAAAAAGCTTCCTGAAATAAAATTCCAAGAAACACACACGCACACACACACACACACACACACGTATATCATCATCATCATCACCGTTTTACGTCCGTTCTTCCATGCTAGCATGGGTTAGACGGGTTGTCCTGTTTTGGGCAGTGTCTGGTCGGCTGACCTTGTCTTGCTCATGTAGGAACTGATTTTGGCTTGATTTCTACAGCTGGATGCCCTTCCTAACACCACCCTCATAACCGCCGAGGTTAACTTTGCCTTTCATCCTTACGGGGTTGATAAAATAAAGTACCAGTAATGTACTGAGTAATTACTGGCCTTGTGCCTAAAGTAGAAACAATTATTTGTGCTACAACAAAAATACACATACATTTCATCTCCCATGTCTGCTGTTGACACCATTATTATGTTACTCATGTCTCAATTACATTAATATACTATGCTACTAAATATATATACATAACAAAGAAAGTGTGGTAAGAAACCAGGTGGACCATAACACACCAGAGTACTCGATACTTGGGGAAGTAGAGTGGGTAATAGGAAAAAAATCAAGACCCCGACGGCTGAGCTCCGGCCGTTTTGACAGCTAGATTCGAACTGTTCGGATCTAGCTGTCGAAATGGCCAGAGCTCAGCCGTCGGGGTCCTGACTCTTTTCCTATATATATATATATATATATATATAGAGAGAGAGAGAGAGAGAGAGAGAGAGAGATATATATAGATATATATATAATATATTTAGAAACACACAGATACATGCGGACACACACATATATACATGAATGCATCCACATCCAGCCGTGAGTTAATGGTGCCAACCTTACCGATGTTGCTCAATGAATGACTGGGACAGACCAATCCGGTTGAATTAGACATATATATATATATATATATATATATATATATATATATATATATATATATATATATATATATATATATATATATATGTATGTATATATATATATATATATATATATATATATGTATATATATATATATATATATATATATATATATATATATGTATATATATATATATATATATATATGTATATATATATATATATATATATATATATATATATATATATAGAAGTTAATATGTCCAGGGATACTAGGTACCCCTAGAAATACATAGGTTGTCTATGATTCAAGGTTGTTCAATGGTGTTAATTTGATACACCAGAACTTTAATATTAAGATAAGCAGAACAAGTAAAATTCAATCAATTTTTCAAAATACATTAAAAAATATAATATAAATATTTACCTCTTCTAGTGGCCCTTACTGATCAGTTTCGCTTTGTAAAACCTCATAAATCCGATGGATTTATGATGGAAAACCAAAGCTCATCAGAGAAGCATTTTCCCTTCCTAGGGCTAAACGTCCCAGGAACGACAAAATATACAACCTCCTGCCAGCTAATAAAGGTCTGAAAGGTCGTAAAAGTGACCCGTATGTAAACTGGACCGAAGGAGGAGGTGAGTTTTATTGTAGTACAATAAAGCAATGCAGATATCGGATAAGATATCAACCTCTCTATGTAAAACAATATATCTTTCTCTCAGTTATAAAAACTATCTCTTTCTCTCTATCACCCATCTCTCCCTCTCCACCTTCACTCTCATCTCCTCCCCCTTTTTTTCATCCTTTCCACCCCCCCTCCCTAAATAAAATACTTTTTCCTCGCACATATCCTCCTTTCGTTAATTTTCAAATTTTTTGTAATTTATACATTATCTTCCAACGGTTTTCAACCTCTCTATGTAAAACAATATATCTCCTCTCAGTTATAAAAACTATCTCTTTCTCTCTATCACCCATCTCTCCCTCTCATCTCCTCCCCTTTTTCATCCTTTCCACCCCCACCCCCCTCTCTAAATAAAATATTTTTCCCAATATCACACATCAATTTAAAACCACTTTTCATATGTTGATTTAAAACTGCACTATCCACAAGTGTTTTTTAGCCTTCACATCATGTTCTCCTGTTTTATCTGATGAAAACACAAATATTATTGCATGATGATGTTTGTTTTTGGAATGCGCATAATAAAATACATGGAACTCCTTTAACCATCTTTTGATCTTATATTATATATATATATATATATATATATATACATATATATATATATATATATATATGTATATAGGAGAAAGTATGACCCCGACAGCAGAGCTCAAGCCGTTTCGACGGCTATTTCTGAACTCACTCCAGAAATGGCCGTCGAAACAGCTTGAGCTCTGCCGTCGGGGTCATACTTTTTCCTATTACCCACTCTACTGCCCTTAGTATTGAGTACTCTGGTGCGTTATGGTTCATCTGGTTCCTTACCGCAATTCCTTTGTTATATATATATGTAAAAGGTAAACAGATATAACAACACAATCAGTACATTATATGGAAGGGATATATTAGGTTAACGTTTGATATAGCAGGAAGAGGGTCTTAACGTTTCGGACACTAGTCCTTCATCAGAAGAAAGAATGAGAAATAAGATAGATTGAGGGGACGGGCGGGTTGGAATTGGAAAAAATGTCTTTAGATAAAAATAACAGGTCCATTCATGTTGACATCTCTTGCAAAACTATATATAAATGAAGTAATTCCGTTGGAAAGGTCCAGGAAAAAAGAGTGCTCTATGTAAGTTACAGAGCTTATTAGTTATGTAATTAACAACATAAGATAATTATTTCATTTACCAGTGGTTTCTAGAAAGCAACCAAAATTGCTTTCATTCATCAGAATGAAAAAATCCTGGTTGCTTTCAAGAAACCACTGGTAAATGAAATAATTATCTTATGTTGTTTATTACATAACTAAATTCCATCTGTGATAACATTTTACACGTTTTTATTGTATGTAAACTTCCCCCTTTGTATTTGTCCCCTTCTTTTGTGCCCCTGTGGCTAATAAAGAAATATATATATATATATATATATATATATATATATATATATATATATATATGGAGGCACACGGCTTAGTGGTTAGAGCATTGGCCTTGCAATCAAAAGGTTGTGAGTTCAATTCTCAGATTGGGTGATGTGTTGTTTCCTTGAGCAAGATACTTTATTTCACATTGGTCCAGTTTACTCAGCTGTAGAAATGAGATGATAGTGACTGGGGTCCCTATCACTCCACTGTAAAGTGGACGTGTAGGTGCCACGGCAAAAAATCACCCAGCCCACACTGTAAAGTGGACGTGTAGGTGCCACGGAAAAAAACAGCACCCAGCACTCACTGTAAATGAGGTTGGTGTTAGGAAGGGCATCCAGCTGTAGAAATCAAGCCAGAATCAGTTCCCGTCCCGCCCTTGCAAGCAGGGAAAAGTGGACGTAAAATGAAACGATGATGAAATGATGATATATATCTATATATATATATATATATATTATATATATTTAACGAAGGGTAAAAATAAGATAAGAAATAGTTATTGTTAAATGGATTAACATGGTTGTTAGAGGGAATAACATGAATAATAATTGTTTCTACGTTTGGCACAAGGCCAGCAAATACCCAGTGTATTACTGGTACTTTATTTTGTCGACCCCGTAAGGATGAAAGGCAAAGTTAACCTCGGCGGGATTTGAACTCAGAATGGCAAGGGCCGTAACTCTATGCGCCAAAGCATGGCATCCGACACTATGATTTGGTTTATATATGGTTTACTTCATGTGAATCAATTAAAAAGTACAATAAAACAGTTACCAAGAGTTCAGAAGGTTGACAATGTTGTTGTTGATGTGTTGGTGGTTAAAGTTTATTGCAGTCCCTCGTAGTAGGTCTCATGTTGAGTCTATAACCATAGTGAGAGAGAGAGAGAGAGTAATGGTTTGTATACCTCTGAATGGTCTGTAGATAAGTGTGGCCTGTAGATAGCGGTGAATCTTTCATAATAAGGTCACATTGAAGGAATTCAGACGACAAACTAATTAAATAATAACAATGATTGATACTATAATTATTTTCTTGGCAGTATCGGTAGAGGGTCAGACGCCATAATTTACAGCATAGAGTTACGGCCCTTTATAGTCTGAGTTAACTGAGAAATCCCGCCGAGGTTAACTTTGCCTTTCATCCTTACAGAGTCGATAAAATAAAGTACCAGTAATGCGCTGGGATGATTGCTGGCTTTGTGCGAAAAGTAGAAACAATTACTTTCTTGGGATGGGGGTTCGTTTTATTCTTTGCGGAATTAAAAAACTCCATGGCCCCCAAAAACCTTGGGACGCAGATTTTGAAAATCAAATATGTTTTTTTCTGGGTTGCACCGTTTCAGAGCCTTTTGGCAACATACATACACATACATACATGGTGGCTGCCAACTCGTTTTCGAGTACGGCCACTACTTTATATCCATGTAGGAGAACCCTTACCGATGCGCTGAACGAGTGTGACTTTTTAGTCCAGCCCACGACTTGAAAACTCTGGTACAAACACTACACTTGTGACAATTATTGACACATAGTGCTGGGCTCATGGTACCATGTGACGACAAGTGCAGAGAGATCTCCAGATATAAAGCAATGCCTGTGCCGTGAAGCTTTTATAGTGAGCAAAGGCACTGCACAAAGCCAGTCCCACTCTCTTAACCAAGATGATATTTACCAAAAAGAAGAACAAGTCAACATCATTGGATACCATCAGAGTTGCGGGTGTTATATCAGAGTTTTCCTTCTCCTAGAATTCTGCCTTGACAAAGGCTAAGAAGTCATCTCTCTCGGTGATTTTGGATGGCCATTGACTCTTAAGAGTTCCTTTGCCCTTTGACAGGTTTTGTTTTTATTCCTGCAGGATGTCCAAAGTCACCCTCCTCACCAAGAAAACTTGGTGGGGTTGCCAGTTTAGTCGCCAACAACCCGACCATGAGTCAGGTTGTACTGGGATACATGTTACCAGTAGCACCAACTGACATACATACATACATACACACACATACATACATACACATAGATACATACATACATACACATGGTGGCTGCCAACTCGTTTTCGAGTACGGCCACTACTTTATATCCATGTAGGAGAACCCCTACCGATGCGCTGAACGAGTGTGACTTGTTAGTCCAGCCAGCGACTTGAAAACTCTGGTACAAACACTACACCTGCGACAATTATTGACACATAGTGCTGGGCCCATGGTACCATGTGACGACAAGTGCAGAGAGATCTCCAGTTATAAAGCAATGCCTGTATAACGGGTTTTAGGGTCAATTCTTAATATACATAATAGAGATCAGAAGGCATTTAGAACATTGACTAAATCCATTATCGATGTTGTAACTCTATTTATTAGTTGTACATGTTGAACGGATACATTAGGTACAGGTCGTATCTACATGTGTAGGATGTAGTTTGGTCCGCTTCATTGCAAGATGGAGATGTTGTTAGCAGCGAGGAGTGTAGCCTGGTCTTGTCGATAAGAGAGGTGCGTGTAGACTAATGTCTCTCTTGGTCACCTCCGCTCACCTGGTGACGTAGTTCTGGACAGTCCAATTAGTGCACCGAAGGTTTCGATTGGCTCACACTTCAGCCAACTTACCTCCGTAACACCATTCCGCCGCAGAAGGAAAATACATTTCATTCACTGCTACACCTGTGCCGTGAAGCTTTTATAGTGAGCAAAGGCACTGCACAAAGCCAGTCCCACTCTCTTAACCAAGAAGATATTTACCAAAAAGAAGAACAAGTCAACATCATTGGATCCCATGAGGGTGCAGGTGTTATATCAGAGTTTTCCTTCTCCTAGAATTCTGCCTTGACAAAGGCTAAGGGGTCATCTCTCCCGGTGATTTTGGATGCCCTTTGACTCTTAAGAGCTCCTTTGCCCTTTGACAGGTTTTGTTTTTAGTCCTGCAGGATGTCCAAAGTCACCCTCCTCACCAAGAAACCTTGGTGGGGTTGCCAGTTTAGTCGCCAACGACCCGACCATGGGACAGGTTGTACTGGGATACATGTTACCAGTAGCATAGATACATACATACACACATACATACATACACACACATACATACACACACATACATACATACACAGACATACACATACATACATACACATACATACATTCATACATACATACACACATACATTCATAAATACATACATGTACACACATACCTCTACACACACACATATATACACAACTATACACACAAACACACATTTATATACACATACACCTCTACACACACACACACTCACACATATATATATATATATATATATAAATACACACAGTTCTACACACACACACACACACACATATATATATATACACATACACCTCTACACACACACACATCTATATATACACAGTTCTACACACACACACACACACATATATATATACATACCTAGACACACACACACCTCCAGACATACACACCTCCAGACATACACACCAGAGACGAAGGTGTGACATGTTCCTTTACGTACATCCTTTCCTTGTTTATATAATTGTAAGGGGTTCAATCCCAGACAGGAAATCCTATTGTTGGAAAACTAGAGAACATCATCATCACCATCACCATCACCATCATCATCATCATCATCACCATCACCATCACCATCACCATCATCATCATCACCATCACCATCACCATCAACATCACCATCACCATCACCATCACTACCATCATCACCATCACCATCACCATCATCATCACCATCACCATCACCATCACTACCATCATCATCATCACCATCACCATCATCATCACCATCACCATCATCATCATCATCACCATCATCATCAACATCACCACCTTCATCATCATCATAATCTTCATCATCATCGTCACCATCATCATCATCATTTAGTGCCATCATCATCGTCACCATCATCATCATCATTTAGTGTCATCATCATCACCATCATAATCATCATCATCATCATCATCGCCATCACCATCATCATCATCTTCATTTAGTGTCATCATCATCATCATCATCATCATCATTGTCATCACCAAAAACTATACAGAGTGTACTGGGTGCATTTATCATGTCACCAACCCTAGTGAGGCTTTCACATACTTGACACAGCTCAAGTGTCCTCCCAATGTCCTCGCTACGTTAGGAATAATACGCATCTCTGAGGCAGTGGTGGCGACAAAGCTCCCAGTGCAGTTCCAGCCAACCACAGCAATGCCATGACAGGTTTATGTATCTAGGTATTTAGGGTAGCTACACCCATACCCTTGGGTGTCATATGTGGTGACTTGGTACACCATATCCTATCACTGGGTCACACATCTACATTGAGGGGGTGGGGTGGTAGAGATGCTTCTCGTTTAAACAATTGAATATGGTAACACACATACACACACACAGTGATATATACACATACACATGCACACTTACACACAAAGACACACACACACACACACACACACACACACACACACACACACACACACACACACACACACACACACACACACTCATGTATACACATACACACATAAAAGACTTATGGCGAAACTCTCTGCATTGGGTGTGAGGGATGATCTTTTTAACTGGTTGAAATCCTTCATTCTCAGTCGAAGGGGGGTAGTCACGGTTCTAGGACAGCATTCTTCACCATATGAGATGTCACCTGGTGTACCACAGGGATCTGTTCTTGGTCCCCTTTTGATTGTTGCATACATTAATGACATAGATGCCAACTTAAAGAATGCCACAGTACTGAAATATGCAGATGACATCAAGCTGTACCTTGAAATCAAAAGGACTGATCCTGAAATCTATAACTCTTTCCTACAATCAGACCTGGACACAATCAGCAATGGATCACAGACTGGCAAGTGTACACAATGCATTTTGGGAGGAAAAATCCAGCATCCACATACTCCCTCCACAACAGTCCTCTTGTGAACGTGACCTGGGCATTACTGTCAGCAGCGATTTGCGTTGAACAAAGCACATCTCTAAAATTGTCAAGAAGGCCGAGGGTGCCTTGGCATCACTCAGCAAGACCTTTGTTAGCCGCTCACCAGCCATCTATTTAAAGCTGTATACAGCTATGGTATGACCACACTTGGAATTCGCATCATCAGTCTGGAACCCCTATCTTGCTCAGAACATTGACCTCCTGGAAACTGTTCAGAGACGTGCAACCAAGCGCATACCCTCCATCAGACACCTACCATACTCTGAACGCCTTGCTTCCCTGGGCATGGATTCATTGAAGCTCCGACATCTGGCAATGGACTTTGTAAACACCCATAACATTATTAACCCTCTCGCCAACAACAACCCTGAGCACCTTTTTTAATTTCCATGTGTCTAACACACGTGGACATGTCTACAAAGTCAGAAAACAGCACAGCTCCCATGACTTTCGGAAACATTTTTTCATGCTTAGAGTTGCTGAAGCATGGAACAAACTACCTGCACCAGTTGTTAGCTGTCGAGACACTGCATCCTTTAAAACCCTCATGCTTCCCGAAATTCGCCAAAACTACACCTTATGTCTCCCTTCCATACACATGCACACACGTGTATATCATGACTCATGCACTGTTTTTTTCATTTATTATTATCATTATTATACAGACACATACACAAACACACAGACACATACACACTAATACACAAACACATACAATGCATATACAAACACACAGTTCTAATATGTTTGTGACCTAGTTAGATCTGGGATGAAAACATTCCAGATCTAACTAGGTCACAACATTATAGAAGATGACATTTAAATCAAAGGATAGACATAAGTTTAAAGCACAGCTGTGGTTATTGATAACATTCTCTTTCTCACCTTCTGAAGACAACAGTCTTATGATTCTCTTCTATTTACTATTTCTCTCTTTCCTATATTTCCCTTCCTTTGGCTAAGACCTCACCTTCTCCTGTTTTTTTTTTTTTGTTTTTGTTTTTTTTTTTGGGGGGGGGGGTCTTCTATATTTGTGTCATTCGCTTCAAGGCCTAATTTGTCTCTGTTTTCTTATGTCCTAAAATGCACTGGAATGAAAGGTATCAACCATAATGTACTGAAACTGTAGTGATTTCCAGAGGTTGACTGAGGAGATGGGACTGTCTCTCTTTCCACTGTTTTTTTCCCATTGTCTTTGCCCTGTGCACCCGCTATTTTGAATATATATATATATAGTCAGGACCCTGACAGCTGAGCTCCACCCGTTTCAACAGCTAGATCTGAACTCATATATATATATATATATTTATATATATATGTGTGTGTGTGTGTATATATATATATACATATACGTATATATCATTATCATTATCATCATCAACCCGCCGAGGTTGACTTTGCCTTTCATCCTTACGGGGTCGATAAAATAAAGTACCAGTAATGCACTGAGTAATTGCTGGCCTTGTGCCTAAAGTAGAAACAATTATCATTATCATCATCATCGTTTGATGTCTATCTTCCACGCTAGCATGGGTTTAGACGGGAATTGTCCCACGTGAGGCAAGATTGGTTGTCTTGCTCGTATAGGACTGTCTGGCGGGTTTCCTACGGCTGGATGCCCTTCCTAACACCAACCGCGTTCACAGTGTGGACTGGGAGGTTTTTACCCTGTTACCTACACGGCCACATTACAGCGTGGACTGTGTGTTTTTTTTTTGTCGTGACACACCTACACGACCTCATTTGTTTAGGACTGGATGTTGTGGCACCAACATAACTTTACAGAGAAAGGGCTTGTGTAGATGCGGGTGGGGTAGTGGGATGGGGGTGTATTTTTGGTTAGGAGGTGCCTTTGTACTTAGGCAAGGTGGGTCTTCTGTATTACTACGTAGCGCCAAAGATCTCGGTCCAGTGACATTGTCTTGGAGAGGTGTAAGTGTGTAAGGTCGCAATTTATCAAATCATCCCAGGTTTTTCTGGGTCTGCCTACTCCGTAGCTACCGTCTATTTTGATCGCCCTGCACTATTATATACAGCTGTCGTCTTTCGTGCGCATCACGTGGCCATACCAACGTAGTCTTCTCTCGAGTAAACAGCATCTGATCCCTCTTATTCCTAATTTCTCACTTAGTTCATTTATGCTTTGCCGTTCACGTATAACGGAAAATCAGTGATGCATCTGAACTCAATTTATTGTGTTACAATTGTTTCCCCGGTGGACAGCTCGAGACGCGATCATTGTGTGGATCTGTCTGATTCTGGACCCGCAGATTCGACGGACATGTCGAATGATTTCCAAGCATATTCTCTCACTGGGGTATCTGACCCCCTGGGCCAGTACCGTCAGAAACGTCATCCTCTTAGCGCGTCCTGTGATTGGCTGCTGGTTGTCAACGTCACCATAATTCTGACCACAGGTACCAGTCCGCTGACCATCAGGGCGTTAGTTGTCCCATGTCTGCTACACTTCAATGAATTACTGCTGTGTTTGGTTGTTCAACATCCACGCGCACACACACACAAGCACATAGATAATTGTTTCTACTATTGGCACAAGGCCAGCAATTACCCAGTACATTACTGGTACTTTATTTTATCGACCCCGTAAGGATGAAAGGCAAAGTTAACCTCGGCGGGATTTGAACTCAGAATAGCAAGGGCCGTAACTCTATGCATCAAAGCATGGCGTCCGACCCTCTACCGATACTGCCAATCCAATGACAGTCGTACGCATAGACACCCGCTATACACACACATTTAAGGAGAACATATAAACATATAAACATATAAACATAAACATATAAACATACGCATACATGCATCCAGAGAGGCACGTACACACACATGCCCACATGCCTATATACATCAACATACACACTCACATACATGCGCATACACATGCACACGCGTGTATATACACGTACAGACATATACATAGACCCCCCATCCACCCACATATACACGTACCCATATACATATATACACACAAACAAGCCCTTTCCCTACACGGGTGCTTGTACACACACACACACACACACAGAGAGAGACTGGCGCATATACACTCTTACAAATATGCGCATATTCATATACACACCCACGCATACATAAAAAAAAAATATATATATATATACATAAAAAGAATATACACACAAAGTCATATAAAGATACACAATGGGCCATACATGAAAGGATGCATCTTGTTATAAATATATACATATATAAAAAAATACATACACATACATATGTATATAGATATATAGATATATATAAAAATGTATAAAAATATATAAAAGATATACATATAACTGTTTCTACTTTAGGCACAAGGCCAGCAATTACCCAGTGCATTACTGGTACTTTATTTTATCGACCCCGTAAGGATGAAAGGCAAAGTCAACCTCGGCGGGATTTGAACTCAGATCGTAAAGGGACGTAACTATGCTGGAAAGCATGGCGTCCGACCCTCTACCGATACTGATATAACGGCACATAAATATACACAGTGGGCTATACATGAAAGGGTGCACCTTGTTATATGTGCCGACAGAGATGTTGTTACGTTGCGAACATGGAGCAATCCACGTATGGAATCTTCATGCAAAGCCACATCATGTGCGTTCATTGTATTACAGTAAATAGTACGTGCAGACCGTACATAGAAAATGCGTGCAGAATATATATAAAAGAAGAAACGTGTGTGCATATGAGATAGTACACAAGAGAAGTATGAGATACAGACGTGGGTCTGTATACGGAAAATACATTAGGTGTTACAAAATAGAATGCGTGGAGAGTATGCACTCTCTACTGAAAAGATACACATGCAGGGGGGTGCGTGGACCGGCCATACTGGAGTATGTCACTGTGGTTGAGGTATAGTGTCTTATTGTTGTAAGGCACTTGACTGAATATCAATGAAATCCAGGTCAACCTGTCCCGGCCCAGGCGATGTTTTTGCCTAGGGTGACGTGCAGAGTCGGGCGTGCATCCTGGGTTATTTTGGCTTACCCCATGGGGCATATATAGTCAACAGGTTATGGTGTCTGATCCCTTGAACCCGTTTCGCCGCTCTGGTCGGTGTGCGCTCCGCCGCATGCCTTTAGCTTGGGCTGCCCGGGGGATTCCATGCAGAGAGTGAGCACCTTCTCAGGTGCCTGCACGTCATGATTATTTCTGATTTCAGGTTGACCGCCTCATCCTTCAGTCTGACTATCTCCATGGCCTCGGATAGGCATTCGCGTGCCGATTGATACTCCAGTTGAGGGCATACGGGGTGCCTTTGTCTTTCAAGTCCCACACCAGGTCCGCCAGCCTAGTAGAGTGCCTCTTGCTCCGGTCCTTGAAAGACATATACATATATATATATATATATATATATATATATATATATATATATATATATATATATATATATATATATATATATATATAATGAAAAATTGAACAGGGACAGAACAGAGAGGCAGTACAATAAATGTTTATTAAATTCACGCTCAGGAGAGTGGGGGGTAGGTGGGGGACGACGTTTCGGGCATAAGCCCTTCTTCAGGTGAGAAGTGTGTGGGAACAGAGTTCAAAAGGTGTGTAGGGGAGTGGTGGAGAGACATATAGCGAAAGGAAACGGTGCGAATGAAAAATTAATATACATATATATATATATATATGTATATATATATAAAATTAGGATTTTATTTCTCGCCCTAGCACAGTGTTGAACAAACAGGTGACAATCGGTCACTGGCACAGCTTCAAATCAGGCCGTTTGTTTACAAACGAATTGAACCGATAAAATAAAGTACCAGTAATACACTGGGTAATTGCTGGCCTTGTGCCTAAAGTAGAAACAATTATTAATGTTTGCGGTGGATTGGCAGTATCGGTAGAGGGTCGGACGCCATGCTTTCCAGCATAGTTACGTCCCTTTACAGCCTGAGTTCAAATCCCGCCGAGGTTGACTTTGCCTTTCATCCTTACGGGGTCGATAAAATAAAGTACTAGTAATGCACTGGGTAATTGCTGGCCTTGTGCCTAAAGTAGAAACAATTACTAATGTTTGATACAACCCACACGTACATATGTATATATGTGTGTGTATGTATGTATATATATATATATATATATATATATATATATATATATATATATATATATATATATACATATGTGTACATGTGCATACTTACATCTATATATATATGACACGTGTAGGTGTCACGTCAAAAAAACCCACAGTCCACGCTGTAATGTGGTCGTGTAGGTAACACGGTAAAACCCTCCCAGTCCACACTGTAAATGTGGTTGGTGTTAGGGAGGGCATCCAACCGTAGAAAACCTGCCTGACAGTCCTATACGAGAGAGACACGGTCACCCGACCAATCTTACGTCAGGTGGGACAATTCCCGTCTAACCCATGCTAGAATTGAAGATAGATGTTATACGAGGATGATGATGATGATGATGATGATGATGATGATATATTTATATGTGTGTGTGTAAACAAGACTGTTATTGCTCCAATCAGTTTATTCACCCTCAGAAAATACCCTAAACTGAATGCTCATCTGTACCCAGAACTTCTGTCAAACCAGCTATACTGACCCTCCAAATTCATTAAATCAAATGTGGACCATCTACTCTCCCAAACTCGACTTATGCAACCAGACCACCGCAGCCACCTAATGGGGACGACACATGTTATCAAGCAACAGCTGTCATATTACGTAGTTTTTGTATAATAAAGCCAAAGCTGTTATTATCTGCAGCGACCTCAACCCCATTATGTAGGCTGTGCTCCACCTAGATGTCTCTTGTGACAACTAAATTGAATTAGATGTGACATACTGCGACACATTCTCCACCTCCAACTTAGTCACTTCAGCCACAAACCCTGGTACCATGGCCCGCAATGCAGAGGACAAGAAGACAAGCAAATACCAGGGCTTGTCTGGCTGCTTCCTCTTTGCACCGGTCACCATTGAGACCTCAGGCCTCCTCAGACCCCTGTTCTAGATTTGTACATTATTTATTGACCTTAAAAGGATGAAAGGCAAAGTTGACCTTGGCAGGATTTGAACTCAGGTGGGGAGCAGTAAACTTGAAGAAACACCACAAAACATTCTATTGATGTTCTAACAACTTGTATTGACAATAAAATGGCTGTGAATTAAAGTGAAAAGAACATTTTCAACATCAAAATGAAAGGAAGAAGTGTTATCAAAGCCTTTAGGAAAGATTCCTTCTTTTTCTGTGACTCATTTCTTTGTTGGTCGGCAGCAATTGACAATGTATATATAATTTGAGTATATTTTTGACCGGCCACCTTCCTGGTGGCAAGGTTGTAAAAGAAAAGAAATTGTCATCCTTCCCTTGAATCGCAAGAATGTTTTGCAAATTTTGAAGGTGCCAGCTATCGCAGCCATTTGTAGACTATGAATTAGGGAGCTGCGCTCTTTGTCTGCAAATCCAAGTTCGGTTATACATTGGTCCAAGCGGCTTGGTATATAACCCGTAGCTCCAATAATGATGGGTATGAAGCTAAAGGTGTATCTTGGATACTGGATTTGTAAACTCCTCATCAATGGTCCGTAGATGTCCTCCTTCTCCTGTATTTTTCTGACAACGTTTACCACAAGTGGGCAGCTGATCTCCACAACAGAGCACGTTTTCCATGTGTGGTCCCAAACAACAATATCAGGCCGGTTGTGCTTTAATTTGGTGGCAGTTTTTATTTTCAGGTTCCACCAGTATTCTTTAGTGCCATCTGTCTCAATATATTCTTCCTCGTTTGTTTTTAATTTTGTTTTCTGAAGTGCGTTCCAGATGGTTCTAAGTATGTTCTTCTGGTTTTATAATTTCACAAAGTTTTACCAATAGAGAGAGAGTCGGTTTCTAACATAGACACAAGACTCTCTCGTTGGAATTTACACATCAACTAGGTAGATATGTATGCATGCTCGTGTAGATATGGATGTTATTGTATGTGTGGATGTGTATGTTTTGAGTTGTATGTGTGCATGTGTATATGCTTTGTATCTGTACATGTGTATATGCAGTTATTAGATGCAAAATTTTTGGAATGTTTTACATATTTTTACTGTTCCATTAATGGATTGTACTTGTAATTTCCTAACTAGTTGTGTTCTTTCTGTTCCTGTGAAGCCTAGCTTCTCAAGATTTGTATTGAGGCAGTTACTAACATACCCCAGTGCCCCAGGCATAAATCTGAAGGTGTAATCAGGGTGGAGTATCTGCAGATTTCTCATCAGTTCTGCATAAATATTCTCCTTTTCACTAAACTTTGATATTATATTGGCATCTGCTGGGCAGCTAATTTCCACTACTGTGTATGCTTTCTTTTCCCTGTCCCATATCATAATATCTGCCTGCATTTTATTGGGGTTTTTACTGGAACATTCCACCAGTACTCTTTCATAGTACCGCGATGACATCTTTGGACAGCTGCTGATGACATGGGTGATATCCTCGATGTTAGTTCTGCAGAGTCTGCACTTGTTATCACATCTAGGTGTTTTGCCTGCATCCCTATCTCTTTTGTGAATCAGGTATTTCGTGTTAATCTCCTGTTCTTGGATTGCAAAAGCATATCCTTCAAAGTGGGAGCCAATATAGCGGTTGTTGGTCCAAGATAGACTACTTTCCTTATCTATATTACTCTCACTCTGGAGCTTCCTGGCAACATATCCATGTATGATTTTTTGCTGATAAGCATGCAGTTTTTCATCCATGGATTCACTGCGAAACTGCTGAACGTCATCCCTGGGTGTGAGTTTTTGATTATCACACAGGGAATATCTCTCGAGGAGTTCCTTCCCAACTCTCATGATCTTATCTGTTTCATGCAGATAGACTTGCTCGAGAAACGGGCTCCTACGCTTCGAGGTTCGTAGATGTTGTCGAAGAGATATGATGCGACATTCAAATGTTGTCTGGACTGATGTTAGGCCTCTGCCTCCCTGCTTACGTTTCAAGTAAAGGCGGTCTATGTCACTGTTGATGTGGAAGTTTCCGGTGTTGTTCAGTATTTTTCGAGTTCCAACATCAACTGCTCGGATTTCGTCTATCGTCCAATTGAGTATTACAAACGTTGGTGTTAGGACAGGTACAGCAAACATATTGTGAGCCACTGTTTTGTTTTGTGCAGAGAGTTCCGATGACCAGATTTTTCTTAATCGGGTGTAGTATTCCCTGGTTACGCGTTCTTTATTACAGATACCATTATAGGATATGTTCTAATCTATCCCCAGATATCTGTAGCAGTCCTCATCAGATATCGGTGAAACATTTAGGCCATTGATGACAATGTTGCTAGATTGGGTTGTTGTTTTTCCCCGCTTTACAGTCATGTATGAGCATTTATCTTGGCCAAACTCCATTCCTATATCCTTTGAGAACGTTGTAACCGGGTCAAGATTTTTCTTCATCCCATCCATGTTCTTGGCATAGAGTTTCAGATCGTCCACAAAGAAATTATGGGTTAGGTTCGTATTTCTATCCTCGTGTGAGCCAATGATGTATCCCTCACATTTCTTGAGCAGAAAGGACAAGGGTTTAATGACAAGATGAATAATATCACAGAGAGACTGTCCCCCTGAAATATTTTATTTTATCAGTGAAAATAGAGTCCCCCCTCTCTGTCTTTAACCTTAGGATAGTAGCCCAAGAAGAAGACAGCCTCTCTATGGCTCTGACAATAATGTCTGGGACTTTAGCAAGTTGGAGGGCCTCTATCATCCAAGAGTGGGGAACAGAATCGAAAGCATTCCTGTAGCCATATTCCTCCTAAGTTGTAGCACCTCCGACATCGCAGTTTTGTTGATTAGGAGTTGTTCAGCACATCCCCAAACCCCTTTCTTTCCAGCTGCTTGTTCATATGTTATGATGTTATTATTTTCACAGTGATCTTGGAGGAATAGGTTCAGGCAGGCTGTATACATCTTATACATCAAGTTCTGGCATGCAATGGGTCGGTAGATTTTTGCCAAGTGGGTGTCTTTGTTCTTGGGGACCAGTAATGTTTGTGCTAATGTCAACCATTCTGGTATAAGTGTATCTCCCTTAAGAACTTGTTGGTAGAGGTCAGTAAGAATATCAGTTTTTTGTACCAGTAGCCGACAATCATGTCTCTTTCTGGTGTTTTCTTATCTTGGAGTTTTCCTATCACAGTCTCAAGAGTACCCTCACTTATTTCGTATGTTTTTGTTGTAGTGTAGGAGCAATAGTTCTTTCGGATTTCTCTTAGCCACACTGCATCTTGGTTGAAATTCTTCTTTTCACCCCATATTTTGCTCCAAAAGGAATCTATGTCTTTCTGGGACACTTATTATTTTGCCCTTCATATCTCTATAGACTGGTGTTTGGTTTCGTCTGAATCTTTTATTAAGCACCTTTCTCTCATCTACCTTCTTCAGGTATCGGCGTTTTTCGCTAACAGCTCTCAATTCTTGTTTGAGGGTGATCAGCTTATATTGGAGAGTTCTGGTTCGACTGTTACCAAACATCGTCTCTATTTTATTTTTCACTCTTTGTTGGCGAGGAGTGAGGTTTTTTGTGTTTGTTTGCATGTAAGGAGCATTGTCACATATCCTTTGTTTTTTCGTAGGTCAGCAATCTTTTTTTCTATTTTAGTTATATATGATGGTATTTTTGGTGGTGTTCTGTTCTTGTTAATATCTCTGCTATCACCAAGATAATGCTTCAGTGTCGTTGCTAAGGCATATAAACAGGCGTTGATTTGCCGAAATGTTGGGGTTTTTATCCGTCGTAAATATTCATCCCCTATTTTCGTCAATAACACGTAATATTTCATTATTTGGTTTTTTATTAAACATTGTCGTTTTAATACGTTCAGCAAGAGAGATATTTATACATGAATTAATTTCTCTCTGGAAGATTTCGTTGAGGGAAAATTTCAATTGTTTATACTTTTGATTATTATCATTATCGATAGTATTTTCCACAATAGTCGAGGTAGACTCGGATGGTACACGTGGTGTCAAATTTCTTCGATTATTATTATTATCAATAGTGTTTTCCCCAGCATTCGAGGTAGACTTAGATGGTACACGTGGTGTCAAATTTATTACAGGTATAACAGAATACTGGGTTGTATGAATATAACAGGAGACTCAATTGTGTGTATAAAGTTTAATTAACAAGTTGAAGTTATGTAGAATAGAATTGTTGACATGTCCATGGGTAGATGAAAGAATGAAGTAAAATTATTTGTTACCGTTTTGAAGTGAGCTCGCAAGAGACCATGTTAGGGTTAGCAGAGAGTAGAGACTCGGCGAACGCGCCTGGCCGAAGGCCAGCAGCCGAAAGGGCAAATGAGAGTGAGATCGCCCTGAGCTATCCCTTTTATAGGGTCCCAGGACGGAAGTGACAAAAAGGGTTCTGCCACCCCAACGGGAAGTAACTCCAGCTACTTCCTATCTAGAGAGCGGTGATGTGATTGTCATAACAAGGGAGTCAACTCTTGCTTCATTACCTCCCGCCAGATTTTTTAAAATATAAAAATCGAATGAACCATGTATGGAGTAAAATGGCGAGCATATGTAACACCAAAGTCCAGGCATGAAAATTACGAAAAAAATAATGTTTGCAATAAAAGGAAAACAGCAAATTATATGCATGCAAAAATCAA
This sequence comes from Eledone cirrhosa, assembly GCA_964016885.1. Taxonomy (NCBI): domain Eukaryota; kingdom Metazoa; phylum Mollusca; class Cephalopoda; order Octopoda; family Eledonidae; genus Eledone; species Eledone cirrhosa. The sequence goes on from OZ024748.1 coordinate 43,727,490, forward strand.
TGATAGATATCAAGGTAGCCAATCGCTCTTGGCCAGAGAACGACTGTACATCCATCACCCAAAGATACAATGCAGTCAAACTAAAAGAAGAGGTCAAAGTTCAAATGTTCAAAATACAGTTCACCGGTGTGCAATCAGATGACAGCAGGAAAGAAAGTGTGTCCTCCTGAGAATGTATGCAGGTGGTCTCTAGACTGTGGTACAACGTGAAATTTGGTGGGATTTTCTCACAGGAAGAGTGCTGCAAAAATAAATTCTCTGGTTTGTTCTGCTGGTTTTGATTGTTGATGAAGCTGTGTTGTTGTTGATGTTGTTGTCTCGCGGAGTGAGAGTATTCGGTGTTGTTTTTCCCAGAAAAAAATTAGTTGCGCAAAGTGATAGAAATAACAGCCAAAGTTGATGGTCGATGTCGAGAATGCGTTGTCCTGGAAGGGTCAAGAGGCCAGCGACCAAAGAAATAAGCATTCTGAATAAATGCGCAGTTTTCAACGGCAAATTTACGTGGTAAATTTTTAAACCGGCAAATAGGAGAATATAGCTTACGGCTGGAGAAACCTTGGCAAGAAACATTATCTATGGCGTGTGTTATCTCGGTGAGTCGAGATGTGTGCTGCCCACACGTGCCGAAACAAGGTTAAAGTCAAGTTGAAAAAAAAATATTTCTATTGCGCGAGAAAATGATAGTGCAACAGGTCGTTGGCAGCCATTGAAAAATGTGTGTGTGAACGTGATAATATGATGAAAAAGAAAGAAAGGCTTCACTTGGTATAACAAATATGGCGAGTTCAATTTTTTTTGTGAACGATGAAAAAAGCTTGGTGGAAAGAATAAGCAATAGTTGAGATTCAGCAAAAATAAATGTTCATGTTGAAATGTGTAAAAAAAAAAATAAAATTTCTTTCTTTTTTTTAGTGTTCGTTGTAAGAAGAAACGAAAAACATATATATATACATCCAGTGAAATGCGACACATAGTTGATGTGCGACACGTGCGTGAAAGGCAACATTTTCTGTTTATTTTGCTTGCTGAGAAAAAATTTCTTTTTTGATGTGTTCGTTATAAGACAGTGTATGCGGAGAGAAATCCTTGTCTAAGGAGATCGGAGGGATTTCTTAGTCCGAAAAAAAATATCACGTTAGGTGAGAGAAAAAAAGTCTGTCTGAACGAGAATTTCACATGTGCGTGTGTTCGTTTCTGTATCTGCGTATTTTTCCTAGTTTGTTAATAAAGTTCGAAATGTTGGTCCACACATTCCAACGAAAATGGGGTACTGCTAATTAATTTTCTTTTTTCCATACCCACATAACACCAGATCCTATTAATTTTTTATTTTTTCGGGGTCACCATTTATAACAGAATGCTGGGTTGTATGAATATAACAAGACACTAGGTTGTGTGTTTAAGGTTTAATTAACAATTTGAAGTTATGCAGAATAGAATTTGACATGTCCATGGGTAGATGAAAGAATGAAGTAAAGTTATTTGTTACCGTTTTGAAGTGAGCTCGCAAGAGACCATGTTAGGGTTACCAGAGAGTAGAGACTCGGCGAACGTGCCTGGCCGAAAGGGCAAATGAGAGTGAGATCGCCCTGAGCTATCCCTTTTATAGGGTCCCAGGACGGAAGTGACAAAAAGGGTTCTGCCACCCCAACGGGAAGTAACTCCAGCTACTTCCTGTCTAGAGAGCGGTGATGTGATTGTCATAACAAGGGAGGCAACTCTTGCTACACATGCATAGTTGTTTCAAGGCACTGTTCGACCTGGCTGCTAGGAAGTCTAGTAGCATGGCGACCTGTTGCACGTGTTGTTGATAACATATTTGTTGTGGGGGACTTACAATTAATAATATTTATCTTATTTTTACGTTCAACAAACGTCGCTTGTTGGCGTAATTATTTCGCTGTGAAATAATTAAGCTCTAGGTGCATTTCGTCCCAGTGTAGCTTCATTCTGTTCATATAACCAATGGAGGGATTGTTTTTTGCCATTTTATAACAATTAAATAAATCATTATTAAGTTCGCAACTCCAAGAGAAATGCGATTTATAATTTCGGTTTCTTCTGTAGCTACAACTGAAGAAAGTTTGTTTACCTTCCTTGTTATTTGTCTTCGGTACTTCCTTAATTTTGTTGTTGATGTTGTGTTCAGTCATGCTGTTTGTAGGAAATCCTTGTAAAATGAATTATGTATTTAGTCGGATATCTTTACGAATTCGAATAAAAGATGTCTTCAGAAGATATAGTTAGAAGAATAACCAGTTACTCAACATGACTGTAGTTGTGGCATTACTGTCGGAGATAGTATTCATCTTAAATTTAATAAATAGTCTCCCACGCAAAAATATGCGACTGATCGCGTTGACTGTATATGTATGTATGTATGTATGTATGTATGTACGTACATATGTATGTATGTGTGTATGTATGTTATCTCTTTCTCTTAATTTCGAGTATATTTTTTTGACTGGCCACCTTCCTGGTGGCAAGGTTGTAAAAGAAAAGAAATTGTCATCCTTCCCTTGAATCGCAAGAATGTTTTGCAAATTTTGAAGGTGCCAGCTATCGCAGCCATTTGTAGACTATGTATTAGGGAGCTGCACTCTTTGTCCGCAAATCCAAGTTCAGACATACTTTGGTCCAAGCGGCTTGGTATATAACCCGTAGCTCCAATAATGATGGGTATGAAGCTAAAGGTGTATCTTGGATACTGGATTTGTAAACTCCTCATCAATGGTCCGTAGATGTCCTCCTTCTCCTGTATTTTTCTGACAACGTTTACATCAAGTGGGCAGCTGATCTCCACAACAGAACACGTTTCCAATGTGTGGTCCCAAACTACAATATCAGGCCGGTTGTGCTTTAATTTGGTGGCAGTTTTTATTTTCAGGTTCCACCAGTATTCCTTAGTACCATCTGTCTCAATATATTCTCCCGCGTTTGTTGTTAATTTCGTTTTCCGAAGTGCGTTCCAGATGGTTCTAGTTATCCCATCGTGTCTCATGGGGAGGTAGTAGCGAGATGACATTCTTTCGCAGCTGGCAACAATGTGGCTTACATCCTCGATCTTTGTTTTACATAGACTACATTGTAGTCAGCTGATGGCCCTCCCCTTTTGTGCAGCAGATAATTGGTAGGGAGTTCTTGTTCCTGTATTGCATAGAGATATCCCTCAACGTGTGATGTCATAAACTAGTCGGAACTCCATGCCAGGCTTTTTGAGTGGTTTATCCCCTCTATGGTCTGTGTTTTACGTCTCAAGTATCCATGCACAACTTTTTCTGTAAATTGGTCAATTTTTTTAATGTATGTATGTGTGTATGTATGTATGTATTGGTTGCCCTGATAAGTTCCTTGCTTTAGTTATGTCTTTCCATGACGACATGAAGGCTTGGGTTAATGTCGGAGGTAACATGTCGGAGCCTATCTCAGTAAAAAATGGAGTGAAACAGGGGGATATTCCAGCACCGACCTGGTTTGCCATATACTTTGCAATGGTTTTCTGTATTGCATTCAGGAATTGCGAGCATGGTGTTTACATCCGATATCGAACCCCAGGCAGCATATTTAACATCAGGCGCTTTGCTGCAAGGACAAAAGTATTTACATCAATCATAAGAGACCTCTTGTATGCAGATGATTGCGATCATGTAGTGCACACAGAGAGTGATATGCAGCACATTTTGAATGCATTTTCTGACGCTTGCACTGCCCTAGGATTGACTGTCAGTCTCAAGAAAACCGTCGTCATGTACCAACCTGCCCCTGGTAAGCAGTACACTGAACCAAATATCTATGTGTATGGTAAACGACTTGGAGTGGTTGATCAGTGTCTACCTGGGAAGCACTGTCAATCGATACAGCAACCTTGATAGTGAAATCTCACTTAGGATTAGGAAAGCAAGTGATGCTTTCAGAAAGCTAGAAAGGCGACTCTGGGGTCGGCGAGACATATGCAAGAGGACAAAGATAAAGGTGTACAAGGCATGTGTGCTCTCTTGTCTTCTTTATGCCTGCGAGACCTGGGTCACATATCGACACCACCTTAAGCAATTGGATCGTTTCCATCAGATGTGTCTCAGACGGATCCATGGCGTTCACTGGAGGGACCACATCAGTGATGTCGAGATTTTGGAAAGCTCTATGTGTGACAGTATAGAAGCTCTTGTGCTTAAGCAACAACTCCGTTGGAGCGGTCACCTTGCCAGGATGAAGGATTCTAGAATACCAAAACAACTCTTTTATGGAGAGTTAGTTAAAGGAAAACGACCGCCACATAAACCAAAAAAGAGGTATAAGGATTCCTTGAAAGCCTCTTTGAAAGACGCTAACATCTCTGCTGATACATGGGAAAATATTGCTGCTGATCGTAATAAATGGAGAAAGACTGTATATGAGGGAAAAGTTGCCTTTGAGGCATCTCGAATCGCATACGAGAAAGTAAAGCGGGATGTGAGGAAGGGCATTGCTGTTGCACTTCCAGATGGCGAGGGTCCTCCTATGGTGCTGACATGCAGCGTCTGTGCGTGACTCTGCCTAAGCAAAGCTGGACTCGAAAGTCATCTTCGCAGTCATAAAGTAAGACCAGTGGTTGACTACCAGGCTGCTGTTGGAGATGCTACTCATCATGCTTGCCAAGCATGTGGTAGAGCAAAGGTTCTCAACGGAGGGCATATGCACCCCCGGGGGGCGTTTAGGAGCAAGGTCGCGTTAGGGGGGCGTTTGGAGCTGGGGAAGGGAGGTTAGGGGGCGCTGGAAGGCTCTTTATTTTGGTAAGTTTTATAAGCCATATTTGTATGTCTTTGAGACAGCCAGTGTGAATGCATTTGAATGAGCTTGCAAACAGCATAACTATAGTCTGACCGCAGCTGTGAGCAGGTGTGCAGGCATGTCTGGTAATTGAGACGTTAACTGGTAATTGAGATCCTAAAAATGGAAAAACCCACAGTCAACTAGGTCAAAGACACTTTGAGCGCAACCAAGTCAGAATCTTATCTTTCCTTCACCGATAACAATGTATTTCATGTCTGAAATTATTGACTCAACCGTAACGAGTTAACACTATGTAGATCTATTTTATTCCCTATTGTATAAATAATATTACAAATAAAAAAAAAAGAAAAGAAAAAACAGAAGCGAGTGGCACACACATCTAGGACCACATACAACACATAATCAGATAATACACACATCTTTGGAATATTGTTAATCAATTTTTTAGTAATCTACTGATATAAAAAGCAGTAGTATATTGAAAAATGGAAAAATGTGTGTATGGGGGGGGGGGGCGTTTCGTGATTTCGAGGGACAAAAGGGGGCGTTTGGCCTAAATGGGTTGAGAACCTGTGAGAGAATGTAAATCAGCAGGAGGGCTCAAGCGACATGCAAAAGTACACGAACTCCAACCACAGCCGACTATTCCCAGTGAATGTTTTGGTTGCCGACTCTGTGCAAGACATTTTAGATCATTGGCTGGGCTAAAAAGCCACATTCGATCGCAGCGCTGTTAGTTGCTATCGTGTGTGTGTGTGTATAGATATGTTTATGTGTGTGCGTGTGTGTGTATATATATATGTATATGTATATTATTATTGTTGTTGTTGTTGTCGTTATTATTATTATTGTTATTAATATATATGTATGTATGTGTATGTATATGTATGTGTATATATGTATGTATGTATGTATATGTATGTATATGTATATATATTTTTTTTTTCTCGTGCAATGGCCATACTCGATAACGAGGGGGTAGCCATCATCATGTATGTATGTATGTACGTACATACATATGTATGTACGTACATATGTATGTGTGTATGTATGTATGTACATACATATGTATGTACATACATATGTATGTATGTATGTACATATGTACATATGTGTGTCAGGTCACCAGTTGGTGCTACTGGTAATATGTATCCAAGTACAACCTGTCTCATGGTCGGGTCGTTGGCGACTAAACTGGCAACCCCACCAAGGTTTCTTGGTGAGGAGGGTGACTTTGGACATCCTGCAGGACTAAAAACAAAACCTGTCAAAGGGCAAAGGAGCTCTTAAGAGTCAATGGCCATCCAAAATCACCGGGAGAGATGACCCCTTAGCCTTTGTCAAGGCAGAATTCTAGGAGAAGGAAAACTCTGATATAACACCTGCAACCCTGATGTTATCCAATGATGCTGACTTGTTCTTCTTTTTGGTAAATATCATCTTGGTTAAGAGAGTGAAACTGGCTTTGTGCAGTTCTTTGCTCACTATAAAAGCTTCACGGCACAGGCATTGCTTTATATCTGGAGATCTCTCTGCACTTGTCGTCACATGGTACCATGGGCCCAGCACTATGTGTCAATAATTGTCACAAGTGTAGTGTTTGTACCAGAGTTTTCAAGTCGCTGGCTGGACTAAAAAGTCACACTCGTTCAGCGCATCGGTAGAGGTTCTTCTACATGGATATAAAGTAGTGGCCGTACTCGAAAACGAGTCGGCAGCCACCATGTACGTATGTATGTATATATACAGGTCAGTTTGAAAAAGAAAAAAATGTGTCAGTTCCGTTCTCTTTCATGATATTGTTTCCCATTTTATATAACTAAAGTGAAACCTCCTCAAAATTGTGAGGAGGCAGGTTCTTACCTGACATCAGAAGTTTCTCATACTTTAACCATCCCTAGAAAAAATATTTCCACTGGAATAGATTAGGGTAAATGTTTGCAATTATACTTCAGCAGGGAAATCATGCCCTCCCTATTATTTTTTATTTACATTACTCTATATATACTATTTATACATTTACTTTATATATACATTTACTCTATATATACATTTACATTACTCTATATATACTATTGTATTTTCACAGTAAAGGCTTTACCTCACATAATATCTCACATAACGTTTACATTACTCTATATATACTATTGTATTTTCACAGTAAAGGTTTTACCTCACATAATATCTCACATAACATTTACATTACTCGATATATACTATTGTATTTTCACAGTAAAGGCTTTACCTCACATAATATCTCACATAACATTTACATTACTCTATATATACTATTGTATTTTCACAGTAAAGGCTTTACCTCACATACTATCTCATATAACATTTTTATTACTCTATATATACTATTGTATTTTCACAGTAAAGGCTTTACCTCACATAATATCTCACATAACATTTACATTACTCTATATATACTATTGTATTTTCACAGTAAAGGCTTTACCTCACATACTATCTCACATAACATTTACATTACTCTATATATACTATTGTATTTTCACAGTAAAGGCTTTACCTCACATACTATCTCATATAACATTTTTATTACTCTATATATATACTATTGTATTTTCACAGTAAAGGCTTTACCTCACATAATATCTCACATAACATTTATATTACTCTATATTTACTATTGTATTTTCATGGTAAAAGCTTTACCTCATATAATATCTCACATAACATTTACATTACTCTATACTTACTATTGTATTTTCACGGTAAAGGCTTTACCTCACATATCTCACATAATATTTATATTACTCTATATTTACTATTGTATTTTCATGGTAAAGGCTTTACCTCACATAATATCTCACATAACATTTACATTACTCTATATATACTATTGTATTTTCATGGTAAAGGCTTTACCTCACATAATATCTCACATAACATTTACATTACTCTATATATACTATTGTATTTTTACAGTAAAGTCTTTACCTCACATAATATCTCACATAACATTTACATTACTTTATATTTACTATTGTTTTTCACGGTAAAGGCTTTACCTCACATATCTCATATAACATTTACATTACTCTATATATACTATTGTATTTTCACAGTAAAGGCTTTACCTGACATAATTATCTCCCATAATATTGAATCTATAAGATTTTGATATTCATTTTGAGAACAATACCTTAACATCAGTATGAGTAGACAGTTACAGCCAGTTTGAGTAGAAAGAGGTGAGAGAATTCTAGTCGGATACGGCCAGTTTAAATGCTAAAAGGTTAAATGAATATGGCTCTCCCTGGTTAATTAAAAAAATGAATAATTTCCTATGGTTTTGAAGGCCATATTATAATAATAACATTAATAATAATGAAATTATTGTGTACAGTGCTCAGGTGCACTACAACTCATCAAAGGTACATGAATAGTACATAGAATAATGTACAAATGTCAGGAAAATGAACAGTGTATGTGTGTGTGTATGGAGGGGGGACATTAGGTGTAGTGTTAGCAAATTTCAGGAAAAACATAAATTTTACCTCCAAAGTGAAACAGAAGTAACTGGAAAAGTTTCCCTGGATAAGTTTAATGATAAATAACTATTTTTCCCCAGTAACATTAAATATAACAACAAGTCTAAAGTCTGCCTCAAACCGTGAAGCTCATCAGGCTGATCCTTCATGACATGAAGTGACTGAGAGTACAAAACTCCCCACTGGACAGGATGATGGTCTATCCTAGGGTTAAACCTCCAGCTATTACTGGTACTCATTTTCAGCTAACTATACTGGAGCAACATGAAATGAAATGTTTTGCTCAAGAACACAACACACAACCCAGGAATCGACCCCTGACATTATGATTCAGGTCCAACACCCTTACCACCTCCACAAATAAAATAACTAGGCAAAAAATATTCAATTATGTCATTATTTATTTAATTAAATTATAAAATGTTTGCAATAAAATAATAACAATAAAATTAAATAATGAAAGTAAGGGAGAGGGAGGGGTAGACTGTACCCCCCCCCCCCAGTCTAGGTGGTATATCTCTGCTGTGAGGGGTAGACTGTGCCCCCCAGTCTAGGTAGCTAAACCTCGTAGACCTCACAGCTAGACCTCGCAGACAAAAAGATGAAAGCATTGCTGTGGAAAACAGCCAGCAACACACACTGCATCAGCCAATCCACCTTCACCCTTTACCATTTACATTACTCTATATATATACTATTGTATTTTTGTGGTAAAGGTTTTATCTCACATAATTATCTCACATGATGTTGAATCTGAGATTTTGATGTTATTTATTTTAAGAACAATACTTTAATATCAGTATGAGTAGCCTGTTACAGCCAGTTTGAACGGAAACAGGTGAGAGAATTCTGGCCGGATATGGCCAATTTAAATGCTGAAGGGTTAAAGAACTTCTTTCTGAGACAGGAATGTACTCCTACATATATTGCACTCATACATATATTGTAATCCTACATATAAACAGTAGTTTACAGGAGTGTAGCGAAATCTGTCCACGCCTTGAACCTTGGGTGACACCTAAAGGTCAAATTCTAGGTCAACACCCTTTTGGTGTAGATAGGTTGATGTGTTGACTATCCCCTCAGGTTGGGGGACAGGAAGCGACAGCTATATATAGAGCCTGTACCATCCTACTTTGGCGAGATACATCGGAGCATTACACCTATAACAAACTATGTAAGGATTTACTGCTATCAATAGACCCCAGTGGTCTACAGAAATAGAGACATCGGAGCACCCCACAACAGAACAAGCTATGTAAGGATTTACCACTATCGACAGACCCCATGAGGTCTACAGATACACCCATTGGAGCCCTACTACTACAGAACACAAATGTGGAAGATTCACCGCTGTCTGCAGGCCATGGTAGTTCACAGTTACAACAGACCATAACAGAGGTATACAAACCATATCTCTCTCTCTCTCTTACTAACTACGGTCTCACAACTACTACCATGGACTCTAAATTCCAACAACAACAACAATTATCTGTCGTTCGCTGTGTTTTCACACCAACAACAACAGACTACAACTTATGGTAACTTGTTTATTGTACCTTTTAATTGATTCACATGAAGTAAACCATACATAAACCAAATCATTTATTCTTTATATTCTCATTATTATACCTATTCCTATTATACTTTGTTATTATCATATCAACTAATAACCACATATAACTATTTCTATAACAATTTCTTACTTATACCTTTCGTTAAAGAAGCATTGGAAGTATTTCTGAAGAAGAAGGGGCCAGATTTGGTCAATTTAGCTGTAGGGATTAGTTTAGCTGTTATCAAATATCAACCAAGATATAAACAAAATTTTGATATATGATAAACATAACATGTACATACATTGTAGTGTATACAGAAATAGATGTGTGTTTTGGTAGTTTGGGGAGAAAAATATAATTATTGGAAAGAGGGCTCCCTGGCTCCCCCTGTTCCACTGCCCCTGGTTTAGGGACCAAGGACAATAGAAGTCTAGACTATGACCAACATGAAAAGGAATTGGTCAATCAAGTCCTAGTATTTAGATGTCCTAAGTAAGACAAGATGTGTTTATGTATGAATCAACAAAACTAGGAATATTCATATATTTAACTTTATAAATTAAAAACTAAACATAAATACATTAAATAAACAAGAAAAAAACAGCGCCCTATTTGTTTTTATAAAAACTTAATCTTTAAAATTGGAATTAATTTTACAAAGCCATAAGCTGTCTATACAGTAAGATGATCAGATGAAAGGTTGGTAGACTGACCAAGATACTCTCATGGAATGACCAAATGAGGTTTATTTTTCAACATAGTCCCTGAGCAAAAACAATGCAGTTATTAATAAGAAGAGTTGAAATTAATGCATGTAAGATTCCACAGCTTTAGCATCACTCCTTCATACTCATCCTATGAATTTTTCAGCTGACCCACGTACCATTTCAGCACATAAAGCATTTGTTTTAATTTTTTTCGGGTCAAAAATAATTTTCGTTTTAGACACAATTGACAAATTCCAGGATATTTTCGATATTGTGTTGGCGTGATAATGGAAGATATATATATATAAGATATATTTTCTTTAGGTCGTTTTGGAAGCCTCAACAATGCAGGTTGGTAATTCTCTGGGTAACAAGACCTTGGGAGAGATTTAATTGTCCCTATATATTTCGGATTCACATCCATCAACTGGGGTTTTTCCAGGGGGGGGGGGGGTATCTGTCGGATAGGATTGATACGTGTCCTCTGCTGTTCGTTGTTTTGAAAACAACGAACAGCAGAGGACACGTATCAATCCTATTGATGTTGATGGATGTGAATCCGAAAAATATATATATATATATATATATATATATATATATATTAAAGAGTTAAACAAGATTCAATGAGTACATCAAAGAATGAGTTTTACAGTAGATTGGAAGCACTCTACGAAAAATAATTTTCCAGAGTTATTAATATTAAAATACATATATTAATAAAATAGATGTTCTTTTGATCAATTACATTACTACCTTGATTACCTTGGAGGCACATGGCTTAGTGGTTAGAGCATTGGCCTTGCAATCAAAAGGTTGTGAGTTCAATTCTCAGACCGGGTGATGTGTTGTTTCCTTGAGCAAGATACTTTATTTCACATTGCTCCTGTTTACTCAGCTGTAGAAATGAGATGATAGGGACTGGGGTCCATATCATTCCACTGCAAAGTGGTCATGGAGGTACCACGGCAAAAAATCACCCAGACCACACTGTAAAGTGGACGTGGAGGTGCCACAGCAAAAAATCACCCAGCACTCACTGTAAATGAGGTTGGTGTTAGGAAGGGCATCCAGAATCAGTTCCCATCCCACCCTTGCAAGCAGGGAAAAGCGGATGTAAAAAAAAAAAAAAAATTAATTCTTAACCATTTAACATCTCAGGGTATATCATGTATCATTATATTTTGTCTGATGAGGACGTACTGTTGTACATCCGAAATATGTATAATAAAATGTAATTGATCAAAAGAACATCTATTTTATTAATATTTGTATTTTAGTATATATATATATATCGGCCATTATCACACCATATATATAAAAATGTTGTTGTTGTTGTTGTTGTTGTTGGTGGTGGTGTGTGTGTGTGTTGTATAGGTGTATATGTGTTGTTGGTGGTGGTGGTGGTGGTGGTGGTGTGTGTGTGTTGTATAGGTGTATATGTGTTGTTGGTGGTGGTGGTGGTGGTGGTGGTGGTCGGTGGCGTGTGTGTGTGTGAGCATGATAGTCCGTGTATATGTGTGTTGTTGTTGGTGTGTATGTGTGTGTGATGTTGTTGTTGTTGTTGCTGTTGGTGGTGGTGGTGTGTGCGTGTGAGATGTATGGGTGTATGTGTATGTGGTGTCGTTGTTCTTGTTGGTGGTGGTGTGTGTATGTGTTTGTTGCTAGTGGTGTGTGTGTATGCATGAGATGTATGGGTGTATATGTGTGTGGTGTTGTTGTTGCTGTTGGTGGTGGTGGTGGTGGTGGTGGTGGTGTGTGTGTTCGTGTGATGTGTAAAGTAATGTGGATGTGCTTGTGTGTATGTGTGTGCATAACAGTGGGTGGGTGTGTCCATGCACGCGTGTGCTTGTGTATGCGTGAATATGTTAACATAACTTTTCATTGCATTTTTTTTTTTTCTTTTGCAACACAAATCAAATACATCCAATTATGTCAAAATACACATTTTTCTGAGATATTGAGTACATTAATAATTACTTTCTGAGACATTATATCATTAATGTTATGTATCCTTAAATTGTGACCAAAAAAATATTTGATCTTTTTGTTTTGTTTTGTCTCCATGAGCTGTCTTTTATAAGTTATTAAAATATGAAATTAGAATTAAAATTAAATGCCAAATGTCTTTATATATATTTATATTATTTTACCATGGATCCGTGTAAATGGTTTTTCACTGGTTCCCTCTGTCTCTTGGACAACCATTTATATTACAACCCTTGTTAGGTTTCATCTTAGCTGTGGGACTGCTTTGAATAATGGCAAAGTTGACTCTATCAAATTCAACCCCATAGTAATCAGCATCAGTAACTTCAATTGTTATGTTGTGTGGTCCTATTTTAAGGGGATATTCCTCTTGACTCTGCTGTAAAGGTCCCGATGATAGAATCCAGTTCCACATCCAACCCCAATATGTGACGGGATACGTCTGGAAAGTTCCAGTCTTCTTACCATCGATGTAAAAATTAACAATATCATGGCCGCCATCATTTGAATATTCAATGTTTATACTTCGAAAGACCAAGTCTCCCTCTGCACAGAAACACCAATACACTTTCTCACTTTTATGAAGCCAGATAGTTTTCTTCATTGATGCCGAAGACCGAAAGTGAATCGGATATTTAGTTTTAGATTCAAAATCTTCCACTTGTACAGCTACAGGGACTTCAAAGTGGCTGCTCCGAGCCCAGGCAGTGGTGAACTGTAAAAATAGAAAACCCATGAAAGCAATACGACAAGCTACCATCTTCGCTTATTTTGAAGTATTTCCCTTTTTTTACTTTCATTTACTGTTGGGTTAAAATGCTTCATGCAGATTATGAAGGACTTTCTATTTCCCAGAGCTTGTATTTCTAGCTTGGTCAGTCGAAACACCTGAATCTCACTGTATATATCAACACTGTTCTCTTCAGAGAGATGGGTGTGTTTTTAAGTAACAGGTTTCTGGTAATTGCTATTATGAGGGAGTGTGATATGTCAAAATTGTATCAGAAATATTACAAAGAAGATTTTTGTTGTTCTTGCTCTTGTTGTTGTATACTATCATGAAGTAATTGTTGTTTAGTATTAAAACAGTTTCATGTGACATAATAGAGTTACATCAACCTACGCACAGATACCTCTCCCTCACGCCTGTTAGAAATCTGGTGTAGTGAGAAGAAATATACTTAAAACATTACATTCTTACTTGGTCCTGTAACTGCTGAGAGAGTCGTAGGGGTGCCATAGTGACCTACAGCCTTTCTAGGGTATTTTAAAACCTGGTGGAGTCCATCTCCTCGCCAGGTCTGAATACAGCAGATTTCTTCCAGAGAAGGATAGAAAGAGAATGAGAGAGAGAGAGAGAGAGAATAGAAGAGAGAAATAGACGCAGAGGAAGAATTAACCCCGATACTAGACTGGTATTTTTTTATTGACCTCAAATGATAAAAAGCAAAGTTGACCTCGGTGGGATTTGAACTCAGAAAGCAGAGGGCCAAATTAAATACCACAAAGTATCTTATCTTATGTTCTAACGACTCTGACAATTCTCCACCTAAAATATTACATACAAACTTATGCAGTTCATTATAATAAACATATCTAATGTGTAAGTGAGAAGACTGCACTGGTGTAGACATGTGGTTCTGGTAGCAGATATGGTGATGGTGGTGGTGGTGGTAGTGGTGATGGTATTGGTGTTGATGGTGGTGATGATGATGGTAGTGGTGGTGGTGGTGGTAGTGGTGGTGGTTGTGGTAATGGTATTGGTGTTGATAGTGATGATGATAGTAGTGATGATGATGGTAGTGGTGATGATGATAATGTAGTGGTGGTGGTAGTGGTGATGGTATTGGTGTTGATAATGATGGTAGTGATGATGATGGTAGTGGTGGTGGTGATGATGATGATGGTATTGGTGTTGATGGCGATGATGATGGTGGTGATGATGGTAGTGGTAGTGGTGGTGGTGGTAGTGGTGGTGATGGTTTTGATGGTGATGATGATGGTGGTGATGATGGTGGTGGTGGTGGTGGTGGTGGTAGTAGTGGTGATGGTATTGATGGTGATGATGATGGTGGTGATGATGGTGGTGGTGGTGGTGGTGGTGGTAGTAGTGGTGATGGTATTGATGGTGATGGTGATGGTGGTGATGATGATGATGGTAGTGGTGATGGTGGTGGTGGTGGTAGTAGTGGTGATGGTATTGATGGTGATGATGATGGTGGTGATGATGATGGTGGTGATGATGGTAATGATGACGATGGTAGTGGTGGTGGTGGTGGTATTAGTGGTGATGGTATTGATGGTGATGATGATGGTGGTGATGATGGTAATGATGATGATGGTGGTGGTAGTGGTGATGGTATTGGTGGTGGTCGTGGTGGTAGTGGATATGGTGGTGATGATGATGGTGGTGCTGATGGTGGTGATGATGATGGTAGTGGTGGTGATCGTATTGGTATTGATGGTGGTGTTGGTGGTGGTGGTGGTGGTGGTGGTGGCGGTGGTAGTGGATATGGTGGTGATGGTGATGGTGATGGTAGTGGAGGTGGTAGTGTATATGTTGGTGATGATGATGGTAGTGGAGGTGGTGGTGGTGAAGATGACGATGATGACAATGAGGAGGAGAAGGGAAGAGGGGTGTGAGAGACAGCAAAACAATCTCCATAAAGTAAATTTTCAAGATAATTAAAAGGTGGCTGTATTATAATCTGGTTTGATATTGTCATATTTAATGATTAGCTTCAAGCAAAACTATGAGGAACACCCAGGCATTTGTCACAATTCTCTTCAAACACATGGAAATAAATAGACAAATATTTGTCATGAATTTGCTCAAAGGTATAATTTGAAATATTTATATCATTCCCACCTATATACACACACATATACATATATGTGTGTGTATATATATATATATATATATATATATATATATATATATATATATATATATATATATATAGGGAGTGTAAACACAGAAAATATCTAAAAAAAATAATAAATAATTAAATTCTAAAAAATTCACTGTACTTACTATATGGGCTCTTACCGCGGTTTCAGATCCCAAACAAATAGATAATCCAAGCGGATTTCCATTGAGAAAGAGGTCATCGTCAGAAGGCATTTTTTTCTCTCTCGGAGAATATAAAATTCTCGAGTTAAAATTACAAACTGGCGCCACAATATATAAATAAAGTGCTCGATGCACAGAAATACTATAAAGATATATTTCTTTATTTACCATAAAGGCATAAAAAGAAGGGACAAATACAAAGGGGGGAGTTTACATACAATCGAGTAAAAAGGGTATAACATGAAAATAATCGAAAATAACCTCAAAAGGGAGGGGACGTGATGGGGGTTGCACACACCCCCGAAAAAGTGTGCAATCCTTTGCCCGGGGAGCACATGGAGAAGGTGCTCCCCTCTCCTTTACTTCTTTACCTACAGGATGGTATACAGAGAAGGCCCATTTACACGAGCCATTCTCGCCACTATCACCCACCTTTCATAAAACTGCCTGTGGCCAAGCACCTCTCTCTCCATTCTTATCCTTCTTCCGAAGTGATATCGGAAGAAGTAGACCAGACTCTGGCCAGAGAGGAAGTTGCCTGACCTCAGACCTTTCAATCGTGTCCACCAAACAACCTCTTTCAACATGGCTATTACGCACAGAAAAACCGCCTTTGCTTCCTTTGTGAAGAGGGGAGGCGGCTTGATTGTCATCATGGACTCGGCGGTCAATTGAATCGGCGCCACCCGCGACAGCAGTCGTTCGGCGTAGCCCCACAGATCAGCCACGCCCGGACATTGCACCAATGCGTGCGCAACGGTTTCTTCGTGACGCACGCATCTAGGGCAAATCTTTTTTGAGGGATCCCTGCCCGGGCGCCCGTGTCTGTAGAGCCTCTCTCGAACGGGTAGAGCCCCTCGGTAGCACTGCCAAGCCAGTGACTTCTGGAAGTTGTCCATTGGTCCTGGGCCGAAAGTCCTACCGAACAGGCTGGCCAGTTCGTCTTCCTCCATGTCCAGCGACTCTCCAAGGGTGTCATCACCCCTGCTAGCCACCAGCCCTCTATAGAATGATGAGGTGGATTCTCTACCGATGGCCTGGCCCGCTTGCCAGAGAGCCCTGACAACCTTTCGTAATCCTCCAGTAAGGTACCGATCGCCTCGATCTCCGAGTCGGTCGATACCATTACTGTTACGTCATCGGCGTAGGCCGACACCGCTTTGCTCAATCCTGGTTCCAGGGGGATACCCTGCAACAACTCCAACTTCCTCAGTAAAGGCTCGAGAGTCAATACGTACAGAAGGGAGGAGAGAGGGCACCCCTGTCGAATGGATCGTGTGATTTCGAACGGCTTCGAAAGGTAGCCGTTCACCTTGATCCTAGAACAGATGTGGTTGCTATGTAAGGCAGTGATCTAGCCTCTGAAAACAGGACCAAACCCAGCCGCCGCTAGCACCGCATCCAGGTAACCATGGTCGACCCTATCGAAGGCCTTAGACTGATCCAAGTTGATCAGGGCCCCACCGAAGCCGGGTTTGTTGCCAACCCTCTCTATGATGTATCGCATGAGGTGGAGGTTATCGTGAATGGACCTGGATGGGATAGCACATGTCTGCGCATCTCCCACCAGGCCACCCACGACAAGCGCCAACCTCTTTGCTAACACCTTGGCCAAAATCTTTAACTCTGTGTTTAGCAGGGTTATGGGCCGAAAATTATTTATACTATCTCCCTTGTTCTCGTCCTTCCTCACCAGCGTGACTACGCCCTTGGCTACAGAACAAGGAATTCTCCCGTTCTGCCGCCAATTGCAGTAGACCGCTTCGAGGAGTTCGGAGAAGAAGACCGGCATTGCTAAATAAAGTTCGTAAGGTATACCATCGAGACCTGGAGATTTGCGTCTGCTGCATTGGGTCAGCGCATCTCCAATCTCATCAGCCGAGATTGGTCCCTCGCAGGACTCTGCCTCTTCGCTCGAGAGACGCGGCAGGCCGTCGAGGTATGGACCGAAATCCACGCCCCCGCCCGGACCCTCGCCTCCCCCGAACAATCGGGCAAAGTGCCTTTGAAAGGCCTCGCACATCTGCTTAGGCTCCCGGATCACCCGTCCATCTTCGTCTTGCAACGACCGGATGGTGGATCGATTTCCACTCTTAGCTTCTGTCACGCGGGCCCAGCCAACGGCTTTGGCCCCCTCATTACCTAGAGCACGTATTTTACTTCGAATGACGCAGCCTTCGTGCTTTGCATCGAAAAACTGGTTCAAGGCCGTCCTCGATGCCAGCACTCTGGCCACATCTTCGCTCTTGATTGCCTCTTCTAATTTACCTGTTAATTCTTTCTCGTTTCTATTCCTATCGGCAGCTAACATCTTGCTATAACTTATTGATTCTGTTTTAATCTCTCTTTTGAGAGATGCCCACCATCGGTTGTTGACGATTGCACCCGTCAACCTCTCCTTAACTAATCTGCTAATCCGGTTTCTGTAAGTCTCTTTTGCCGGTAAAGACAAATTAAGTTTCCAGTAACCGGGACCCTGTTTATGTGTTTTCTCGAGATTGACTACGCAGGTCACTAATTTGTGATCCGTGTAGCCAACGGTGCGCATTTCTGGACAGCTTAATATGTCCCTATCCTTACTTCTAACTAAGAATCTATCTAAGTACGATCTAGATTGACCACTGTGGTTTCTCCAAGTCCAGGTAGGCACAGT
This sequence comes from Eledone cirrhosa, assembly GCA_964016885.1. Taxonomy (NCBI): domain Eukaryota; kingdom Metazoa; phylum Mollusca; class Cephalopoda; order Octopoda; family Eledonidae; genus Eledone; species Eledone cirrhosa. Next base: position 43,745,756 of record OZ024748.1, read on the forward strand.
TGGAAAATCTAGTCGATATCTATCGACCAAGTTAAAATGGTCGAGTAACCCCTTGAGGCTGTTACACCCCCCTCTATTAGGACATGCTCCTGCATAGTCCCAACGTGCATCTAGGATGTCATTCCAATCCCCCGCTAGAAGCAGGGAACGCGACGTTCCCAGAAAAGTCTCTAAACGCTGGAAGAAGTCGGGCCGTTCAGCTCCGAAAGGGGAGTAGACGGCGACCAGTCTTAAGGCCGCACTTTCACTACTGCCAACGTCTAGCACCAACAAATGACCCTCCGGGTCCGAGTGCACAACCTGTACGGCAAGACCCAGATGTTTTTGCAGCAGTACGACAACCCCACCCCCACCTCCAGGTTGACAGAGAGATGCATGCACCTCAAAGTCATCGAAGGTAGGGGCCAGCTGCCGCACGACGCTGATCCGAGTCTCACAGATAATCATTACATTTATACTACATGACCTGAGGTCATTTAGAAGCTTTGCTTGCTTCCAAGTTGAGCCCAGGCCACGTGCATTTAAACATCCTACTCTTAACACATCCATGTGGGCGGCAGAGCCAAAGGAGAGTGTAGAGACCTACCTTTCCGCTTCCCGGGGTTCGGGTCGCACGACTTCCATGGGGTCGGGGGTGTTGGGTGACGGGGTGTCTTGTGGTGGTGTGGGGTCGTCAGTGTGTGGTGGGGTTGGGGTGTTTGGAGTTGTGTTGGGGAGGAGAAGGGGAGGGGGAAAGCTTTTTAGTAGGACGCGGTTTATGGGTTTGACAGAGGGTGGTCCTACGTCCTCCTTAAAATCCTTTTTTAGTTTTTGGTAGAGGTTCATTGGGATCTTTATTAATTTTAAATGTGGGTAGTTTTCTGACGAAACAAAGTTTACACCTTCGGTTTGTACCGAAGGATTATTGTATATGAGTTCATTTAATTTATTATTGTTTCTGTTGATGTAAGTATAGTGTAATGTCTTTTTCTCGGATGGTGTGAGTGTTTCGAAGAGGGGAGGGGCAGGTTTGGTTTTGTTTGTTGCTGGAGGGGTGTTTTCTGTTTTGTTGGATTGTGTTGAGATTTGGGTGGGGGTTGTTTGGCCTTGTGTGTTTTGCACATGTTTTCTTTTTTTCCTTTTAATCTGTCTGAAGGACTCCGTTTCTTCCTCCGAATTCGTTGGGTTATCTTCAGTGTTGGAGGGAAGAGGTAATGTTTCCGTGTTGGTTTTCTTTGTGGGGGAGATGGATGTCACTATGTTAGACTGTGTTGTGTGTTGTGTCTGCGGTGGTTGTGTTGTTTTATTGAGTGAGGGGTTGGGTGGGCCTGTATTTTGTTTTGGGGTAATGTGTTGTGACTGTTTGTGTTGTGGTGGTGGTGTAGTTTTACTGAGGGACGGGTTGGGTGGGACTGAGTTTTGTTGTTTGTTTATCTGTTGTGGTGGTGGAGCTGGTGTTGGTAGCAGGGTTTTCTTTTTGTTGAGTTGGGGACAAGCGGCCTTCAGGTGTCCTCTGCCTGCACAGATATGACAGGACGCCCTTCTCCCCTCCACGCTAATGTTTATATACCCGTGGCCCTCTAATAGGATTCTGTCGGGTATTTGGGCGATGCGTTCAGGCTTCATTTGCACTACCAGCTCTATACCTGTTCCACTGAACGCATTGCCTGTGGTTTTCCCAATGGAAATCACGTTGTCATTCACTGGATCGATGAAGCCAGCTATGAGCCAGCAGTAGTCCACATCTGGCATCATTGCATCCAGCCATATGCGTTGAGTTCTTTTCCCCATATAAGATGGATAAAAGGTAAAAATTTTCGAACGAATTGGTGACAAAGCACATTTTTTTGCCGCCGATTCGTTCATGATAATTGCTAGGCTTCCATACAGTCTGTCTTTTCTTATGAAAGTGGTTTCATTAAGTACTTCTGTGAGTACTGTTTTGATATCTGCCTGAGTTGGCTGTTCAGGTTTTTTTGAAGTGTTGTTAATGGTGCGGAACACGACCGTTCGACTTTCAATGTCTTTGGTGAGTTCTTGAGGCATTTTTACCGATAAAATACCATTCTCTCCTTCACTTATGTATTGTTTGGCGTCTGTGATTCTTCGTGCCACATCTGAAATATTTTCGGCTACATATGTCAAAGATTTCTTTGTTGTTTGTGCAAATGAAATCTTGACTCTGTCGTCTGCTTTGCTTTCTGTTATGGTGTTATTTTCAAATGTTATTTTTGTGTTTGTTTGTGGTGTTAGTATTGTCATGCAATTTTTCAAATTTTTTTTTTTCGTTGTTGGAATCCATGTCCAGATTTGTGTTTTCATCATTTTTTTTCTCCTCAGATTCGTCTGTTTTTATTTTAATTTTTCCTTCCTTCTCTATGACGTTAGTTGGGAAGGAAGGGGGGACTAAAGCGTGCGAGCTTACAACTCTTACCGCTGTCCCCCCACCACTATTTTCGTTCGCTTCGTTTAACATTTCTGTCAGACGATTGAACTTTTTTTTGCCACAAAATTTTTTAGAATAGGTTTTTCACCTCTAGGAGGGGTAAAGATGAGCTGACCCACCGCCTGACAGTTCAGACGGGGGGGGGGGGTCAAGCTACACAATAGTATCAAAATTAAATTTGAACTCACAAAATTTCCGCAATAAATTTGAACAAAACTTCTGCGCGAAGTGAATTACATCCACACTGTAGAACAGACGACAGCTAGATTATAGAAATACTATAAAGATAGCTTATAAAACAGGGTGAAGACCCTTAAAAGACAGAAAAAGAAGTTGCCATCGGCCGCTATTGGCAACCATTTTGGAATCCTCATGGTTGCCAATAGCAACTTCTTTTTCTGCTGAGAATATATATATACACAGTGTCCCCAAAAAAATGTATAATACACAAAGATTGTACATTCTAATAAATATTGCCTGTACAGGTAATCAAAGTGTGTATACATTTTTGGTGGACACCCTGTGTATATGTATATATAATTATATTTGAGAAAAGCAAACAAGATATGAAAAAAATCTTTACCTATTTACTTTGATGTCCTGACTGCTGCAGTTTTGTTGAGTAATCCCAGTTTTTTTTAGTTCTGTGACAAGTCTCAGCACATATATGTGAGAAAAACCACAGACCCTCTATCTCAATTCTACTTTTGTAAAGCAGAAGAACTGCGAAACCGGTAAAGGAACCAAATAAATATATATTTTAAAAAAAAAAAAAAAGACTCCTGTTGCATTTTCGATTTCATCTTTTTTCCCTATATATATAATATATATTCAAATGAAACAGTTCTAGTCCTGTAAAAGTTTGGTAGGAATATTCAAGGGTGAGAGCACTCAGTCCATAGGACGAGTTTTATATAAAAAATTACAACAGTGACATAAATAGGTACTTAAGTTTTGTTGGGTTCTATATATATATATATATATATAATATTAAATAAATGGAAACTATATTTATAAAACCATATTTATTTTATTATATATATTTCAAGGGTACCAAAACACTTTGGTACGCTTTCTTCAGATAAAATGCAAAGTTTGTTTTATAAACTTTATATTTTATCTGAAGAAAGCGTACCAAAGTGTTTTGGTACTCTTGAAATATATATAATAAAATAAATATGGTTTTATAAATATAGTTTCCATTTATTTAATATCATTGAATATTTACTCCAGTAATCTATTGAGTGCTCTAAATTAGTTATAAACACTTATATTTATATTTGTCAGATTTCCAACAAATTAAATACCCCTTCTACTTATATATATATATATATATATATATTAGGATTGGTGCTCTGAAATAGCGATGTATACATGAATGTATGTATAGTATATTTGGCAATATACCGTGTGTTTAATTAAAAACATTGCCAAATATACTATACACACATTCATATATACATCGCTATTTCAGAGCACCAATCCTAATTTTTAATTTTTGCTGGACCAGCAATCACTCTGTATAATCAGTTCCTGATTATTACTGGAATTCTATAAGAATCCAGCCTCTATAATTTTCGGCAAAGGCGGGGAGTACGTTGCTCTGAGGATCGCCAACAGCATGAAACAGAATCTGTCAGCTTCTCTCCCTTCTTTTGTCGAAAAAAGAAGTGACATAGTCACGTTGCTGCTTCCCTGTCAGGAACACTAAAACTCCATCAGACTTCATAGATTCTTTAAAAAATCAACATATTCTTTATACCCTGTATTGCATTGACTGAATTCTCTATCGTATATTTCAAGGTTTTGGGATTCACATTGAAAATGAAGACTCGAACCTACACTACGTATCACCTGATAGCACTCCAACTCTTCCATCCTCTATATCTATATCTATATTTATATATTCTCCAACCGTGTTATCTATTGTTTATTTGCTACACCATGATCTCTATTTTATTTCTTCTGTATTTTGATTCCTTCAATATGTTTTTATTTACTTCTGTTTTTACTCCCACAATTACCACCCTGGGCATCACTGCATTTTATTTATGTTTTTATTTATGTATTTATTCACTTTACTCTCCTTATATACTTATGTTACCTAAAATTAGCACACGACCCTAGAATATTACTCTCTGCACCCTTTATATCTGTTTATCTTTAATCACTCCCCCTACCCACTCAGGAATCACACTACATATAACCCGGGCTAACTGGGGACTAAATATAGTATGCTTACCCATTTCATCAGATTTTGCCACTTTTAAACTTCACATCACGGGTGTGAATAACTAATAATCGTTTGGTACACGCGATGATCCAACTGATGTGGCGGCTTTCCCGATCGCACGCCAGGCGCTCGAGTCGATCAGCCTTCCTAGAGTGCTTGGGAAAATAAATTTCCCCCTCTTTCGATAAACGAAAATACTCGGAACGGTTGTTACGCCCTTGGGCGGGCTTGGAATCTGCCGTGCCACCGGTTATTGACCGCCAAACAGTATTTTTGAATTCTAGGCTTAATCATAACTTTAAATTTTATCATGCCTCTTTCTACTAGCCCTTTAACTAAATCCCCCACCAGTGTGAATAACTAAGAATTGTTTGGTATACACGATGATCAGCCGACGGTGGCAGGCTTCCCGCTAGCACTCCCAGTGTTTGAATCAGTTAACATTCCTGGAGTGCTCGGAAAAATAAATTTCCTTTTCTTTCGGGAGACGAAAATACTCGGAACGGTTGACACGCCATTGGGCCCCGGGTGGGCCGAGAGTCCGCAACATCACTGGTTACTGACCGCCAAACATGGGCTTAGTCCTAACTTTATATTCTACCCTGAAACTTTATCATGACTATCAATAATACAATTAACCTTTTCATAAACGCCTCCTTCTGTAAATTCTTTAACTAAATCTCCCAAATTTAAACCTAAATCCTTCTTTTCTAATCTCATCTTAAATGACATCTTTTAATTCTAAACATAAATTTTACATTTCTAATCGTTAATCGTAATTTCTTACCCTACAATGAAAAATATACTGTACAGGCGCCCACTATATATAGGTTTGTTAAAGATATATGTTTTTTGAAGAAATATGTTTCTTAACCCTTTTTAGCACTTCTGACCAACTTCAATGTAACCTTCTCCAAACTTTAGCCTCTGTCCGCGACGGGGTGGTAGTAGTACACTATAAGCTTACGCCCCTTCACCAGAAAAGCATAAGAATTGGTAGTCGTCACTTGAGGGCGGCTGACCAAAATAGAAACTACTAAATGTGTGGCCGCCTTCTTGTCTCTGCTTTTTCAGCTCCATGGATTATATTCCTTTGTTAAATTTTGAATACCTGATGATGTCACCGGATTCATACTGAACCTAGACATTGAAATGATCATAGTGTAATAAAACTTTAAGGAATTACACCAGTCCAGCCTCCTGTTATTTTATAATAATTAACTCCGTACTTGCACCACCACCAACACAAACGAAGACGGGTGAGTTGCATTATGTCCGGTGCTCTCCCTAATATTACATCGAGGTTGACCATACGGAATGACCAGTTCTATCCAGTGGTGAACCAACAAACATAAATATATATATATATATATATATACTGTAGTATAAGTTTGGTAGACATATCCAAGAGTAAGTGCACTCAGTCCATAGGACGAGTTAAGTATAATTCGTTACAACAATGACATTTACAGGTAGTTAAGTTTTTAGATGAATACACAAACACTTTAACCCTTTAGCATTTACATTACTATTATATTTTCATGGTAAAGGCTTTATCTCACATAATTCTTACATAATATGGAATCTAAGAGATTATGATATTTATTTTGAGAACAATACCTTAATATCAGTATGAGCGGTCAGTTATGGCTGGTTTGAACAGAAAAAGGTGAGGGAAATCCTGGCCGGATATAGCTAGAAGGTTAAAATAGTTTTATATTGTAGAACCAGGGTTAGTTCTAGGCAGGCTGGTACCAAAAGGGTTAATGAAGAAAACAAACAAAATAAATTACTGTAATTAATAAGGAATTTATTATTATTGTAAATCTTTATACAAAACCAGAACTATTTACACCATTTTTATTAAAGATATCAGCATTCTGTAGAAAGAACTTCAATCATTTAAGAGACTTGTGATTGTGAGGCAAGATAGTATCTTAAGGCAAGTAGTATTGTAGGGTAAGAAATTACGATTAACAGATCCAGAAAGACAGACAGACAGACAGGAATCTAACTACAGTGAAAGTGATGTCATTTGTTAGGTGCTTGTATTATTTCTCACACTTTCTTTTCTTCAATGTCCAGTAAATCTTTATAATAATGATTGTATTGTGTGTGTTTGTGTGCATATAAATATTATATATATGTGTGTATATATATATATATATATATGAATGTATGTATAGTATATTTAGCAATATACCATACGTTTAATTAAAAACATTTTGAAGACCTTGCGCTATCATTTTTAAAGTAGTGACTATGTCACTTACTTCTTTTTTCGGCAAAAAAAGGGAGAGAAGCTGACAGATTCTGTTTCACACTCTTGGCGTTCTTCAGAGCATCGTACTTTGCTGAAAATTATAGAGGCTGGGTCCTTATAGATTCTGATTATACAGAGCAATTGCCGGTCCAGCAAAAATTAAAAATTAGGATTGGTGCTCTGAAATAGCGATGTATACATGAATGTATGTATAGTATATTTGGCAATGTTTTTAATTAAACATCCGCTATATTGCCAAATACACTATACATACATTCATGTATACATCGCTATTTCAGAGCACCAATCCTAATATATATATATATATATCAATGTGATGCGCATGGAGGATGACCGATGGGTGAAGAAGTGCCAGTTGAAGGAAGACATGGTAGAGGTAGACCACGAAAAACATGGGCGGAGGTGGTGAGAACAGACCTCAGATCATTGAAGCTCACGATGGAGATGACGAAGGACCGTGACGAGTGGAGAGATGCTGTGCTGAATAAGACCCGTCCCACCCTTGCAAGCAGGGATAAGCGGACGTAAAATGATGATGATATATATATATATATATAACGAAGGAGTTGTAAGGAACCAGATGGACCATAACGCACCAGAGTACTCAATACTTAGGGTAGTAGAGTGGGTAATAGGAAAAAGTATGACCTCGACAGCAGAACTCAAGCCGTTTCGACGGCTATTTCTGAACAGAAATAGCTGTCGAACCTGCTTGAGCTCTGCGGTCGGGGTCATACTTTTTCCTATATATATATATATATATATATATATAGAACCCAACAAAACTTAAGTACTTATTTATGTCACTGTTGTAATTTTTTATACTAAACTTGTCCTATGAACTGAGTGCTCTCACCCTTGAATATTCCTACCAAACTTTTACTACAGTATATGGCTTCTACAGGGCTAGAACTGTTTCATTCGAAGGAAATCATCAGGAAAGCTGAATGAAACAGTTCTAGTAATGTAGAAATCATTTCTATATTAAAAGTTTATACTCTATGTATTGAGTGCCTTCCTTACTGTGGTTACCCCTGATTGAACTCGGGATACACATATATATATATATATATATATATATATAACAATCAAATTCTCTTCTGATAGTTTTTCCTCACATCTCACCTATAGAATTCTCTTCCTTTCCTGACTTTTAACTATAAATATTCAAAAGTAATATCAATTGTCCTCTTCTCTCTCCTTCAATTATGTTGTATCTCTCTCTCTCGTCCTTTTTCTTTGAAATCATGTGAGAGATAGAGGGTGTGTGTGTCATGTGGTGCATGTGGCGTGTGTATAGCATGTGGCGTGTGTGTGGCATGTGTGTGTGGTGCATGTGTGTGTGGTGCATGTGTGGAGTGTGTGTGGTGCATGTGTGGCATGTGGAGTGTGTGTGGTGCATGTGTGTGTGGCATGTGGGGTGTGTGTGGCATGTGATTATGTTCTGTCTTGGCCTTTTCCCCTTCTCTCTCCTTGAATTATGTTGTCTCAATAACCCCTTGTATTTTAGTGGCTTTCCTGCCTTGCTTGGGGTGAGTAAAATAAAAATAAAAAAGGCAATATGTCCTCTATGAGACAATATTTCTGTCATTTCACACATTGAAAACAGAAGGTTAAGGAACATCAGTGGAGGTATTAACAGTTTATTTACAAAAATTATAGACACAGGAGAAAACAGTTTTTAAATTAAAGACTAACATGAAATGTATTGAAAGTGTTTTAATTGTTCTCTGGTCTTTTGAAACTGAACAATATAAAGAGCATGGAGGAAGGGAAGGGGGTTAATAAAGGCATATAAACATAGAGCATGGGGGAAGGGAAGGGGTTAATAAAGGCATATAAACATAGAGCATGGGGGAAGGGAAGGGGTTAATAAAGGCATATAAACATAGAGCATGGAAATGGGGAAGGAAATGTGGAAGGAAATAATGCATGCATGGTCCTCCTACTGACGGAGTTGTAGGGGGCGCCATATTGACACAGCGTTTCTAGGGCATTTTTTAAAACCGGGTGTAGGAGAGTGGGATCCCCTCTCCAGGTCTGAACACAGCAGATTTCTTCCAGAAAAGGATAGAAAGAAAGGAAGTGAGAAAGAGATATAGAGGAAGAATCAACCCCAGTACCAGACTGGTACTTTTTTTTACCAACCTCGAAAGGATGAAAGGCAACCTGTGCTTATCCCAGTTTCATTGCTGTTAAGTGACAGAGTACAAGACTCTCCACACCCCTTGGAAAGGATGCCAGCCCATTGTAGAGTTAATCCACAGCTACTGCTTGTACTCACTTTTCAGCTGAGGGGACAGGAGTAATGAGAAATGGAGTGTCTTACTCAAGAACACAATACCCCACCCAGACCAGGAATTGAACCCACAACCTTACAATCAAAGGTCCAACATCAACCACAAGGTATGTAGAGCAAAATAGAGTTAAATACCTTTTCCAAGCACCATAATGTCTCCATAAAATTCAAACTCACAACCTATTAACCAACAAGCTGATATCCAACAAAGCCATTACAACTTCACTAACATATATACATTCTATATACATAGACATGTTCGTTCACACACAGACACACACACACACACACACACACACACACCAATACTATATCAAATATATTGACATCAATTAATATAGTTGTTTGGGAAAACCAAGAAAAGGCAACCATTTTTCTTTTAAAACAAAACAGTAAGCCAAAACCCAGATATAGACAGACAGACAGGTAATATTTCTTTAAAATGAGACATGGAAAGAGAAAAACCAACCAAATGGAACAAATGAAAATAAGTGTTTAACCCTTTAGCATTTACATTACTCTATATTTACTATTGTATTTTCACAATAAAGGCTTTACCTCACATAACATTTACATTACTCTTTATATACTATTGTATTTTCACAGTAAAGGCTTTATCTCACATAATATCGAATCTACGATATTTTGATATTTATTTTGAGAACAATACCGTAACATAAATATAAGCAGCCAATTATTGCCGGTTTGAACAGAAAGAAGGGAGAGAATCCTCACCAGATATGGCTGGTTTAAATGCTAAAGGGTTAAGATAAATGCTAAAAGGTAACAAAAAAAAAAAAAAAATGTCCTGAAGGATATTACAAAGTTTATCATATAACAATTGTTTGTAAATACAAAAATTACTAAGTCCAGATTGTTCTACGCTAAGACAGTGTAAGTTATCGGAAAACTATGTGCCACTACATATGGCACATGGTTTAAAAGGCCTTGACCACTTTACAACAGCTTGAAGAATGTACAAAAAGTAAAGGGCAGTGTTTATGTTCTATTGTCAGACTAAGGTGAAAGTATATATACACATATATACAAACACACACAAACCTTACTTTTTTATATATATATATATATATATATATATATATATATATATATATATATAAAGAAAGTAAGGTTTATTTTAAATGTTCCACATAGGTAAATATATAAGGAAAAAAAAATTGAAAATGCAACTGGGGTCTTAAGAATATTTATTTACCGGTTTCATAGTTCTTATGATTTTCAAAAGTAAAATTGAGATGGAGGGTTTGTGTTTCTGTGAGACAAACCACAACAGAAACACAAACCCCTCCATCTCAATTTTATTTTTGAAAATCATAAGAACTGTGAAACCAGTAAAGTAAATAAATATTCTTAAAAGACTCCAGCTGCATTTTCAATTTCTTTTCCTTATATGTATATATATATATATACCTACACATATTCATACACACACACATATATATATAGAGAGATAGATAGATACATATATGTGTGTGATGTGTATAACAAAGTGTTGAGAGAGCTCTATAAACAGTAGAAGAGTTATATATTTATTAATTACATAATTTTGCACAACATATATATATTGGTTACCACCTGGTTTCCTATGTATACAGGTCAATTTTTACAAGATAACAATTGTTTACATGTGTATGTATGTGTGATATACACGTCTCCAGTCACGAATGAATTCTAACCATGACTATTTTCTTTATTGCTATAATCAACATCCAACTTGAATTTTCTACTATTAAATAATGATTTCTACTAAAAATTTCACTTAGAGGCCATGTTTCCAGCATACAGCCTTATATGGTTTTGATTAAACAGTACCTTCCAAAGACACTCCACGCATTGTCCCTACCACATAACTATTGTCAAAATGATTGTTCAAATACACTCTAAATACATCTGCTATAAAAAGGCAATGAAAAATTCAAAAAAAAATACGCAGAAATACTTTACATTATTAACCCAATCATTACCATATTTCTAATAAAATACACTGTATTCTAATTAATTAAGGAAGAATTTGGAGGCATTTACTGAAATTATTTGTTTCATTAAGATATTTGTAACATAAAAGGTTCTTACATAAACAATTATATTAAGTTTTAATTTAAACTTATTTGAAATTGGTGGTTTTGTTTCATAGAACCAGTCGTGGGTTTTAGTTGAGTCGTATCAAAATGGTTAAATAATCCTTTCATTGGCCAGTACAAAAAGGAAGCTTTCGGTCAAACCCCGGTATTCGTTTATCTTCTTCTCTGTATTCTGCGCAGTGGTGCCCAAAGCTACAGGCAGAGAACGAGTCACAATATGTCGCACCTCAGATTAGAGATTTACTTCTCTTGAATGGGAAGAGGGTTATTCTGTCAGGGTGCTTACCATCGCCACAATCAAGGCCAACTGGCTCCAGTTGGTCTAACCACTTCCTTTTTGTACCAGTTACTGTCAAGACATCTGCTTTCCTTGGTCTCCGCACTGCCGATTTCCTCTGCAAAATCAGAAAGACTGCAGCTTGCCTAAGGAAGGAGCCATGCGAGGTGGGGTGGCTGTTGCAGCAGGTGTCACTGGTCATTCTCCATTGCAATGTCTTCACCATTCAGGCTGAATTGTAGGGTCTGTCCCTCCCTCCCTGTTGCTTAATTCTTTTATTTTGTTACATTTAAATATTTATTAATTGTAAATATTATTATTATATCCTTTCATTTCTCTTGTAAATAGAGATTTGTTCAAAACAGGGTTTCAGAAATTACCCCCATCCCACCCCCCACCATGTCGCCTCTCCTTGGTGAACTATTCTTCCAGTAATAAAACAGTTTGTACCATATTTGATGGTATCTAAGACTAACAGACATACAAGACCCCCAACAGTTTTCAACAGGAAATATTAGGAAAAAAATGTTGCCCTCATTTATATTTCAGAGTTTTAATGTTACAGTATAAGAACAACAACAACAACCAAGTTAACAGTGAAGAGACTGAATTGCTATTTAGAAAAATGAACCCCTTCCTTACCATATTTCTAATAAAAGGTGTTGTCTAAGAGTTTTATATAATCTCGAAAATAAAGATTTGGAGGGATTTAATAATATAAGTTTCTCATTGATAATTTGGTGTCTGGAACATAACTTAATGGATGTTAAAGAAAATTATGGTGGAAAGTTTTTAGATAAATGTAAATACTTTAAAAACAGTTTGGTATCATTGAAATATTTTTCTTGTTAAATCATACAAATATCACGGTTAGATACTGTAAATGGCTTGGAACCATCAAGACTACATATAATATATATATATATATATATATATATATACACACACACACACAAGGTGTCCAAAACAAATGTATACATACTTTGATTATCTGAACAGGCAATATTTATTAGAATGCTGTTGAAGTGTGTATACATATTTGGGGGACACCATGTATAAATATATATGTGTGTGTATGTATGTGTATATATATATATATATATATATAAAGGTTGTTGCACAAATTCTGTTGCATTTTCTATGCTTATCTTCAACATAAAATGAATTATATTTTATTTTAATTTTTTAATTATTGTAAGAAGTTTTTTTTTTCCGGCATGCTTTTGAAATATTTACATGTGAGAAATCATGCAATAATTATATATGTGACCCCAAAAAATGTAGACACACTTCAACAGCATTTTAATAAATATGTATATACATTTTTGGGGGTCAGCCTATATATATATATCCATGTGTGTGTTGTATTAAAAGGAATGTAGTAAGATTGATTATTGATAACAACACAGAGTATATAGAACATAGATAATTAGTTGGAGTCATGTGTTGATTGACAAATTTCTAATTTTCTGATAAAATGGCTTGCAGCGTCCAAAAGAGAGTAAAAAAAAAAAAAGGATAACTTTTTTCATAATTTTAGGGGAAAGATAGGCGAGTAAGATATTCTTAACCCTTTTGTTACTGGATTTCTAATGAAATACACTGCCTAAATATTTCATTACACTGCTTAACTGTTTCATTACACTGCTTAAGTGTTTAATTTTTCTTATGAAAGACACTGATGAAATATTTCAATACATTTGGAAAATAATTATAAATTTAGAGGAATTTAATGAAATAACTTTCAATGATGTTCAAAGAATTAATTAACAAAAAATTCTTAAAATTATGATGGAAGTTTTTTATATTAAGTATGAGCATTTTAAAACAGGTAATTTTGGGGTTGAGTTGGTATGACAAATGGTTTTGAACAATTTTGAAAGAAAACAGAGGAAAATATGAAACATGACAAGGAAATAGCTTACAAGTGTATAAATGTTTCATTATTCCAATTGAAATTGCAGCTAGCTTTCATTACCTCCCATAAATAATTCACTTTAGAAACTGGATGTCTCCATATTAAAAATGCAGCTAATCCTGATCAAATCTAAAAGCAGAAAATTAGCAAATTGCTTCCATTTTTCTTGGAAGAGGAGATAACTGACAGTGACTAGCTACTCCACATCAACCAATCATTTTAGAGAACAGATCTTAGTCTAATCTATATCCATACTGTCATGTGTTATAGCAAAGGACTCAATATAAGCACCAATCTTTCACACACACACTCTGCCCTATCAATTTTTTTTTTTTTTTTAATATTGACCAGACAACAACAATGTGTAAATTTAGATAATGAAATTATTCCAATCTTGTTCAATAACATGATATACAGAGAAACATTTTCAAAAACAATTCCACACTGAAATAGATACTTTGGGAGATCTCTAACTTTAAGATTATAATCTGTTTTGTAAATATTTAACAATGTTTTGGCATCGCCAGTCTGATCTGAACAGGTCAGAGGTTATATTATAAAACATTTTCAGAGTAATATATTTTGTTTAACAATGTACAATCAATATTTTATAGTGAAAAAAAAAAACAACAACAAAAGGATTAATTACTTTAAGATAACAGCCAGTGTTGAGAAGATTGAAAGAGAATTACAACAACAACTTTTAATATAAAGAACTTGTGGATAAAAAATCACAAATATCAATAATTGATTTCGATCATGTATTTACAAACTTCAGTTTCGCAACAGCAAAAAAAGATCTACTCTGATGAACATAATATTTCTTAAGTTAGACACACACACTTATTGACAATGTGTCAAACTGATGCCTTTAAATATCAGACAAGGCATCAATGTCACTGAATCCCATTTACTGACAGTGTCTAAGAATGAACTATAAAGATCTCTCTCTCAAAGTTCACAGTTTCTTATTTTCAAACTTTACAAGGTTAATAAAATAAATATTCATAATATAACGATAGAGGAGGTTTTCTGTTTGCCACAAACATCACAGACAATTTTATTCACCAAAAACAAAATACTAATAGAAACTAAAAACTAAAGAATAGTAGACAATATTAAGACAATGACTACTAAATAAAACATACAAAAAATATAAATCACACATACAAACGCATACACATACATACTAAAACATACACACTAAAACATACACATATATACTAAAACATACACATATATACTAAAACATATACAAAAAATATAAATCAAACACATACAAACTCATATATATATACAAACACATACATATGCATACAAACTCATATACGTGTATACACATTAATATTACTGTTAAATAAAACAACAAGAAAACATTATTTAATAAATTCAATAACATTTTTGTTCAGTCAGAAAATATTTAAGATTACCAAAGCTACAAAGATATGAATACGAAAACTAATTTGTCTCGAAACAGTCCATCAAAGTTATTTCACAGCAACAACACAAAATAAATATCTGTATATATATACCAACATATATATATATATATATATATATCACAATATTTGATTAACTGTTTCTGCCTAATCTCTCATAGTTTTCAGCCATTAGCTGGTAACCATCTTGAGGTATGGTCGTTAACCCTCTTGGTGCTGTTGGCGAAATAAGTCACCAATAGAGTAATCTCCCCTTAATAAATAATACAGTGTCAAGGGAAGTAATTCATAAAAAAGAAAATTCAGCGTGCTAAAGGCTAAAGAAATAATATTGTATTGATCCTAGTACTTAGCCCGGTAATTATTTTATCAATAATCTGGAAGTTACCTAGCTTTTTACAGATGTAAAAGAAGGTATTTACACTGACACACACGCATTGCCCCACACACAGACACACACACACAATGAAGTTGTCTAACAAATTCCACATACAAGGCACCAATCACCAGGAGCTCCAGTAGAAAACAGCCAATGTAGTGCACGGGGTCAGCCCACAACTCCTTAACTCTACAATTATGCCTGCTTATAATAATAATGATTTCTATTATAGGCACAAGGCCAGCAATTTGGGAGAGGGGGAAGTCGATCAAATCGACCCCAGTGTGTTACTGGTACTTTATTTTATCGACCCCGTAAGGATGAAAGGCAAAGCTAACCTTGGTGGGATTTGAACGCAGAATGTAAAGGGTTGTAACTATGCTGCAAAACATGTCCAATGCCCTACCGATTCTGCCAATCCACATCCCTAATAATAATAATAAGAATGGTTTCTGATTTAGGCACAAAGCCAACAATAATAATAATAATGATATATTGAATCATTGATTTTGTAAGCTGACATAATTTGGACTTTTGCATATCTGTGTGTGTTGTAAACAGTGTGCGTGTGCGTGTGCGTGTGCGTGTGCGTGTGTGTGTTGTGTGTGTAATATATATATATATATATATATAACTGAAGTGCTTAGTATGCAGAGCTGGAAAGTTTTGTAGATTGTGTGTGTGTGTGTGTGTATATATACACACTGACAAATATATAAATACATATATATATATTATATACTCACACTGACACAAATATATCCTAAACACACGCACACACACACACACACACACACACACACACACACACCACTAATACTTAATACAGTGTATTTACCAATAAATAGTGTCACTAAAGGAAGCAGTAATAATTTATATGGTTATTATTAATTAGTTAACAGCAAGACAACAATCAACGCAGTGAACTAATTACCAACAAACAGTAACCACAATAGTTATTTCTCTCTCTCAATATAGTAATAATAATAATAGTAATAATAGTAATAATAATAGTAATAATAATAGTAATAATAATAGTAAGAATAATAGTAATAATAATAATAGTAATAATAATAGTAATAATAATAGTAAGAATAATAGTAATAATAATAATAGTAATAATAATAGTAATAATAATGGTAATAATAATAGTAATAATAATAATAATAATAATAGTAATCTCAAGATATCAGCAATGGTGTATATAGAGTATATATAATACACAAATAAATAATACAACCACAACTGTGTTAACGAAATATTACATTATATTACAATAGAATACACCTGTACTAATACAATACTACTACTACTACTAGTACTAGTAGTAGTATTACTAGTAGTAGTAGTAGTAGTACAGGAGGTATGTTGTTAACTAACAAGAAATACTTTAACAATAAGTGTGTTAACACAAATAGTGTGTTAACACAATAAGTGAGTTAACACGAGTTATAGTTATGGTATTACACAGCTATTGCCAGTATAACTGTCGAAGCATCACAGATAGTTTTTAAAAAATTTCTTTCCCTCCCCCCAACTCGCATTTATATACACGGGGTGTCCCACAAAAATGTGTACATACTTCAACAGCATCCTAATCAATGTGTTTATACATTTTGGGACACCCTGTGTGTGTGTGTGTATATATATATATATTTTTTTTGTACACACATACATATATATATATATATATATCTCCAATCTAATGGGAATATTGCTTTTGGTTTTACATGGAATCAGTTGTAAAACTGACTTTAGATGATTTCTTTGTCTCAGAAATCTCATTGCTTCGTTTAACCAAAGAAATCGAAACTCTGCTGGCTTGAATGACTTCACAAACCATTTCCTTACAATCGCAACAAACGTTCATTAAAGATCCTTTCATTACTCTTGATTTTGATTCCAGAAATTTGTCCGATATGGTCTGAGACCGCTGTAGAGGTCGTCGTTTAGGAGATTTGCTGGTTTTCTTTGGTAATAAAAGCGAACCAGTTCCACCACTGACAGAAAAATAAAATAAATCATTGAATTATCAACAAAGGTTTAACCCTTTCATTCATATATTTCTAAAAAAAGATACTTCCTCTAATTTTCAAATCATTTTGAAAATAAATCTGTAAGGATTTACTCATAACTAACTTTATTTAAATAAGCTGGTGTTTGGAGCATGTAAAATTTCTTTAAAATATGAGGGAAATGTTTTAAATATATATTAAGACTTTAAAATAGTTTTGAATCATAGAATCAGGGCCAGTTTTAGGTAATTTGCATACAAAATGGATAAAAACAAACCTACTTTTAATGAAATCTTTAATTACAGAATATAAGCTGACCCCTATTTTATGTCTGAGAAACAGGCAAAAATCTAAAGGGGTCTTGTAAATTCCCACAAGTGGAGAATATTTTTATGAAGTTTTAATAATTTGATATCTAAAATCTTATGAAGTGTTGTCTTTGGTGTAGTTTTTGTTTCACAAACCATTGCATAATGATTTTAAAATGTTTTTGTTTTTTACCATTTCATGTGTTTTATAAAGTTTTAACAGGTTTCTGTTTATTTCCTTTTAGCAGATAACCACCGCACCAACTTCCATATGTAACAGGTTTTTATTTAACATTACAAATCAAATGAAATGTGTGTTAAAACATTTGACAACCATTTAATGTCCAACAAGTGGATCTGTTTTTTCCCTAGTTTATAATTCTGTTGGGTCATAGTTGACCTAGGCTAGACAACAAAATCACTTGTAAACATTTATGGTACTTAGATATAAACATTTGAGCTACTTTAAGCATCCTGTTTCACTTTAACTCATTGAAAATGAAAATACGCAGCAAGCTTACTGTTATTTCAAGTAGTCACCAACCAGCTATGCTGAACTATTACAGTCGTACAGTTTTACAATATATATATATTTCTGTACTCCTCATGACGAGCTAATGCCCGACACGTCAAACTTACTTTTCCCTTTTCCATATAAAGCATGAAACTAATAAGACTCTTTGTACCTCTGTTTGTTGTTTCCTTGAAATATATATATATATATATATATATATATATAGTGATAGAAATGGCATCAAGCTGTAGAAACCTTGCCAAAGAAAGAGTTGAGAAGACCCGTCTTGTGTCAAAAATAAGGCAATATCTCCTGTGCACTCAATAGAATGTATAACAGTACGTAAGCTAAGTGAGATGCAGACACACACACACACCAACAACCTGTCTAGGAGGTCAGTAGCCCCACTTTGGTACTGTCTTGGTCTATGTAGGTCCATTCATCTCTTGTTAGCAGGGTAAAATAGACATTAACCCGTTAGCATTTACATTACTCTATATATACTATTGTATTTCCATGTTAAAGGCTTTATCTCACATAATATCAAATCTATGAGATTTTGGTATTTATTTTGACAACAATACCTTAACATAAGTATGTGTGGCCAGTCACAGCCGGTTTGAGTAGAAAGAAGTGAGATAATTCTGGCCGGATACAGCTGGGTTAAACGATAATGATGATATATGTATATATTTTACCTGGAGAATATATTTGTAGTTTGAGATTGTTCAGTTGGTGATATTGGTGGAGAAGGACTTAGTGTGTAGACTGGAATTCTATTGAAATGTTCTGCAGGAACATACATCTGTGTTGTGGTTGAAAGAAGAGAGATAATTAGGATTGAATGAAAGAGAAAGAAAATGGCATAAAAAATAATGGAATCGAAGAATAATTTGATATATTGAGTAGGGCCAGAAACTGAGGAAGTTAATAAATTGACATAATAATATATACTGGTTTCTGATTAAGGCACAAGGCCAGCAATTTTGACCCCAGTGCGTGACAGGTGCTTTATTTTATCGACACGGTAAGGAAGAAAGGCAAAGCTAACCTTGGCGAGATTTGAAATCAGACTGTAATTAGCCATAACTCTATGCTGTGAAGCAGGGTGTTCGACGCTCTACCGATTCTGCCAATCCATAATAGTTTCTGATTAAAGCACAAGGCCAGCAATTTTGGAGGAGGGGAAAGTTGATTAAATCGACGCCAGTGCATTACTGGTACTTTATTTTATCAGCAAAAGCTAACCTCTAAGGGATTTGAACTCAGAATGTAACTATATACTGCAAAGCATATTGTCCAACACGCTACTGATACAGTTAATCCATCGCCCTAATAATAACAATAAGGGCTTCCAGTTTAAGCACAAGTCCAGCAATTCTCTGAGATGAGGATGAGTTGACTATATTGACCTCAGTATATAACTGGTACTTTATTTTGTCAAACCCCAGAAGGATGAAACACAGAATTGACCTTATTGGGATTTAAACTCAATACATTAGCAACCTATATAGGTGATTCATATATTGTTTCCACCACCACCACCACTACAAAGACCCCACCACCGCCACCACCCCCACCACCACCACAAAGACCCCACCACCACCACTACAAAGACCCCACCACCACCACAAAGACCCCACCACCACCACTACAAAGACCCCACCACCACCACAAAGACCCCACCACCACCACCACAAAGACCCCACCACAACCACCACAAAGACCCCACCACCAGCACCACCACTACAAAGACCCCACCACCAGCACCACCACTGCAAAGACCCCACCACCAGCACCACCACTGCAAAGACCCCACCACCACCACTGCAAAGACCCCACCACCACTACAAAGACCCTACCACCACCACCACTACAAAGACCCCACCACCACCACCAAAGACCCCACCACAACCACTACAAAGACCCCACCACCACAACCACTACAAAGACCCCACCACCACAACCACTACAAAGACCCCACCACCACTACAAAGACCATACCACCACCACAACAAAGATCCTACCACCACCACCACCACAAAGACCCCACCACCACCACCACCACAAAGACCCCACCACCACTACGAAGACCCCACCGCCACAAAGACACCTCTGCCACCCCCGCCACCACAATAAATATGAGGTGTTGTACCTATATATATATAATTCCAGTTAATAATAAGAAACAACTAACCTTGCGAATACATTTATTGCAGACAACCCTCCTACAGAACTGACAATTGTTCCCCCACTGGCTGAATAGACTAAATTTCACAGATTTGCAAGAGAAACACACCTGAAACAAGATAAATTAACAGAAATATCAATATTTATTATAAAACAATATAATCAATAAAACAATATAATCAATTCTATATGCTTTTCAAAATAAAGTCTGAGTCATAAGTAACCAGGCAGTCGATATATCTTTATTACAAAGTTCACTAACTTTAAACATCCACTTCAAAATATATTGAGGAACAAGGTCAGATTTTTTAACACTTACTTTAGCATATATATTACATAATAGTAATATATACTATTGTATTGTCACAGTAAAGACTTTACCTCACATACCATTTACATTACTCCATATATACTATTGTATTGTCACAGTAAAGACTTTACCTCACATACCATTTACATTACTCCATATATACTATTGTATTGTCTCAGTAAAGACTTTACCTCACATAATATCTCGCATAACATTTACATTACTCTATATATACTATTGTATTGTCATAGTAAAGACTTTACCTCACATAACATCTCATAACATTTACATTACTCTATATATACTATTGTATTTTCACAGTAAAGGCTTTACCTCACATAATATCTCATAACATTTACATTACTCTATATATACTATTGTATTGTCACAGTAAAGGCTTTACCTCACATAATATCTCACATAACATTTACATTACTCTATATATACTATTGTATTTTCACAGTAAAGGCTTTACCTCACATAATATCTCATAACATTTACATTACTCTATATATACTATTGTATTTTCACACTAAAGGCTTTACCTCACATAATATCTCACATAACATTTACATTACTCTATATATACTATTATATTTTCACAGTAATAAAGACTTTACCTCACATAATATCTCATAACATTTACATTACTCTATATATACTATTGTATTGTCACAGTAAAGGCTTTACCTCACATAATATCTCACATAACATTTACATTACTCTATATATACTATTGTATTTTCACAGTAAAGGCTTTACCTCACATAATATCTCATAACATTTACATTACTCTATATATACTATTGTATTTTCACAGTAAAGGCTTTACCTCACATAATATCTCATAACATTTACATTACTCTATATATACTATTGTATTTTCACAGTAAAGATTTTACCTCGCATAACATTTACATTACTCTATATATACTATTGTATTTTCACAGTAAAGATTTTACCTCGCATAACATTTACATTACTCTATATATACTATTGTATTGTCACAGTAAAGACTTTACCTCACATATCTCACATAACATTTACATTACTCTATATATACTATTGTATTGTCACAGTAAAGGCTTTACCTCACATAACATTTACATTACTCCATATATACTATTGTATTTTCATGGTAAAGGCTTTACCTCACATAATTTTCACACATATTATCGAATCTATGAAATTTTGATCTCATTTACTTTGAGAACAATACCTTAACATCAGCATGAGCAGCTGGTTACAGCCAGTTTGAACTAAAAGGTGAGAGAATTCTGGCCAGATATGGCCAGTTTAAATGCTAAAGGGTTAATTATATTTGTTTAACTACTTTTGCTTGATATATCTATAATTTCACAATGTATGGTCAGAATGTATGGCCACAGTGTACGGCCAGAATGTATGACCACAGTGTATAGTCACAGTATACAGTCAGAATATATGGCCACAGTGTATGACCACAACGTACGGCCACATTGTATGACCACAATGTACGGCCACATTGTATGACCACAACGTACGACCACATTGTATGACCACATTGTATGACCACATTGTATGACCACAACGTACGGCCACATTGTATGACCACAACGTACGGCCACATTGTATGACCACAACGTACGGCCACATTGTATGACCACAACGTACGGCCACATTGTATGACCACAACGTACGGCCACATTGTATGACCACAACGTACGGCCACATTGTATGACCACAACGTACGGCCACATTGTATGACCACAACGTACGGCCACATTGTATGACCACAACGTACGGCCACATTGTATGACCACAACGTACGGCCACATTGTATGACCACAACGTACGGCCACATTGTATGACCACAACGTACGGCCACATTGTATGACCACAACGTACGGCCACATTGTATGACCACAACGTACGGCCACATTGTATGACCGGTTACTTATGACGCAGTATATTGTTTGAATTAAATATATCTTATTCTTTTACTTCTTTCAGCTATTAGACTGGCCATGCTGGAGCATTACCTTTAACTCTTAATGTCCTGTACCACATCAAATCACATTAACAAGACATACTTGGAAAGTATAAATACAACAGTAATGACTGCATCACCTTAACAATTGAAGTCATGTCTCTAATTTACTATAAATTTTCCCAACAATCTCTCCACAAATAAAGACACTAAACATTTGAATTAATGAACCTGTTTTTAAATGTTTTCTATTAAATCATGAGAGGATGTTAAAAGTTATAAGATTTAGTCAATCATATTGATCTCAGTTCTTAACATATATACTCAAATCTGTGATAAGAAATTTTTTTTAAATCAATGGTAGAAGGGGATGAGGGGGGTGCTTATATTTGGGGTGAATGCTTTCATGATTTTCACCAACTTCAAATTCTACTTAAATAAGGTTTGAATTTTTTATCATTTCTCAAACATAAAATAGTGAAGGGTCAGCTTATAATAATAATAATGAAATTATTATGTACAGTGCTCAGGTGCACTACAACTCAAAGGTGCATGTACAAATGTACAAATGTCAGGAAAATGAACAGTGTACAAGTCATGATATATATGTGTGCATGTGTATGGAGGGGGGACATCAGGTGTAGTGTAGGCAAATCTCAGGAAGCATGGAGGTTTTAAAGGATGCAGTGTCTCGACAGCTAACAACTGATGCAGGTAGTTTGTTCCATGAAGGTTTTAAAGGATGCAGTGTCTCGACAGCTAACAACTGATGCAGGTAGTTTGTTCCATGAAGGTTTTAAAGGATGCAGTGTCTCGACAGCTAACAACTGATGCAGGTAGTTTGTTCCATGGAGGTTTTAAAAGATGCAGTGTCTCAGTGTCTCGACAGCTAACAACTGATGCAGGTAGTTTGTTCCATGGAGGTTTTAAAGGATGCAGTGTCCAGGCAGCTAACAACTGATGCAGGTAGTTTTTTCCATGGAGGTTTTAAAGGATGCAGTGTCTCGACAGCTAACAACTGATGCAGGTAGTTTTTTCCATGGAGGTTTTAAAGGATGCAGTGTCTCGGCAGCTAACAACTGATGCAGGTAGTTTGTTCCATGGAGGTTTTAAAGGATGCAGTGTCCAGGCAGCTAACAACTGATGCAGGTAGTTTTTTCCATGGAGGTTTTAAAGGATGCAGTGTCTCGACAGCTAACAACTGATGCAGGTAGTTTTTTCCATGGAGGTTTTAAAGGATGCAGTGTCTCGACAGCTAACAACTGATGCAGGTAGTTTGTTCCATGGAGGTTTTATAGGATGCAGTGTCTCGACAGTTAACAAGTGATGCAGGTAGTTTGTTCCATGTTTCAGCAACTCAGAATGAAAAAAAGTTTCTGAAAGTCAAGGGAGCTGTGCTGTTTTCTGACTTTGTAGGCATGTCCATGTGTGTTAGACACATGGAATTCTATTCAAGTATATACAGTAATTGAAAATTACTGGCATTGTTTTTCATTAGGAATATGGAAAAGAAAGGGTTAATGAAGAGGTGATAGGTGTAAATGACGTGAGCAATAGTTTACCTTTCCACGAGAAACCAGGTCATAGAGGTTAGGCTCTATAAGCAAGGATTCCAACTCTGCTTTAGTCAACACCTGTCTGATATGCATCACTTCATCCAGAGTCAAAGACAGACATTCTATTGGGTTCTGCCACTTTTTCTGAAAACAAAACAAATCAAAGTGAAAATAACAAGAGAGAGAGAGAGAGAGAGAGAGAGAGAGAGAGAGAGAGAGAGAGAGAGAGAGAGAGAGAGAGAGAGAGAGGGAGTGTGTGTGTGTGTGTGTGTGTGTGTGTGTGTGTGTGTGTGTGTGTGTGTGTGTGTGTATACATATATATACATATATACACATACATATATACACATATACACATATATATGTGTGTATATATATATATATATCATCATCATCATCATCATCACCGTTTTACGTCCGTTCTTCCACGCTAGCATGGGTTAGACGGGTTGTCCTGTTGTGGACAGTGTCTGGTCGGCTGACCATGCCTTGCTCATACAGGAACTGATCTGGCTTGATTTCTACAGCCGGATGCCCTTCCTAACACCAACCTCATTTACAGTGAGTGCTGGGTGCTTTTTCGTGGCGCCTACACGTCCACTTTACAGTGTGGGCTGGGTGCTTTTTTGCCGTGGCACCTCCACGACCACCTTGCGGTGGGGGGGGGGGGGGCATATTGTTTATATGCTTCAGCTTGTACCCATGGGAGGTCGGGTACCCTGTATTACTGCGTGACGCCAGAAGTCACGGTCGTGTGTCATTGACTTTGAGAGGTGTAGTTGGGTAAGGTCGGCTTTTATCACCTCATCCCAAGTCATCTTGGGTCTCCCCACTCCGCGGTTTCCATCAACTTCTAGTGCTCTGCACCTTTTTATGCAGCTGTCATCCTTCATACGCATCACATGTCCATACCAGCGTAACCGCCTCTCCTGCACGCAGCATTTGATTCCTCTTATGCTCAGTCTCTCTCTCAATTCCTTTATGCTTTGTCGTTCACGTATATTACTGTTACACATCCATCGGAGCATGCAGGCTTCGTTTCTCTCTAATCTACGTAAGTCTTCCACCTTCAGCGCCCAGGTCTCACTACCATGCAACATCGCTGTTCGGATACACGCATCATACAGTCTGCCTTTCATTCTGAGGGAGAAGCCTTTTGCAGCTAGCAGTGGTAGTAGTTCCCTAAACTTCTTCCATCCCGTTCTTACCCTAGTTATTGTACTTTCTGAGCACCCACCTCCGTTGCTAATTCGGTCACCTAGGTAGCAGAAGCTGTCTACTGTTTCTACAGGGCCCTCCAAGAGATTGGTGGTACTTGTTTCCTGTGGCTGTTTGCTTGCTGTTTCAGCACAGCTGCTGCATGTGAATCCTACATTCTTAATTAAGCTTCCTGAGATCCCGCTACATCTCTTGTGTACCCATTGTTTGCATTTGGGGCAGAGAATGGAGTTCCTACCTACACCTTTCCTACATACTGAGCAAGGCCATTTCCCTGAGGGGATCTGGGTTCTGTTTTCTCGTCTACTTATAAGGACCTTAGTCTTTGTCATGTTGACTTTGAGGCCCTTTCTCTCTAGTCCCTGCTTCCAGGTTTGGAATTTATTCTCTAGTTCTACCATAGATTCAGCTATGAGTGCGAGGTCATCAGCATACAGGAGTTCCCATGGGCATCCGGTCTTAAACTCCTCCGTTATTGCCTGCAAGACTATGATGAACAGGAGAGGGCTAAGAACAGAGCCCTGGTGGACCCCAACCTGTACGCTAAATTCCTCGCTATACTCATTGCTAATCCTAACTTTGCTGACTGCTCCCCTATACATGGCTTGTACCGCTTTCACAAGCCATTCATCTACTCCTAGTTTTCTAAGAGCCCACCAGATTACTGTCAAAGGCTTTCTCAAGGTCGACAAATGCCAAGTATATATATATATATATATATATATATATACATGTGTGTGTGTGTGTGTGTGTGTTTATATATAAGTATAGAAGGAATTTGTAGTTTACTTGAAGCATTGTATATGATATATAGAATTCAAAGTTGGAAAGCCACGACATTGCAGGTTTGGACAGAGAAAAATCAAAAAAGAACCCTACTTTTTGTACCTTTTGTGTTTTGATTGTTTCCCTGTCCAAACCTTCATTGTCGGGGCTTTCCAAATTATATATATAGATCCCCGAGTTGTGTTTGGAGGGTGCACAGTTAAAAAAGGTACTCAATAGAGTATAGGCATCTTTATTATATATAGAAATGACTTCTACAAGACTAGAACTGTTTCATTTGTGATGATTCCTGATGATTTCATATAAATGAAACAGCTCTAGTCGTTAGATTTCTATCTCTCACTCTCTCTCTAAAATATATATATATTATTATTATAATAGTAATAATAATAAATGTGAAGAGTAAAATCCAAAGAGGGCTCAATAAGGATAAATATATATCAAATATATAAGAACCCTAGAGCAAATATTTATTAAAATAACACATTAAAGTTTAAGCAAAGAATCACTGCTTTCACCCTTCAGAAGATCACGTTAAGGGTGAAAGCAGTGATTCTTTGCTTAAACTTTAATCTGTTATTTTAATAAATATATATAATTATATATATATCATCATCATCATCATCATTGTTTAACCTCTATCTTCCACGCTAGCATTGGTTTGGACGGGAATTTTCCCACTTGAGGCAAGATTGGTTGTCTTGCTCGTAGAGGACTGTCTGGCGGGTTTTCTACGGCTGGATGCCCTTCCTAACACCAACCACGTTTACAGTGTGGAACTGGGAGGTTTTTACCGTGTTACCTACACGGCCACATTACAGCGTGTACTGTGTTTTTTTGTCGTGACACCTACACAACCTCATTTGTTTCGAACTGGATGTCGTGGTACCAACATAACTTTACATTGAAAGGGGTGGTGCGGATGGGGTGGGGGTAGTGGGACGGGGTGTATTTTTGTTAGAGGTGCCTACTGACTGTAGGTTTCGCTTTGTACTTAGGCAAGGCGGGTCTTCTGTATTACTACGTAGCGCCAAAGATCTCGGTCCAGTGACATTGTCTTGGAGAGGTGTAAGTGTGTGAGGTCGGAATTTATCAAGTCGTCCCAGGTTTTTCTGGGTCTGCCTACTCCGTGGCTACCGTCTATTTTTATCGCCCTGCACTTTTTTATACAGCTGTCGTCTTTCATGCGCATCACGTGACCATACCAATGTAGTCTTCTCTCGAGTAAACAGCATCTGAGCCCTCTTATTCCTAATTTCTCACTTAGTTCGTTTATGCTTTGCCTTTCACGTATATTACTATTACACATCCAGCGGAGCATGCAAGCTTCGTTCCTCTCCAGTCTGCGTATATCCTCTGCACACAATGCCCAGGTCTCACTGCCATGTAACATTGCTGTTCGTATGCAGGCATCATACAGCCTGCCTTTCATTTTTAGAGAGAACCCTTTAGCGGCCAATAGTGGTATAAGCTCTCTGAACTTTTTCTATCCCGGTCTGACTCTAGCTACTGTACTTTCAGAGCACCCTCCCCCACTGCTGATTTTGTCACCCAGGTAACGGAAGGTGTCCACTATTTCTATAGAACCATCTGTGCAATGGAATGAGCTAGTATTCTGTGGGCACTTGCTGCTACTTATTGCATATATATATATAATTTTATATATATAATTATATATATATAATTATATATATATACACACACACACACACACACACACACACACACACACACTCATTCACTCCTTTCAATAGTTACAGTCATTAGACTCACCCAGGCCTTGAAAGTTTATCTATTTTTACTTAGCCATATCAACTCCAGTACGCATATTTTTTTCAAGTTTGACATTTATTTTATCAAACAATTATTATTAAATCACAAAGTTGCAGGACCTAAAAAAGACACACATACATGCATGTGTAAGGCTTCCACACAGTTTCCATCTGTCAAAAATTCACTGACCAGGCACTGGTGAAGTTAAGGTTACAGCAGAAACCATGTGCCTAAAACACAGTTGGACTAAACAGAAATCTATGTGGCTGCGATATGAACTCCTTAACCCAGCATTTCTCAACATTTTTTTTACCCTTGTGGAACCCTTGAAATAATTTTCATGCCTCAGGGAACCCCTGCATATAAATTAGCAATGGGTAACAATCTAGTTTTAAGTAATGGTTTCTAAATTAGGCACAAGGCCGTTACTGTTATTTTATTTTATCAACCCCGTAAGGAGGAGAGGCAAAGCTAACATCGGCGAGATTTGAAATCAGAACATAAAGGGCCGAAACTCTAAACCATAAAGCATGGTGTCTGGCACTGTACCATTACTGCCGATCCACCACCCTACATCTAGTTTTAAATAATATAAGAGGTTGAAGCCTTTATTAAAGTAACCAAGGATTCTCCAACAATATGTCGTACGTGTATACTAAAATTATGAATAGAAAATTAAACAAAAATTACTTAAAAATACATTAGTTTATCAGTGTTTCGTGTGAAACCCCTAGCGACCTCTTGTGGAACCTCAGGGTTTCAGGGAACACTGGTTGAAAAATGCTGCCTTATCCACACAGCCTGCACCTATATTTGGCAGGTCTGGAGGATGGGGCAGAGCCCATAGCTTTCTTAGGTGTTCTAAGATTGGAGACACTGCTGCCATCGATGTTATACTTAAACAGTTGCAAGTGAACTTCTGTAGGAAAGACATGAACAGGGAAGGAGTTCCAGAGGGATAACAGTACTGGGTAGGAAGGACTTGATTGTAGTGGTCAGTAGAACAATATGGGATATTAGGAGAGGTAGAAATGAGGAGAGATAAAAATAAGGAGAGGTAGAAATGGGGTGAGAAAAACAAAAGATTCTGACCAAAATATTAAACTTCCCATTATCATCATCATCATTTTATGTCCGCTTTTCCCTGCTTGCAAGGGTGGGACGGGTTTTATTCAGCACAGCATCTCTCAACTTGTCACGGTCCTTCGTCATCTCTACCGTGAGCTTCAGCGATCTGAGGTCTGTTCTCACCACTTCCGCCCATGTTTTTCGTGGTCTACCTCTACCATGTCTTCCTTCAACTGGCATTTCCTGGCACTTCTTCACCCATCGGTCATCCTCCATGCGCATCACATGTTCATACCACCACAGTCTCCTCTCTCGCACACTACATTCTATCCCTCTCAGACACAGTTTCTCTCTCAACACATCCATGCTGGGTCGTTCACACACATTAACATTGCACATCCAACGGAGCATGCTTTCCTCATTTCTCTCCAGCCGTCGCATATCCTCTGCAGTTTCTGCCCATGTCTCACTACCATGCAGCATCGCGCTCCTCACACAGGCATCATATAACCGGCCTTTCAGACGCAGGGAGAAAGCCTTCTTCATAAGCAGAGGAAGCAGCTCCCTAAACTTCTTCCAACCCGTCCTTATTCTAGATACTATGGCCTCGGAACACCCCCCTCCCATGCTAATCTGATCTCCTGGGTACCGGAAGCTATCCACCACTTCTATAGCACTCGCCTGCATTTGAAAAATGTGTCTATCAATGCGACTTCTACTGTCTAATTTCCCTGTACATCTACTGCATACATATTTCTCCCTACCTGTTAGTTTACCTGATATCCCGCTACATCTCTTGTGTACCCAGGATCTGCATTGTGTGCATTTTATAGAATTATAGCCAGTTCCTTTTCTGCATATCGAACATGGCCATTTCCCTGATGGAATTGGAGTTTTGTCCTCTTTTCTACACATCAACACTTTTGTCTTAGCTAAGTTCACTCTCAGTCCTCTTGCTTCCAACTGCCGTTTCCATAGCCAGAATTTATTCTCTAGCTCCTCTACTGATTCTGCTATAAGAACCAGATCGTCAGCATAGAGGAGTTCCCATGGACAGCCAGTCTTAAACTCCTCTGTTAAGGCTTGGAGGACTATAATGAACAAGAGCGGGCTGAGGACCGAACCTTGATGTACTCCTACTTGTATCTGGAATTCCTCACTAAACTCCATGTTGTTATGTTGGTATAAAATATATTCCAATGTTTTAACTATCTGTATTACAGATTTTACTGACAGTCACAGGTTTCCTCTTCATATATAATGTGAACAGCTCTCATCAGATAACTTAACATCTCTCTCTCTCTATATATATATATATATATGATTTCTTTTGAATGAAACAGTTCTAGTCCTGTAGAAGCCATTTCTCTCTCTATATATAGAGTGTTGATCCCGAGTTGAGTTAAGGGTAACCACAGTAAATAAGGTACTCAATATATAGACTTTTTATTTTATAGTTGCCTGCATGTTGGAAGTGCAATTGCACAATGTAAGCCACATGCATGATTAGAAACCAACGATAACATTGAAAACGTGTTGAAGATAACTATTATATATATATAGCAAGAAGAGTTATATGATATGTGTGTATATATATAGCAAGAAGATGGGAAAGCGTGTGTGTGTGTGTGCGTGCGTGTGTGCACACGCATGTTTGCTTTGCGTTGCTAGAAAGACCACGAAAAACATGGGCGGAGGTGGTGAGAGCAGACCTCAGATTGTTGAAAATCACGGAGGAGATGACGAAGGACGGTGACAAGTGGAGACATGCTGAATAGGACCCGTCCCACCCTTGCAAGCAGGGAAAAGCGGACGTAAAATGATGATGATGATGTATATATTATATATATATATATATTGCGTATGAAGAGTTATTTTAAATATTACAGAAGTGGAAAGAAGTGGGTTTTATATGATCAGTGGTGGGAATAATACCCTAATCACTAAGACACCAAATTTCAAACTCCAAACGATATTAATAAAATACAGAAATATATTAGGAAAAAATTCAAAGAAACTATGAAAGTGTTACACAAAAATTCAGACAAAATATTAACACCAACTGGGGGAAAAAACCACCAAATATTCCTAGTTTGAAATATTGAGGAAGAAAAATACTTTTAAAAAATGGAGGCAGGTTATATGTAAGATCACAAACTGTTCAAAGAGATTTAGTAAGGGTTTAGTAAAAAAAACTTAAGTAAATATTTTTTAAAACATTATTATTATTATTTAAATTCTAAAAACATTTACTTACAATTTCCAACTCAAACTCATCGACAACCTTGATCAATAAATATTAGATTAAATAAAATAAAATGTTGAAAAGATGACAACATATGAATAATAAGATTCCATTCAAATATACACACACATATTCACATGCATGCACACAGACAATGTAAAGAAAAATATACATATACACACAACCATACCTGCACACACACACAAACCTGCACACACACACAAAGCTAGGCTTAATTAGGTGAAACTTGCTAAACTATGATGTACAAGAGAGAGGAATCAAACAGTGTTGGATGATTTGCCAAAGGATAGATTGTGTAAATACAACACTGAAGATATGTCAAAGAGATATGGAGTGAAGTTGGGTATAGATAGAATATTAAGTCCATCATTACTAAACTAACTCTTTTACTGTATAAACACCATGTATAAGACCCACACCCTATTGATATCAAATGTTTACTGTATAAACCCTGTGTATAAGACCCACACCCTATTGCTATGAATGTTTACTGTATAAACAGTGTTTTAAGTTACACTCCCATTATAAACAGTGTATAAGTTACACTCCCATTATAAACACTGTGTATAAGTTACACTCCCATTATAAACACTGTGTATAAGTTACACTCCCATTATAAACACTGTGTATAAGTTACACTCCCATTATAAACACTGTGTATAAGTTACACTCCCATTATAAACACTGTGTATAAGTTACACTCCCATTATAAACACTGTGTATAAGTTACACTCCCATTATAAACAGTGTATAAGTTACACTCCCATTATAAACACAGTGTATAAGTTACACTCCCATTATAAACACAGTGTATAAGTTACACTCCCATTATAAACACAGTGTATAAGTTACACTCCCATTATAAACACAGTGTATAAGTTACACTCCCATTATAAACACAGTGTATAAGTTACACTCCCATTATAAACAGAGTATAAGTTACACTCCCATTATAAACACTGTATAAGTTACACTCCCATTATAAACACTGTATAAGTTACACTCCCATTATAAAAACTGTGTATAAGTTACACTCCCATTATAAACACAGTGTATAAGTTACACTCCCATTATAAACACTGTGTATAAGTTACACTCCCATTATAAACACTGTGTATAAGTTACACTCCCATTATAAACACTGTGTATAAGTTACACTCCCATTATAAACACTGTGTATAAGTTACACTCCCATTATAAAAACTGTGTATAAGTTACACTCCCATTATAAAAACTGTGTATAAGTTACACTCCCATTATAAAAACTGTGTATAAGTTACACTCCCATTATAAAAACTGTGTATAAGTTACACTCCCATTATAAAAACTGTGTATAAGTTACACTCCCATTATAAAAACTGTGTATAAGTTACACTCCCATTATAAAAACTGTGTATAAGTTACACTCCCATTATAAAAACTGTGTATAAGTTACACTCCCATTATAAAAACTGTGTATAAGTTACACTCCCATTATAAAAACTGTGTATAAGTTACACTCCCATTATAAAAACTGTGTATAAGTTACACTCCCATTATAAAAACTGTATAAGTTACACTCCCATTATAAACACTGTGTATAAGTTAAACTCCCATTATATATACAACATTCTTAACTCTTTAGCATTCACATTACTCTATATATACTATTATATCTTCATGGTAAAGGCTTTACCTCACATAATTATCTCACATAATTTCGAATCTATGAGATTTTGAAAGTATTTATTTTGAGAACAATACCTTAACATCAGTTTGAGTGACCAGTTACAGTCAGTTTCAACAGAAAGAGGTAGAGAATTCTGGTCGGTTTGAACATTAAAGGGTTAACTCAGTACTTGACTTATATTTTGTAGCTTCAGTAGATAAGAAATACGATAGATTTTATTTTAATTTTTACACAGACACGGATAACTTATTCAAGAGTAGATGTGGGAACTCCTCTTAATCACAAATTTTGAAGTCGTCTACCTTGACAAAAATTACTATTTAACCCTTTCAAACTATTTCAATTAATTAACCCTTTAGCATTTACATTACTCTATATATATACTATTGTATTTTCGTGGTAAAGCTTTATCTCACATAATATCGAGTCTATGAGATTTTGATATTTATTTTGTGAACAATACCTTAACAGAAAGATGAGAGAGAATTCTGACTGGATATGGTTTAAATGTTAAAGAGTTAATGAAGAATACAGTAATGAAGGATTTACTAAAATTATTAACTATTTCATTATTAATATAGTAACTTAATATATAGTTCTTATATAAAATTATGTCAGAAGATAATTTAAATAAGAACCCTTTAAATTTTGTGATTTTGTTTCATAGAACCAGAGGTGGTTTTAGCTGGGTTGCTATCAAAAGAGAAGCTATTTAAACCCCTTTACTACAGGAGTAATATGTATTTTATAACATTTTTGACTCACAACCTTAATTATGTTAGCTTTGAAAATACAATTGTAAATATGATTCTGGTATAGTGGTAAAATGTGCAAGAAGCAGGCTTATTTACTTACAGACAGTGGGTGATAATCTTTGTATGGTAAGCTATGTTGGTGCTCTTTGGTGTGAGAAGATGGACTAGTCCAACTTACATGCATTGCATTTGGTTTTGTAGGAACATCTCCATGTAGATTGCTATCACTGGTAGTCGGAGAATTTCCAGCAGATTTGGAAATGTTTTCAGAATTACTAAGGCTTTTTACAATGTTTCCGTTGTCAGGAGATTCGTCAAGTTCCGTGATCATTTGAAGAGCTTCAAATATTGGTGAGGTTTTTGTCTCAGTTGGAGACTCACATACCATAATGGTGTGCCGTCGAACTAACTTAGCATTTTTATCTGTGGAATATTCTGATTTCCCTACAAAATATGATCAAGTCAATTAAAGACTGGTAAAATGTTGTAGAAATATATAAATGGTAAAGGATGACAAATAAAACAAAGTAATGTTTTACCCAGAATATTTCAACATATTTTAGGGGGTTTTGAAACTTTTGGTCTTTTATTATATATCTCAGCCCTGAAATATGTTGAAATATACTGGGTAAAATATTTTGCCAGCTGAGTGGACTGGAGCAATGTGAAATAAAGTATCTTGCTCAAGGACACAGCGTGCTGCCGGGAATTGAACTCACGACCTTATGATCACGAGATGAATACTCTAACAAAGCCACGAGCCTTCACAAATTGAGTTGTACCTGTAGTTTGAAGGGCCAGCCTTGCCACATTCTGTGTCACGCTGAATCTCCCCGAGAACTATGTTAAGGGCATGCATGTCTGTGGAATGCTCAGCCACTTGCATGTTAATTTCATGGGCAGGCTGTTCTGTTGATTGTATTGACTGGAACACTCTTCGTCATAACCAACGGAGTGCCTCTAATACCTGGAGCAACGTGAAATAAAGTGTTTTTCTAAAGTACACAACACACAACCCAGTCCAGAAATTGAACCCACGACATTATGATTAAGTCCAATATTCTTACCATGAAGCCACTTTAAATTTGTTTAGTTACACCCAATTCATTACATTTTGTGGCTTAGTGGTTAGGGTGTTGGGCTTCCTGATTAGAACTGGTTTTGGTAGACAGCATGTAGTGTCCTTGAGCAAGATACTATTTCATGTGTCCTTCAGCAAGACACTTTATTTCACATTGTGTCCTTGAGAACACTACATTAAATTTGTCTTAAAAAAAACCCAAAAGGATGTCACAATCAATACAAATCTGCCATGGGACTTACACATCTAACCCCCACCCTTGTTTGTTGGTGGTTTACAAATACAAAACTTCAATATTTATTACCTGTTCTTTTGACATATTCTTTATGTTCAGATCCTTCCCGACTAGATGCATCTCCATCGTCTGCCTACAGAGAAATAAGTCAATAACTACTTATGTAATCAATTACCAATCATTTAAACATATTAGCAACATCATCATCGTTTTTACATCCGTTTTTCCACACCTGTCATCTCTGAGTCTCAGCACCTCAGTTTTTCACAGTCTACCTCTACTGCAGCTTCCTTCCACTGGCATTTCCAAGTAGTTGTTCACTTAAAGTTTTCCAACATAATTTCATATTAGAAAAATATGTTAAGTTACTATCTTAATAATTATTTCTACTTTTGGCACAAGGCCAGCAATTATCCCAGTGTATCACTGGTACTATCTTAATAATGAAATAATTTTAGTAAATCCCTGAAAATTCTTAATATATATAATATATAGATAGATGAAATATATTTCAATGTAAAGAAATGGTTTACCTCAAAACTGTTGTCAAGAATCAAGTTGAAATCTGGTTTGATAACTTTACGGACAGGTAAAGGACTCTCGTCTTCATCATCTATATTTAATTTAGTACGAGATGTTTCAACTGTAAATAGAAATATAGTTATCACATCACAGATATATATCTTAGAGTCAATTATACCAAATAACTTTTAGTCCTTTACAACAAATTCTTTCTTCCCACTACTCTCTCAATAATGTATATAAACATACAGGCAGAACTAAATTCATATATAATAATGAATAATGAATTTATTGTGTACAGTGCTCGGGGACACTACAACAAAATAATATAAAATCAAAATAAAATAAAATAATTCAAATCAATTTTGAAAAGTTAGTAAACGGTGATTAAAGAATTTTCTTGAGTCAAATATAGAAGAAAGAAAGAAGGACTATGAGAAGAAAAGGAGGGAAAGGGTAAAGACTATTAAGCAAAAATTAGATTTTCATTCAATACGTTCCATGGGAAATCACTCTTCTACAATAAATTACCTCCCTTACACTAGATTGCGCATTTTATTACTAGATGAGGGGTCTCTTTTCTGTTACATACACACACTCTCTCAACAAATGACATTCCTTTTCTCTCTGTCTACATCTCTTTCGCTTGGCGCTCTCTCTATATAGACGAGGGCAACGTTATCACCTAGTTAAAAAAAAAAGTAAAAAAAAAAATCAAACTCACCTCCCGATTGCAAGCCATATAAATAAATACACACGCACACACATATACATAGTAATAATTACCCAAGACTTTTCCTTCTTTGATTGGGCGAAGTTTTGGTTGAGATCTTATTTCGATGAGAAGTTTTTCATGAGGGTCTGGTGATCGTGGAGGTAATTTGTTTACTACACGGTCTTTCATCTGAAAAGAAAGGTAAACAACATACTTAAGTATTACACTTTACAAATATGACTTTGTTAAAACTGTTAGGTGGTCGTTTCAGTGGAATGGTAAAAAGCACTCAGCAGTCCTCACTGTGACGTGGTTGGTGTTAGGACATCCAGCTGTAGAAACCAATGTTTGTAATTATTGTTAAACCTCCTTTTGATTCAATTTCAAGAAATTAAAGTGAAAGTGGCTGAGTATTACATAGACATATGTACCCCCTTAAATGTAGTTCTCAGGGAGATTCAGTGTGGCACCACACCTGGCCCTAGAATTACACCTACAACACAGAGGGAACTGGAGAAACTTGAATTAAAGTGTCTTGCTCAAGGACAACACAGAGAGTGGACTGGAGAGACTTGAATTAAAGTGTCTTGCTCAAGTGTAACAGAGGGGACTGGAGTAGCTTGTACTAAAATGTCTTGCTCAAGGACAACATACATTGCCTAGAATTACAGCTACAACACAGAAGGGACTGGAGTAACTTGAACTAAAGTGTCTTGCTTAAGGACAACAGAGGAGACTGGAGTAGCTTGAACTAAAACGTCTTGCTCAAGGGTAACACACATTGCCTGGAATTGAACACACAAGCTTACAATTGAGACAAACAACCTAACCACAAAGCTTTTACCCCTTTACACTCATAAAATATTAGATGAAGCCACACTTTCTGTTTGGAGATCAATACCAATGCAGCACAAAGACAAAACAATCTGTAATATAATTTCTAACAATGGTATATCACAAATTTACTGAAGAGATAAGATCAGTCAATTGAGGAAGCCCAGTATATAGTTGGTACTTATTTCACCAATCTCAGTGAGCTAAAAGATAAAGTCAAACGATAACAGGATTTGAAACTCAGACATAAAATAGGGAGTGGGCTCCCACTTATCTTCAACTATATACAGTAAATATCTCTTTCCTATGTTTGTAAAGCTAACCTCGGCAGGATTTGAACTCAGAACGTAAAGAGTGATAACTATGCTGCGAAGCATATTGTCCGACAATCGACAAGGTCAGCAATTTGAAGAGAAGAGTAAAGTCGATTAAATTGACCCCAGCGCATTATTGGTACTTTATTTTATTGACCCCGTAAGGATGAAAGGTAAAGTTAACCTCGGCGGGATTTGAACTCAAAATGTAAAGGGCCGTAAGTATGCCACAAAGCATGGCGTCCGACCCTCTACCGATTCTACTGCCAATCCTCTGATAAGAAAATGAATGGGAGGAGTAATTTTACAGTTGTAAGATTCACCCACAAGGTTTTACTAAGTACAAGCCTAAAATAATTTAAAGGAAGGCTTGTCACCCAGAAATTATGGTAAATGTAATTATGTTATTAAATCAATTTAGATAACAAAAGTAAAGTGAGTCATCTGATTAAACATGTAAGAAGAATGGGTGTAACAGGTTCAGAAATTCTAGGTTATTTACAGATTTTACTCACTTTCATTTATTATCTTATATTTAACTATATCATAATAATTATACTCTGTGTTTTCATCTGTGTCACACAGACACTATGGTCTCACAAAAATGTTCTATCTTCTATTTCTCTTTAATTTAGAACTCGTGGAAGACAAATCTAAAACGGGGATGTCTCCCTCTGTGTTTATATATGTGAATGGATATATATATGTGTGTGTATGTATATGCATATACACACACACACACAATGAGTTACTGCCATTTCAAAATGGCAAGAGTTCATCTGTCTGTAGGGCAGAAATTCATTCCAATACCTTAACTACTTTACTTAGTATCGATTAGTAAGTTAGTCTCTCTCTCTATATATATAAATATATATATATTTGTGTGTGTTGGCATTCCATCGGTTCTGACGAGTGTTCAGATTGTTAGATCAACAGAACAACCTGCTCACAAAATTAATATGTAGCTGGTTGAGCATTCCACAGACACACATATACCCTTAACATAGTTCTCAGGAAGATTCAGTTTGACAATGCTGGCCTTTTGAATTACAAGTAGTGCCCCTGAGCACAGTACACAATCATTTTCATTATTATCATAAGTACAGCTCATTTTGTACCATCTGATTAGGCTGGAGGAACATGAAACAAAGTGACTTGCTCAAGGACAAATTGTGCTACTGGTAGTCAAACTCACCTCCACAATCATATATTTTAGAAGAGAAGTCCTTCATTCTCAGTCAAAGAGAGGTAGTCACGGTTCTGGGACAGCATTCCTCACCATATGAGATGTCATCTAGTGTACCACAGGGATCTGTTCTTGGCCCCCTTTTGTTTGTGGCATATATTAATGACATAGATGCCAACTTAAGGAATGCCACAGTACTAAAGTACGCAGACGACATCAAGCTGTACCTTGAGATAAAAAGGACAGATCCTGAACACTATAGATCTTGCTTGCAGTCTGACCTGGACACAATGCAACAATGGATCTCAGACTGGCAACTCAAGCTAGCTGTGGACAAGTGCACCACCATGCATTTTGGGAGTAAAAACGCAGCGTCCACATACTCCCTCCACAGCACTAATATCAAGAAGTCTTCCTGTGAACGTGACCTGGACATTACGGTCAGCAGCGATTTGCGTTGGACGAGGCACGTCTCTAAAATTGTCAAGAGGGCCGAGGGTGTCTTAGCATCACTCAGCAAGACCTTTGTCAGCCGCTCTCCAGATATCTATTTAAGGCTGTATACAGCTATGGTGCGACCACACTTAGAATTTGCATCACCAGTCTGGAACCCCCATCTTGCTCAGGACATTGACCGCCTGGAAACTGTTCAGAGACGTGCAACCAAGCGAATACCCTCCATCAGGCATCTACCATACTCTGAGCGCCTTGCTTCCCTGGGCATGGATTCATTGAAGCTCCGACGCCTGGCAACTGACTTGGTAAACACCCACAAAATTGTTAACCATGTTGCCAACAACAACCCTGAGTACCTTTTTGATTTCCATGTGTCTAACACACGTGGACATGCCCACAAAGTAAGAAAATAGCACAGTTCCCATGACTTTCGGAAACATTTTTTCACGCTCAGAGTTGCTGAAGCATGGAACAAACTACCTGCATCAGTTGTTAGCTGTCGAGACACTGCATCCTTTAAGGCCTCCATGCTTCCCGAGATCCGCCAACACTACAGCTAACACATACACACATGTACTTCCCTGACATTTGTGTATTATTCTATGTACTATATTGACGAGTTGTAGTGCACCTGAGCACTTTACACAATTTCATTATTATTATTAGATGTAATGTGAAGTTAGACAGGTCAGGTGACGTCTTTTACTCATTTGCTCCATTTCTGTCTTGTTTTCTATCGCTTGATGCCCTTCTTAATGCCAACCATTTTACAGCATGTACTGGGAGCATTTTACCATGGCATCCACACTGCCCCCTTAAACAGGTACAACAACCTCATTTCTTTTATCAATTATAAACATATACTCCTGCTATATCAAGCATTAACCTAATATATCCCTTCCATATACTGTACTGATTGTGTTATTTCTGTTTACCTTTTACATACACACACATGATATAATATATATATATAATCATCATTGTTTTCCATCTATCTATATATGTATATATATATATGTGTGTGTGTGTGTGCCTGGTGGTCACCAATCTGTCCAGTTTGTTTGTCTACCAGCATATCAGGAAAAAATTATACATTTTCTATATATTTTGTCTGAGGAGAACATGTTTTGCTTTATATTATACATAAAACTTTACATCTTCGAAATATATATAATGAAATAGAGATGATATAAAGTATATACCCTTTCATTTATTACTAATATTATTAGAGAGAGTGTGTGTGCGTGCAAACGTGCATGCGTGTGTGTTTATTTCTTGTAAAAAAATTTTTTTAAATAGACATTTCTAAAATAAACACTAGATTTAAAAATCTGAAGTACATGGGTCGATACGATCAATTAAACCCTTTCAATATAATTAAAAAGCTTGGTTATAGTCAAGTGAGTGAAACAAGTGAAACTGCTTCCATATTTTACAGTCAACATGAATCGTCTCTGCTCTTCTTAAAAATATTGATTTTAAAAAAAAACACAGTATTTCTCTTTTGATTATTCTTCATTGCAGTGTCTTGGCGGAGTTTTACCTGAGGAATCAACCAATTTTACAGGTAATCAATCAGCTTTTAAATATACACAAACACGATTTTAGCTTTCATTTCAGTTAGAGTTCAACAAATCGATGTATGTATGTATAGAGCCATAGCACGTGATGAGATTGGTTGGGATACCACTATGACATACGGCCTGTCCAGAACCACCGTCACATACGGCCTGTCCAGAACCACCGTCACATAATTTTGGCACAAGGCCAGCAATTTGAAGAGAAGGGGGTGAGTAAATTAAATCAACCCCAGGGCATTACTGGTACTTTATTTTATTGACCACATAAGGTTGAAAGGCAAAGTTAACCTCAGTGGGATTTGAACTCAGAATATAAACGACCATAACCAGATGCCGCAAAACATATTACCCGATGCTCTACCGATTCTGCCAATCCCCCACCCTTAATAATAAGAATGGTT
Source organism: Eledone cirrhosa (assembly GCA_964016885.1). Classification (NCBI taxonomy): domain Eukaryota; kingdom Metazoa; phylum Mollusca; class Cephalopoda; order Octopoda; family Eledonidae; genus Eledone; species Eledone cirrhosa. Next base: position 43,786,833 of record OZ024748.1, read on the forward strand.
TCTGGTTTAAGCACAAGGCCAACAGTTTTGTGAGTGGAGAAGTCGACTAAATCGACCCCAGTACGTTACTGGTACTTTATTTTATCGACCCCGTAAGGATGAAAGACAAAGTTAACCTCCATGGGATTTAAACCGGCCATATCCAGCCAGAATTCTTTCACCTCTTCCTGTTCAAACTGGCTGTATCTGGCTGCTCATACTGATGTTAAGGTATTGTACTCAAAATAAATAACATCAAAATCTCATAGATTCGATATTATGAGAGATAAGTATGTAAGGTAAAGCTTTTACCGCGAAAATCTAATATTAAATATTGAGTAATGTAAATGCTAAAGGGTTAAGGACCATAACATGACCTTAACAGAATGATAAGTACCTAAATAGGTGAGTATGTGAGAGCCAACAGCAATAAGCTATATGTAACAGAACAATGGGAGGAGAAGGTATAGTAATGGGGGAAGTAGGGAGGGTAACAACCTTCTGTTATCCAAGCAAGAAAATTAAGAGAAAGTTCATTAAATCTTCCAAAGAACAGAGCAACTCTACAGAAAACTATTTTCACATCAACCAGAGAGATAGACAGGAAGGTGTTGACTAACGAGAAACCAAAGACCTGTCAGGTGTATGACAGGTGAATAATAAAGTGAAGGGAGGGGGGAGGGGATAGGGAAGGGGTGGATGACATCAAAAGGAAACTATTCAGTAAAATAAACATTCCTTTAATATTTTTAGGGGATCACAATGTTTTTACTAAATGAAATAGGGAAGTTGACAAAGACCAGCAACAGATTAAATATTTATTTAGTATCAATAACAAAACTTCCACCACTACCACCACCATACTGCCTTCACCACCATCACCACCTTACTTTCCTCACCACTGCCTTCACCATCACTATCCTACTTCCCTCACCACCACCATTCACTACTGCCCTCACCACCACCCTGCTACCACCCTCACCACCACCCTGCTACCACCCTCACCACCACCACCACCACCACCATGCTACCACCCTCACCAAATATGGAAAGATTTGAGCCAGGGTTAAAGTTGGTTCATCATTTACAAATAAAATTCCTTTTAGTTGTACAACTGACAGCAGAACAGCCAGTTGACTCACTCAAGTCTTGATCCCCCCTACCCCCACCCCGTGTGTGTGGTGTGCGCGTTTGTGTGCGTGTGTGTGCATGCGTGTGCGATCTTGGTGCCAGAACCCCCTGCACCCCCACCAAGTCTTCACTCAACAACAGTTAAGGTATTGTAGAACAAAAACACAGAGAGGTGTGTAAAAGGTGGGAACAACTTAACCAAGCAGGTTCTGTTGGGCATGTAATATTACACAGCTGTTGGGTGTGTAATATTACATACAACTGTTGGATGTGTCTAATATTACACACAACTGTTGGATGTGTGTAATATTTGGAGGAGTCAATCAAGGCCAAAAAGCAGGCTTGGAAAGTATGGCAGGATAGGGGAAGTAAAGAACACTATCAGGTGGCCAGGAGTGAAGCTAGGAGACAGGTGTACTTTGCAAGAAGGGAAGCAGAGGAAAGAAAGATCAAGCATGTTCTACAACGCGAGGACCAAAAACGTGAGGTGTTCAGGATTGCTAGGCAATGTGTCAAGGAAAACCATGATATTGTCGGGGAGAAGTGTGTCCGTAATGATGATGGTGTACTTGCCATCACTGACGCTGATAAGAAGGTAGCTTGGAAGTGTCACTACGAGCGGCTACTAAATGAGGAGAATAACTGGGAAAAAGATTGTCTGCCCCACATCAATCCAATAGAGGGACCAGCAGTGCAAGTTGAAGGTAGTATAATAAGTAAGGCAATCAAAGATATGAAGACGGTTGTGATGGCGGCGGTTGTCGTGATGGAGGCGGTTGTCGTGATGGAGGCGGTTGTCGTGATGGAGGCGGTTGTCGTGATGGAGGCGGTTGTCGTGATGGAGGCGGTTGTCGTGATGGAGGCGGTTGTCGTGATGGAGGCGGTGGCGGTGGTTGTGGTGATGGAGGCAGTGGCGGTGGTTGTGGTGATGGAGGCAGTGGCAGTGGCGGTGGTTGTGGTGATGGAGGCAGTGGCGGTGGTTGTGGTGATGGAGGCAGTGGCAGTGGTTGTGGTGATGGAGGCAGTGGCAGTGGTTGTGGTGATGGAGGCAGTGGCGGTGGTTGTGGTGATGGAGGCAGTGGCAGTGGTTGTGGTGATGGAGGCAGTGGCGGTGGTTGTGGTGGCAGTGGCAGTGGTTGTGGTGATGGAGGCAGTGGCGGTGGTTGTGGTGATAGTGGCAGTGGCAGTGGTTGTGGTGATGGAGGCAGTGGCGGTGGTTGTGGTGATGGAGGCAGTGGCAGTGGTTGTGGTGATGGAGGCAGTGGCGGTGGTTGTGGTGATGGAGGCAGTGGCAGTGGCAGTGGTTGTGGTGATGGAGGCAGTGGCGGTGATTGTGGTGATGGAGGCAGTGGCAGTGGCAGTGGTTGTGGTGATGGAGGCAGTGGCGGTGGTTGTGGTGATGGAGGCAGTGGCAGTGGTTGTGGTGATGGAGGCAGTGGCGGTGGTTGTGGTGGCAGTGGCAGTGGTTGTGGTGATGGAGGCAGTGGCAGTGGTTGTGGTTGTGGTGATGGAGGCACTGGCGGTGGTTGTGGTTGTGGTGATGGAGGCAGTGGCAGTGGCAGTGGTTGTGGTGATGGAGGCAGTGGCAGTGGCAGTGGTTGTGGTGATGGAGGCAGTGGCGGTGGTTGTGGTTGTGGTGATGGAGGCAGTGGCAGTGGCAGTGGTTGTGGTGATGGAGGCAGTGGCGGTGGTTGTGGTGGCAGTGGCAGTGGTTGTGGTGATGGAGGCAGTGGCAGTGGTTGTGGTTGTGGTGATGGAGGCACTGGCGGTGGTTGTGGTTGTGGTGATGGAGGCAGTGGCAGTGGTTGTGGTTGTGGTGATGGAGGCAGTGGTTGTGGTGATGGAGGCAGTGGCGGTGGTTGTGGTGATGGAGGCAGTGGCAGTGGTTGTGGTTGTGGTGATGGAGGCAGTGGCGGTGGTTGTGGTGATGGAGGCAGTGGCAGTGGTTGTGGTTGTGGTGATGGAGGCACTGGCGGTGGTTGTGGTGATGGAGGCAGTGGCAGTGGTTGTGGTGATGGAGGCAGTGGCGGTGGTTGTGGTGGCAGTGGCAGTGGTTGTGGTGATGGAGGCACTGGCGGTGGTTGTGGTGATGGAGGCAGTGGCAGTGGCAGTGGTTGTGGTGATGGAGGCAGTGGCGGTGGTTGTGGTGATGGAGGCAGTGGCGGTGGTTGTGGTGATGGAGGCAGTGGCGGTGGTTGTGGTGATGGAGGCAGTGGCAGTGGCAGTAGTTGTGGTGATGGAGGCAGTGGCGGTGGTTGTGGTGATGGAGGCAGTGGCAGTGGTTGTGGTGATGGAGGCAGTGGCGGTGGTTGTGGTGATGGAGGCAGTGGCAGTGGTTGTGGTGATGGAGGCAGTGGCGGTGGCAGTGGTTGTGGTGATGGAGGCAGTGGCGGTGGTTGTGGTGATGGAGGCAGTGGCAGTGGTTGTGGTGATGGAGGCAGTGGCAGTGGCAGTGGTTGTGGTGATGGAGGCAGTGGCGGTGGTTGTGGTGATGGAGGCAGTGGCAGTGGTTGTGGTGATGGAGGCAGTGGCAGTGGCAGTGGTTGTGGTGATGGAGGCAGTGGCGGTGGTTGTGGTGATGGAGGCAGTGGCAGTGGTTGTGGTGATGGAGGCAGTGGCAGTGGCAGTGGTTGTGGTGATGGAGGCAGTGGCGGTGGTTGTGGTGATGGAGGCAGTGGCAGTGGTTGTGGTGATGGAGGCAGTGGCAGTGGCAGTGGTTGTGGTGATGGAGGCAGTGGCGGTGGTTGTGGTGATGGAGGCAGTGGCAGTGGTTGTGGTGATGGAGGCAGTGGCAGTGGTTGTGGTGATGGAGGCAGTGGCAGTGGTTGTGGTGATGGAGGCAGTGGCGGTGGTTGTGGTGATGGAGGCAGTGGCAGTGGCAGTGGTTGTGGTGATGGAGGCAGTGGCGGTGGTTGTGGTGATGGAGGCAGTGGCAGTGGTTGTGGTGATGGAGGCAGTGGCAGTGGTTGTGGTGATGGAGGCAGTGGCAGTGGTTGTGGTGATGGAGGCAGTGGCGGTGGTTGTGGTGATGGAGGCAGTGGCGGTGGTTGTGGTGATGGAGGCAGTGGCAGTGGTTGTGGTGATGGAGGCAGTGGCGGTGGTTGTGGTGATGGAGGCACTGGCGGTGGTTGTGGTGATGGAGGCAGTGGCGGTGGTTGTGGTGATGGAGGCAGTGGCAGTGGTTGTGGTGATGGAGGCAGTGGCGGTGGTTGTGGTGATGGAGGCAGTGGCGGTGGTTGTGGTGATGGAGGCAGTGGCCGTGGCAGTGGTTGTGGTGATGGAGGCAGTGGCGGTGGTTGTGGTGATGGAGGCACTGGCGGTGGTTGTGGTGATGGAGGCAGTGGCAGTGGTTGTGGTGATGGAGGCAGTGGCAGTGGTTGTGGTGATGGAGGCAGTGGCAGTGGTTGTGGTGATGGAGGCAGTGGCAGTGGTTGTGGTGATGGAGGCACTGGCGGTGGTTGTGGTGATGGAGGCAGTGGCAGTGGTTGTGGTGATGGGGGCAGTGGCAGTGGTTGTGGTGATGGAGGCAGTGGCGGTGGTTGTGGTGATGGAGGCAGTGGCGGTGGTTGTGGTGATGGAGGCAGTGGCAGTGGTTGTGGTGATGGAGGCAGTGGCGGTGGTTGTGGTGATGGAGGCAGTGGCGGTGGTTGTGGTGATGGAGGCAGTGGCAGTGGCAGTGGTTGTGGTGATGGAGGCAGTGGCGGTGGTTGTGGTGATGGGGGCAGTGGCAGTGGTTGTGGTGATGGAGGCAGTGGTTGTGGTGATGGAGGCAGTGGCGGTGGTTGTGGTGATGGAGGCAGTGGCAGTGGTTGTGGTGATGGAGGCAGTGGCGGTGGTTGTGGTGATGGGGGCAGTGGCGGTGGTTGTGGTGATGGAGGCAGTGGCGGTGGTTGTGGTGATGGAGGCAGTGGCAGTGGCAGTGGTTGTGGTGATGGAGGCAGTGGCGGTGGTTGTGGTGATGGGGGCAGTGGCAGTGGTTGTGGTGATGGAGGCAGTGGCGGTGGTTGTGGTGATGGAGGCAGTGGCGGTGGTTGTGGTGATGGAGGCAGTGGCAGTGGTTGTGGTGATGGAGGCAGTGGCGGTGGTTGTGGTGATGGAGGCAGTGGCGGTGGTTGTGGTGATGGAGGCAGTGGCAGTGGTTGTGGTGATGGAGGCACTGGCGGTGGTTGTGGTGATGGAGGCAGTGGCGGTGGTTGTGGTGATGGAGGCAGTGGCTGTGGCAGTGGTGATGGAGGCAGTGGCGGTGGTTGTGGTGGCAGTGGCAGTGGTTGTGGTGATGGAGGCACTGGCGGTGGTTGTGGTGATGGGGGCAGTGGCAGTGGTTGTGGTGATGGAGGCAGTGGCAGTGGTTGTGGTGATGGAGGCAGTGGCAGTGGTTGTGGTGATGGAGGCAGTGGCGGTGGTTGTGGTGATGGAGGCAGTGGCAGTGGCAGTGGTTGTGGTGATGGAGGCAGTGGCGGTGGTTGTGGTGATGGAGGCACTGGCGGTGGTTGTGGTGATGGAGGCAGTGGCGGTGGTTGTGGTGATGGAGGCAGTGGCGGTGGCAGTGGTGATGGAGGCAGTGGCGGTGGTTGTGGTGATGGAGGCAGTGGCAGTGGCAGTGGTGATGGAGGCAGTGGCGGTGGTTGTGGTGGCAGTGGCAGTGGTTGTGGTGATGGAGGCACTGGCGGTGGTTGTGGTGATGGGGGCGGTGATGGGGGCAGTGGCAGTGGCAGTGGTTGTGGTGATGGAGGCACTGGCGGTGGTTGTGGTGATGGAGGCAGTGGCGGTGGTTGTGGTGATGGGGGCAGTGGCGGTGGTTGTGGTGATGGGGGCAGTGGCAGTGGTTGTGGTGATGGGGGCAGTGGCAGTGGTTGTGGTGATGGAGGCACTGGCGGTGGTTGTGGTGATGGAGGCAGTGGCAGTGGCAGTGGTTGTGGTGATGGAGGCAGTGGCAGTGGTTGTGGTGATGGAGGCAGTGGCGGTGGTTGTGGTGATGGAGGCAGTGGCAGTGGTTGTGGTGATGGAGGCAGTGGCGGTGGTTGTGGTGATGGAGGCAGTGGCGGTGGTTGTGGTGATGGAGGCAGTGGTTGTGGTGATGGAGGCAGTGGCAGTGGTTGTGGTGATGGGGGCAGTGGCAGTGGTTGTGGTGATGGGGGCAGTGGTGGTGGTTGTGGTGATGGAGGCAGTGGTTGTGGTGATGGAGGCAGTGGCAGTGGTTGTGGTGATGGAGGCAGTGGCGGTGGTTGTGGTGATGGAGGCAGTGGCGGTGGTTGTGGTGATGGAGGCAGTGGCAGTGGTTGTGGTGATGGAGGCAGTGGCGGTGGTTGTGGTGATGGAGGCAGTGGCGGTGGTTGTGGTGATGGAGGCAGTGGCGGTGGTTGTGGTGATGGAGGCAGTGGCGGTGGTTGTGGTGATGGAGGCAGTGGCAGTGGTTGTGGTGATGGGGGCAGTGGCAGTGGTTGTGGTGATGGGGGCAGTGGTGGTGGTTGTGGTGATGGAGGCAGTGGTTGTGGTGATGGAGGCAGTGGCAGTGGCGGTGGTTGTGGTGGCAGTGGCAGTGGTTGTGGTGATGGAGGCAGTGGCGGTGGTTGTGGTGATGGAGGCAGTGGCAGTGGTTGTGGTGGCAGTGGCAGTGGTTGTGGTGATGGAGGCAGTGGCGGTGGTTGTGGTGATGGGGGCAGTGGCGGTGGTTGTGGTGATGGGGGCAGTGGCAGTGGTTGTGGTGATGGGGGCAGTGGCAGTGGTTGTGGTGATGGAGGCAGTGGCGGTGGTTGTGGTGATGGAGGCAGTGGCAGTGGTTGTGGTTGTGGTGATGGAGGCAGTGGCAGTGGTTGTGGTGATGGAGGCAGTGGCAGTGGTTGTGGTGATGGAGGCAGTGGCAGTGGTTGTGGTGATGGAGGCAGTGGCGGTGGTTGTGGTGGCAGTGGCAGTGGTTGTGGTGATGGAGGCAGTGGCGGTGGTTGTGGTGATGGAGGCAGTGGCAGTGGTTGTGGTGATGGAGGCAGTGGCGGTGGTTGTGGTGATGGAGGCAGTGGCAGTGGTTGTGGTGATGGAGGCAGTGGCGGTGGTTGTGGTGATGGGGGCAGTGGCAGTGGTTGTGGTGATGGAGGCAGTGGCAGTGGTTGTGGTGATGGAGGCAGTGGCGGTGGTTGTGGTGATGGAGGCAGTGGCGGTGGTTGTGGTGGCAGTGGCAGTGGTTGTGGTGATGGAGGCACTGGCAGTGGTTGTGGTGATGGAGGCAGTGGCAGTGGTTGTGGTGATGGAGGCAGTGGCAGTGGTTGTGGTGATGGGGGCAGTGGCAGTGGTTGTGGTGATGGAGGCAGTGGCGGTGGTTGTGGTGATGGAGGCAGTGGCAGTGGTTGTGGTGATGGAGGCAGTGGCGGTGGTTGTGGTGGCAGTGGCAGTGGTTGTGGTGATGGAGGCAGTGGCGGTGGTTGTGGTGATGGAGGCAGTGGCAGTGGTTGTGGTGATGGAGGCAGTGGCGGTGGTTGTGGTTGTGGTGATGGAGGCAGTGGCAGTGGTTGTGGTTGTGGTGATGGAGGCAGTGGCAGTGGTTGTGGTTGTGGTGATGGAGGCAGTGGCAGTGGTTGTGGTTGTGGTGATGGAGGCAGTGGCAGTGGTGATGGAGGCAGTGGCAGTGGTTGTGGTGATGGGGGCAGTGGCAGTGGTTGTGGTGATGGGGGCAGTGGCAGTGGTTGTGGTGATGGGGGCAGGGGCAGTGGCAGTGGTTGTGGTGATGGGGGCAGTGGCAGTGGTTGTGGTGATGGAGGCAGTGGCAGTGGTTGTGGTGATGGGGGCAGTGGCAGTGGTTGTGGTGATGGAGGCAGTGGCAGTGGTTGTGGTGATGGAGGCAGTGGCAGTGGTTGTGGTGATGGAGGCAGTGGCAGTGGTTGTGGTTGTGGTGATGGAGGCAGTGGCAGTGGTTGTGGTGATGGAGGCAGTGGCAGTGGTTGTGGTGATGGGGGCAGTGGCAGTGGTTGTGGTGATGATGGTTACTCCAATAAGTTACACAAATATATCTGATCTATGTCAGGACTAAAACAATAGTAAAACCTATTTCATTCTTTGAAAAAATTGAAACGAATTCAAGTTAAAACTGTATCTGTAGTGGTAAGAGTTGAATAGTTCTGTGAATCTTGTGAGTACTTCTCATTAGAAAGAGTCTATAAAGTAGCCGACATGAGAGAGTTGATACAACAACACCCTTCTCTAATTACAATGCTAACAATGTAAACACGTCAGCTTTGTGAGGTTTTCTAAACTTCCTGTACAAGAAATTTGTGCACAGCCCATCCTATTGTCTCACCGAAATAGCATAAGTGCACCGAGGCAAAGATAGAAAACAAGAACAACAGAGAGTGCAGATTTCAGTTCAAAGAGGTTGATGGAAATTCTACTTAACTTTTCCGATACCAAACCACTAAATACCACCTCTAGTTCTATGATCAAAACTGTTTATTTAGAAGTATTTATATTTATTTAAAAACCTTCCATTATAGTTCTATGTAAGAACCTTTATTAAGCTATAATCTGAACACCAGCTTAATAATAGTTTCTGGTTTAGGCACAAGGCCAACGGTTAAATCGACCCCAGTGTTACTGGTACTTTATTTTATCGACCTCGTAGAATGAAAGGCAAAGTTAACCTTGGCGGAATTTGAACTCAGAACGTAAAGGGTTGTAACCCCACCCTAATAATTGTTTCTAATTTTGGCACAAGGCCAGCAATTACCCAGTACATTACCAGTACTTAATGTACTGCCAAACCCTAATAATTGTTTCTAGCAATTACCCAGTGCATTACTGGTACTTTATTTTATCGACCCCGTAAGGATGAAAGGCAAAGTCAACCTCAGCAGGATTTGAACTCAGATCGTTAAGGGACGTAACTATGCTGGAAAGCATAGCATCCAACCCTCTACCGATACTGCCAATCCACCGCCAAACTGCCAAACCCTAATAATTGTTTCTACTTTTGGCACAAGGCCAGCAATTATCTCAGTACATTACTGGTACTTTATTTTATCGACCCCGTAAGGATGAAAGCAAAGTTAACCTAGGCGGGATTTGAACTCAGAATGGCAAGGGCCGTAACTCTATGCATCAAAGCATGGCGTCCAACCCTCTACCGATACTGCCAATTCACCGCCAAACCCTAATAATGAGAGTTATTTATATTCTTGATTATTTTCAAAATTATTTGAAACTCGTAGGCAGTGCCTTTCATTAGAATTAATTAACTGCCACTTAACCATTTCTTTGTCATAAGTCAGAGGTAATTAATTTAATGAAAAGGAAGAAGATTAATAAACTCACTATAATTATGCAGTAAGGAAAAAACAATGTTAATCATTAACTAACGATATTTTAATTATTTTGGTGAACTTATGAGACAACTGTGAACATGTTTTAATCTCATGACTGAAGGTGTGAACATGACAATATTTGTTCAAGTAACAAAACTATTTAGAGAGTCGCTATCTGGTACAAACTCCAGCCTCTGGCACATCCTTTTAGTTCTTCTCTTGGTTATAACAATGGTCTGCTTATCAGAGCTTGTTCAACACACTTCAACTTAGGCACTCTTCACTGAACATATCACCCAACATCACTGGCTCTATTCCTCTCTCACCCAGTCACTTTATTCCTTCCCCAACACATGACCCAACCATCTCACTATCTCCCTTCACAACATTCATCACTGGCTCTATTCCCCTCACATGACCCAACCATCTCACTATCTCCCTTCACAACATCCATCATTCTGAAGACCATTCATCAATATACGTGACTGAAAATATAAAATAAGACGACAAGCCAATTACATTATTTCCAGCTAATAAAATACCACCTATATTTTCTTCTTTCCACTGGCTTTCCTGTTTCATATATAAGTGTGTGTATACATATATATATATATGAATATATATATATATTCATATATATATATATATATATAAATATATATGTATGTACATATATATATATATATATATATATATATGTATATGCATATATATATATATATGTATGTATCATCATCATCGTTTAACGTCCATCTTCCACGCTAGCATGGGTTTGGACAGGAATTTTCCCACTTTAGGCAAGATTGGTTGTCTTGCTCGCATAGGACTGTCTGGCGGGTTTTCTACGGCTGGATGCCCTTCCTAACACCAACCACGTTTACAGTGTGGACTGGGAGGTTTTTACCGTGTTACCTACACAGCCACATTACAGCGTGGTCTGTGTGTTTTTTTTTCGTGACACCTACACGACCTCATTTGTTTCGGACTGGATGTTGTGGTACCAACATAACTTTACATTGAAAGGGGTGGTGTGGATGGGGTGGGGGTAGTGGGACGGGGTGTATTTTTGTTAGAGGTGTATATATATATATATATGCATGTATATATTTATATATATATATATGCATGTATATATATATATATATATATATATATATATATATATATATATATATATATATATGTACGTATATGCATGTATATATATATATATATATATATGTACGTATATGCATGTATATATATATATATATATATATATATATTATCAGTATTAGTATTATTGGGGCACCCACTGATGAATTATAGGAGCCCACTTGAATATATATCTATTGATGGTATACAAGCTCCTACATAAATTGGTATAATTTCACCCAAATTGTAGGAATCCTATAATGAAACGAGACGTCCGTCTGGGAAGAGATATATTAGATATGTCTCATATGAAATAATACAGCCAATTTTCCACGCAATACCTTTAGTTAACACCCCGAACGCTTAATTAGGAATATAATCACTTATTTCCTAATGTTTGTTGAGTGAGTTGGAATTTGGCCGGAGTTTCGCTAAAAAGCTTTCTCCGATATTGTATTTATTATATATATATATATATATATATATATATATATATATATATATGTATGTATATGCATGTATATATATGTATATATATATATGTATATGCATGTATATATATGTATATATATATATATATATATATATATATATATATATATGTATATATATATATATATAAAATATTAAACAAATAATGAACAAACAATTCCTTATATTAAACAAAAAAAGTTCACTATTTAACGATCGTTTCTAGGGTATATATGTGTTATAATTGGTATGCATATTCAACAGATCTATGTACAAAATTATACAAAATTATACAAATTATCAAGATTAAATATACATACCTAACACATATATACGCCGTCTTCAGAAATAATGAAATTATTTCTGAAGACGGCGTATATATGTGTTAGGTATGTATATTTAATCTTGATAATTTGTATAATTTTGTATAATTTTGTACATAGATCTGTTGAATATGCATACCAATTATAACACATATATACCCTAGAAACGATCGTTAAATAGTGAACTTTTTTTGTTTAATATAAGGAATTGTTTGTTCATTATTTATTTAATATTTTATCTTGACTCTGTATACCGTTTATCTTTCACCGAAAGTGGATTTTCATTACATCTCTTCTTTCCATGATATCCGGAATACATTGAGTTCTTCATACGGATTGGACACTACCGTAAACTCTTGGTAGATTTATCTACATATATATATATATATATATATATATATATATATATATATATATATGTATGTATATGCATGTATATATATATATATATATATATATATATATATATATATGTATATGCATGTATATATATATATATATATATATATATATATATATATATATATATATGTATGTATGTATATGCATGTATATATATATATATATGTATGTATGTATATGCATGTATATATATATATATGTATGTATGTATGTATATGCATGTATATATATATATATATATGTATGTATATGCATGTATATATATATATATATATATATGTATGTATGTATATGCATGTATATATATATATATATGATAATAAGGGCGCTGCGGAGTTGCAAATGGGTTACATATGGAAAAAGTTTGTCCTTCATCAGTGATCTTCCAACCATCATAGGCATTTCATCGCTTTAAAGACCATATACCTCCGGTTGGTGCGAGCAACGGCTAAAAAAAGTCGCTGGGACACGTAAATAAAGGGGACGCGAGGGTAAACAAACAAAATGGTGAAGCAACAGTAAATGAGGAAGAAAGAGATAAGTCCTAGATTTCTATGAATTTAAATTCGGTGAAATCATGAACGAGAGAATAAAGACCATCAAACCTGGTTGAAATGTGAGCAAGGAAGGAATTTTGCACAGGTCTAACGGGAGGAAGAAGGGGTCAGGTCTGCGAATTCGGTAAACATAAGTTCTGTGAAATCGTAGACGAGAGAGAGAAAAAATTCATACCAGCTTGGCCAGCGTGCGGGAGAAAAGAATTACACACAGGTCAAATGGGAAGAAAGAGGAGGAGGAGAGGTAGTGACAGAGAATGAGTGAGTGAAGGGTGAGGAAGAGGCTAACAGAGAGAGAGAGACTGCTAGAAAGGGTAAAGATACATAGAATGAAACAGACGGGTGGCAGCAGAGGAAAAAATGTGTAAATATATATATATATGTATGTATATGCATGTATATATATATATGTATATATATATATGTATGTATATGCATGTATATATATATATGTATATATATATATGTATGTATGTATATGCATGTATATATATATATATATATATATATATATATATATATATATATAGATATATAGATATATATATATATGTATATATATGCATGTATATATATATATATACTAGCAGTTCAGCCTGGCGTTGCTCGGGTTTGTTCATTTGCTATGAAAAGTTACATACAGGTAAACGTGGTTTGAAAGCGAATAAGCTTATCAATTAAGTGCATAAAGCAGTTGAACCGGTTATTAAAAGTTACGAACCAATTAGCATTTTGGTCAATCAATGATGGGTTAATAATCTTCCAATAGCGAATTTAGTAGACCAGGAATTGTGATCGCCGGAAATCGAACGGGATATCTGACGCCGAGGGGAAAAGGTTCATCCTTGGAATGAAAACATTCTCCCCTCTTCCGCACCCCGTTACAATGGTGGCCTCAATCAAGTGGGTGTCAGTGACTTGACGACCATGCGAATACCGTTGCACTGCTTTGGTGGACGCAAGTTCCTTATTAGCATAATGGGACAGCCAACCCCAAGCTTAATAATGTGAGGTGGGAGCCCTGAGGGCTCAATGAGATTTAATAACTCAACCGGATAATTAACGATATCGTCGGGGTCTGATTTGAAGATGTGCTCTTTACCGGGAATCTTCTCAATCAGCTGCTCGTTAATAAAATTAACCATGGTATTTTTCGGAGCAAGAATGGCTCTTTCGCTGAGCCAATCGAGGTTTTTAAAGTTAGATGAGACATTAGGAAAAACTGCTTTCCAAAGGTCAGAAGGGCTGCTCACAATGTTGCACAGGGTGTCGATTGCTATGCCGCCCTTGTCATCCGCAGGGATCTTGCCCTCACCAAGTGCTAAAATGTTCTGTGCTGCAGACATGTCACCATGCAAATGAGCACACATATTTGTGCTCAGGTACAAACTATTCACCTGGAGCCACAACATGGACGACTTAAGACAGGCACGCACTTCCTCAGCTCTTGTCCATTTGGGTATGACAGGCAGCGTTTTCCGTTAATCCCGATAGCAGAAGGGTTACGCCACCCATAGGAGCCGTAGAATCCCTAATGTCTTTCCGGGCCTTGTCCAATGCCTAAAGGGCACCCTTGTGTGCCATTGTGCAGTCATCCCAAAGAATGAGGCAACATCTTTTGAGAACCATAGCTTTGTGTGAACTCTTGCTGATATTGCATGTTGGTGACTCAGTTTTTACTAAATCCAAAGGGAGTTTAAAGGTTGAATGTGCTGTCCTGCCTCCCGGCAGCAAAGTAGCAGCGATCCCGGACGATGCAACGGACAACGCAACTTTTTTCTCCTTACGAATCTTAGCGAGAATCAAATTCGATACAAAATTTTTTATTGGGGGATCAGGGTTTTTTTTTTTTGACCTTGAGGTATAACCAGTCAGTAGTTCCTTCAAAGGCTCTGGCGGTTACGTAAGAGGGGGCAAGGTGACCTTACCGTTTAAGCAGCACATTGCAGGTGGCTCCCCAGCCCACTTTGTAGCATTGCAGAATTGGCAATTGAAGCACATTTCGCCTATATTTGTCAGAGCGCATCGAGTAATTAACGTTTTGCTCATACTTGAAAGCCCGTAGGTGCCAGTAAGGGCTGTTGGGGCTCGTCTCACCGCGGGCAGCTTCTCACCGTCGACTGTTATGCTTGAACGTAGAACATTGGTCGTGTGGTTGGTGGGAAGGTCTGGCAGCAATAGCAGAAGCAACATTTGCAATGCTAATGGACCGCCCGTCTGCATCTTCAGAAGCCATGGAAGTAGTCATAGCCGCAGCCTTCGTAAGAAGGCGAGCCGTCCGTTGTTTTAAACGTTCCAAAGACCTGAAAGCAGCATTAGTCGCATCGTTTCTAGCCAGGCGCTTCGACCTTTGTTCATGGCTCTCTGAAGTCCTGGAAGAAGCCTGGTATGAAGCCATTTTGGCTAGGCGTGCGGTGCGCTGTTGGAAACTTTCAGCGGCTCGACATTCTGCTGAACATAAGGCTGTCTGTGAAAGTCTTGAAGCATTTTCCTCAGAGGACTTGTTTGCTATAGTAGCCTTTTGCGCCACTGCTGACGCGGTATGTCGACTGAGGCGACTTCTCTTTTTAGGTGACATTTTATGTCCAAAAGAAAGGGTGAAAGTTATTTCTACAGAAAAATTGACTTTGAAAGTCTGTTTATGAATATTGTTATTGTTGTGATACAAATATTAGTAAGTAAATGGGTATCGAAAAATAAAGGGTGAAAGTTACTTCA
Source organism: Eledone cirrhosa (assembly GCA_964016885.1). Classification (NCBI taxonomy): domain Eukaryota; kingdom Metazoa; phylum Mollusca; class Cephalopoda; order Octopoda; family Eledonidae; genus Eledone; species Eledone cirrhosa. The sequence continues at coordinate 43,801,836 of OZ024748.1, forward strand.
ACATAAAAATTGATTTTGAAAGTATAAGGCTGATAATTGAATGTAAAAAGATAGATAAGAAAGGCCCCCCAAAAAAATTTACAGGTATTTGTATGTATGTGTGTATTTTTATGTCGAAAAGAAAGGGTTAAAGTTACTTCTACAGAAAAATTTAGTTTGAAAGTATAAGGCCGACATGTGTGTAAATTAAGTGACAGGTATTTGTGTGTCTGTGTGTCTGTGTGTAT
>OZ024748.1:43807062-43872637 GCA_964016885.1 Eledone cirrhosa
CCACTGTTTTGACTGCTGTTTGGATTCAGGATTATACTGGTAGATCCAGGTTTCATCTCCGGTGATGATTCTGGTCAGGAAATGCTCTTCATCAACTTCAATTTTGTTTAATATCGCCCAAGACAGATCACTTCGAAGAATCAGCTGATCAGGGCGCAACGCTTTTGGGACCCATCGCACTGAAAGCTTGCTTAGTCCCAAATTATCGTGCAGAATTTAATTTGCCGAACCATATGAAATGTCTAGGGACTTAGCTAACTGATTAACTGTTATTCTTCGATCTTCTTCAATTAAAGTCTGAGCAGCCTCAACGTTTTGGTCATTTTTTTGATGTTCCTAGTCTTCCACTGCGATGGTCGTCTTCAAGGTCGTCTCTCCCTTGTTTGAATCACTGAATCCACTTGTAGACAGCAGTTTTCTTTGGAGCAGTAGTACTGTAAACTTTAACTAAAACCTCCATAATCTGTGTCCCTTTCCATTTGAGTTTCACCAGAAACTTGATATTCGATCTTATCTCAAAATAACTATTTTCCATTGTTCCAAAAAGAGGTTTTTGAAAGTGTGTCAGTACTGTACAATAGTCCGCACATGACTGCAAGTGAGTAATAGCAAGGTAAACACCCAGTGGCAATGTTCTGACATGTTTAATATTGTTTTAATCTATTTTTTTCTTACTACGATAAAATTCCGCGAACTTTTTGATTCCCCCCTCGTATATATGTATGTATATATATATATATATATATGCATGTATATATATGTATGTATATACATGCATATACATATATATGTATGTATATACATGCATATACATATATATATGCATGTATATATACACATATATATATGTGTATATATATATATATACACATATGCATGTATGTATATATATATATATATATATATATATATGTGTGTGTGTGCGAGTGCGATATATATATGTATATATATTCTTTAGTTGTTTTGTTTGTTAAATCTGTTACCAATAATAAACAAACAATTCTTGATGAAAGACATTTTCAGAAAAACAGACATTCCTCAGTGTGTGTGTGTGTGTGTGTGCGTGTGTCCCCGTGTGTGCCCGTGTGTGCGTGCCGTGTGTGTGTGCGTGTGTCCCCGTGTGTGCCGTGTGTGTGTGTGTGTGCGTGCCGTGTGTGTGTGTGTGTCCCCGTGTGTGCCCGTGCATGTAAATATATTTTTTATTCTTGTCATGATTAGTTTAAGTTATAGGCATGATTGGAAAAGTAGATGTACGCAAACACACACACACACACACACACACACACACACACACGCACACACACGCAAAAACCGTACAAATCTAATAAATAATTCACTGATAGTTTTGTTTTTCTGTATTCCAGAGCATTGGTTTGGCTATTTGCCATCCAATATTGCCGCTGTAAATACAACTGTAGATACAACTGTAGATACAACTGTAGATACAACTGTAGATACAACTGTAAATACAACTGTAGATACAACTGTAGATACAACTGTAAATACAACTGTAGATACAACTGTAGATACAACTGTAAATACAACTGTAAATACAACTGTAAATACAACTGTAAATACAACTGTAAATACAACTGTAAATACAACTGTAGATACAACTGTAGATACAACTGTAAATACAACTGTAAATACAACTGTAAATACAACTGTAGATACAACTGTAGATACAACTGTAGATACAACTGTAGATACAACTGTAGATACAACTGTAAATACAACTGTAAATACAACTGTAAATACAACTGTAAATACAACTGTAAATACAACTGTAAATACAACTGTAAATACAACTGTAAATACAACTGTAAATACAACTGTAAATACAACTGTAAATACAACTGTAAATACAACTGTAAATACAACTGTAAATACAACTGTAAATACAACTGTAAATACAACTGTAAATACAACTGTAAATACAACTGTAAATACAACTGTAAATACAACTGTAAATACAACTGTAAATACAACGTACCTGGCATTGATATCCCTGATTTCAAACAAGGATATTTTTAGCAACATGCTGGTCAAATAAAACAGAACCAACATCATTTAATGTACAAATGTCCATCCAACTTTCCTCAGCACGTGACCTAACCATCTCATTCTGTTCCCTTTCACAACATCCACCACTGGTTCTATTCCTATTACTACCAATACAGCGGATCCTTGGTTCACATCTTTGTTTCTTTATCAAGGCTGTTCATCCAAATTCCTCGTAAACCGAAACTATTTTTCCCTTACAAAATAATTGTTTCTACTTTTGGCACAAGGCCAGCAACCATCCCAGTACATTACTGGTACTTCATTTTATCGACCCCGTAAGGATGAAAGGCAAAGTTAACCTCGGCGGGATTTGAACTCAGATCGTAAAGGGACGTAACTATGCTGGAAAGCATGTCCGACCCTCTACCGATACTGCCAAATAATGAATGAAAGAGAAATACAGAGAGAGAGAGAGAGAGTCTGAAAGACAGATATCACCATAGTAACTAACTACACAGTAAGTGATGCTTTCCCACCAATACTCCAAGCTTGTTGCCACCTGTTGTTGCCAGTTTGCGTGTTCATTACTCGGGACACCTTTCAACATGTGGGAGGGATGCCGAGGTGGTGGGAGGGATGCCGAGGTGGTGGAGGAGGTTGAGGTGGTGGGAGGGAGGTTGAGGTGGTGGGAGGGAGGTTGATGCGAAGACATTACCCTGGAAGACGGTGAGTGGAACATCCACTCCACGTTGCAGGGCTCACACCTGCTGACAACCAACTCTGACTCGATAGCAGTGAGTAGAGATGTTGTCTGGGGACCAACAATGCTGGAAGTCTCCACTGCTACAGACTAAAACACAAACCTATCAGAGAATGGCCAATTCTTTACAGTTTGCCGTCCTTCACCAGGTGGGCAGTGAAGCCTAGGCTGGTGGCTGAATGTACCAGGTTGCCACTAAAGAAGGTGCCACAACATATAGCATCCCTGATGAGGGCCTTACCCCAACATAAAGGGAAAGTTGTCATGCCATTGACTCATGTTCAATGACAACAATATTCATTCCCTGCTGTGGTGTTTGAGGCAATGTCATATGTTTTTTTCTTTCTGACTCATTTTTGTTCTTATTTTCTTCCAGCCTTATCTAAACTTAACTTTAATCTCCCCTCATTTCCTAACTTTAGTCTCCACTCATTTCCTAACTTTGGTCTCCACTTGCTGTCCTTTCATTTTCCTTATCACTCCTACATGCCAACACACACCTCTATTAATCTATACTTTTCACCCACCCAACAACTTTCCATTTCCCTGTAGCAGTCACTGTCCACCGTTTTCCGTCCTTAGGGGTATTTCTACCCAACTTCTATGCTGTTATTATTAATGGCATTTGGCTGTTTTAACAGCTATTTCTCACATTTCAGTTTTCCCATTTTTCTGTGACCTTTGAAATAAATATATTTTTTTAAATAACCTAAAATACAACTGGAATTATCAGCTGTTCAGTAAAACATTTTAATTTCTTTTAAATAATAAAGAAAAATTCTTAAATAGAAAAACTGAAGTGAAAAATAAAATAGTTATAACAATATAAATATTTATATGTTAATATAAGTTAACTGGTAAAACCATTTCTACACTATAAATCTAAGAATTTGGTGGTATTTCACCATCACCTGCACCATTATCATCATCATCATCATCATCATCATCCTCATTATCATCATTATCATCATCCTCATCACCACCATCACCTTCACCACCCTCATCTCCACTACCACTACCCTCATCAACACCACCACCCTCACCACCATCATCCCACCACCACCCTCACCACTACCATCATCATCATCACTTGAGGCAATAGACCATGTTAAAAGGCTTAAACTTCCAATCAATCAATATTTCTATTTATCAAATATTTATCATCCCAAGAACAAAATATAAAATCGATTTTATAATCAGACGTACAGTATTGTATTATTTTACACGGGAATCTACCAAGATTTCTAGCAGTTGGTTTGTATTTACAGGAATAAATAACCCAAACAAGTTTCATTCTACAGATATAATCAAAAAAATACCATTCCTATTAAGTTGAAAATAAAACAAATTCTAATGGGAATAATTTCACCCTTACGTAAAACAAAATTTCTAAATGTACTTCAACATGTAGATTATATAAATGGTAAGAACAAAATTACTGTACAGCAGGCACTGTATTCTTCAATATCAGAAATATTTATATATTCTAAATGACAGAACAAACAGCCTTATGGATATTATTTGGTTCTACAACAGCCTTATGGACATTAATTGATTGTATAACCCCTTAATAACAAATGCCGTAGTCAAGCTAAAATATCTTATGCATATTCTGTTCTATTTGAATATAGAAAGCTGTGAGTGAAATGTTAAGTAGCCATGAAATAACAGCAATGAGGATATTCATAATAATTTTCTTCTATTCTTTAAATATTTTGATAGAAATTCTATAAATCAGTATATTTTACCTTCTGCTTCAGTGATTCCATCACAATGTTATCTATCGCATTACATCGTACGTCAAAATAAGATTAAAAAAGAAAAAGAAAGAAAACTATAAAAATGAGAAGAATTGTCGTCATACACAGGACAGCTTCCACGGTGGTTGGCGAGTCCAGTTATTGAGCAGAACTGTTTACCTGAATAGAAAGAATCTAGTTAGTTTCTATGGATACATATATCCATGTCAGGGCACTTTCATTGTCTGAGAAGATGCTATCAGCTGTCTACACTGGTAAATATAGACAAACACAACAACAACACAGACAAACACACACAACATGTAGACAAACACACACACAACAACAGACAAACACACACACAACAGACAAACACACACACACAACAGCCAAACACACATACAACAGCCAAACACACACAAACACACAGACACACAACATACAAACACACACACAACGACAAACACACACACAACGACAAACACACACACACACACACACACACACATAACGACAAACACAACACATGTGGACATATGCAATCAGCAAAGAACGGTCGCGCTTTAAAATAGATTAATGTGAAATAGAGTGGTTTTCATTTCAAAACAGAAAAGAGAAAACCAAAAATACCGAGGAACCATTATTTTTAGCTCATAAACAATCAAGTGAAGCTAAATTTAGCATACGTTAGCCATAGATAATATGAAAGAGTAGTTTCAATATTTGAAACTCACCACTGAATGGAGATGAATGGCTTCAAAGAGATGTGATAAAAATCTAACAGTAAATTATTATTTTATAATTAGCTTAACACTATATTAATTTGGAATAATTGCAACATTTAAACAATAGAATTGTTACCATATTGATGTTTAGAATATGGAAAAAAAAGAAAAGAAAAAGTAAATTGGTTATTTATTGGTGGGAGGTGTTTTAATAGATTAAACAGCGTCAACTAAAGCAATCAGATGCAATTAGGAGAGGAAATGCCAGTCTAATGGCGTTTTTCTCTTGGATACAATCTTGTCTTGCTATTATCCTATTGTTGATGCCATCTTTAAACTGACATGCACAAAGCTGCAGGAATGTGATGACATTCCAAATATGGTCACTTCTGTCACTCTTAGATTGTAGCAGTGGAATAAACATGATAGACACTAAAGTTGTGTAGCAGATAGAATCGTCCTCCAAATGAAGGAAAATATACAACTACAACAGGAGACCTAGAGGACATTAAGATCAAAGATAAATGAGTTGAGAGTAAAATGATAAATTACTTGTGTTTTAATCAGCTCTGTATCAACCTGTTTGGCACATTTCGCAGAGGATTGGCTCAAGGTCACCCAAAGGCGTTATGGACCCAACTCAGAGCGATAACAGAGTTGGGTCTATAACTCCTTTGGGTGACCTTGAGCCGATCCTCAGTGGAACACGGATACCAGGTCGATACACAAATCTTATACATGTAAACTAAACTTCCTCATGTTTTCTAATAGTCTGCCTGTGCCATAGAGTTTTGGTACAACCACCAAATATTCACTGAATTACACTTTATATATTATATATATATATATATATATTATATATATATATATATATATATATATTATATATATATATACACAAAATATAAAACAATCAAATTTTAGTTTAATACATTTAATTGCTGACAATTGTTTCTTCCAGATGGATGTCTAATATCATCAGAGCATACACAATGTTTAAAGAAGTAATTATAATCCTAGTCTTCAGAAAATTGATAAAGCTACATTACTATTGACAGTGTCAGTGACCTCATATTGAAAAGCAGGAGAGTCAAAAAGATGTTATGTTACAGGTAATTGGCTAGTGCTTAGTACCACCTTACATATTTATAATTGTATGTAACTCATAAGTATAAATATTATTATTACTATATATAGGCGGTGGATTGGTAGAATCGGTAGAGGATCAGACGCCATGCTTTCCAGCATAGTTACGTCCCTTTACGATCCGAGTTCAAATCCCGCCGAGGTTGACTTTGCCTTTCATCCTTACGGGGTCGATAAAATAAAGTACGAGTAATGCACTGGGTAATTGCTGGCCTTGTGCTTAAAGTAGAAACAATTATTACTATATATATATATATATATATATATATATATATATATATATATATAAAAGAAAATTTCACTCTACAATAAATGTAATCTGAGTTTTTTGAATATTAATAATAATATTCGATTCATTTACAATTTTGCAAACAAGCCTCAATTTTATAGCCATGTCAGGAGAATGAACACTTCATTCTTGCTCTTGTGTTGGCATGTGAACAGAACTGCAGACACTAATGTTTCTGGGTATCACCCTTCATCATGCTAATATGCAGATCTGACTGATCAGCCAGTCTGCTAATATGCAAATCAGGCCGATCAGTCACTGCGTATTTTTGAAAAATAGCATATATTTTCACTAGCTCTGACAGTTTGGCAGGTGAACAGTGAGCTGTACTGATGAAGGGTGATACCCGGAAACAGTGTCTGCAGTTCTGTTCACATGCCAACACAAGAGCAAGAATGAAGTGTTCATTCTACTGACATGGCTATAAAATTGAGGCTTGTTTGCAAAATTGCAAACGAATCTAATGTTATTAATATTCGAAAAACTCAGATTACACACACACATATATATATATATATATATAAAATAAAGTTAAATAAAAGTCAAATGATTAAAATTTAGCTTTGTTTATTACTGCTATATATATTTCAGTGACAGCCATCTTTGGCTGTGACCTCTTCGGGCAGTTTGAATTAGTATGGTATAGACAAGTACATATGTTGTTTAGGTGTATAATATTGTCAATACTCTGATATGCCCAGTTCCTTGTTTGGTTGTTAATTCACTGAATTCAGTTAATTAACAACCAAACAAGGAACTGGGCATATCAGAGTATTGACAATATTATACACCTAAACAACATATGTACTTGTCTATACCATACTAATTCAAACTGCCTGAAGAGGTCACAGCCAAAGATGGCTGTCACTGAAATATATATAGCAGTAATAAGCGAAGCTAAATTTTAATCATTTGACTTTTATTTAACTTTATTTTACACTACTCCGGAGTAACCAAACCAACCTGCGCACTTCGTCGAGTGCTCCAGCCTGCATACTGAGGTGTTGGTATACAACCAACATAAACTCAAAATCTATATATATATATATATAGTGAAGGCGTGTGGCTGAGTGGTTAGAGAATTGGATTCGCAATCGTAAGGTTGTGAGTTCGATTCCTGGACCAGGTGATGCGTTATGTCCTTCAGCAGGACACTTCATTTCACGTTGCTCCTTCTACCTGGAGTTGCGACCGATAGATAGTATTAGCAATTGGAAAGACCAACGGAAACATTGTTCCCTCGGTCCGATTTGACGAAAGTCGATCGTTCCTTTATATATATATATATATATATATTAAAGCCCCCATCCCCAAAACTAACAGAAGCTCTACATATAAAAAAGCAATATCTTAACAAAGACAAGAATATACTTGTCCTGAATTTGAATGGCAGAGTTGACCAAGAATTTAAACCTGTTTATACTGGGGACATATCAGGAATGTTAATTGGAAGGTCCACAAACAAGAAAAATTAAAAATACATAGGTATTTATTAAATTTTCATTTTAACATATTTAACAAAAAATAAGACACTTTCACTTTAGCCATAAAGCCTCTATTCTTGTGCTCCACGAGAGAGAGAGAGAGAGAGGGGAGAGAGAGGAGGAGGATGAGAGAAGAAGGAGAAGGAGAGAGGACGAGAGAGAGAGAGGAGAGAGAGAGAGAGAGGAGAGAGAGAGAGAGAGAGGAGAGAGAGAGAGGAGAGAGAGAGAGAAGAGAGAGAGAGAGAGAGAGAGAGAGAGAGAGAGAGAGAGAGAGAGAGAGAGAGAGAGAGAGAGAGAGAGAGAGAGAGAGAGAGAGAGAGAGAGAGAGAGAGAGAGAGAGAGAGAGAGAGAGAGAGAGAGAGAGAGAGAGAGAGAGAGAGAGAGAGAGAGAGAGAGAGAGAGAGAGAGAGAGAGAGAGAGAGAGAGAGAGAGAGAGAGAGAGAGATTCCGAAAATATAAAGATTGTCCTGTACTTATCAAAATATCTATAAACATTGTCCTGAGGTTCTGAAAATAATTACAAAAATTGTCCTGTATTTCTGAAAATATCACTCACTAACTTACCACATAAGACCATAGTCACCAACTTACCACATAAGACCATAGTCACCAACTTACCACATAAGACCATAGTCACCAACTTACCGTACTATACAATGAAACAAAGTTACATTACTATTAACAGTTTCAATATAAAACAATGGTTCACAAAGTATGACATGAAATATTTCTGGGGTTCTACAACATTAGGTTTTTAATAACATTTAAGGATTTATGAAGATTTCAAGGTAAACTTAAGGTAGATACAACTACAGTTTTTAACCTCTTCATTACCATATTTCTAATGAAAGGCATTGCTTATGTGTTTCAATTAGTTTTCAAAACAACATTTGGAGGAATCTAATAAAATAACTAAAATATTTAGAATATTACTCCAGAAAAATTTCTACAATAAAGTTATGGTGGAAAATTTTGTAATAAGGATAAACATTTTTAAATCAGTGATTTTGTATTGTAAATCCAGGATAGTTTCAGGCAATTTGGTATCAAAGGGGTTACATTAAAAACCTTAGTTGTTTACAAAAGAGAGTTATAAATACCTTAACCCTTTAGCATTTACATTAAAGGCTTTATCTCACAATTGTCTCACATAATATCAAATCTACGAGATTTTGATATTTATTTTAAGAATACCTTAACATTAGTATAAGTGTCCAGTTATGACCAGTTTGAACAGAAAGAGGTGAGAGAATTCTGGCCAGATATGGCCTGTTTAAATGCTAAAGAGTTAAGTTTACTTTAAAATATACAAATATATGCTATGTTCTAGCATAGATATGTATTAATAATTTTCTTTTCTTTTTTTATGAAAAAAAATCCTCTTTAAAACAATTTGTTTTCTTTTCCAGTTAATGTTGTGTTGAACTTAGGGTGACAGAGATTAAAAAATCTAGGTAAGGTACTGTGTATTTGATTTTTAGAAAATCAAATAAAAGTTTCATGATAAAATATATTTGGGAACCACTGCTATAGAAAAATATATTTGGATTATATAAGTTACCAGCAATATTATTGCTTTGGATGTTAGTGTCTCTATTGTAGCTCGAGTCAAACACCACCAACAAACCAACAAATATATAAAACATACCATTTAACATGCAATAAAATAACTTGGTGCCATGCAACATCTTCACATAATATACTATCATTCATATATATATACATCTATATAGAGAGAGATATATACATATAGGTATATACATATAGGCATATACATATAGATATATATATAGAGATGGCAAATCAAATGTTACTACATAAAGCTTTAGTCATATATACAATGTAACCTCAGTTCACGAACGCCTCTCATCACAAACAAATCGGTTCACAAACAATTTTTCCAACCATAAAATGCCTCAGTTCACAAACAGTGTCTCAAGTAACAAACAGACAAGCTGGCAACAATGGTTGGCAACAAGCTAGGAGTACTGGTGGAAAAGCCTCACTTCCTGTGTAGTTAGTTACTATGGTGATATCTATGGTGATATCTATCTACTATGGTGACATCTAGCTATCTATCAGTGCCTCCAAGAGAAACTTTGCAGGGTGGTACAAGACCCCTTTGGGGCCTGAAGCAAGTAAAGATGTTTCTCACAATTGATGTTGCATGGTTGCTGTGTGTCCTTAGCTCTTGGGCCCCAAAACAAAGTACTGGCTGGACCCCACCCACCCCTTTCATAGGCTCTGCTCTCACACACAGTCTCACTCTTTCAACATTCTGTATGTGAAAAATGGTTTCAGTTAACAAACATTTCAGGTGAGGAATGGCCTGCAGGAGTGAATAAAATTCATGAACCAAGGTTCCGCTGTACATCAAAATATATTTTTTAGTTTGAAATAATTTGTTTTTCCCTTCACCTATATTTCATGATTCAAACAGGTTTCTAAGCAGCTCTTGGCTATTTTCTTAGTCTTACTTCCTTAGTCATTCTTTAGATTTTTCTAACATTTCTAAAGCCTTTGGCCTATCATTATTGTCTCATCTCTCACAACCTCCATTACCAAAACTGTTTTTTAGTGTTGAAGTATTTCATACAACACGTGATTTTATACAGCACATATTCCATGTGCATTATTGTTACATGTCAGGTGACAAGTATGTGTGTATGTGTGTGCCTGTGTGTGTATATGTGTATGCCTGTGTGTGTATATGTGTATGCCTGTGTGTATGTATATGTATGCCTGTGTGTGTGTGTATGTATGCCTATGTGAGTGTGTGTATGTATGACCGTGTGTGTGCGTGTGTATGTATGGCTGTGCGTGTGTATGTATATGTATGCCTGTGTGTATGTATTTGTATGTGTGTGTGTGAGTATGTGTACGCGTATATATGTATATGTGTGTGCATGTCTGTGTGGCCTGAGTCACACATTGTTTTGTTAAACCCCCTCAGATAAATAAAATGGAAATTGCTCCACATATGCCTGAGGCCCTGTCCTTTGTTGTGTGCCCCCACCCCAGTAATCAAGAAGAGAATACTGACTTCAAAAACTTCAACACAAAAGTATTATTATACCCAGTGACCACATGTTACCATAACATGTCTTCTGTTAATGACTTACAATAAGTTGGCTTTTTATGACCATACTAGGAAGATTTTACTGTTGTACTAATGGACTAACTAATTTCCAGTGTTGATCCTGTGAGGGCTATGATAAAATACACCCAGTACACTCTGCAAAGTAGTATTTCTAATGTCACAATAAAATGCACCAGGTACACTCTGCAAAGTGACAGTGCTGGTACTTTGGTAAAATACACCCAGTACACTCTGTAAAGTGGAAGTGCTGGTGCCATGATAAAATACACCCAGTACACTCTACAAAATGGCAGTGCTGGTGTCACAATAAAATGTACCAGGTACATTCTGTAAAGTAATAAAAGTCATCATCATCGTTTAACATCTATCTTCCATGCTAGCATGGGTTAGTAGTGTTAATGCAAAGTGGTTGGCCATAGAAACCATGTCAAAATATGAAATGTATGAACAAGATGTGATTCTCAGACCTTTGTAACCCCAGACTGTGCTGACCCAACGCCAGTATTAAAAACTAAACCCATGCTAGCGTGGAAGATAGACATTAAACGATGATGATGATGAACAGGGATAGGAATATCTCAATAGTGAAAATATCTGTCTTTGTATTAAATATTAGTAGAAAGAAATTAGAAATTTTGCAGTGAATAACATTTATGTTGACTTTCTGACATTTTAAAGTTTCACGCGAGATTAGACATTACTACAGGGAAAAACGGACGTAAAATGATGTTCATGATGATAAAGAAGAAATCACAAACTTGGAACAAGAAAACTATAAGTAAATCTAATAAGCTGAGATAATTCTTTCTACCATTGGTACAGGGCCAATAATTTGGGGGGAAGGAGGAAGTTGATTATATAAACCCCAGTACCTAACTGGTACTTTATTTTACAGAATGCAGTAAAATTTGAACTAAACACTACAAAGTATTTTGTCTGACGCTTTACCAATATTGCAAACACAACACTATTAAGGTAATAATAATTGTTTCTACTTATGGCACAAGGCCAGCAATTACCCCAGTGTATTACTGGTACTTTATTTTATCGACCCCATGAGGATGAAAGGAAAAGTTAACCTTGACGGGATTTTAACTCAGAACGTAAAGGGCCATAACTCTGGTAATAATTGTTTCTACCTTTGGTACAAGGCCAGCAATTATCCCAGTGTATTACTGGTACTTTATCTTATCGACCCCATAAGGATGAAAGGCAAAGTTAACCCCGGCAGGATTTTAACTCAGATCGTAAAGGGCCGTAACTCTATGCTGCAAAGCATGGCGTCCAACCCTCTACCAATACTGCCAATATAATAATTGTTTCTACGTTAGGCACAAGGCCAGCAATCACCCAGTGTATTACTGGTACTTTATTTTATCGACCCCGTAAGGATGAAAGGCAAAGTTAACCTCGGCGGGATTTGAACTCAGAATGGCAAGGGCCGTAACTCTATGCGTCAAAGCATGGCGTCCGACCCTCTACTGATACTGCCAATCCACCGCCTTTATAAGAATGGTTTCTGATTTAGGCACAGCATTTCTTCTCTTTTGGGATTAAATTTAGATTTAGATTTTAATTCTACCAAACAGTTCTATAAGCTCTAAGTCCAATTTGTACCTATATTTACATACCTTCAGGTGTTGAAAGCCCATATTCATTAATATTACCGATAACTCCGCCACCTCCACCACATTTGTATAAAAAGACAATTATAGTTGAGAAAAATATCAAAGACTAAGTTTTAGGAATTCTTCTTTGTGAAATCTTTTGAAGAAATGGTGAAACAACTAAAGAATATAGAATGAGGCTGTTTCCATGGAAACAGTAGATCAGCTTTAAAACATAACAAATAACAGGAGGATGGGGGGGGAATGTTACCATTAAATAGAAATATGATTTTTTAAAGAAGAAAGCATGAATGGTGCAGAGTCATGTTAGCAGAGTAAGTCAAGCAGAAAGAATTGAGAGGTTTATACACACACACACACACACACACACAGAAAAGAAAAAAAAAGATTAACTGACAAAACTTTTAATAAAGTAAGTAGTAGTGGTTAGGAACTCTCAGGAGAGCTGGACAGCAGAAGGTCTTCAGAGAAGAAAGACCTGCTGCTGCCCAGATATTCTGATGGGTTAGATAAAATTTACTCCAGAGATAAAATATTAGAAAACATTTCCATACATAAACAATACAAAGAAGAGACATGAAACCCATGGTACATAGCTAAAATTTTAGCTCTGAAAAGGTTAGCTGTATATATTAAAATCTATGAAACCCATGGTAGAAAGCTAAAATTTTTACTCTAAAATGGTTAGCTGTAAAAACCATAAAAAAAACATGGTACAAAGCTAACATTTCAGCTCTGAAATGGTTAGCTGTAAAAACCATGAAACCCATGGTAGAAAATTAAAATTTTAGCTCTGAAATGAATAGTTAGCTGTGTATATTAGTAAGAAATTACTTTGGTAAAAATATAAATTATCAGTGCAGAGAGAAAGTGGAAAGTGCAGATGGAAAGAAGGTTTTGTATAAGAATAAGCTCTGGTTTGCAATCAAAGTTAAGGTACCAGTAACATGCTTAATGGAAGAATTATCGTAGATAGAAATGAGACAAAAGCAAAGTCAGAAACATTTTTAAAAACTTTTAAAAGCCTCCAAAATGTTCCCGTTTGATATAAGCTTATGGGGGATAGAAGTTTAGCTTTAACAGAGATATTTTGTTTTAGAAACCAAGTAAAGAGGGGCTGATGTATTATTGGAATGGTGGAAGGGATTTGGGGGATGTATTATTAGAATGGTCAGAGGGATTTGGGGGGGATGTATTATTGGAATGGTGGGAGAGATTTGGAAGGATAGAATATTGTTTCTGAAAAATAAAAATAAGAATTTAAAGAATGAAACTTTGAAAAAAACCCAACAAATTAAGGAGGAAAATTGGGATACAAACCATAATCCCCACAATGTGTGTGTGTGTGTGCACATATGTCTGCATGTGTCTGCCTGTATCTGTATGCATGTATGTACGTGTGTGTCTAGACGTATGTGTGTGCATGTATGCATGTATGTCCGTGTAAGTATGTGTGTATCAATGTATGTGTATGTCTATATGTGTGCATGTGTGTGTGTGTGTGTGCATGTGTATGCATGTATGTGTGTGCATGTGTATGTGTATATGTGTGCATGTGTATGTGTATGTGCATGCGTGTGCGTGCGTGTTAGATCAACGTTCAATGTTAAAGAGAAGCAAAGTAAATAACAATGTTAATAATAATAATAATAATAGGATGTTTTTTTAAAAAGAAAATGTCCAAGCAAGAGTGGTGTTAGAAGAAAGATTGCTAACAATCACTTACGGGATGTAGAGGGGGTCGTGATCTTATGAAATCCAGTATCATGGTATGGGCATCATGTTTCACTTTTGGCGGAATGTCTCCATTTACCTATGAATAAAATGACCAATTTATATATATATAGGGGGCAGTTAGAAGTGTTTTTTATTTCCACCTCTCAGTCTGAGTGAAAGAACTGCCAAAGATGACCAACCATAATGGGGTGAAAAGAAAGAAACCACTTTCTTCACAAAATCCATCATTTAGTCAATTACCTGTTGTTGTTGTTGTTGCTGTATTAATGATTTTTAAACTTTACTAACTGAATTGTTCACAACTAAAGAAAAGGGGGTCAGATTCTGTAAATTAAATGAGATTTTTTTTAATCTAAAGATAAATAAATAAATATAAAGATGAAAATGTTTAAGATATTAATGAGAACAGAGCAAGCTCACCTCCGAACAATTAGGACCAACGATATAATTGAAGGCTGTTTTAGAAAAATAAATCCACGTGAACTCTTTAGAAATATCATCCCCACCATCACCCTTTTAACGTCTATTTTTCCACGCTTGCATGGGTTAGATGGGTGGTGACGTTATGAGATAATTCAGGTCAGATGACCATATCTTGCTCATACGGATCTGTATTTTGACCTGGTTTCTACAGCTGGATGTCCTTCCTAATGCCTGTTACGGTGTGGACAGGGTGCTTTTTATCATGGCACCAAAATAAATTATATATCATCATCGTTTAATGTCCATTTTCCACGCTTTCAGCATGGGAGAAGAATTTGGGAGAGAATCAGGTCAGAGGACTGTATTTTGCTCACCCAGGGTTTATATATATATATATATATATATAGATATATAGATATATATATAGAGAGAGAGAAAGAGAAAGAGAGAGAGGGAGAGCAAGAGAGATGTATATATATATTATGTTGGTACCACAAAACATCCAGCCCACACTAAAGTGGTTGTGATGGTGACACAGCAAAAAGCACCCAGTACACACTGTAAATGTGATTGGCGTTAGGAAGGGCATCCAACAGTAGAAAACCAGCCAGAAACTCTCCTATATGAGTGAGACATGGTCACCTGACCCAACTTACCTCTAAATGGGACAAACCCTTCTAACCCATGTTAGCATGGTAGATAGACGTTAAACAATGATATATATATAGTGTAAGTGATCCAGTGAATTACTGGTGGTAGTACCAAAGTAAATACTCGATGCACAGGCAGAGTGTATATATATTAAGGAAAACGCAGTTTTATTATTGAATCATCAGTCTGATGAGCAGATCAATAATAGAGTTGGATCCATAACTTCTATGGATGACCTTCAGCCAATTGCGCAGAACAGGTCAATACACTAACTGCATGTAAACAAAACTGTTTCCCTTAATATATACAAACACACACACACGTACTGAATCTATATAAATTAGATGCCTATTGCTATGTATAATTTAATAATATATATATAAGCCCAAGGTTCAATCGGGGGTAACCACAGTAAGTAAGGTACTCAATACATTAGTAGAGTGTATATAACAAATTTAATATAGAAATGGCTTCTACGGGACTAGAACCGTCTCATTCGAAGGAAATCATCAGGAAAGCTCCCTGATGATTTCTTTCAAATGAGAGAGAGAGAGACTGCTTATAAAACTAATGATTTCACCAAACTAAAATATGTGGCATAAGTTGACAAATCTTGGGTAATGACAAAGAATACGATCGCGAATACAAGCAGTCGAAACAGTGTTCCTCTAAAGGATCTTTGAAATAACATTACTCATTAGAGTGCGTAGCTCGGAGATCAGAGAGTCACTCCAGGTAGAGCCATTACTTCTCTGAATTGTGAGATCACAGCTCTGATACTATGGGAATGTGGTTAGAATGTCTCAGTAAAGAATTGGACAGATTCTATGGGCAAAACCAATTGGCAGGAGACCCAGAGGTAAACCCCAAGCAAGATGGTTGAATAACATCCATGAGCTTGGCTGGTCACACTTGCAGAACAAACCGGATCAGTTGGAGATGGTTGTTTCTGACAGGACCTGGTGGAAGGAATGACCCTCTCAAGAATACGTGGGCAAAGCAGCAGCAGAACAAGTTCACAAGAGCCCTGTTCACCGAGCAGGGTACCAGAGGACAAAATAGAAGACAGAAGACATTCTGCTGACATGCTTCCAAAGCTAATGAAATAACATTGAACACTAAAGCCAAATATTTTAGCAAGAAAATAGAATTGCTAATTATAAACGAATAGTTCGTTTGGTAAGTATGTATAACATTGGACACATTAAATAATGAAGGGGTTCATTAAGGAGTTAGAAATGACATGCAAATTAACACTAATTAAATCAACACTAAATAAAGAAAAAGAAAATCATGCAACTAATTCTGACAAAGCAGACAAAGACCACAGTTAAAATATAGCAACAATATTATTGATTAATTAATATGTAACAAATATATTAACTACTTCCAGAGTTTTATATTGAATAATAATTGTTTCTACTTTTGGCACAAGACCAGCAATTACCCAGTGTATTACTGGTACTTTATTTTATCGACCCAGTAAGGATGAAAGGCAAAGTTAACCTCGGCGGAATTTGAACTCAGATCATAAAGGGACGTAACTCTATGCTTCAAAGCATGGTGTCCGACTCTCTACCGATACTGCCAATAATATGATTCGTTTACAAGCAAACAGCCTCATTATGCTGTGTTTTAGATGACCATCGCTATCCTTTTGTTCTAGCGGTGACAATCTCTCTTCTCTGTCATGGTTAGAACAACAGGATGTCAATGGTCATCTAAAAACATAGCATAATGAGGCTGTTTGCTTGCAAACCAATTAAATATCATTATTATTCGATATAAAACTCAGGAATGTATTCAAGTATCTGCTATGTTAGAGAGGAAAGCAAAATTCTAATTGTGTTTTTTAATAACTCTTTTATGGCCATATTTCTAATGAAATTACACTATTTTAATTAACTAATTAACAGCTTGGAGGGGTTTCATAAAATTGTTTCATTATTAAGATGGTATTTTTAACAGAATTTAACAAAAGGTTCTTATATAAAATTATGTTGGAACTTTTTAAAAAAGAAAAAAATTGGGGGGGGGGGGGGGGTCATAGAAACCGAGGCAGCTTTGGGCAGGGTACTATCAAAATGGTTAAAATTATTCCTTTGAAACTCAATAAAATACACATGTGTCTAACACACAGAGTCTTTTAGTACTAAATCAGATTTTAATGCCTAAAGCATTTATTTTGTATTATTTTGAGAAATAAATTTCTATAAAAAGAGATGATCTCTTACAATACCTTGAAGCTACAATAACTGATGACAGGTGAATAAATAAGTTTCTTCCTTCCCAGAACAACTGGCACCAACACCCTACATTATTGTTCTCAATACAATCTTCTAAGGTTATTGTTTGTTGTCAAGACATTCCCAACTGAAAAACATCTATCTAACCATCTTTGAAATATTTTAAATATATAGAAGTTAACACACTTATTACACCTTAAGTCTCTCTATTCATGTGACAATTAACACACTTTACGTGTTTATCTGTTGCACTCGTTACACCTTACGTGTCTCTCTAATCATGTGACAATTGACACACCTTATGTGTATATGTGTTACTCATCACACCTTACATGTACCTGTATACATGTCATACACTCATCACTCCTTACGTGAACCTGTATTTATGTCAAACACTAAGGTTCTTATATAAAATTATGTTGGAAGATATTAATTTAAATTGGAAACCTTTAAAATGGGTGACTTTATTTCATAAAACCAGAGCCAGCATTGGCTGGGTTGGTAACTAAAGAGTTAAAATGGGTAACTTTATTTCATAAAACCAGAGCCAGCATTGGCTGGGTTGGTAACTAAAGAGTTAAAATGGGTAACTTTATTTCATAAAACCAGAGCCAGCATTGGCTGGGTTGGTAACTAAAGGGTTTAAATGGGTAACTTTATTTCATAAAACCAGAGCCAGCATTGGCTGGGTTGGTAACTAAAGGGTTTAAATGGGTAACTTTATTTCATAAAACCAGAGCCAGCATTGGCTGGGTTGGTAACTAAAGGGTTTAAATGGGTAACTTTATTTCATAAAACCAGAGCCAGCATTGGCTGGGTTGGTAACTAAAGGGTTTAAATGGGTAACTTTATTTCATAAAACCAAAGCCAGTTTTGGCCAGGTTGGTAACTAAAGGGTTAAATATGTTTCCTAACAGACCAAGACCAACCAGACGAGGCTGCTGATGAAATAAAATAAAGTTATCAACATACCATAATTTTATTAAGTCTGTATCTTTTGAAGACAATATCTTTCATGAGTATTTCATATGGTGTCAACTCATATTCTCTTTCTAAAGAATGGTGACAATGGTCAACTTTCTTTAGCTTTACTCCATGTCGTAACTGTTTCATGATTTGAATCCAAAGTTGAGCCTAACAAATATAAAAATAAATAACAAATATAAAATAAATAAATAAATAACAACAAATATAAAATAAATAAATAACAAAATAAATAAATAAATAACAAATATAAAATAAATAAATAAATAACATTTTTTTTTTTTAATATTCTTTATGATTTTATAAAACTTCAAATAAAATTTCTTGTGGATACAACACCACTGCCACCAGAAACACCACTACCACCAGAAACTATACCACTACCAACACCACCACTACGACCAGAAACTATACCACTACCAACACCACCACTACGACCAGAAACTATACCACTACCAGCACCACCACCAACAACACCACTACCACCAGAAACAATACCACCACCAACAACATCAACACTACCACCAGAAACAATACCACTACCAGCACCACCACCAACAATACCACCAGAAACAATACCACTACCAGCACCACCACCAACAACACCAACAACACCACTACCACCAGAAACAATACCACTACCAGCACCACCACCAACACCACTACCAACAGTCTTCTTCATCTGCAGTGTGTGAGTGTGTGAGTGAGTGTGAGTGAGTGTATGGGTGAGAATATACCCCCCCCCCCATTATATAACTGTGCTGGATGGGCAGTGGATTGGCAGTATCGGTAGAGGGTCGGACGCCATGCTTTGATGCATAGAGTTTCCTGCCCTTGCCATTCTGAGTTCAAATCCCACTGAGGTTAACTTTGCCTTTCATCCTTTCGGGATCGATAAAATAAAGTACCAGTAATGCACTGAGTATTTGCTGGCCTTGTGCCAAAAGTAGAAACAATTATATAACTGTGCTAGTATTATGAATGGTAAAAGGTTCAATAAACCTGTATCAAATTATAAAACAGTTTAGATTCAACAATCCACTCACCCAGTCTGATCTTTCAAGTGCTTCTAATTCATCAACTTGTTTACTTCGTAGAATCTGAAATAACATAACAGGATAAATATACATATATATATATATATATACATATATATACACATATATATATACATATAGATACACATATATATATACACATATAGATATATATATACACATATAGATACACATTTCGTATCAAGTCCAAATAGCCAATCTATCGCTAAAACAAACTACATTTTCTGTTTCTATTAATTGTTAAATACGAAAGTTTTGGGGCGTATTTAACAGAACAAATTTTGTATTTTTGTTAATCGCTTGTTAAATGCAAGGACCCCATTCAATCATTACCTTCTTGCTAGCTACCCAACACCCCTCCCTCCCACCCCCACGCACCACCATTGCTATTACGTGGACCAATCATAAAACAGAGCCCCCACGCATCACCAGTATTATTACGCGGACCAATCAGAAACCAGAGGCCTATACTATCGCTTGCCTGGTTGCCTTTCGATATATGATGGATGGATGGATGGACTGCGGAATCCTGGAGAGTGGAGGTGAGAGAGAGAAAAATCTGGACGCTCAGCGACAATGCCAAAGATAAAGACAAATTCACCTCTTGGACGAGAATGCGAGCACTCCTCATTGTTTCGACCGCGGACGGCTAACATAACCCCATCGCCCCCCGCCCCTCACCGCCCCCAACCCCCAAACGCAATCCAAAACTTCAGAGTTGGTACCATAAATGTAGGCACCCTAAAGGGTCGCGCTAACGAGGTTGTAGAAATGCTTGAACGTAAGGAGGTCGATGTTTGTTGTATTCAAGAGACCAGGTGGAGGGGTGGGTCTGCTAGGTTCATTGAGGGTAAAAAACGATGTTATAAGCTTTTCTGGGTGGGAAACGACGATGGGCTGGGTGGAGTAGGAATCATGGTAGCAGAAAAGTGGGCAGATAAGATAATAGACGTAAATAGAGTGAACGACAGAATAATTAAAATACGACTTGTCCTCAATAGAACTACGGTGACAGTAATATCTGCGTACGCACCCCAATCCGGACTGCCCGGCACTATAAAAGACAGATTCTATGAGACACTGATGCTAACTACCTCCCAAATATCCGACAGTGACTATATAATTATCGCAGGCGACCTAAATGGTCACGTTGGACAACATTGTGACGGCTACGACGAAATCCATGGAGGCTATGGGTTTGGTACTAGAAATGAGGAAGGCTCCAGAATCCTGGAATTCTGTGATGCAAATAACCTAACTATCTGTAACACTAACTTCAAAAAACGTGACAATCACCTGATCACCTATAGATCCGGGGAACACACAAGCCAGGTAGATTATATCCTTACCAGAAGACGTGACAGAGTGTCTGTTGTTAACACTAAATCCCTCCCCCATGAAGAATGCACCTCCCAACATAGACTGATAATTAGCGACCTCATAGTCAGGACGAGACGTACTCGACAACAGAAGAGGACTATCCTCAGGAGGAAAATATGGAAGCTAAAGGACCCCACAGCCAGGAATAAATTTCAAAGCATATTACTTGATGCTTTCGACAGTAAGGAAGAACATTTAGAGTCGGACAATATAGAGGGAGAGTGGGAATTTCTGAAAGCAAACCTGCTGTTGGCGACAGACGAAGTCTGTGGCTGGAGCAGGCCTGTAGGCAGGAGGAGAGTAACATGGTGGTGGAACAGTAAGGTGGAGGGGTCAATTAAGGCCAAAAAGCAGGCTTGGAAAGTATGGCGGGATGGGGGAAGTAGAGAGGACTATCAAGTGGCCAGGAGGGAAGCTAGGAGACAAGTGTACTTAGCAAGAAGGGAAGCTGAGGAAAGAAAGTTCAAGCATGTTCTACAACGCGATGACCAAAAACGTGAGGTGTTCAGGATTGCTAGGCAATGCGTCAAGGAAAACCGTGATATTGTCGGGGAGAAGTGTGTACTAAACGACGATGGCACACTTGCCATCACCGACGCTGATAAGAAGGTAGCTTGGAAGTGTCACTATGAAAGGCTACTAAATGAGGAGAATAATTGGGAGAAAGGCAGTCTCCCCCATATCGACCCAATAGAGGGACCAGCAGTGTTAGTCGAGGGGAGTATAATAAGTAAGGCAATCAAGGATATGAAGACGGGTAAGGCGGCTGGGCCTTCGGAAATAGTTGCTGAGATGCTGAAGGCATCTGGCACGGTGGGACACACCATGGTCACCCGCATAGTTAACCAAGTCGTACAGAATGGGGTTGTTCCGAAGGACTGGCATAGCAGCATCATCGTTAACTGTTATAAGGGTAAAGGAGACGCCCTAGATAGGAGTAACTATAGAGGCATTAAATTAATCGACCAGGTCATGAAGGTCACGGAAAAAGTAATAGCGCAACTAATCAGAGAGAGAATTGACCTAGATGAAATGCAGTTCGGGTTTGTGTCAGGCAAAAGTACCACAGACGCTCTTTTCATAGTACGACAACTACAGGAGAAGTACCTAGCTAAAGGTAAACCCCTCTACTTAGCTTTTGTCGACTTGGAGAAAGCCTTCGACAGAGTCCCCCGCTCCATTATCTGGTGGGCTCTTAGAAAACTAGGCGTTGACGAATGGCTTGTGAGGGCTATACAAGCCATGTATAAAGAAACAGTCAGCAAGGTTAGAATTAACAACGAATATAGTGAAGAGTTTAGCGTAAAAGTTGGCGTCCATCAGGGCTCTGTTCTCAGCCCACTACTATTTATTATTGCCCTTCAGGCTATAACAGAGGAGTTCAAGACAGGCTGCCCATGGGAACTCCTATACGCAGACGACCTGACACTCATAGCGGAATCAATGGCCGAGCTAGAGAAGAAATTCCAAACATGGAAGCACGGCCTAGAGTCAAAAGGACTTAAAATTAACCTGGCTAAGACCAAAGTACTAGTTTGTAGGAAAGAAAACAAGGCGGCGGTCCCTTCTGGGAAATGGTCGTGCTCGGTGTGTAGGAAAGGCGTAGGTAGAAACTCCATTTTATGTCCTAAATGCAAAGTATGGGTGCATAAAAGATGTAGTGGGATCACAGGTAAGCTAACTAAGAACATAGATTTTACATGTGGCCGGTGCTCTGGTGCAATAAGTAGCAGCAAGTGCCCACAAACTACTAGCTCTTTCAATTGCGCAGAGGGTTCTATAGAAATAGTGGACAGCTTCCGTTACCTGGGCGATAAAATCAGCAGTGGGGGAGGGTGCTCTGAAAGTACTGTAGCTAGAGTCAGAACTGGTTGGAAAAAGTTCAGAGAGCTTATACCACTATTAGCTGCTAAAGGGTTCTCACTAAAAATGAAAGGCAGGTTGTACGATGCCTGCATACGAACAGCAATGCTGCATGGCAGTGAGACCTGGGCATTGTGTGCAGAGGATATACGCAGACTAGAGAGGAACGAAGCTTGCATGCTCCGCTGGATGTGTAACAGTAATATACGTGAACGGCAAAGCATAAACGAACTAAGGAAAAAATTAGAGATAAGAGGGATCAGATGTTGTTTACTCGAGAGAAGGCTACGTTGGTATGGACACGTGATGCGCATGAAAGTCGATAGCTGTATAACAAAGTGCAGGGCAATAAAGATAGACGGTAGCCACGGAATAGGCAGACCTAGAAAAACCTGGGACGAGCTGATAAACTCCGACCTCACACACTTACACCTCTCCAAGACAATGTCACTGGACCGAGACCTTTGGCGGTACTCAGTAACAGAGAAGACCCGCCTTGCCAGTAGGCATCTCTAACAAAATACACCCCGTCCCGCCACCTCCCCCACCCATCCACACCACCCGTCCTATGTAAAGTTATGTTGGTGCCGCGCCATCCAGGCCGAAACAAATGAGATCGTGTAGGTGTCACGACAAAAAAACACAGTCCACGCTGTAATGTGGCCGTGTAGGCAACACGGTAAAAACCTCCCAGACCCACACTGTAAATGTGGTTGGTGTTAGGAAGGGCATCCAACTGTAGAAAACCTGCCAGACAGTCCTATGCGAGCAAGACAATCACTCTTGCCTCAAGTGGGACTACCCCCGTCCAAACCCATGCAAGCGTGGAACACGGACGTTAAACGTTGATGATGATGATGATGATGATATATATATACACATATAGATACACATATATATATACACATATAGATACACATATATATATACACATATAGATACACATATATATATACACATATATATATACACATATGTATACACACACGTATACACACACATGTATACACACACGTATACACACACATGTATACACACACATGTATACACATGTATACACACATAGATACACAGATACACATATAGATACACATATAGATACACATATAGATACACATATAGATACACATATAGATACACATATAGATACACATATAGATACACATATAGATACACATATAGATACACACAGATACACACATAGATACACACATAGATACACACACAGATACACATAAATACACATAGATACACACATAGATACACATAGATACACATATAGATACACATAGATACACATATAGATACACATATAGATACACACATAGATACACACATAGATACACATATAGATACACATATAGATACACACAGATACACACAGATACACACATAGATACACATAGATACACATAGATACACATAGATACACATAGATACACATAGATACACACATAGATACACACAGATACACACAGATACACACAGATACACATAGATACACACATAGATACACATAGATACACATAGATACACATAGATACACATATAGATACACATAGACACATATAGATACACATATAGATACACATATAGATATACATATAGATACACACAGATACACACATAGATACACATAGATACACATATAGATACACATAGATACACATATAGATACACATAGATACACATATAGATACACATATAGATACACATATAGATATACATATAGATATACATATAGATACACATATAGATACACATAGATACACATATAGATACACATAGATACATATAGATACACATATAGATACACATATAGATACACATATAGATATACATATAGATATACATATAGATACACATAGATACACATATAGATACACATAGATACACATATAGATACACACTCAATATTTAAATAAAACAACTACAAAGTTAAGAGATCAAAGCTAATTGGAATTTTGGTGAAGATAAACCAAAATGTTATCTAAAGACTCTCACCTTTTCACCAGTAGAGACTGTATCAAGAAACGTAACAAGTTCATGTGTTTCAGTAAACAATGCTCGACAAACTGCCCGGTAATGAAGACTAGCATCGGAACTGCTGGACAGGTGATTCTTACACACCTGTAAAAAGTAAACATATTAAATTTGTTACCTCATTAACATTTAAATAAATAGAAATAGAGCTGGACTGATAGATAGAGATAATTAAATAGAGAGATAGAGAGATAATTAAACAGATAGAGAGATAGAGAGATAATTAAACAGATAGCGAGATAGACAATTAAACAGATAGCGAGATAGACAATTAAACAGATAGAGAGATAGACAATTAAACAGATAGAGAGATAGACAATTAAACAGATAGAGAGATAGAGAGATAATTAAACAGATAGAGAGATAGACAATTAAACAGATAGCGAGATAGACAATTAAACAGATAGAGAGATAGACAATTAAACAGATAGCGAGATAAACAATTAAACAGATAGCGAGATAAACAATTAAACAGATAGCGAGATAGACAATTAAACAGATAGCGAGATAGATAATTAAATAGATAGAGAGATAGATAATTAAATAGAGAGAGTGAGAGAGACCGGTATATAGAGAGATGTATAAATAAATTAAAATGTCAGCTAAAAACCAAATTGATATTTATGGAAAGAATGGAAGAGATAAACCAGAGGTAAGATGGTTGGATATCATCTTGTATAAGTTAGGTTGGTTTAGCTTGGTGATCCTACTGGATCATTTGGTGATGGTTACTTTTGATACGATTCTTTGGAAAGTGGGTCTAGGCCTACTGCACACACACACACACACACAGGAAGCAAAAGAAGAAAAAAAGAGGAGAAACGGGGGGGAAAAAGAGGAGAACAGAAAAATTGAAAAAACGAAGTTGAAAAGATGAAAAGAAAAGAAATACAAAAAAGGAAAAAGAAAGATTATGAAGAAAGTGAAAAAACTTTTTAACGAGACTTCAGTAATAATTACAACACTTATAAAAATAAGGTAATATTTTTATATTTTACTGTATTTTACTCTAGATAACAATAGGTTTTTTGGTTTATGTTTTTTTTATTTCAAATTTTTAATGATTTTTCTTTCTTGATGAGAAAAACCATTATGTAGACAGAACCACAACAGATTCAATTACAATATTGAACATTACAATTACAACACTGCAATTACGATATTGAACACTGCAATTATGATATTGAACACTGCAATTATGATATTGAACACTGCAATTATGATATTGAACACTGCAATTACGATATTGAACACTACACTGCGACTGATGAAACACTATTGAGTTTGAAAATTAATGAAAATAAAACAATTTAACTACTAGATTTTAGATTTGTTTTTTAAGAAGAATGTTTTAACAATGACTAATGTCCAACATCTAAATACTGTGGAACCTTGGTTCATGAACAGTTTTTCTGAACATAAAACGTCTTGGGTGATGAACGGTATCTCAAGTAATGAACACACAAGCCAGCAACAATATGTGTGTATGTGACAGCTCACACCTATGCAGGTTTAGCTGGCCTCCTCCAAGGTATATCTCGGAGGGGTCTTGGGTGATTTAATGATAGGGATCCCAGTCCTATCATCTCATTTCTACAGCTGAGTAAACTGGAGCAACGTGAAATAAAGTGTCTTGCTCAAGGAAACAAGACATCACCCGGTCCAAGAATTGAACTCTCAACCTTTCAATCGCAAGCCCAATGCTCTAACCACTAAGCCATGCACCTTCACCAGCAATACATATATACATATATACAGTGGAACCTTGGTTTCGGATGCCTCTCGTTATGAACAAATTGGTTCACGATCAGTTATTTTAAATATAAAGCATCTTGGGTGACAAACGTATCTCAAGTAATGACCAGGCAAGCTGGCAACTATATATATATATATATATATATATATATATATATTACTAAAACAGAGAATGTCTGTTTGTCTGCCTGTACAATAACTAAAACTCGAGAACCACCCAACCGATTGTCTTCAAACTTTACACATGTAATACTTATGGTCCTATTGAGTGTTCTGAGCAAACAAAATTTCAAATTTTCAATGCCCTAGGGACCGCATTAGGCTATTTAGCGAT
The DNA here is from genome assembly GCA_964016885.1 of Eledone cirrhosa. NCBI lineage: Eukaryota > Metazoa > Mollusca > Cephalopoda > Octopoda > Eledonidae > Eledone > Eledone cirrhosa. The sequence goes on from OZ024748.1 coordinate 43,834,412, forward strand.
CTCTTTCTCTCTCTCTTAGTCTTTCTCTTTTTAGATAGATACATAGATACGACGTCGCGCCCTTATAATATCTGTCTGTATGCCTGGCTGTCTGCATTACGTCATTATGACACAATCAGTGTGTGTGTGTGTGTGTGTGTGTATATATAGTGTGTGTGTGTATATATATATTCTTATGCCAGGAACATCTTCACGAACCAAAGTATTGTCTTCCTGTTTTCCTTCGGTTGCAACGTTTTTCGAAATATTTACATCTGCGTTCACAGATTGATTTTTTTATCTTAGTTTCAGAAGATCCCGTTAAGGGTGAAAGCAGCAATTCTTTGCTTAAACTTTAATCTGTTATTTTAATATATATATATATATATATATAATTATATATCCGTGTACAGATATTTTTGCATACACAATAACAAAATATAAACAAACATATTTCACGAGGCTCGATAAGCATAAATATATATCAAATATATAAGAACCCTAGAGAAAATCCCGAGCAACGCCAGGCCATTCTGCTAGTATATACTAAATTCAGAAATGAATTCAAAAATGGCTAAGAACTATTACGTGGCTAGCGGTTAAGGCAGAACATTTTTGAATTCATTTCTGGCGGGGATCACAATAGAAATTTTAGTCCAGACTCGAGGTGTCTCTTGATAAGTTCCAAGCCTCGTGGATAGATCCAGGATTGGATATATCCGCAGAAAAGGAACGAAACTGCTGGCATCGAGACTAGAGGAATTTTTTCTTCTTACTTCTATTTTATACCTAACTCCGTGTAGTTGATTATTTGTCTAGTCAATTTCTACAGGCTAAAAGAAATGACTAGATAAATTTTATTTGGCTGTCCCTCGCAGAAGATAGTCTGTATCATTTGTCTATTATTTCTTCATAGTTACATTTTAAACTGATAGCCTCGTTTAAATGATTATGTGGTTGATTTCTACGGACTAGGGAGGGGAAATACTGTATATATTTTATCTAACAATTCTTCAAACTTGCAATTTCATATATAGCTCTGATTAATAATTATTTGCTTAATTCTTTATTGAGCCACACTGAAAGGTAGCCACACTCATATATGTATCTGTGACTATGTCTAATTATATACATATATCCCTTTGAATTTAATATATACTCCCGTAAGGTAGAGTAAAACTTTAGGCAGTATCTGGCTGTGCTTTCTAGCAATCAGCCTACTCACCGCCTGGCAACCAATCACAATTTTCTGCCTTGACCGCTAGCCACGTGGTAGTTCTTAGCCATTTTTGAATTCATTTCTGGCGAGGATCACGGGTAGAAATTTTAGTCCAGACTCGAGGTGTCTCTTGATAAGTTCCAAACCTCGTGGATAGATTCAGATATATATATATATATATATATATATAGTGGAACCTCAATTCACGAACACCTCTCGTTATGAACAAATTGGTTCATGACCAGTTTTTCTGAACATAAAACGTCTCAGTTCACAAACCATGTCTCAAGTAACAAACACACAAGCTGGCAACAATGGTTGGTGACAAGCTGGGAGTACTGGTGGGAAAGTATCACTTGCTGTGTAGTTAGTTACTGTGGTGATATCTATCTGTTTTTCACACACAATCTCTCTTTCTCTCTCAACATTTCGTATAGGAAAAAGTTTCGGTTTACAGACATTTCGAGTGATGAACAGCCTTCAGGAACAATTTATGTTCGTGAACCAAGGTTTCACTGTAAGTGATGTAGCACCATTACATTAAAACGCAATCTTCAAATCCAGCAAACTGTAACCCTTTTGAAACCAGCTTGGGTTCCATGAAACAAACCCACTTATTTTAAAGGGCTTCTATTTAAATAAAAATCTTACATTTCATATAAGAATCATGTTAAATTACTTTCTTTATAATGAAATAATTGACGATTTTAATAAATCCCCCAAAACACTTCATATCAAATTTAAGCTGACACAAATATAAGTCGACCCCACTATTTTATGTCTGAGAAATGGGCAAAAATCCAAACCTTAATTACATAGAATTTGAAGTTGGTGAAAATCATCAAAATCTCCACCATCAATATTAGCTGACCCCCACCCCCTACACTTTTATTATTGATTCTTTTTGGGGTCATATATTCCTCAGTTTATATTTGAGTATATATGGTAGTTGAAAAACAAATATATTTCATTAGAAATACAATCACAAAAGGTTTAATCCAGATGATAATACCAGAATAAAAAAAAAAGATTTGGAAAATATAAATAATAAAAATTTAAAAAAATACAACGGTTTGGAAATTGCACTTTTATTTGGAGATTTGTCAATAAATGAAGACTTCCAGATCCATTCAGAGCACAAAGAGGAGATGGAAATAATGAAAATGGGAACATGCTTGGTTTCATAGAAAGCTATGAGCAAATTGTGAAAACATTACCAAGCTAATTGGTGCTTCTCATTCTAACAAACAAAAATTACTGGTTGCATAGCAACTAGGCCAGTAATTCAAAGACAGACAAATATTTTCTTTCCTCCAACTAACAGAAAAATAGACATAAAACTGAAATACTTTAACAAGCTAATAATACAGATTTAACCTTCACATGTTCTCATATCTCTCAAGTATAACTGAGTAATGATAAGAAGACAGTTACTGTTTAGGAGAGATATATTAGTATAGTGACTTGATGTAGAGAGAGCACTGTGGTTGGCACTGACAGGACTCCAGCACACAGTGTTGAGTGTTCCAATTGTTCAAACAAAAGGAGAGGGGAAGACTAAGTACTGTGGGTGGGTCTGAGTCCAAGAGGACTAATAAGGAGAGAAATTAAAAACACTAAAATGACAGAGAGAGAGAAAGAAAGAGAAAGAGCGAGAAAGAAAGAGAAAGAGAGAGAGAGAGAGAGAGAGAGAGAGAGCGGAGAGAGAGAGAGAGCGGAGAGAAGAGAGAAGAGAGCGGAGAGAAGAGAGAAGAGAGCGGAGAGAGAGCGAGAAGAGAGAAGAGAGAAGAGAGAAGAGAGAAGAGAGAGAGAGAGCGAGAGAGAGGGGGAGGGGGGAAGAGAGGGAGATAGGGGGAGGGGGAGGGAGGGAGGGGGAGAGGAGGGAGAGAGGAGGGAGAGAGGAGGGAGAGAGGAGGGAGAGAGGAGGGAAAGAGGAGGGAAAGAGGGGGAGTAGTAGCAGGCCATGAGACCAAACAGAGGTGGCACCTTTGCTAACAGCTAGTGAGAAATTGGTAGAGTTACTTTAAGAAGTAAAACAAGGATTACCTGCAGGACAGTCTTGAAGTTACATGGAGATGAAGAATCTTCATCTCCACCATCTTCATCTTTAACAATTCCTTCATCGTCAATTGTATGTGAGTCATCACTTTCAACATCTGTATCTGGGGTAGTCATATACTCAATAAGATACTCCAGTTCAGAACTTAGACTACTTTCTTCAGTCTCCGTTAAACCATGGTCTAGCGCTTCGAATAATATCAAGCCAAGAATTTGAATCACCTGAAATAAAATAAAAATATAACTTTAAAACTAAGTACCAGATTGGTGGCTAGGTCTTGTCCATTTACAGTTGAAGTTCATAAATGCAATCACAAATTGTATTTTTATATGAATAAACATTGTTGTCTCTGATCGAGACGAAGCAAGATTATATTTGAAATCATATAAAAATGAGAAAACTCATCGCTAGAACAGTGTTAAAACAGCTAAAGTGTCCATTTATTTTTAAGATTTTAAGATTTGAGGAAGATTTAGTTTCTATTACTAGCAGGTTAAGCAACTACATAAGCTTTCTTATTGGTTCATGTGCATATGTAAATGTTTATACTATGCTTACATAAAATGCTGGGGAGATCGCTTTATTTTTTTTTTTTTGGGGGGGGGGGTAATATATGTTCAACAATGTAATGTCTTAAGTAAATAAAGACATTTGAACTTATACCCATATAAGGACCCCCCCCTCTCTTTCACACTACACACTCACAAACATACATACATACACAGAACACAGAGGGAAAATTACACAAACAGTGGTTATATCAGTGATAACAATTGCTTAGCTTCAACACTTTATAACTTAACATCCTGTACCACATGAAGCCACATTAAGACATTAACATCCTGTACCACATGAAGCCACATTAACAAGACATTAACATCCTGCACCACATGAAGCCACATTAACAAGACATTAACATCCTGCACCACATGAAGCCACATTAACAAGACAATATCCTGCACCACATGAAGCCACATTAACAAGACATTAACATCCTGTACCACATGAAGCCACATTAACAAGACATTAACATCCTGCACCACATGAAGCCACATTAACAAGACATTCTTAACCCTTTTGTTACCAGCCTGGTCAAAAGCTGCTCTGGTCCTAAGAAATAAAACCACCCATTTTAAAGGTTTCCAATTTAAATTAAAATCTTCCAACATACTTTTATATAAGAACCTTAGATTAATTTACTATCTTACTAAATGAAATAATTCTAATAAATCTCAAAATTTTTCATTAATTAATTGAAACAGTATTTCATTAGAAATGTGGTCATGAAAGGGTTAAGAAGTACAAAACACTATGTTTATATCAAATTAAAAGTTAAAGTCTTTACTAATACTACTGTAAATGTTGACTAATCTGTCCACTAGTAAAGTTACTAAATATCTATTAGATATAAATCAGTTGAGAGACAGCAGTAATATATCACTATCAAACTCATGACAATATGGAATATACTTATAACAGTGAAAAAGTGTTATGAAATTATGAAAACAATGGATATGTTATGAACAAAGGTAGATATCACAATCAAGTTTCATTGGGACATGTTGAATCTTATCGAAAAGAAAAATGCGAAATTTTATTTACAATGATTGAAGCCCTTCTGGTCTTTTAACTGTTGGTAAAGTCAGTTTAATCTTAGGCGTAGTCTAGAAAACATGACTCTATTGAAGTCAGGTCGTGGGAACAAACTGATCTTAACGTTGTTAAACAATACTTTCCAAATGTTTGCATTTGGAAAACAAGCACAAAAAGCACAAAAAAGCCATTAACAATACAAACTTCTCTGATTTAATGACAAACCAATAATCATTTCTTAAAGGTAAATTTAAAAAAGACACAAAGAAGGCTTTTAGAATCAACTGAGACAGTTCATCCCGTTACATTAGACATTCTCTCATACTATTACAAACCAAAGGAAACCTATTTATTTGTGTAGAAAAGAAAACAGTTCATTGTTTTCCGATGTAGTTTCAGAATAAGATGATTCTCATCTATTTCAAATCAATCAGTTCACCTGAGTCAATAAACAATATTACAAGCTGTGACAACAATGGAGTTATTACAGCTCACAGTGGATTGGCAGAATTGATAGAGCGTTGGACAACATGACTTGTGGCATTTAGTTCCAACTCTTTACATTCTGAGTTCGAATCTCACCGAGGTCAACTTTGCCTTTCATCGTTCCAGGGATGATAAACTATCAGGCATATACTGGGGTTGATATAAATCAACTTGTCACTTCCCCTAAAACTGCTGGTTTTGTGCCAAAATTAGAAACAGTTATAACAGCCCACATCCATGTAGGTTTAGCTAGCCATCTTTGAGATTGCTTATCATCATCTTTGAGGGAATATTTTAATGATAGAGGGCCCCAGTCAACAATAGAGTCTCAATATGCTAGAAAAGGCAGCTAAATATCTCACAAATCACCCCCAAGCATCTTAAGGAAGAACGCAAATACTGTAGTTCTAGATAAAACTAGAAAGATGGAATGGTTAGGGTAGAGGGACTAATTCAATTAATTACAACACTCCTTTACAAAAGAAATCAATAATTAACAATGGCTATAAATTAAGTAAAATAACTTACATCTTTGTCCTTGACTGTGTTCCCTTTATAAAAATCTGAAAAAATAAAAGAGGAAATGAGAGTTCTTCAGTTGAATCTGGTCATTCCATGAGTATCTTGGTCAGCCTATGAACTTTTCAGCCGATATGTATGTGCCCCTGTGTGCGTGCCCCTGTGTGCGTGCCCCTGTGTGCATGTGTGTGCGTGCCTCTGTGTGCGTGCCTCTCTGTGTGTGTGTGTGTGTGTGTGTGTGTGTGTGTCTTGGTCAGCCTATGTACTCTTCAGCCGGCCCTAGTATCTGCTGTTCTAACAAGCGTACCAATTCCCCGACTATAGTCTTCATCATATATTAATATATAACTACATATCATTGTTATCTCCATCATAATGTAATAAGTATTAATATTTGATGCGTTCAGTAATTGAAAGTTACCACCAGAATATCTTTCAGGAAATGATTAATAGCAACATTTTGATGGATTTCTGGAAAAACAGAACACATGAGAAGCTACACAAGATTATTTACCAGAAGTCTTTGCAAATTTGTTGTAGGCTCCAACATTTGGTGTCGTTTTATTCATGGATATATTTTTCAATGCATAACAAGTTTGGAAGTATTAATGTTAAGACTGCATCGTATTGATTAGGAGTCACAATGATGTCGAGAGTTATGTCAAGCTTAGTGTTATATCAAAAATTATAAAACTGAGTGGAAATATTCATCTTATAATGTAAAAAAAATAATTGATATATTTAGTGAAATCATCATCATCATCATTTAACCCTTTAGCATTTAAACTGGCCGTATCCAGCCAGAATTCTCTCATCTTTTCTGTTCAAACTGGCCGTAACTGGCTGCTCATACTTATATTAAGGTATTGATCCCAAAATAAATATCAAAATCTTGTAGATTTGTTATGTGAGATGAACCCTTTACCTTGAAAATACAATAGTAAATATAGAGTAATATAAATGCTAAAGGGTCGAGGAGGTCTATATCTTACTTACTTAGTCATTATCGAGTGCAGAGGAGAAGTTGTGTCTTTTGACACAAACAAAGATCCTCCTAACCCCTCGTTTCATAAGCTTTCTATGGTTAGATGCCCTTCCTAAACCCTCGTTTCATAAGCTTTCTATGGCTGGATGCCCTCCCTAACCCCTCATTTCATAAGCTTTCTATGGCTAGATGCCCTCCCTAACCCCTCATTTCATAAGCTTTCTATGGCTGGATGCCCTCCCTAACCCCTCATTTCATAAGCTTTCTATGGCTGGATGCCCTCCCTAACCCCTCATTTCGCAAGCTTTCTATGGCTGGATGCCCTCCCTAACCCCTCATTTCGCAAGCTTTCTATGGCTGGATGCCCTCCCTAAACCCTCATTTCGCAAGCTTTCTATGGCTGGATGCCCTCCCTAACCCCTCATTTCGCAAGCTTTCTATGGCTGGATGCCCTCCCTAAACCCTCATTTCGCAAGCTTTCTATGGCTGGATGCCCTCCCTAACCCCTCATTTCATAAGCTTTCTATGGCTGGATGCCCTCCCTAACCCCTCATTTCATAAGCTTTCTATGGCTGGATGCCCTCCCTAACCCCTCATTTCATAAGCTTTCTATGGCTGGATGCCCTCCCTAACCCCTCATTTCATAAGCTTTCTATGGCTGGATGCCCTCCCTAACCCCTTATTTCATAAGCTTTCTATGGCTGGATGCCCTCCCTAACCCCTCATTTCATAAGCTTTCTATGGCTGGATGCCCTCCCTAACCCCTCATTTCATATGCTTTCTATGGCTGGATGCCCTCCCTAACCCCTCATTTCATAAGCTTTCTATGGCTGGATGCCCTCCCTAACCCCTCATTTCATAAGCTTTCTATGGCTGGATGCCCTCCCTAACCCCTTATTTCATAAGCTTTCTATGGCTGGATGCCCTCCCTAACCCCTCATTTCATATGCTTTCTATGGCTGGATGCCCTCCCTAACACCAACCACTTTACAGTGTGTACTGGAGGAAATGGAGCACCAGTGGGGGAGGGAGACAGGTCAATATTCTAATCTTCATACCAGAAGTCAACTCACTCCTCTCTCTCTCTCATCTATCTCCCTCCCCTTCACTGTTTTCACACAACATGCAAGCCTCCTCCTCCTTAATACTCTCATAAAAACAAAACAATCTCGTCCAGATTTCATTTAAAAAAACTGAAAATAGATCAACTAATAATAACATAAAACAATGACATAAATAAATAAATATATATATATATATATATATATATAATATATGTGTATATATATACACACACAAATATATACATACACGCACAAGTTGTGTTAAATTCTAAGAGTATTTTTCTTTTCTGCTGCGAATAATACAGAAATTGCTTAAATAGTTGGAGAATCTGCTCTGAACTTGAATATGTATCTATAGAAACCTGCTTTTACACCACTTAATGTCTACTAGTTTACATATAGTAACACTTATTATTGCGTGAGCACCCACCCATCAAGAAACACACGCACACATACATACACACATTTTATATATACATACACACACAACTATATATATATGTAAATCCCGGGTTAAATCGGGGATAACCACAGTAAGTAAGGTACTCAATACATAGCAGAGTAAAAGTAATTTAATATAGAAATGGCTTCTACAGGACTAGAACTGTTTCATTCGGAGGAAATCATCAGAAAGCCAACTATATATATAAAGAGAGGTGACAAACAACAGTACTGCTGGTAGAGAATGTTTTCAGAACAGTTGTCCCTTTTCCCACCTTTTGTCATACATGTGTGTGCCATGAATTCTAAGTAAAAGACTGTTTTGACAGAGCACAGAGTCCATGTGACAGATGGACAAAAAGTCTATACGGTTATTAGAATATAAATTATAAACTTTCTTTTAACAGCTTTATCTTGATAAATGCTGTCATCTTAAAGTAGTTTTTCTGTCAGGAACTTCCAATTCCAATACTAATATACCATTACATCAGAAATAAAAACAGAAAACAGTAAAAAACAAACAAACCTTCCCAAGAGCCATTGCAACTTGTCATATTCAATTCTCATTAAAACCTAAACTAATTTCATACTAGGGTAGGCTGAAAAGTTTATAGGCTGGCTATGAAGGAGTAATACTAGAGCTGTGAAATCTTGCATGCATTAATTACAACTCTTATTAATAACTGCATTGTTTCTCTCCAGGGAATATGGTGAAAAATAAACATTTGATCATTTAATGAAAGTGTCATCGTCAGCCTATGAACTTTTCAGCTGGCCCTTATTTATATATATATATATATATATCATCATCATCATCATCAACGTTTAACGTCCATGTTCCACGCTTGCATGGGTTTGGACGGGGGTAGTCCCACTTGAGGCAAGAGTGATTGTCTTGCTCGCATAGGACTGTCTGGCAGGTTTTCTACAGTTGGATGCCCTTCCTAACACCAACCACATTTACAGTGTGGGTCTGGGAGGTTTTTACCGTGTTGCCTACACGGCCACATTACAGCGTGGACTGTGTGTTTTTTTGTCGTGACACCTACACGATCTCATTTGTTTCGGCCTGGATGGCGTGGCACCAACATAACTTTACATAGAACGGGGTGGTGGCGGGACGGGGTGTATTTTGTTAGAGATGCCTACTGGCAAGGCGGGTCTTCTCTGTTACTGAGTACCGCCAAAGGTCTCGGTCCAGTGACATTGTCTTGGAGAGGTGTAAGTGTGTGAGGTCGGAGTTTATCAGCTCGTCCCAGGTTTTTCTAGGTCTGCCTATTCCGTGGCTACCGTCTATCTTTATTGCCCTGCACTTTGTTATACAGCTGTCGTCTTTCATGCGCATCACGTGTCCATACCAACGTAGCCTTCTCTCGAGTAAACAACATCTGATCCCTCTTATCTCTAATTTTTTCCTTAGTTCGTTTATGCTTTGCCGTTCACGTATATTACTGTTACACATCCAGCGGAGCATGCAAGCTTCGTTCCTCTCTAGTCTGCGTATATCCTCTGCACACAATGATATATATATATATAAATGGAATAGAATGAAACGAAATTTCATTTCTCACTGCACTTACTTAAATTCTATTCCATTTATCGTTTTCGGTGTGCCCAGCCGACTGAACTCACTCGATATGCAAATTAGGCTGCTCAGCCGTTAATATGCACAAGGAAAGTATATACTTTCAGACGTTCAACCATCTGGCAGGAAGGTATACAATGCTGACGATAGCTAATAAGCTTGAAACTAGTACATCGTTCCTGTGTCAGTGTTGAACAAAAAGGCGACGTGGTTGCCTAAACACTGTACGGCGTAATTCGGGCTGTTTGTTTGTTTACAAACAAACAAACCGAGCATTATAATAAATGTTCGGTAAACCGATACGTGCATATATATATGTGTGCATGTATATATATATATATACTACTGTACGTCTGTATACATATATGTATGTATGTATACATACATACATACTTATATATATATATATATATATATGTATACATACATACATACTTATATATATATATATATATATATAAAATGAAAAATCAATGTTATCTCTGATCAGGATGAAGCAAGAGTTATTTGAATACAACTAAAACTGAGAAAACTCCTCGCCAGAACAGCCATTAAAACAGCTAAATGCTGTCAAAGACAGCGATGGGCAAACATGGCTCAGAGGACAGAAACCAGTGGTCAACAGAGACAATCAACAAGGTGGGTGACAAGCAGATGAAATATTGAAAAGATTAAAAGAGGAAGGGGACTAGGAGAAGTGTGTTGGCACAGAGAAGCGACTGGAGAAGGATATATATATATATATATATCCAGAAATAGCCGTCGAAACGACTTGAGCTCTGCCATTGGGGCCTTGACTCTTTTCCTATTACCCACTCTACTACCCAAAGTATCGAGTAATCTGGTGCGTTATGGTCCCTCTGGTTCCTTACCACACTTCCTTCGTTCTGTGTGTGTGTGTGTATATATATATATATAAATACGAAAACATAATTGTAGGTGAAGAAGTTATAAAGCTAAAAAATGAGATTTATTACAATAAACTGTACAAAAGGCTACATACGGTGTGGTTTTGAATGGAATGTTTTGGTTTAGGTATTTATATCTTATTTAATTCTGAAGATTCCTATAATTGAGTACCCAATATTAAGAATGAAACATATGTAAATTAAAATATATAGTTAGCAGTGTTTGGTTTTATTTTTCAAAGTATGTATGTATGTATGTATATATATACACACGACAACACACACACACACACACACACACACACACAATGTTGTATATTTACATAGCAATTTGACTGCCATAGGTACATTTCCTCCTGGCAACCATTAAAATAACCAAATGTGACAAAGGGGATATGAGTAAGAGGACAAAAGATATTTCAAATATGTTTATGTAAACAGTAAACATATCTTTTATGACTTTGGTTTAAGTTGATCTCATTAACCCTTTCACTACCAAACCACCTGACGTCCCCTACACACACACACACACACACACACACACTAATGACTGACTCGGGTTCTATAATCCAAAACTGTTTATTTTAAAGTGTTTATATTCATACCAAACCATAGTGAAGGGCCAAAAACGAAAAAAAAAAACCTAGTGAGTAACCAGCAAACAAGAAAAGGTTAGTGGTGGTTATTTAGCCAAACATTGACCCCAAACAACCAAATCTGTGGTCAAAAAATATTCCAGCTATGCCATGTACATCCTATTCCATCATTTGTTTTCCTTATTACATGTTCCAAAATATTCTATATTTTCTGATGTAATTTGAAATAGATTTAGTTGCTATAGACCAACCATGTAGAGGCATCCTTAATGGTTTCAAAGCTCATGATAATCTATAGTAACATGGCTGAGATAAGAAATGCACTGTGTAAATGTGTGTATGTTTGTATGTGAGCAAAAGTTAAACAGAAATAAAGCAAATGACACAGTACAGTGAAGAAATATATTAGTTTTACGTTTAGTAGGAAAAGAGTTAACATTTCAGACGTTAGTCCTTCATTAGAAAATAGACTGAGGAATTTAAAAAGACATAGAAAGACTGAGGAGACAGGCAGGGGAGGAAAGGAAAAACATTTTTTAAAGAAAAAACATGTCCATTCATGTCGCCATCTCTAGGATGGTTTATTACAATAGTTGAAGATTGTAGCAACATGGCTGAGATAGGAACTGCAGAGTATGTATGTGTGTGTGCATGCCTATGTAAATTTTAAAGAATTACAGATATATATATATATATATATATATATATATATACACACACACAAACATACAAGGTATATTATTATGGTTGGTTCATTTCTCTCTGATCAAGGAGAAATGGAGAAACCACGAAACTGGTACCCAATAACACCAAACTCAGTGACAGCTCTAACTTTCATAATCTAGGAGACCTGTAGAATTTTATCTGACACTTCGGATTTCTACAAATCCCTCAAGAGAGAAGATAGTTAATACAAGGTTAACATCTTTGTTGTATTCAATCTCTGCTGTTATTTTACACTGCCTTAACTAGGACACAAGCTGGTCAGCTTCAGTCTTTGGAAAAGGAAATTGTTTTTATACGGTTTTTCTCAATCTTAGTTTACAAATCAGCTTTAACCATTTACTTATTAGAAATACATGCCTGTTGTTTATTTAACCCTTAAGCATTTAAACCAGCCATATCCAGCAAGAATTCTCACCTCTTTCAAACTGTAACCAGCCACACACTGACGTTAAGGTGTTGTTTTCAAAATAATATCAAAATCCCATAGATTCGATATTATGTGAAGTAAAGCCTTTACCATGAACATATAATAGTGTATATAGGATAATGTAAATGCTAAAGGGTTAAGAGAACCACTTCACTCATCTCCCATAAATTAAAACTCTACAACATTTCTTTGGGGCTAGGGAAAGTTATGCACTTATCTGCCAGTATTGTGCCAGGATAGTTAATTACTTGTGTTAGACAATTAATTGATATCAACAAACAGAGCATTGTGACTTATGAAAATATGCTGCAATGTTTGAATAAATTACTGTATTGAGTTGATTGAACTGTAGAAGAGTAAGTATTGCACTATTGACTATTTAAATACCATTGTCAGTACTAGAGTGGAAGTTATGCTATGAATAGACCAAGCTGAAAGCAAGAAAGTATGGTTTGTTGTGGCCTGTGGCAATTTCATGTTCCTTAACAATAATGTTTTGGGAAACAGATGAGTGAATAGTGAGAGGGGACAACTTTTTTTTTTTTTTGTAGAGTTAACCTTTTAGCATTTAAACCGGCCATATCCGGCCAAAACTCTCACCTCTTCCTGTTCAAACCGGCCATAACGAGCCACTCAAACAAACATTAAGGTATTGATCTCAAAATAAATAATTGTTTCTACTTTTGGCACAAGCCCAGCAATTATCCCAGTGTATTACTGGTACTTTATTTTATTGACCCCGTAAGGATGAAAGAAAAAGTTAACCTCGGCGGGATTTGAACTCAGATCATAAAGGGACGTAACTATGCTGCAAAGCATGGTGTCTGACGCTCTACCGATTCTGCCAGACCACCGCTCTCAAAATAAATAATATCAAAATCTCAGATTCGATATTATGTGAGGTAAAGCCTTTACCGTGAAAATACATTAGTATATATAGAGTAATGTAAATGTTATGTGAGATATTTTGTGAGGTAAAGCCTTTACTGTGAAAATACAATAGTAAATATAGAGTAATGTAAATGGTATGCGAGATATTATGTGAGATAAAGCCTTTACCGTGAAAATACAATAGTATATATAGAGTAATGTAAATGGTATGTGAGATATTATGTGAGATAAAGCCTTTACCGTGAAAATACAATAGTATATATAGAGTAATGTAAATGTTATGCGAGATATTTTGTGAGGTAAAGCCTTTACTGTGAAAATACAATAGTAAATATAGAGTAATGTAAATGGTAAAGGGTTAATTTATGGGAGATGAATGAAGTATTTCAACTGATACATCAGGATGAACTAAGAGGAGCAATATCAATCAATGATCCTATTGGGGAAGTTGCATATTAACTCAATGTTCTATACCACATGAAACTACATTAGTAAGACATTCTTGAAAAGTACAAAATAGCACTACAACTGCATCACCTTAACCGCTTAAGCATTTAAACCGGCTGTATCCGGTCAGAACTCTCACCTCTTTCTATTCAAACTGGCTATAACAAGTCACTCATACTGATGTTAAGGTATTGATCTCAAATTAAATAATATCAAAAGCTTGTAGATTCAATATTATGTGAAATAATTATGTAAGACAAAACCTTTACTGTGAAAATACAATAGTATATATAGAGTAATCATCATCATCATCATCATCACCGTTTTACATCCGTTCTTCCACGCTAGCATGGGTTAGACGGGTTGTCCTGTTGTGGGCAGTGTCTGGTCGGCTGACCATGCCTTGCTCATACAGGAACTGATTTGGCTTGCTTTCTACAGCTGGATGCCCTTCCTAACACCAACCTCATTTACAGTGAGTGCTGGGTGCTTTTTCGTGGCGCCTACACGTCCACTTTACAGTGTGGGCTGGGTGCTTTTTTTGCCGTGGCACCTCCACGACCACCTTGCAGTAGGGGGGTGTGGGGGCATATTGTCTATATGCTTCAGCTTGTACCCATGGGAGGTCGGGTAGTCTGTATTACTGCTTGACGCGAGAGGTCACGGTCGTGTGTCATCACCTTTGAGAGGTGTAATTGGGTAAGGTCGGCTTTTATCACCTCATCCCAGGTCATCTTGGGTCTCCCCACTCCGCGGTTTCCATCGACTTCTAGTGCTCTGCACCTTTTTATGCAGCTGTCATCCTTCATACGCATCACATGTCCATACCAGCGCAACCACCTCTCCTGCACACAGCATTTGATTCCTCTTATGCTCAGTCTCTCTCTCAATTCATTTATGCTTTGTCGTTCGCGTATATTACTGTTACACATCGATCGGAGCATGCAGGCTTCGTTTCTCTCTAATCTACGTAAGTCTTCCACCTTCAGCGCAGGTCTCACTACCATGCAACATCGCTGTTCGGATACACACATCATACAGTCTGCCTTTCATTTTGAGGGAGAAGCCTTTTGCAGCTAGCAGTGGTAGTAGTTCCCTAAACTTCTTCCATCCCGTTCTTACCCTAGTTATTGTACTTTCTGAACACCCACCTCCGCTGCTAATTCGGTCACCTAGGTAGCAGAAGCTGTCTTACTGTTTCTACAGGGCCCTCCCAGAGATTGGTGGTACTTGTTTCCTGTGGCTGTTTGCTGCTTGCTGTCCCAGCACAGCTGCTGCATGTGAAGCCTACATTCTTAATTAAGCTTCCTGAGATCCCGCTACATCTCTTGTGTACCCATTGTTTGCATTTGGGGCAGAGAATGGAGTTCCTACCTACACCTTTCCTACATACTGAGCAAGGCCATTTCCCTGAGGGGATCTGGGTTCTGTTTTCTCGTCTACTTACAAGGGCCTTAGTCTTTGTCATGTTGACTTTGAGACCCTTTCTTTCTAGTCCCTGCTTCCAAGTTTGGAATTTATTCTCTAGTTCTACCATAGATTCAGCTACAAGTGCGAGGTCATCAGCATACAGGAGTTGCCATGGGCATCCGTTAAATGTGTATGCTAAAGGGTTAAATAGGAAAATCTTTAGTCTAATACTGTAAATGTTTACAATTAACTGTAGTAAAGCTACTATAAACATTTGAATTAACAAAGCTGTTCTCAGATATTTTCTGTTAAATCATTACAGGATGATAAGAGTTATTTTCCTGGTTTTACAGAAGAAAATATTTATTTTTGATGGACAGCCACTGGAATCTGAGCAATTGATGGAGCAAACTGAGTGGATTTATTTATGATGAGAAGATAGGAGTCTAAATCAATATATGGAATATTATAGAACTGTGTCTTACTAGACAAGTTGCTAGACTTGATTACTATATTGTTGTGTGGGTGGGTGTGTGAGCCTGAGAGAATGTGTGTATGTAAGCAGGAGAGAGAGAAAGAGAGAGAGAGAAAGATAAAGAGAAAGAGTGAGTGAGTGAGTGAGTGAGTGAGTGAGTGAGTGAGTGAGTGTGAGTGTGCGTATTAGCACTTTCCTATAAAAGACTGTCACCCTACTCATGCGCTATGTCATCAGCCAGATGGTCCCACTCGATAGGATGGAGAGACACTGACAGAGGGAGACACACTGGAACAGCCACCCTACCTCACACCTGTGGGTGGCCACAGGGTGGTGAAGAAGACGCACTGGAACAGCCACTACCTCACACCTCTGGGTGGCCAGAGGATGGTGAGGGAGACACACTGGAACAGCCACCCTACCTCACACCTCTGGGTGGCCAGAGGGTGGTGAGGGAGACACACTGGAACAGCCACCCTACCTCACACCTCTGGGTGGCCAGAGGGTGGTGAAGGAGACACACTGGAACAGCCACTACCTTACACCTGTGGGTGGCCAGAGGGTGGTGAGGGAGACACACTGGAACAGCCACTCGACCTCACACCTGTGGGTGGCCAGAGGGTAGTGAGGGAGACACACTGGAACAGCCACTCTACCTCACACCTGTGGGTGGCCAGAGGGTGGTGAGGGAGACACTGGAACAGCCACTCTACCTCACACCAGTAAGTTGTGACCATTCTCTGTTAGTTTCATACATATATGTCCTAACCAATTTACACCTGTGGAGGTACATGGCCTAGTGGTAAAGGTGTTGGACTTATGATCGTAATGCTGTGTGTTCAATTCCTGGACTGGGTTGCGTGTTGTGTTCTTGAGCAAAACACTTCATTTCACATTGCTCCAGTATACTCAGCTGAAACTGAGTACTAGCAGTAGCTGGGGGTTTAACTCTGCGATGAACTGACATCCTATCCAGGGGGAAGTCTTGTACTCTCAGTTGTTTCACGCCAAGAAAATGGGATAGGCACTGGCCTGACAAGACCCCATACTGGCTTTATACTTAGAATTTCCAACATGGTAAATATAGACAGTTAGGAGCTGGGTTCAATGAGTTGATTGTTGACCAAAGAGGCTTTAAGACTTAACTCTTTACCATTTACATTACTCTATATTTACTATTATATTTTCATGGTAAAGGCTTTACCTCACATAACATTCACATTACTCTATATATACTATCATATTTTCATGGTATAGGCTTTACCTCACATAATATCTCACATAACATTCACATTACTCTATATATACTATCATATTTTCATGGTATAGGCTTTACCTCACATATCTCACATAACATTCACATTACTCTATATATACTATCATATTTTCATGGTATAGGCTTTACCTCACATAACATTCACATTACTCTATATATACTATCATATTTTCATGGTATAGGCTTTACCTCACATAATATCTCACATAACATACACATTACTCTATATATACTATCATATTTTCATGGTATAGGCTTTACCTCAGATAATATCTCACATAACATTCACATTACTCTATATATACTATCATATTTTCATGGTATAGGCTTTACCTCACATAATATCTCATAACATTCACATTACTCTATATATACTATCATATTTTCATGGTAAATGCTTTACCTCACATAATACCTCACATAATATCGAATCTATGAGATTTTGAAAGTATTTATTTTGAGAACAATACCGTCACACCAGTTTGAGTGACCAGTTACAGCCAGTTTCAACAGAAAAAGGTAGAGAATTCTGGCCGGTTTTGGCTGGTTTGAACATTAAAGGGTTAACATCAGTATGGGCAGCTGATTACAGCTGGTTTGAACAAGTGAGAGATTTTTGGACCGAATAGGGTCAGTTTAAATGCTAAAGGGTTAAATACGAAAACATTTGCCAAAAACAAGGAAATAAAATAAAAATGAACCCAAGCTGATAGTAAAGGAAGATATATATACACACACACATATATATATATATATATATATATATATATATATATATATATAATATATATAGTGTATATACTAGATATATATACTGACAACACAGACAGTTTGTTAGTTTGCAGGGATTTTCTCTGCCAATTTCAATGTAGATCTGTAAAACCTCCAAAACATTATTATTGTCACTTATTTATTGCCAGTTTTCTACAACAGGTAGTATGTCTGTAGGTAGGGGTGTGTGTGTGTATAGGAGTGTGTGTGTGTGTGTGTGTAGGAGTGTGTGCATGTGTAGGAGTGTGTGTGTGTGTGTGTAGGAGTGTGTGTGTGTGTAGGAGTGTGTGTGTGTATAGGAGTGTGTGTGTGTATAGGAGTGTGTGTGTGTGTAGGAGTGTGTGTGTGTGTGTGTAGGAGTGTGTGTGTGTGTATGTAGGAGTAGGAGTGTAGGAGTGTGTGTGTGTATGTAGGAGTAGGAGTGTAGAAGTGTGTGTAGGAGCGTGTGTGTGTGTGTAGGAGTGTGTGTGTGTGTATGTAGGAGTAGGAGTGTAGAAGTGTGTGTAGGAGTTTGTGTGTGTGTGTAGGAGCGTGTGTGTGTAGGAGTTTGTGTGTGTGTGTAGGAGCGTGTGTGTGTAGGAGCGAGTGTGTGTGTGTAGGAGCGAGTGTGTGTGTGTAGGAGCGAGTGTGTGTGTGTAGGAGCGAGTGTGTGTGTGTAGGAGCGAGTGTGTGTGTAGGAGCGAGTGTGTGTAGGAGTGGGTGTGTGTAGGAGTGGGTGTGTGTAGGAGTGGGTGTGTATCTGTAGGAATGGATGTGTAGGTGTGTGTGTGTAAGTATGTAGTAGCATGTGTATATAGGAGTGTGTGCGTGTAGGCATGTGTATGTGTGCGTATGTGTCCAAATTCACTGTCCTAAATCATCGCCGCACCCTGCACTGCCCCACCCTGCACCCAACCACTCCATGCTGCCCCACCCTGCACCCAACCCAACCCCACCACACCACCCCCACCACACCACCCCCACCCAACCCCACCACACCACGCTTCCCCACCCTGCACCCAACCACACCACCCTGCCCCACCCTGCACCCAACCACCCCACGCTGCCCCACCCGCACCCAACCACACCACCCTGCACCCAACCCCACCACGCTGCCCCACCCGCACCCAACCACACCACCCTGCACCCAACCCCACCACGCTGCCCCAAACCCCACCACGCTGTCCCACCTTGCACCCAACCCCACCACGCTGCCCCACCTTGCACCCAACCCCACCACGCTGCCCCACCTTGCACCCAACCCCACCACGCTGCCCCACCTTGCACCCAACCACCCCACGCTGCCCCACCCTGCACCCAACCCGCACCCAACCACACCACCCTGCACCCAACCCCACCACGCTGCCCCACCTTGCACCCAACCCCACCACGCTGCCCCACCCTGCACCCAACCCCACCACGCTGCCCCACCTTGCACCCAACCCCACCACGCTGCCCCACCTTGCACCCAACCCCACCACGCTGTCCCACCTTGCACCCAACCCCACCACGCTGTCCCACCTTGCACCCAACCACACCACGCTGCCCCACCTTGCACCCAACCACACCACGCTGTCCCACCTTGCACCCAACCACACCACGCTGCCCCACCTTGCACCCAACCACACCACGCTGCCCCACCCTGCACCCAACCCCACCACAAGCTCTCATGTGAAGGGTTGATACTATAGAACCACTGTGTTGTGTCAAACAACTTCACTCAACCATTCACATGAGCTAATCTTTATATTTCCTTTCTCCATTCTTAAGGAAACTACAAGTTATTGTCAAAGACTCTCTCTACGAGGTTCTCAAAGTTTTTGGAACCCCCCCCCCTCCCCAATGACTGCATAATACCCTCAACACCCCCAACCCTATTTCCAGAGACACCCGTCTACATGCAAATTGTAAATAATATATATAATAAATAAAATCGTTAATTTATATATAATAAATAATATAATATATACTATATATAAATAATATATTTTTTAAGTTACTATATTTATATATAATATGTATTTGATATTTAATATACTATTATATCATCTCTACTGACCCCCCCCCCCCCCACACACACACACTGACCCCCTTAAGTACCAGTGCTCCCAGGACCGTCTCAACGGGTGTCGATATCCCCCACTTTGGGAACCACTGACCGAGATTGTACTTTAGTAATTTGTCTCATCAAAAACATGTCCCTCTGGTTACACAGCCTGAAACATATTCAAACACCTATTAAACCAAACTATCTTACAAACTTCATTATAATAACTACTGCTTTCACTTAATTCATTAACTTGACATCTGACAGGTCAAGCTCCTATCTTATCTTTTTTTAAAGAGGTTAGTGATTGTCTCTCATAATTCTTTCTTCCTAGCACTTTCAAATACAACCTAATTAGCTTTATAATTACCATTTCTGGGAATATCTCCTGAAATCTAATATTTTCAACAATGAAATTTGGTTTTCTCCTGGGCCGAAGCCTATTTCAGCTCTGAGCAGTTTATCATACACAGGATGGTGTGCTGTTTGTCAACAAATCTAATAATAGACTTTAAATCTGAAAGTATTCACAACTGAAAACATCAACCACTTAACTTATCCAGGAGAAAGTCTCAAAGTCTAGAGTTATTTGTTTCTTGATTCAATTCAATTTAATTTCAACCATTCAATCTTACTTTACTAATGTATTACCCATCTACCTACGTACCTACCTACCTATCTATACAAACACTCACGTGCGCACACACACACACACACACACACACACACACACACACACGTGCACACATGCGTGCTCACAAGTCTATCTTTAACATCCTATAATTATTTAGCAGAATATGTCTCAAAGTGAAGTCTGTTAATTCAAATGTTTATAATATCTTTACTAGTAGACAGATTGTTGTAAAAATTTGCTGTCTTAAAGACTTTAATTTTTAATGTGATGCAGTCATAATAGTTCTGTTTTGTAATTTTCAACAATGTCCTGTTAACTCAGAGTACCAGTAATTCCTGGCACTGTTCTCCAAGTACCAGTAATTCCTGGAACTGTTCTCAGAGTACCAGTAATTCCTGGCAGTGTTCTCCAAGTACCAGTAATTCCTGGCACTGTTGTCCGAGTACCAGTAATTCCTAGCACTGTTCTCCGAGTACCAGAAATTCCTGGCAGTGTTGTCCGAGTACCAGTAATTCCTGGCAGTGTTGTCCAAGTACCAGTAATTCCTGGCAGTGTTGTCCAAGTACCAGAAATTCCTGGCAGTGTTGTCCAAGTACCAGTAATTCCTGGCAGTGTTGTCCAAGTACCAGTAATTCCTGGCAGTGTTGTCCAAGTACCAGAAATTCCTGGCAGTGTTGTCCAAGTACCAGAAATTCCTGGCAGTGTTGTCCGAGTACCAGTAATTCCTGGCAGTGTTGTCCGAGTACCAGTAATTCCTGGCACTGTTCTCCAAGTACCAGAAATTCCTGGCAGTGTTCTCCAAGTACCAGTAATTCCTGGCAGTGTTCTCCAAGTACCAGTAATTCCTGGCACTGTCCCGAGTACCAGTAATTCCTGGCAGTGTCCTGAGTACCAGTAATTCCTGGCAGTGTTGTCCGAGTACCAGTAATTCCTGGCAGTGTTGTCCGAGTACCAGTAATTCCTGGCAGTGTTGTCCGAGTACCAGTAATTCCTGGCACTGTTCTCCAAGTACCAGTAATTCCTGGCACTGTTCTCCAAGTACCAGTAATTCCTGGCACTGTTCTCCAAGTACCAGTAATTCCTGGCACTGTTCTCCAAGTACCAGTAATTCCTGGCACTGTTGTCCAAGTACCAGTAATTCCTGGCAGTGTTGTCCAAGTACCAGTAATTCCTGGCAGTGTTGTCCAAGTACCAGTAATTCCTGGCAGTGTTGTCCAAGTACCAGTAATTCCTGGCAGTGTTCTCCAAGTACCAGTATTTCCTGGCAGTGTTGTCCAAGTACCAGTAATTCCTGGCAGTGTTGTCCAAGTACCAGTAATTCCTGGCAGTGTTGTCCAAGTACCAGTAATTCCTGGCAGTGTTCTCCAAGTACCAGTAATTCCTGGCACTGTTCTCCAAGTACCAGTAATTCCTGGCAGTGTTCTCCAAGTACCAGTAATTCCTGGCACTGTTCTCCAAGTACCAGTAATTCCTGGCAGTGTTCTGAGCACCAGTAATTCCTGGCACTGTTCTCCAAGTACCAGTAATTCCTGGCAGTGTTGTCCGAGTACCAGTAATTCCTGGCACTGTCCTGAGTACCAGTAATTCCTGGCACTGTCCTGAGTACCAGTAATTCCTGGCAGTGTTCTCAGAGTACCAGTAATTCCTGGCAGTGTTCTCCAAGTACCAGTAATTCCTGGGACTGTTCTCCAAGTACCAGTAATTCCTGGCACTGTTCGCCAAGTACCAGTAATTCCTGGCAGTGTTCTCCAAGTACCAGTAATTCCTGGCACTGTTCTCCAAGTACCAGTAATTCCTGGCAGTGTTGTCCGAGTACCAGTAATTCCTGGCACTGTTCTCCAAGTACCAGTAATTCCTGGCAGTGTTCTCCAAGTACCAGTAATTCCTGGCAGTGTTCTCAGAGTACCAGTAATTCCTGGCAGTGTTCTCCAAGTACCAGTAATTCCTGGCAGTGTTGTCCAAGTACCAGTAATTCCTGGCAGTGTTGTCCAAGTACCAGTAATTCCTGGCAGTGTTGTCCAAGTACCAGTAATTCCTGGCAGTGTTGTCCAAGTACCAGTAATTCCTGGCAGTGTTGTCCAAGTACCAGTAATTCCTGGCAGTGTTCTCCAAGTACCAGTAATTCCTGGCACTGTCCTGAGTACCAGTAATTCCTGGCAGTGTTCTCCGAGTACCAGTAATTCCTGGCAGTGTTCTCCGAGTACCAGTAATTCCTGGCAGTGTTCTCGGAGAACACTGCCAGGAATTACTGGTACTTGGAGTACACTGCCAGGAATTACTGGTACTTGGACAACACTGCCAGGAATTACTGGTACTTGGACAACAGTGCCAGGAATTACTGGTACTCGGAGAACAGTGCCAGGAATTACTGGTACTTGGAGAACAGTGCCAGGAATTACTGGTACTTGGAGAACAGTGCCAGGAATTACTGGTACTCTGAGAACACTGCCAGGAATTACTGGTACTCAGGACACTGCCAGGAATTACTGGTACTCGGGACAGTGCCAGGAATTACTGGTACTTGGAGAACACTGCCAGGAATTACTGGTACTTGGAGAACACTGCCAGGAATTTCTGGTACTTGGAGAACAGTGCCAGGAATTACTGGTACTTGGAGAACAGTGCCAGGAATTACTGGTACTCTGAGAACACTGCCAGGAATTACTGGTACTTGGAGAACAGTGCCAGGAATTACTGGTACTCTAAGTACCAGTAATTCCTGGCACTGTTCTCCAAGTACCAGTAATTCCTGGCACTGTTCTCCAAGTACCAGTAATTCCTGGCACTGTTCTCCAAGTACCAGTAATTCCTGGCACTGTCCTGAGTACCAGTAATTCCTGGCAGTGTTGACCGAGTACCAGTAATTCCTGGCACTGTTCTCCGAGTACCAGTAATTCCTGGCACTGTTCTCCAAGTACCAGTAATTCCTGGCACTGTTCTCCAAGTACCAGTAATTCCTGGCACTGTCCTGAGTACCAGTAATTCCTGGCAGTGTTGACCGAGTACCAGTAATTCCTGGCACTGTTCTCCGAGTACCAGTAATTCCTGGCAGTGTTCTCCAAGTACCAGTAATTCCTGGCAGTGTTGTCTGAGTACCAGTAATTCCTGGCACTGTTCTCCAAGTACCAGTAATTCCTGGCAGTGTTGTCCAAGTACCAGTAATTCCTGGCACTGTTCTCCAAGTACCAGTAATTCCTGGCAGTGTTGTCCAAGTACCAGTAATTCCTGGCAGTGTTGTCCAAGTACCAGTAATTCCTGGCAGTGTTCTCCAAGTACCAGTAATTCCTGGCACTGTCCTGAGTACCAGTAATTCCTGGCAGTGTTCTCCAAGTACCAGTAATTCCTGGCAGTGTTGTCTGAGTACCAGTAATTCCTGGCAGTGTTGTCTGAGTACCAGTAATTCCTGGCAGTGTTGTCTGAGTACCAGTAATTCCTGGCAGTGTTGTCTGAGTACCAGTAATTCCTGGCAGTGTTGTCTGAGTACCAGTAATTCCTGGCAGTGTTCTCCAAGTACCAGTAATTCCTGGCAGTGTTGTCTGAGTACCAGTAATTCCTGGCAGTGTTGTCTGAGTACCAGTAATTCCTGGCACTGTTCCCCAAGTACCAGTAATTCCTGGCACTGTTCTCCGAGTACCAGTAATTCCTGGCAGTGTTGTCTGAGTACCAGTAATTCCTGGCAGTGTTGTCTGAGTACCAGTAATTCCTGGCACTGTTCTCCAAGTACCAGTAATTCCTGGCAGTGTTCTCCAAGTACCAGTAATTCCTGGCACTGTTCTCCAAGTACCAGTAATTCCTGGCACTGTCCTGAGTACCAGTAATTCCTGGCACTGTTCTCCAAGTACCAGTAATTCCTGGCACTGTTCTCCGAGTACCAGTAATTCCTGGCAGTGTTCTCCAAGTACCAGTAATTCCTGGCACTGTTCTCCAAGTACCAGTAATTCCTGGCAGTGTTCTCCAAGTACCAGTAATTCCTGGCAGTGTTCTCCAAGTACCAGTAATTCCTGGCACTGTCCTGAGTACCAGTAATTCCTGGCACTGTTCTCCAAGTACCAGTAATTCCTGGCACTGTTCTCCAAGTACCAGTAATTCCTGGCAGTGTTCTCCAAGTACCAGAAATTCCTGGCAGTGTTCTCCAAGTACCAGTAATTCCTGGCACTGTTCTCCAAGTACCAGTAATTCCTGGCACTGTTCTCCAAGTACCAGTAATTCCTGGCACTGTTCTCCAAGTACCAGTAATTCCTGGCACTGTTCTCCAAGTACCAGTAATTCCTGGCACTGTTCTCCAAGTACCAGTAATTCCTGGCAGTGTTCTCCAAGTACCAGAAATTCCTGGCAGTGTTCTCCAAGTACCAGTAATTCCTGGCACTGTTCTCCAAGTACCAGTAATTCCTGGCACTGTTCTCCAAGTACCAGTAATTCCTGGCAGTGTTCTCCAAGTACCAGTAATTCCTGGCAGTGTTGTCCGAGTACCAGTAATTCCTGGCAGTGTTGTCCAAGTACCAGTAATTCCTGGCACTGTTCTCCAAGTACCAGTAATTCCTGGCACTGTTCTCCAAGTACCAGTAATTCCTGGCACTGTTCTCCAAGTACCAGTAATTCCTGGCAGTGTTCTCCAAGTACCAGTAATTCCTGGCAGTGTTGTCCAAGTACCAGTAATTCCTGGCACTGTTCTCCAAGTACCAGTAATTCCTGGCACTGTTCTCCAAGTACCAGTAATTCCTGGCACTGTTCTCCAAGTACCAGTAATTCCTGGCAGTGTTGTCCAAGTACCAGTAATTCCTGGCAGTGTTCTGCAAGTACCAGTAATTCCTGGCACTGTTCTCCAAGTACCAGTAATTCCTGGCACTGTTCTCCAAGTACCAGTAATTCCTGGCACTGTCCTGAGTACCAGTAATTCCTGGCAGTGTTCTCCAAGTACCAGTAATTCCTGGCAGTGTTGTCGAAGTACCAGTAATTCCTGGCAGTGTTCTCCAAGTACCAGTAAGTCCTGGCACTGTCCTGAGTACCAGTAATTCCTGGCAGTGTTCTCCAAGTACCAGTAATTCCTAGCAGTGTTGTCCAAGTACCAGTAATTCCTGGCAGTGTTCTCCAAGTACCAGTAATTCCTGGCAGTGTTCTCCAAGTACCAGTAAGTCCTGGCACTGTCCTGAGTACCAGTAATTCCTGGCACTGTCCTGAGTACCAGTAATTCCTGGCAGTGTTCTCCAAGTACCAGTAATTCCTGGCAGTGTTCTCCAAGTACCAGTAATTCCTGGCAGTGTTCTCAGAGTACCAGTAATTCCTGGCACTGTTCTCCAAGTACCAGTAATTCCTGGCAGTGTTCTCCAAGTACCAGTAATTCCTGGCACTGTCCTGAGTACCAGTAATTCCTGGCAGTGTTGTCCAAGTACCAGTAATTCCTGGCACTGTTCTCCAAGTACCAGTAATTCCTGGCACTGTCCTGAGTACCAGTAATTCCTGGCACTGTTCTCCAAGTACCAGTAATTCCTGGCAGTGTTCTCCAAGTACCAGTAATTCCTGGCACTGTTCTCCAAGTACCAGAATTTCCTGGCAGTGTTCTCCAAGTACAAGTAATTCCTGGCAGTGTTCTCCAAGTACCAGTATTTCCTGGCAGTGTTGTCCAAGTACCAGTAATTCCTGGCACTGTTCTCCAAGTACCAGTAATTCCTGGCACTGTCCTGAGTACCAGTAATTCCTGGCACTGTTCTCCAAGTACCAGTAATTCCTGGCAGTGTTCTCCAAGTACCAGTAATTCCTGGCACTGTTCTCCAAGTACCAGAATTTCCTGGCAGTGTTCTCCAAGTACAAGTAATTCCTGGCAGTGTTCTCCAAGTACCAGTAATTCCTGGCAGTGTTCTCCAAGTACCAGTAATTCCTGGCACTGTCCTGAGTACCAGTAATTCCTGGCACTGTTCTCCAAGTACCAGTAATTCCTGGCAGTGTTCTCCAAGTACCAGTAATTCCTGGCAGTGTTCTCCAAGTACCAGTAATTCCTGGCAGTGTTCTCCAAGTACCAGTAATTCCTGGCACTGTTCTCCAAGTACCAGAATTTCCTGGCAGTGTTCTCCAAGTACAAGTAATTCCTGGCAGTGTTCTCCAAGTACCAGTAATTCCTGGCAGTGTTCTCCAAGTACCAGTAATTCCTGGCACTGTCCTGAGTACCAGTAATTCCTGGCACTGTTCTCCAAGTACCAGTAATTCCTGGCAGTGTTCTCCAAGTACCAGTAATTCCTGGCAGTGTTCTCCAAGTACCAGTAATTCCTGGCAGTGTTCTCCAAGTACCAGTAATTCCTGGCAGTGTTCTCCAAGTACCAGTAATTCCTGGCAGTGTTCTCCAAGTACCAGTAATTCCTGGCACTGTTCTCCGAGTACCAGTAATTCCTGGCAGTGTTCTCCAAGTACCAGTAATTCCTGGCAGTGTTCTCCAAGTACCAGTAATTCCTGGCAGTGTTCTCCAAGTACCAGTAATTCCTGGCAGTGTTGTCCGAGTACCAGAAATTCCTGGCAGTGTTCGAGTACCAGTAATTCCTGGCACTGTTCTCCAAGTACCAGTAATTCCTGGCACTGTTCTCCAAGTACCAGTAATTCCTGGCACTGTCCTGAGTACCAGTAATTCCTGGCACTGTTCTCCAAGTACCAGTAATTCCTGGCAGTGTTCTCCAAGTACCAGTAATTCCTGGCACTGTTCTCCAAGTACCAGAATTTCCTGGCAGTGTTCTCCAAGTACAAGTAATTCCTGGCACTGTTCTCCAAGTACCAGTAATTCCTGGCACTGTTCTCCAAGTACCAGTAATTCCTGGCACTGTCCTGAGTACCAGTAATTCCTGGCACTGTTCTCCAAGTACCAGTAATTCCTGGCAGTGTTCTCCAAGTACCAGTAATTCCTGGCACTGTTCTCCAAGTACCAGAATTTCCTGGCAGTGTTCTCCAAGTACAAGTAATTCCTGGCAGTGTTCTCCAAGTACCAGTAATTCCTGGCAGTGTTCTCCAAGTACCAGTAATTCCTGGCACTGTCCTGAGTACCAGTAATTCCTGGCACTGTTCTCCAAGTACCAGTAATTCCTGGCAGTGTTCTCCAAGTACCAGTAATTCCTGGCAGTGTTGTCCAAGTACCAGTAATTCCTGGCACTGTTCTCCAAGTACCAGTAATTCCTGGCACTGTTCTCCAAGTACCAGTAATTCCTGGCACTGTTCTCCAAGTACCAGTAATTCCTGGCAGTGTTGTCCAAGTACCAGTAATTCCTGGCAGTGTTGTCCAAGTACCAGTAATTCCTGGCAGTGTTCTGCAAGTACCAGTAATTCCTGGCACTGTTCTCCAAGTACCAGTAATTCCTGGCACTGTTCTCCAAGTACCAGTAATTCCTGGCACTGTCCTGAGTACCAGTAATTCCTGGCAGTGTTCTCCAAGTACCAGTAATTCCTGGCAGTGTTGTCCAAGTACCAGTAAGTCCTGGCACTGTCCTGAGTACCAGTAATTCCTGGCAGTGTTCTCCAAGTACCAGTAATTCCTAGCAGTGTTGTCCAAGTACCAGTAATTCCTGGCAGTGTTCTCCAAGTACCAGTAATTCCTAGCAGTGTTGTCCGAGTACCAGTAATTCCTGGCAGTGTTGTCCAAGTACCAGTAATTCCTGGCACTGTTCTCCAAGTACCAGTAATTCCTGGCAGTGTTCTCCAAGTACCAGTAATTCCTAGCAGTGTTGTCCAAGTACCAGTAATTCCTGGCACTGTTCTCCAAGTACCAGTAAGTCCTGGCACTGTCCTGAGTACCAGTAATTCCTGGTAGTGTTCTCCAAGTACCAGTAATTCCTAGCAGTGTTGTCCAAGTACCAGTAATTCCTGGCAGTGTTCTCCAAGTACCAGTAATTCCTGGCAGTGTTCTCCAAGTACCAGTAAGTCCTGGCACTGTCCTGAGTACCAGTAATTCCTGGCACTGTCCTGAGTACCAGTAATTCCTGGCAGTGTTCTCCAAGTACCAGTAATTCCTGGCAGTGTTCTCCAAGTACCAGTAATTCCTGGCACTGTCCTGAGTACCAGTAATTCCTGGCAGTGTTCTCAGAGTACCAGTAATTCCTGGCACTGTTCTCCAAGTACCAGTAATTCCTGGCACTGTTCTCCAAGTACCAGTAATTCCTGGCAGTGTTGTCTGAGTACCAGTAATTCCTGGCACTGTTCTCCAAGTACCAGTAATTCCTGGCAGTGTTGTCCGAGTACCAGTAATTCCTGGCACTGTTCTCCAAGTACCAGTAATTCCTGGCAGTGTTGTCTGAGTACCAGTAATTCCTGGCACTGTTCTCCAAGTACCAGTAATTCCTGGCAGTGTTGTCCAAGTACCAGTAATTCCTGGCACTGTTCTCCAAGTACCAGTAATTCCTGGCAGTGTTCTCCAAGTACCAGTAATTCCTGGCAGTGTTGTCTGAGTACCAGTAATTCCTGGCAGTGTTGTCTGAGTACCAGTAATTCCTGGCAGTGTTGTCTGAGTACCAGTAATTCCTGGCACTGTTCTCCAAGTACCAGTAATTCCTGGCACTGTTCTCCGAGTACCAGTAATTCCTGGCAGTGTTGTCTGAGTACCAGTAATTCCTGGCACTGTTCTCCAAGTACCAGTAATTCCTGGCACTGTTCTCCGAGTACCAGTAATTCCTGGCACTGTTCTCCAAGTACCAGTAATTCCTGGCACTGTTCTCCGAGTACCAGTAATTCCTGGCACTGTTCTCCGAGTACCAGTAATTCCTGGCAGTGTTCTCCGAGTACCAGTAATTCCTGGCAGTGTTCTCCGAGTACCAGTAATTCCTGGCAGTGTTCTCCGAGTACCAGTAATTCCTGGCACTGTCCTGAGTACCAGTAATTCCTGGCACTGTTCTCCAAGTACCAGTAATTCCTGGCAGTGTTCTCCGAGTACCAGTAATTCCTGGCAGTGTTCTCCGAGTACCAGTAATTCCTGGCAGTGTTCTCCGAGTACCAGTAATTCCTGGCAGTGTTCTCCAAGTACCAGTAATTCCTGGCACTGTCCTGAGTACCAGTAATTCCTGGCACTGTTCTCCAAGTACCAGTAATTCCTGGCAGTGTTCTCCGAGTACCAGTAATTCCTGGCAGTGTTCTCCGAGTACCAGTAATTCCTGGCAGTGTTCTCCGAGTACCAGTAATTCCTGGCAGTGTTCTCCGAGTACCAGTAATTCCTGGCAGTGTTCTCCAAGTACCAGTAATTCCTGGCACTGTCCTGAGTACCAGTAATTCCTGGCACTGTTCTCCAAGTACCAGTAATTCCTGGCAGTGTTCTCCGAGTACCAGTAATTCCTGGCAGTGTTCTCCGAGTACCAGTAATTCCTGGCACTGTTCTCCAAGTACCAGTAATTCCTGGCACTGTTCTCCAAGTACCAGTAAGTCCTGGCACTGTCCTGAGTACCAGTAATTCCTGGCACTGTTCTCCAAGTACCAGTAATTCCTGGCAGTGTTCTCCAAGTACCAGTAATTCCTGGCAGTGTTCTCCAAGTACCAGTAATTCCTGGCACTGTCCTGAGTACCAGTAATTCCTGGCAGTGTTCTCCAAGTACCAGTAATTCCTGGCAGTGTTCTCCAAGTACCAGTAATTCCTGGCACTGTCCTGAGTACCAGTAATTCCTGGCAGTGTTCTCCAAGTACCAGTAATTCCTGGCAGTGTTCTCCAAGTACCAGTAATTCCTGGCACTGTCCTGAGTACCAGTAATTCCTGGCAGTGTTCTCCAAGTACCAGTAAGTCCTGGCACTGTCCTGAGTACCAGTAATTCCTGGCACTGTTCTCCAAGTACCAGTAATTCCTGGCAGTGTTCTCCAAGTACCAGTAATTCCTGGCAGTGTTCTCCAAGTACCAGTAATTCCTGGCACTGTCCTGAGTACCAGTAATTCCTGGCAGTGTTCTCCAAGTACCAGTAATTCCTGGCAGTGTTCTCCAAGTACCAGTAATTCCTGGCACTGTCCTGAGTACCAGTAATTCCTGGCAGTGTTCTCCAAGTACCAGTAATTCCTGGCACTGTCCTGAGTACCAGTAATTCCTGGCAGTGTTCTCCAAGTACCAGTAATTCCTGGCAGTGTTCTCCAAGTACCAGTAATTCCTGGCACTGTCCTGAGTACCAGTAATTCCTGGCAGTGTTCTCCAAGTACCAGTAATTCCTGGCAGTGTTCTCCAAGTACCAGTAATTCCTGGCACTGTCCTGAGTACCAGTAATTCCTGGCAGTGTTCTCCAAGTACCAGTAATTCCTGGCAGTGTTCTCCAAGTACCAGTAATTCCTGGCACTGTCCTGAGTACCAGTAATTCCTGGCAGTGTTCTCCAAGTACCAGTAATTCCTGGCAGTGTTCTCCAAGTACCAGTAATTCCTGGCACTGTCCTGAGTACCAGTAATTCCTGGCAGTGTTCTCCAAGTACCAGTAATTCCTGGCAGTGTTCTCCAAGTACCAGTAATTCCTGGCACTGTCCTGAGTACCAGTAATTCCTGGCAGTGTTCTCCAAGTACCAGTAATTCCTGGCAGTGTTCTCCAAGTACCAGTAATTCCTGGCAGTGTTCTCCAAGTACCAGTAATTCCTGGCACTGTCCTGAGTACCAGTAATTCCTGGCAGTGTTCTCCAAGTACCAGTAATTCCTGGCAGTGTTCTCCAAGTACCAGTAATTCCTGGCACTGTCCTGAGTACCAGTAATTCCTGGCAGTGTTCTCCAAGTACCAGTAATTCCTGGCAGTGTTCTCCAAGTACCAGTAATTCCTGGCACTGTTCTCCAAGTACCAGTAATTCCTGGCAGTGTTCTCCAAGTACCAGTAATTCCTGGCAGTGTTCTCCAAGTACCAGTAATTCCTGGCAGTGTTCTCCAAGTACCAGTAATTCCTGGCACTGTCCTGAGTACCAGTAATTCCTGGCACTGTTCTCCAAGTACCAGTAATTCCTGGCACTGTCCTGAGTACCAGTAATTCCTGGCAGTGTTCTCCAAGTACCAGTAATTCCTGGCAGTGTTCTCCAAGTACCAGTAATTCCTGGCACTGTCCTGAGTACCAGTAATTCCTGGCAGTGTTCTCCAAGTACCAGTAATTCCTGGCAGTGTTCTCCAAGTACCAGTAATTCCTGGCAGTGTTCTCCAAGTACCAGTAATTCCTGGCAGTGTTCTCCAAGTACCAGTAATTCCTGGCACTGTCCTGAGTACCAGTAATTCCTGGCAGTGTTCTCCAAGTACCAGTAATTCCTGGCAGTGTTCTCCAAGTACCAGTAATTCCTGGCACTGTCCTGAGTACCAGTAATTCCTGGCAGTGTTCTCCAAGTACCAGTAATTCCTGGCAGTGTTCTCCAAGTACCAGTAATTCCTGGCACTGTCCTGAGTACCAGTAATTCCTGGCAGTGTTCTCCAAGTACCAGTAATTCCTGGCAGTGTTCTCCAAGTACCAGTAATTCCTGGCACTGTCCTGAGTACCAGTAATTCCTGGCAGTGTTCTCCAAGTACCAGTAATTCCTGGCAGTGTTCTCCAAGTACCAGTAATTCCTGGCACTGTCCTGAGTACCAGTAATTCCTGGCAGTGTTCTCCAAGTACCAGTAAGTCCTGGCACTGTTCTCCAAGTACCAGTAATTCCTGGCAGTGTTCTCCAAGTACCAGTAATTCCTGGCAGTGTTCTCCAAGTACCAGTAATTCCTGGCACTGTCCTGAGTACCAGTAATTCCTGGCAGTGTTCTCCAAGTACCAGTAATTCCTGGCACTGTCCTGAGTACCAGTAATTCCTGGCAGTGTTCTCCAAGTACCAGTAAGTCCTGGCACTGTCCTGAGTACCAGTAATTCCTGGCACTGTTCTCCAAGTACCAGTAATTCCTGGCAGTGTTCTCCAAGTACCAGTAATTCCTGGCACTGTCCTGAGTACCAGTAATTCCTGGCAGTGTTCTCCAAGTACCAGTAATTCCTGGCAGTGTTCTCCAAGTACCAGTAATTCCTGGCACTGTCCTGAGTACCAGTAATTCCTGGCACTGTTCTCCAAGTACCAGTAATTCCTGGCACTGTCCTGAGTACCAGTAATTCCTGGCACTGTTCTCCAAGTACCAGTAATTCCTGGCAGTGTTCTCCAAGTACCAGTAATTCCTGGCAGTGTTCTCCAAGTACCAGTAATTCCTGGCACTGTCCTGAGTACCAGTAATTCCTGGCAGTGTTCTCCAAGTACCAGTAATTCCTGGCAGTGTTCTCCAAGTACCAGTAATTCCTGGCACTGTCCTGAGTACCAGTAATTCCTGGCAGTGTTCTCCAAGTACCAGTAATTCCTGGCAGTGTTCTCCAAGTACCAGTAATTCCTGGCACTGTCCTGAGTACCAGTAATTCCTGGCACTGTTCTCCAAGTACCAGTAATTCCTGGCAGTGTTCTCCAAGTACCAGTAATTCCTGGCACTGTCCTGAGTACCAGTAATTCCTGGCACTGTTCTCCAAGTACCAGTAATTCCTGGCAGTGTTCTCCAAGTACCAGTAATTCCTGGCAGTGTTCTCCAAGTACCAGTAATTCCTGGCACTGTCCTGAGTACCAGTAATTCCTGGCAGTGTTCTCCAAGTACCAGTAATTCCTGGCAGTGTTCTCCAAGTACCAGTAATTCCTGGCACTGTCCTGAGTACCAGTAATTCCTGGCACTGTTCTCCAAGTACCAGTAATTCCTGGCAGTGTTCTCCAAGTACCAGTAATTCCTGGCACTGTCCTGAGTACCAGTAATTCCTGGCACTGTTCTCCAAGTACCAGTAATTCCTGGCAGTGTTCTCCAAGTACCAGTAAGTCCTGGCACTGTCCTGAGTACCAGTAATTCCTGGCACTGTTCTCCAAGTACCAGTAATTCCTGGCAGTGTTCTCCAAGTACCAGTAATTCCTGGCACTGTCCTGAGTACCAGTAATTCCTGGCACTGTTCTCCAAGTACCAGTAATTCCTGGCAGTGTTCTCCAAGTACCAGTAATTCCTGGCAGTGTTCTCCAAGTACCAGTAATTCCTGGCACTGTCCTGAGTACCAGTAATTCCTGGCAGTGTTCTCCAAGTACCAGTAATTCCTGGCACTGTCCTGAGTACCAGTAATTCCTGGCACTGTTCTCCAAGTACCAGTAATTCCTGGCAGTGTTCTCCAAGTACCAGTAATTCCTGGCACTGTCCTGAGTACCAGTAATTCCTGGCACTGTTCTCCAAGTACCAGTAATTCCTGGCAGTGTTCTCCAAGTACCAGTAAGTCCTGGCACTGTCCTGAGTACCAGTAATTCCTGGCACTGTTCTCCAAGTACCAGTAATTCCTGGCAGTGTTCTCCAAGTACCAGTAATTCCTGGCACTGTCCTGAGTACCAGTAATTCCTGGCAGTGTTCTCCAAGTACCAGTAATTCCTGGCACTGTCCTGAGTACCAGTAATTCCTGGCAGTGTTCTCCAAGTACCAGTAATTCCTGGCAGTGTTCTCCAAGTACCAGTAATTCCTGGCAGTGTTCTCCAAGTACCAGTAATTCCTGGCACTGTTCTCCAAGTACCAGTAATTCCTGGCAGTGTTCTCCAAGTACCAGTAATTCCTGGCACTGTCCTGAGTACCAGTAATTCCTGGCACTGTTCTCCAAGTACCAGTAATTCCTGGCAGTGTTCTCCAAGTACCAGAAATTCCTGGCAGTGTTGTCCGAGTACCAGTAATTCCTGGCAGTGTTCTCCAAGTACCAGTAATTCCTGGCAGTGTTCTCCAAGTACCAGTAATTCCTGGCAGTGTTCTCCAAGTACCAGTAATTCCTGGCAGTGTTCTCCAAGTACCAGTAATTCCTGGCACTGTTCTCCAAGTACCAGAAATTCCTGGCAGTGTTGTCCGAGTACCAGTAATTCCTGGCACTGTTCTCCAAGTACCAGTAATTCCTGGCAGTGTTGTCCGAGTACCAGTAATTCCTGGCAGTGTTGTCCAAGTACCAGTAATTCCTGGCACTGTTCTCCAAGTACCAGTAATTCCTGGCAGTGATCTCCAAGTACCAGTAATTCCTGGCAGTGTTGTCCAAGTACCAGTAATTCCTGGCACTGTTCTCCAAGTACCAGTAATTCCTGGCACTGTTCTCCAAGTACCAGTAATTCCTGGCAGTGTTCTCCAAGTACCAGTAATTCCTGGCAGTGTTCTCCAAGTACCAGTAATTCCTGGCACTGTCCTGAGTACCAGTAATTCCTGGCAGTGTTCTCCAAGTACCAGTAATTCCTGGCAGTGTTCTCCAAGTACCAGTAATTCCTGGCAGTGTCCTGAGTACCAGTAATTCCTGGCAGTGTTCTCAGAGTACCAGTAATTCCTGGCAGTGTTCTCCAAGTACCAGTAATTCCTGGCAGTGTTGTCCGAGTACCAGTAATTCCTGGCACTGTTCTCCAAGTACCAGTAATTCCTGGCAGTGTTCTCCAAGTACCAGTAATTCCTAGCAGTGTTGTCCAAGTACCAGTAATTCCTGGCAGTGTTCTCCAAGTACCAGTAATTCCTGGCAGTGTTCTCCAAGTACCAGTAAGTCCTGGCACTGTCCTGAGTACCAGTAATTCCTGGCAGTGTTCTCCAAGTACCAGTAATTCCTGGCAGTGTTCTCCAAGTACCAGTAATTCCTGGCAGTGTTCTCCAAGTACCAGTAATTCCTGGCACTGTCCTGAGTACCAGTAATTCCTGGCAGTGTTCTCCAAGTACCAGTAATTCCTGGCAGTGTTCTCCAAGTACCAGTAATTCCTGGCACTGTCCTGAGTACCAGTAATTCCTGGCACTGTTCTCCAAGTACCAGTAATTCCTGGCACTGTCCTGAGTACCAGTAATTCCTGGCACTGTTCTCCAAGTACCAGTAATTCCTGGCAGTGTTCTCCAAGTACCAGTAATTCCTGGCACTGTTCTCCAAGTACCAGTAATTCCTGGCACTGTCCTGAGTACCAGTAATTCCTGGCACTGTTCTCCAAGTACCAGTAATTCCTGGCACTGTTCTCCAAGTACCAGTAATTCCTGGCAGTGTTCTCCAAGTACCAGTAATTCCTGGCAGTGTTCTCCAAGTACCAGTAATTCCTGGCACTGTCCTGAGTACCAGTAATTCCTGGCAGTGTTCTCCAAGTACCAGTAATTCCTGGCAGTGTTCTCCAAGTACCAGTAATTCCTGGCAGTGTCCTGAGTACCAGTAATTCCTGGCAGTGTTCTCAGAGTACCAGTAATTCCTGGCAGTGTTCTCCAAGTACCAGTAATTCCTGGCAGTGTTGTCCGAGTACCAGTAATTCCTGGCACTGTTCTCCAAGTACCAGTAATTCCTGGCAGTGTTCTCCAAGTACCAGTAATTCCTAGCAGTGTTGTCCAAGTACCAGTAATTCCTGGCAGTGTTCTCCAAGTACCAGTAATTCCTGGCAGTGTTCTCCAAGTACCAGTAAGTCCTGGCACTGTCCTGAGTACCAGTAATTCCTGGCAGTGTTC
The DNA here is from genome assembly GCA_964016885.1 of Eledone cirrhosa. Lineage (NCBI taxonomy): Eukaryota > Metazoa > Mollusca > Cephalopoda > Octopoda > Eledonidae > Eledone > Eledone cirrhosa. The sequence goes on from OZ024748.1 coordinate 43,870,335, forward strand.
TCCAAGTACCAGTAATTCCTGGCAGTGTTCTCCAAGTACCAGTAATTCCTGGCACTGTCCTGAGTACCAGTAATTCCTGGCAGTGTTCTCCAAATACCAGTAATTCCTGGCACTGTTCTCTTCCACGATACACATTCACACCATCAATCTAACTCAACTTTCTTTTGAGACAACGATCATTGAAAGAGAAAAACAAAAAAAAATTAACCAAGAGGTGGAGGGTACAAGTTTGGACATCACACACACACACACACACACACACACACACACACACACACACACACACACACACACACACACACACACACACACACACACACACACACACACACACACACACACACAATAAATAAAAAGTACAAATGTTGCTGAATATAATAACCTTATTGCCATAGGAACTGTTACAAAATGTAGATCTACAAAACAATCATCAAAATACCCTCTGGACAGACAGTAAACTTTGGACAGAATATATACAAGATCAATGGCTAGTTTCGACACACACAGATATACGAGGACAAATTCTAGAATCATCATCATCATCATCTTCGTTTAACGTTTATCGTCCACGCTAGCATGGGTTCGACAGGAGTTGTCCCACTTGAGGCAAGGTTTGTCGGGTGACCGTGACTCGCTCATATAGGACTATCTGGCGGGTTTTCTATGGCTGGATGCCCTTCCTAACACCAACCACATTTACAGTGTGGAACTGGGAACTTTTTACCGTGTTACCTACACAACCACATTACAGCGTGGACTGTGTGTTTTTTTTTTTTGTCGTGACACCTACACAATCTCATTATCTCTTATTTGGACAATTTTACAGAGAGGGTGGTGTTAGTGGGAGGATAGGGTAGGGGTATGCCTATGTCTCACTGCCATGTAGCATTGCTATTCATGAATATTCATGAAATTATCTTACATGTCTTTAGATTTGTGATTAATAGTATTATATATTTGTTTCATCATTATTAAAAATGTGGTCCCCCTGGAGCCATAACAAAGGTGCCCAGCCCACATTGTAAAGTGGTCGTGGTGGTGTCATGACAAAAAACACCCAGTCCACACTGTAAAGTGGTCGTGGTGGTGTCATGACAAAAAATACCCAGTCCACACTGTAAAGTGGTTGTGGTGGTGTCATGACAAAAGATACCCAGTCCACACTGTAGGTGTGGTTGTGGTGGTGTCATGACAAAAAACACCCAGTCCACACTGTAGGTGTGGTTGTGGTGGTGTCATGACAAAAAACACCCAGTCCACACTGTAGGTGTGGTTGTGGTGGTGTCATGACAAAAAACACCCAGTCCACACTGTAAAGTGGTAGTGTAGGAGTCATGACAAAAAACACCCAGTCCACACTGTAAAGTGGATGTGCAAGTATCATGACAAAAGCGCCCAGTCCACACTGTAGGTGTGGTTGGCTGTAGAAACCAAGCCAGAAACAGTTCTGTATGAGCAAAAAATGATTTCTCACAAAGGGACAGCCTGTCCAACCCATGCTAGCAAGGAAAATGGATGTTAAACGATGATGATGATAAAAGACTGACCCAAGCCTAAAGAATCTCATCAGCTGAGAGATTATTCTAGTTTTACTGGCTATAAGTGACTGTGAGTACGAGAAACTCTTCCATGAATAGGATGCCAGTCCACCACAGGGTTAACTCCCAACTGCTGCCAATGATACTTTTCAGCTGAGTTGACCAGAACAACATGAAGTGAAGTAAGTATAAAAGGATGATATAATGAAGCACAGATGCTATAGAAATAGATTATAAAATAGGGTGGAGACCATTGCAGCCAATGGCAACTTCTTTTCCGTCTTTTAAGGGTCTTCACCCTGAGAAAGAGAGAGAGAGAGACAGAGAAAGACAGGGAAAGAGACAGAGAGACACAGAGAGAGAGAGAGAGAGAGAGAGACAGAGAGAGAGAGAGAGAGAGAGAGAGAGAGAGAGAGAGAGAGAGAGAGAGAGAGAGAGAGAGAGGAGAGAGACAGAGAGAGAGACAGAGAGAGAGAGAGAGAGAGAGAGACAGAGAGAGACAGAGAGAGAGACAGAGAGAGAGAGAGAGAGAGAGAGAGACAGAGAGAGACAGAAGAGAGAGAGAGAGAGAGAGAGAGGAGAGAGAGAGAGAGAGAGAGAGAGAGAGAGAGAGAGAGAGAGAGAGAGAGAGAGAGAGAGAGGAGAGAGAGAGAGAGGAGAGAGAGAGAGAGAGAGAGAGAGAGAGAGAGGAGAAGAGAGAGAGAGAGAGACGACAGAGAGAGACAGAGAGAGAGAGTTTAGACAAAATAATAGTTAATCTTTGAC
>OZ024748.1:43872837-43875337 GCA_964016885.1 Eledone cirrhosa
AATTCATGAAATGTCCAAATGTCGATAGGGTTTTTTGAGTGGAGGGTGGGGTGTTTAAAAATGATATCCCATGAAATTTGTTATAGCTTGTTTTCTAAGTCTTTAAACAGCTTAAGGTATTATTAAAGCTTAACTAGCAAGGGTCACTGTGGTTTTGTTTTTTTTGTTTGTGTTTTTTTGTTTGTATTTTCTGTCGTTTAGCAACACAGTTGTTTTCTTTGTAGAAAATTTGAACAGACATGTTTCAATTCAGTGTTCTGATCTGTTGAAGAAAACTAGTCTACTACTACTACTACTATTGCTACTACTACTGCTACTATTGCTACTACTACTCCTACTGTTGCTACTACTACTATTGCTACTACTACTCCCTACTGTTGCTACTACTACTGTTGCTGCTACCTACTGCCACTACGGCAACTACTACTACTACTGCCACTACTACTATTACTACTACTTCTGCCACTTACTACTACTACTGCCACTACTGTTTACTACTACTACTGCCACTACTACTACCACTACTGTTACTACTACTACTACTGCCACTACTACTACTACTGCCACTACTGTTACTACTACTACTACTGCCACTACTACTACTGGTTACTACTACTACTACCACTACTAGGTCAGTAACCTACTGTTGAGTTCATAGCCAATGTTTCTCAGTGAGGTGGGGTGGGGCAATAGACAAAACTATGAAGTCTCTAATCAAGACCTAAATTAAATTCTTCATTCTACTGCATGGCCTCAGCCGGATGGCTGGAACAGGTAAAACAGAGGAAGAGAGAGAGAGAGAGAGAGAGAGAGAGAGAGAGAGAGAGAGAGAGAGAGAGAGAGAGAGAGAGAGAGAGAGAGAGAGAGAGAGAGAGAGAGAGAGAGAGAGAGAGAGAGAGAGAGAGAGAGAGAGGGTGTGTGTGTGTGTGTGTGTGTGTGTGTGTGTGTGTGTGTGTGTGTGTGTGTGTTGTGTGTGTGTGTGTGTGTGTGTGTGTGTGTGTGTGTGCGTGCGTGCGTGCGTGCGTGCGTGCGTGCGTGCGTGCGTGCGTGCGTGCGTGCGTGCGTGCGTGCGTGCGTGCGTGCGTGCGTGCGTGCGTGCGTGCGGTGCGTGCGTGCGTGCGTGCGTGCGTGCGTGCGTGCGTGCGTGCGTGCGTGCGTGCGTGCGTGCGTGCGTGCGTGCGTGCGTGCGTGCGTGCGTGCGTGCGTGCGTGCGTTGCGTGCGTGCGTGCGTGCGTGCGTGCGTGCGTGCGTGCGTGCGTGCGTGCGTGCGTGCGTGCGTGCGTGTGTGTGAAATAATATGTTTCTACATTTGGCACAAGGCCAGCAATTACCCAGTGTATTACTGGTACTTTATTTTATCGACCCGTAAGGATGAAAGGCAAAGTTAACCTCGGCGGGATTTGAACTCAGACTGTAAAATAATAATGATGAAATTATTGTGCAAAGTGCTCAGGTGCACTACAACTCATCAAAGGTGCATGTATAGTACATAGAATAATGTACAAATGTCAGGGAAGTGAATAGCGTATGAGTCATGATATACATGTGTGTATGTGTATGGAGGGGGAATATTAGGTGTAGTGTTGGCAAATCTAAGGAAGTATGGAGGTTTTAAAGGACGCAGTGTCTCTACAGCTAACAACTGATGCAGGTAGTTTGTTCCATGCTTCAGCAACTTTGAGTATGAAAAAATGTTTCCAAAAAGCCATGGGAGCTGTGCTGTTTTCTGACTTTGTGGGCATGCCCACGTGTGTTAGACACATGGAAATCAAAAAGGTACTCAGGGTTGTTGTTGGCAAGATGGTTAATAATTTTGTGGGCGTTTACCAAGTCAGTTCAATATATCCATGCCCAGGGAAGCAAGGCGTTCAGAGTATGGTAGATGCCTGATGGAGGGTATTCGCTTGTGTTGCATGTCTCTGAACAGTTTCCAGGCGGTCAATGTTTTGAGCAATATGTATGTATGTATGTATGTGTGTGTGTAATAACTTTTACTGCAGTATCCAAGGTGTAGGAAGGAGCAAAAAAGTTGCTAACGAGGCAACTCTCTTAGAGACAAAGTCTATGTGTGTATGTGTATATATATAGAGAGAAATTGATTGACATATATATATATATCTAAAATAAACACATGAAACAATCACAGGGGATAATTTGCTAGGTAGGTAACTAATTAAAGTTTAACTAGAACTTCAAATATAGATACTTTTTAAAATGATTAATCTTCCTTGTATATATTTCATTAATATGGATATTAATGTAGATATGGTGCATGTCTCAGACATGACACCCTTAATTTAATTCTGGATACACACGCACACACACACACAGGAGCATGCTTGTGTAACAATATAAACATTATCAGGGTTTTTTTATGCGATAGTATTTTCGTTTAAGTTCCGTTTAAAAAACACCGGTTTCTCTTCCCTTGCCAGTCTTACGAACAAAGAAGCCGACATATGAATAACTTATGTATCAATGAAAGAGTCGAGTCGGAAAT
>OZ024748.1:43880337-43882837 GCA_964016885.1 Eledone cirrhosa
GTACTTTATTTTATCGACCCCGTAAGGATGAAAGGTATCGACCCCTAATAGACATTTGTACTGCCTCTTCGTTTTTCTGTTCTCCGTTTACTTTATATATATATAAGTCCAGAAATAGCCGTCGAAACGGCTTGAGCTCTGCCGTTGGGGTCATACTTTTTCCTATTTCCCACTCTACCACCCTAAGTATTGAGTACTCTGGTGCGTTATGGTCCATCTGGTTCCTTACCACAATTCCTTTGTTATATATATATATATATATATATATATATATATATATATATTTATATATATATATATATAGAGAGAAATGGCTTCTACAAGACTAGAACTGTAATATATTCATTTTATTAAGGTTAAATAGCGAGTCTTGTTACTCTAAAGTAACAAGTTCCTTGCCTGATGACCCTGTGATAAACAGGCGAAACTCCAGAGTAACAAGATTCACTACTTCATCTTAATAAAATGAATATTAAAACTCTACTTTGGTATCGAGTACTCTTTTCCTTCAGCTGCCAACCACATACGTGCGTGCATATACATATATATATATATATATATATATATATATATACATATATATATATACATATACATATATATATATACATATACATATATATATATATACATACATACATACATATATATACATACATACATACATACATACATACATACATACACACATATATATATATATACTTCTTCAACAGAAATATAAGAGGACAAACGGTTATGCCAGTCGTAGAATATTTTACACCAGCATTTAAACACAAAAATGATTACCAGTGATAGAAAGAATTTTCTTTACTCGATTTCATTGTAACCCGGCAACCCCCACTGTCCCCGTCTTTGTATTGTCCCCTATATGTTGGCCCTTGTGGCCAATAAAGAAACAGTTATTATCATCCTTCAAATCTCGCCGAAGTCAACTTTACTTTTCATCCTTTCCAGATTAAATCAAGTTCCCGTTAAATATTGGAGGATCGATATAATCGACTTTTCTCTTCACCCCACACTCTCAAAAATTGCTGGACCAGCATTTAAATTAAAAATCATTATTATTATTATTATTATCATCATTAAATATCCTTTCATCCTTAAGGAGGTCGATAAAACAAGTACTAGTAATGCACTGGCGTTGATTTAATCGACTATCCCCTCCCGCAAAATTGTTGACCATGTGCCTAAATCAGAAAGCATTATCATAATTCAATATCCTTTCATCCTTACGGGGGTCGATAAAAAATAAAGTACCAGTAAGGTACTGGAGTCGAGTTACTAACCCACCCCCTCCTTCCTTTCAAATTGCTGACCTTGTGCCAAAAGTAGAAACCATTGTTGTTATGAGATATGTTGAGTGGACATGGAATAGTTTTAAGTTAAAGCAAAGCAGTGCAGTTATAAAACCTCGCCAAGCTATTCAACTAAAGAAAAACCGTGTTATTTGGAAGTGGAATCCCTCAATAGAATTGTTCGTGAATAGGTTTTACAGGGACAATACAATATATAGCTGGTGGTGGTGGTCTTCAGTTCGGATAAAAACAATATTGTTTAGAAAACGTAAGATAAACACAAATATAAGGACAATTTTCTCTCTCTCTCCTCATATATATATATATATATATATATACTATCCATGTGCAACCTGCAGTATTTTTCTCCCCATTTTTTCACACATATATATATATATATATATATATATATATATATATATATATATATATATATATATATCCGGGAGCTTCCAACAGACATGGTCGCATTCTTTTAAGGGTATGTCAATATTTGTTTATAAAACTGATCTATATTATATTTTATCTGATGAAAGCGCACCATAGTTTGCTTTGGTGTCCTTGAAATATATATAATGAAATATGATTTTATAAATATAGTTTCCATTTATTAATATATTGTATTTTTACTCAAATAATTTGTTGAGTGCTTTATATCAGTTATAAAAATATTTGCTTGTTGTATCCCAACAAATTAAATATAACTTCTACATATATATATATATATATATATATATATATATATATTTATTGAAGTTTCCGTTGAAAATTGAAAAAGTCATAGGAGTGAAGAGTGCTCTATGTAAGTACCAGAGCAAAATTTAATGTATAATAAACAATACAATATAATTACCTCATTACCAGAGGTTTCCCCAATAAGACGAATACGAAAAAAGCGTCCTCATTCGTTCGTCGGACAAGGTAATATATATATATAATTCTATTATTAATAACTCCAGAAAACTTCTTTGCTGAGTGCTTTTAATCTATTGTAAAACTATATTCATTGAATAATCAATGAACTTTGTTTAAAATTTGGTCGGTCGGGGACACACACAAGAGAGAGAGAGAGAGAGAGAGAGAGAGAGAGAGAGAGAGAGAGAGAGAGAGAGAGAGAGAGAGAGAGATGTTTTTTTATATAATAATAAAGCAACAAGTTTTGCTTTCAGAAATAAAATCAGTTGAGTTTATTGGAAACAAAA
>OZ024748.1:43887837-43927837 GCA_964016885.1 Eledone cirrhosa
CTGACCGTAATGCCCAGGTCACGTTCACAAGACTTCTTGATATTAGTGCTGTGGAGGGAGTATGTGGACACTGGGTTTTTACTCCCAAAATGCATGGTGGTGCACTTGTCCACAGCTAGCTTGAGTTGCCAGTCTGAGATCAATTGTTGCATTGTGTCCAGGTCAGACTGCAAGCAAGATCTATAGTGTTCAGGATCTGTCCTTTTTATCTCAAGGTACAGCTTGATGTCATCTGCGTACTTTAGTACTGTGGCATTCTTTAAGTTGGCATCTATATCATTAATATATGCCACAAACAAAAGGGGGCCAAGAACAGATCCCTGTGGTACACCAGATGACATCTCATATGGTGAGGAATGCTGTCCCAGAACCGTGACTGAGAATGAAGGACTTCAACCAGTTAAAAAGATCATCCTTCACACCCATTGAGAGAGTTTTGCCATAAGCCTTTTGTGTGGCACAGAATTGAAGGCTTTTGCAAAGTCAAGGTAAACACCATCCACCCATGAGCCGCCATCAGTGATCTGGGTGATGTCTTCAAGAAACTCGATAAGTTGATCACAGCAGCTGGAGTTGGAGATAAATCCAAACTGCGAGGGCCGGATAAGACTGTGAGAGTTCTAGAAGTTCCAAAGTGTTTCTCTGACACAGGATTCCATCAGTTTGGCAATGCAACTAGTAAGACTGACTGGACGATAATTCACAGGTGATGCGCGGTCACCCTTTTTGAACAGAGGAATGACACTGGCAGTTTTCCACTGTTCTGGAGTAGCACCATTGTTCAGACAGAATTGGAAGAAGCGTGATAGCTGGTGCAGAAGGAAGTACCCACCACGTTTAAGAAGCAGGTATGTAACACCATCAAGACCAGGAGAGGCATGGTTGCGTTTATTTTTTAGGTGACATCGCAGCATTGCAGGTGTAAATTCCTTGGTTGTAATAGAGTCCGGTGTCATATGTGGTGGAAACGGTACACTCTGGTCTTCAATAGTGAAAATGCCTGCATAACATTCAGCAATGAGCTCTGCGCATTCCTTGGGGTCGTCAGTAACCTGGCTTGTGTGGGGATTGTGAACAGGACCAACTGGAGAGTGAGGCCTCTGCTTTGAGTGAACATACTTCCAGAACACCTTACTGCCAGGGCTGGTTGCTATGCGCTGTTCAAATTGAAGCACTGCCTTTTTTGTCACCTGTTTGAGGTGGTTGGACGATTTATTTCGCCTCTTCCTATTAATGTCTGATTTGTGCAGTTTGTACGTTCAGCATTGCGACATTCTTTTCTGGCAAGACGGACTGCTGCAGTCTCCCAAATTGCATTTTTGGGATGTTTTTTCCGCTTACGTGGCACCGATGCTGCACATGCTGTCCATATTAAATAATTGTTTCTACTTTAGGCACAAGGCCAGCAATTACCCAGTGCATTACTAGTACTTTATTTTATCGACCCCGTAAGGATGAAAGGCAAAGTCAACCTCGGCGGGATTTGAACTCATTATTTGAATATTAAATAATGATATATATGTGTGTGAATATATATATATATACATACATATATGTGTGTGAATATATACATATATACATACATATATGTGTGTGAATATATACATATATACATACATATATGTGTATATATATACATACATATATGTGTATATATATACATATATACATACATATATGTGTATATATATACATATATATATATGGATACATATATGAATGTATATATATATATATATATATATATATGTATACATATATATATATATATATGTATACATATATATATATGTATACATATATATATTATTATATGTATACATATATACATTATTATTATTGCCCTTCAGGCTATAACAGAGGAGTTCAAGACAGGCTGCCCATGGGAACTCCTATACGCAGACGACCTGACACTCATAGCGGAATCAATGGCCGAGCTAGAGAAGAAATTCCAAACATGGAAGCACGGCCTAGAGTCAAAAGGACTTAAAATTAACCTGGCTAAGACCAAAGTTCTAGTTTGTAGGAAAGAAAATAAGGCGGCGATCCCTTCTGGGAAATGGTCGTGCTCGGTGTGTAGGAAAGGCGTAGGTAGAAACTCCATTTTATGTCCTAAATGCAAAGTATGGGTGCATAAAAGATGTAGTGGGATCACAGGTAAGCTAACTAAAAACATAGATTTTACATGTGGCCGGTGTTCTGGTGCAATAAGTAGCAGCAAGTGCCCACAAAATACTAGCTCTTTCAATTGCGCAGAGGGTTCTATAGAAATAGTGGACAGCTTCCGTTACCTGGGCGATAAAATCAGCAGTGGGGGAGGGTGCTCTGAAAGTACTGTAGCTAGAGTCAGAACTGGTTGGAAAAAGTTCAGAGAGCTTATACCACTATTAGCTGCTAAAGGGTTCTCCCTAAAAATGAAAGGCAGGTTGTACGATGCCTGCATACGAACAGCAATGCTGCATGGCAGTGAGACCTGGGCATTGTGTGCAGAGGATATACGCAGACTAGAGAGGAACGAAGCTTGCATGCTCCGCTGGATGTGTAACAGTAATATACGTGAACGGCAAAGCATAAACGAACTAAGGAAAAAATTAGAGATAAGAGGGATCAGATGTTGTTTACTCGAGAGAAGGCTACGTTGGTATGGACACGTGATGCGCATGAAAGTCGATAGCTGTATAACAAAGTGCAGGGCAATAAAGATAGACGGTAGTCACGGAATAGGCAGACCTAGAAAAACCTGGGACGAGCTGATAAACTCCGACATCACACACTTACACCTCTCCAAGACAATGTCACTGGACCGAGACCTTTGGCGGTACTCAGTAACAGAGAAGACCCGCCTTACCTAAATATATAGTAAAACCTACTCCAGCCAGTAGGCATCTCTAACAAAATACACCCCGTCCCACCACCACCACCCCCACTCCATCCACACCACCCCGTTCTATGTAAAGTTATGTTGGTGCCGCGCCATCGAGGCCGAAACAAATGAGATCGTGTAGGTGTCACGACAAAAAAACACACAGTCCACGCTGTAATGTGGCCGTGTAGGCAACACGGTAAAAACCTCCCAGACCCACACTGTAAATGTGGTTGGTGTTAGGAAGGGCATCCAACTGTAGAAAACCTGCCAGACAGTCCTATGCGAGCAAGATAATCACTCTTGCCTCAAGTGGGACTACCCCCGTCCAAACCCATGCAAGTGTGGAACACGGACGTTAAACGTTGATGATGATGATGATGATGATGTATACATATATATATATATACATACATATATATATGTGTATGTATATATATATATATATATATACACACACACACACAAGAGAGAGATCAACTGTTTCCTATATGTGGGTACCAAAATATATTAGCAAGATTTGGAGGGTTGCCAAAGCAGACCATAGAACATAATATGCCAAAAGAGGTTTGATTTGCTACACAAATTAATCAATGGAGCAGCATTTTTGGGTCTTCACAGGCAACTAACCAGTCATGCAGTAATTAAAAACATTGCTATGTATAAGTTGACTGCCAAACATACACTTTTCCTACACTCAACATATTTTATTGTATTATTTTATGGCAGTATTGGTAGGGGGTTGGACGCCATGCTTTGCAGCAAAGAGTTACAGCCCTTTAGGGTCTGAGTTCAAATCCCGCCGAGGTTAACTTTGCCTTTCATCCTTACGGGGGTTTATAAAATAAAGTACCAGTAATACACTGGAATAATTGCTGGCCTTGTGCCAAAAGTAGAAATAATTATTTTATGTGGGATAAGGGCAGTGGATTGGTAGAATTGGTAGAGCATCATACACCCTGCTTCGTGGCTTTTAGCTATTGGCCATTTATGATTTGAGTTCAAATCCTGCTGAGGTTAGCGTTGCCTTTCATCCTTACAGGGTGGTTAAAATAAAGTACCGGTAATGCACTGAGGTCGATTTAATCAACTTTCCCTCACTCTTCAAAATTACTGGCCTTGTGCCTATAGTAGAAACAATTATTATTATCATCATCAGGGTGGTGGATTGGCAGAATCGTTAGAGCGTCGGACACCCTGCTTTGTAGCATAAAGTTAAGGCCCTTTACATTCTGATTTCAAATCCCGCTAAAGTTAGCTTCACCTTTCATCCTTACGGGGTCGATAAAATAAAGTACCAGTAATGCACTGGGATCAATTTAATTGACTTTCCCCTCTCCTTCAAATTGCTGTGGGGGATAACGCAGTGGATTAGCAGAATCAGTAGAGCATCGGATGAAATATATTGCAGTATTTTGTTACAACCTTCTATGTTCTGGTTTCAAATCTTGCCATGGTCAAGTTTGTCTCTCTTTTTCAGGATGGTGGATGTCGATAAAATAAAGGACCAGTAAAGTACTGGGGGGGGGGGGGGGGGGGTCAGTGTAATCAACGTTTCCCTTCCCCACAAAATTGTAGGCTTTGTGCCTAAAATAACAACCATTTAATTACATCTCTTTACCTTTTAAGTTCAAATCCTACCTTGGTCAACTTAGCAGCTTATCTTTCCAGGGTCGATAAAATAAACCCTTCATTTACAGGGTCAATTTAATCAATTTTCCCCTTCCCTCAAATTGTTGGTCTTCTGCTTAAATTTAACAAACATGGATGAACCATAAAAAATGCTTTGCAGAATGTCTAAAGTCTAACCCTTTAGTGTTCAAACCGGCCAGAATTCTCTACCTTTTTCTGTTGTAACTGGTCGCTCAAACTGATGTTAAGGTATTGTTCTCAAAATAAATACTTTCAAAATCTCATAGATTCGATATTATGTGAGGTAAAGTCTTTACCATGAAAATATAATAGTAAATATAGAGCAATGTGAATGCTAAAGGGCTAAAGTGTGTTTCAAACTGTGAAGCTCATCAGGCCAGTCCTTACCCCAGTTTCACGACATGAAACGGCTGAGAGTACAACACTTCCCCCTGGACAGGACACCAGTCCATTGCAGGGTTAAACCCCCAGCTATTGCTGGTATTCATTTTCATCTGAGTTTACTGGAGCAACATGAAATGAAGTGTTTTGGCTCAAGAACACAACACACAACTCAGCCCAAAATCGAACCCACATTATGATCATAAGCCAAACACCCTTACCACTCAGCCACGCACCTCCAGCATGTAGTTAAGGCTTTTTATATTCCGAGTCCATCATTTACTGGTGAAGTCAAGGTAAAGTTTATTTTTATCATATCCAGGAATAAAAATGGTAATAATTGTATAAGGAAGATAATATCTCTTAAAATATTCATATATTCTGCTCTTATTTCTATTTTCACTTTTTATGTTGAAGTTAAGCAATAAATTGGTTGAGCCGTTAGAACATTTGAGTTTAACCTGTTAGCATTTAAACCGGCCATAACTGGCCAGAATTCTCTCACCTCTTTCTGTTCAAACTGGCTGTATCTAGCCAGAATTCTCTCACCTCTTTTTGTTCAAACTAGCTGTATCTTCTTTTTAATTCTTTTAATGGCTAGAATATATGCAGCTCACCACACCCATTGTGTTGTGCCAAATGATCATTTGTGAAGTCACTGATGTTCAAGGCGCCGATGTCATATAATTAAACTGATCACATCATGAGTTGCTAATTAAAGTGGTTGTGATGGTGACACGGCTAAAAGCACTCAATACACACTGTAAAGTGATTGTGTAGGTGTCACGACAAAAAACACCCAATACACACTGTAAAGTGGTTGTGGTGGTGTCATAACCAAAAACACCCAATCCACACTGTAAAGTGATCATGTAGGTGTCACGACAAAATGCACCCAGTCCACACTGTAAAGTGGTCGTGTAGATGTCACAAAAAAAAAACACCCAGTCCACATTGTAAAGTGGTGTAGGTGTCACGACAAAAAGCACCCAATACTCTTATAAATGTGGTTGGCGTTAGGAAGTGCATCCAGCTTTAGAAACCAAGCCAGAAACAGTTCTGTATGAGCAAGACACAGTCACCTGACCTGACTTGTCTCACAATGGGACAGTTTGTCTAACCCATGCTGATGTGTAAAATGGACATTAAATGATGATGTTGATGTTTGCCATTAGAACTATAGCAAGGAAAGGTTTTAAGGAAGGTTTTACAAAGCAACAGGAAACCTCTTGAGATTAAATGACAAAAAGAAAGTTATATTTCATATATTTACTGTCAGGTGAAACTAAGGATTAATTCTAGAATATTGGATTAGTCATCAGCCAAAATAACGTGTGTGTTGGTGTGTGCATTAGTGTTTATGTATGTGTGTCTGTATATGTATATATCTGTGCATAATTCAGTTGTTGTTCAGCCCCAAGTGCTCTCCTGGTTTTGCAGGCCTATGATTAATACTTTCGCTACCGTATTTCTAATGAAATTATTTTGTAAACTAAACATATACATAGCTGATCTCTTGGACTTTTACGAAGTGCTGAGGGGATTAAGTTAATATAAAGAGTGGTGTGCTAATGTGCAGAGATACTATAAAACAACCTATAGAGTGAAGCCTCTTGAAGACAGAAAAAGAAGTTATCGACAGCTATGAGGAAATGACCCCATATCTTATGATGGCAACTTGTTTCTATTGAAGGGTCTTAACTCTATTTTTAAGCTATTTTATAGCAACTCCATGCATGACCACACCACCTTTTATATTAAATGAAACCATATTTACACACATCCTCCATTCTGTGTCTTCAAATATCTGTTAAAAACTCTATTGCTGTCTTCTCAAGTATTTGTATCTGTTGATGGTCTCTCTTTCACTCACTGCCTGTCTCTCTTTCCCTCCCTGCCTCTGTCTCTCTCTTTCACTCACTGCCTCCCTCTCTCTTTCCCTCCGTCTCCGTCTCTCTTTCCCTCCCTGTCTCCGTCTCTCTCACTCTCCCCATCTCTCTTTCCCTCACTGCCTCTCTCTCTCTCTCTCACTTTCCCCATCCCTCCCTATTACCAGCAACTGGGGTCCCATGCTCTGGCCACCCCAAGATCCTGGTGGACACAACAGAGAAGAGGTTTCCCCAGAGGATGGTGAAGGAGACATTCCAGCTTACACCTGTGGGTAGCTAACTCCATGGAAGAGGAAGACCAAGGTTAACGTATGTTGATGCCCTAAGGACAGACACTGGTCTGTTGGAGACGCAGGACATGGCAGCGATAATGAGGGGCAGAGACCGCTGGAGAGAACTCATCCATGGATCTTGGGAATTTTACCCACCCTAGAATATATAGTGTATATATATAGTGTATATATAGTGCATATATAGTGTATATACAGTGTATATATAGTGGATATACAGTGGATATATAGCATATATACAGTGGATATATAGTGTATATATACAGTGTACTTATAGCGTATATATATATAGTGTATATACAGTGTATATATAGTGATATACAATGGATATATAGTGTATATATAGTGTATATACAGTGGATATATAGCATATATAGTGGATATATAGTGTACTTATAGTGTATATATATATATATATAGAGTATATACAGTGTATATATAGTGATATACAATGGATATATAGTGTATATGCAGTGTACTTATAGTGTATATACAGTGTATATATAGTGTATATACAATGTATATATAGTGGAAATACAGTGTATATACAGTTTATATATAGTGTATATACAGTTTATATATAGTGTAAATACAGTGGATATATAGTGGATATGTAGTGTATATATAGTGTATATACAATGTACATATCGTGTATATATAGTGTACATATAGTGTATATATAGTGTATATACAGTGTACATAGTGTATATACAGTGTATATACAGTGGATATATAATGTAAATAGTGTACATATAGTGTATATACAGTGTATATATAGTGTATATACAGTGTACATATAGTGTATATATAGTGCATATACAGTGTATATATAGTGGAAATACAGTGTATATACAGTTTATATATAGTGTAAATACAGTGGATATATAGTGTATATATAGTGAATATACACTATATATACAGTGTATATATAGTGCATATACAGTGGATATATAGTGTATATAGTGCATATACAGTGGATATATAGTGTATACAGTGTATATATAGTATATATGTAATGCATATACAGTGTATATATAGTATATATACAGTGTATATATAGTGTACATACAGTGGATATATAGTGTATATACAGTGGATATATAGTGTATATACAGTGTACATATAGTGTATATATATATATATGATTGTTTCTACTTTTGGCACAAGGCCAGCAATTAACCAGTACATTACTGGTACTTTATTTTATCGACCCCGTAAGGATGAAAGGTAAAGTTAACCTCGGTGGGATTTGAACTCAGAATGGCAAGGTCCGTAACTCTATGCGTCAAAGCATGGCGTCCGACCCTCTACTGACACTGCCAATCCACCATACAATGTATATAGTGTATATAGTGTATATATAGTGTATATACAAAAGGCTTTTCCCTCAAAATGAAAGGCAGACTATATGATGCGTGTATACGAACAGCAATGTTACATGGTAGTGAGACCTGGCGCTGACTGTGGAAGTCTTGCGTAGATTAGAAAGAAACGAAGCCTGCTTACTCTGTGTAATAGTAATATACGCGAACGGCAAAGCATAAATGAAGTGAGAGAGAGACTGAGCATAGGAGGAATCAAATGCTGTGTGCAGGAGAGGCGGTTGCGTTGGTATGGACATGTGATGCGTATGAAGGATGACACCTGCATAAAAAGGTGCAGAGCAGCAGAAGTCGATGGAAACCGCGGAGTGGGGAGACCCAAGAAGACCTGGGATGAGGTGATAAAAGCCGACCTTACCCAATTACACCTCTCAAAGGCGATGACACACAACCGTGGCCTCTGGCGTCACGCAGTAATACAGAAGACCCGACCCCCCACGGGTACAAGCCGAAGCTGAAGCATATAGACAATATGCCCCCACACCCTCCCACTGCAAAAAAAGCACCCAGCCCACACTGTAAAGTGGATGTGGAGGTGCCACAGAAAAAAAAAGCACCCAGCACTCACTGTAAATGAGGTTGACGTTAGGAAGGACATCAAGCCAGAATCAGTTCCTGTATGAGCAAGACAAGGTCAGCCGACCGGACACTGCCTACAACAGGACAACCCGTCTAACCCATACTAGCGTGGAAGAACGGACGTAAAATGGTGATCATGATGATATACAGTGTGTATATAGTGCATATAACCCCCCCCCCCCCCCTTTTTTTTTTAAAGACATGAAAATAAAAAATATGAAAAACATTTTATTAAAATATAAAAATTAAAAATATTTATTACAAGTGAAAATGTTATTTAAAATGATTTAACTTTCATCAAGTAAACGTTTACGGCGCCGGAGAAATCGGCGGAGATACCATTCTTTGTGATGTAACATAGAAGGACCGTTATAGACACACAACACTGACATATCATCATGATAATTTAGGTCTGGTAGTAGCTGCAACAAAACAAAATAATTATATATTACAAATAATTCTTTCTACTTTTGGCACAAGGTCAGCAATTATTCCAGTACATTACTGGTACTTTTTCTTATCGACCCTGTAAGGATGAAAGGCAAAGTTAACCTCGGTGGGATTTGAACTTGGAACGTAAAGGGCCATAACTCTATACCGCAAAGCATGGCATCCGACCCTCTACCGATACTGCCAATCCACCGAACTTTGCTTTTCATCCTTACGGGGTCGATAAAATAAAGTACCAGTAATGCACTTGGGTAATTGCTGGCCTTGTGCCAAAAGTAGAACAATTATATATTACAAATAATAAATGTTATTAAAATTATTTCTAGTATTGGAACAAGGCCAGCAATTTACGTGAAGCAAGGGTGGGGTGGGGGTTGACTATATCAACCCCAGTACTACAACTGGTACTATATTATATCAACTCCAGTATTACAACTGGTACTATAGTATATCAATTTCAGTATTACAGCTGGTACTGTATTATATCCACCCCAGTATTACAACTGGTACTGTATTATATCAACCCCAGTACTACAACTGGTACTGTATTATATCAACTCCAGTATTACAACTGGTACTATAGTATATCAACCCAAGTATTACAACTGGTACTGTATTATATCAACACCAGTATAACAACTGGTACTGTACTATATCAACTCCAGTACTACAACTGGTACTGTATTATATCAACCTCAGTACTACAACTGGTACTTTGAGTGTTTTAATGATAGGGTCCCCAGTCCTATCATGTTATCACAGCTCACATCTATGTAGGTCTAGCTGGCCTCTTACAAGATATCATATCGGAGGTTTCCTGGAAAGGTTCCTCTCTAAACTAGAGACCAGTCCATTGTGCACGTTCTAACCTGCTGCTGCTGCTGGTATACTTATTTTGTACAGCTGAAGGAGCTGGAACAACAATGAAATGAAATATCTTGTTCAAGAACACAACACATCACCGGGTCGAAGAATGAAACTTGTCAACAGATGATTATTAAGTCAGGCACCCTCACCAATATGATAAGAGGCCTTTGTTACGCTAGATTTTTATATCAAATACAATCAAAACATTTAAACCAGCCACATCTGGCCAGAATTCTCTCACTTCTTTCTGTTCAAACTGGCCACTCATGCTGATGTTAAGGTATTGTTCTCAAAATAAATAATATAAAAATCTCATAGCTTCAATATTATGTGAGATAAAGCCTTTACCATGAAAATACAATAGTGTATATGGAGTAATGTAAATGGTTAATGACATGAAAACATACTTACTTTAGGGGTCAGCAGAAAATACTGTGAAGTTCTTTTTTTACAAACAGCATCAACAACTATTTTAAAGACACGTCTTTCGTTTATAGGGTCCATACCCTGCAAAGTGATGAAATATATTCATGGTTAAACTGTAATGATAAAAGTTAGCTGATGAATCTGTCTCAAAGGTTTCAGAAGCCCTAAAGTGTCTCTGTTATCAACTCTGTATGTGTGTGTGTGTGTGTGTAAGAAGTAAACAGAAATAACAACGCAAACAACACAGTACATTGAAGAAATATATTAGTTTAACGCTTGAAATAACAGGGAGTCTTAATGTTTCGGACACTAGTCCTTCATCAGAAGATAGAAAAAGTAGAAATAAAAGAGAAAAAGAAAACACGTGCATATTCAGTCAGCCATTTTGGAGATTTATTATAGTTATCTGCACTGTGGCGACTATATTTTCAAATTTCAATATTAGATTATATTTTAAACAAAAACTAAAAAAAAGAAACAATGCTGAACATATACAAGGGGGTGCTAAAAGGTTCCTGGCTTGATCACTGCTACAGAGGCCAAGTTGGAGAACCAGCCTTCCGAGTTCTTTTTACAGGGCTTAGAAAAACTGAAGGACCGCTGCAACAAGTTTGTGAATCTGAGAGGGGAATATGTTGAATAAAATCATAATTAACTGATCCTCCTGTATTTTACTTTAACCAAAGCCAGGAACTTTTCAGCACCCCTTATATTTGATTTTACCTGATTGATCTCATCAACACAACGAAAAGGGACAACGGCTATGTCTTGCAACGCCATTAGATATAAAACAGTTGAAATGCTTCGCTCTCCTCCACTCTGTATATTCTGTGACAATTCTAGCATCTGTTCTCCGTCACGGAATTTCACTTTGATTCTGATGCCATATTTCTCAAAATCTTCCTTCAGAAAATAAAAAAAAATAAAAGAATCCAGTTATTAACTAATTATGAAAATCACATTTGTCTAACCCATGCTAGCGTGGAAGATAGACATTAAACGATGTTGATGATGACACTGTTAGGTGGTAGGTAAAATACACCCAGTACACTCTATAAAGTGGTAGTGGCTGTGACATGGTAAAATACACCCAGTACACTCTGTAAAGTGGTAGTGGCTGTGACATGATAAAATACACCCAGTACACTCTGTAAAGTAGTAGTGCTGGTATCACAACAATGGTGATGGTAGTGGTGGTAGTTGTGATGATGGTAGTGGTAGTGATGGTGATGATGATGATGATGATGATGATGATAATAATGTGTTTATTTTTTTGTTATGCCCCAACCTAAAACAAGCAGCTTGGTATCATCAGAAAACCAGTTTCATGTAGTTTCATATCAAAAACAGAGTTAATGTATATACATAACTCTTCGCATGTATCTGTGTGTATATCATGACTCATACACTGTTCACTTTCCTCAGATCTGTACATTATTCTATGTAGCCGAGGTTAACTTTGCCTTTCATCCTTACAGGGTCGATAAAATAAAGTACCAGTAATGCACTGAGGTAATTGCTGGCCTTGTGCCAAAATTAGAAACAATTATTCTACGTCCTATACATGCACCTTTGATGAGTTATAGTGCACCTGAGCTCTGTACACAATAATTTTCATTACTTATCATTATATATACTTACTCTGTTATCTGGGACTAACAAATCAACTTCTCCAGCACAGTCCATGCTACTAAAATATTCACTGAAACTTTCATTGATTTGACCGATAAGTCTAATGAGAGGATTTAGCCACTGCTGTTTGGCCGTATCAATTTCGCTTTGTTGAGTTTCAACGTCGACCTTTTTTGACTCAATTTTTTGTTCTAGAACCTCAATGTTTTTCTGTCTTTCATAATATTCCTGCACCACCTACAACAAAATAAAACAAACAAAATTGAAGAGCAACAAACAGCAGGGACTTGTTGAATAAACAATAAAATTTAACACATGTTTAATTATCTTTTTTATTCACATCCCTGTGTTGGTCGAGAGAAGAGAAGGATTTTGGCTATCTTCTCTAATTTACCAGTATGCTATAACCATTTAGCATTTAAACCGGCCATAATTCTCTACCCTTTTTCTATTCAAACCGGCCATAACCTGCCAGAATTCTCTACCCTTTTTCTGTTCAAACCGGCCGTAACTGGCCACTCATACTGATGTTAAGGTATTGGTCTCAAAATAAATATCAAAATCTCATAGATTCGATATTAAGTGAGGTAAAGCCTTTACCATGAAAATACAATAGTAAATATAGAGTAATGTAAATGTTATGTGAGATATTATGTGAGGTAAAACCTTTACCATGAAAATACAATCGTAAATATAGAGTAATGTAAATGTTATGTGAGATATTATGTGAGGTAAAACCTTTACCATGAAAATACAATAGTAAATATAGAGTAATGTAAATGTTATGTGAGATATTATGTGAGGTAAAACCTTTACCATGAAAATACAATAGTAAATATAGAGTAATGTAAATGTTATGTGAGATATTATGTGAGGTAAAACCTTTACCATGAAAATACAATAGTAAATATAGAGTAATGTAAATGTTATGTGAGATATTATGTGAGGTAAAACCTTTACCATGAAAATACAATAGTAAATATAGAGTAATGTAAATGTTATGTGAGATATTATGTGAGGTAAAACCTTTACCATGAAAATACAATAGTAAATATAGAGTAATGTAAATGTGAAAGGGTTAAACCGACCAGAATTCTCTCACTTCTTTCTGTTCATACAGTCGTAAACAGCCGCTCATACTGACATTAAGGCATTGTTCTCAAAATCTCATAGATTCAATATTATGTGAGATAAAGCCTTTTCTATAAAAATACAATAGTAAATATAGAGTTATTGTGAATGTGAATTCTGGCCGCATTCGGCTAGAATCCTCTCACCTCTTTCTATTCAAACTGGTTGCTCATACTGTTGTTAAGGTATTGTTCTCAAAATAAATAACATCAAAATCTTATAGATTTGATATTATGTGAGGTAAAGCCATTACCTTGAAAATACAATAGTAAATATAGAGTAATGTAAATGTTAAAGGGTTAAAATACCTGTTGTTGTGTTGTTATTATGTAGAAGATGTGGGTAAATGTTGACATCAAGTTACAGGGGAGGGAGAGGCGGCGCTAAAAGTGTGCATGCTATGAGGTGAAAAATACAATATTTACCTTTTCATCTGTTTGAAAGCGACAGTCTGCTCGAGCTTGGAGTGTGTGGATGTTATGATCAATATCTTGAATAGAGGTTGGATATTTTTCAAATTCCTGAAAATTGAAAAATAAAACTTGAATGAAAATCTTGAATAGAAGAAAAAAAAAATGACATAAATATAAACAGCATAAATGTGGTTGGCAACAGGAAAAATATGCACCCTGTCCACTCTGTAAAGTGGTTTGCATTAAGAAGTGCATCTAGCTATAGAAATCATGCCAAACAAAAAGGTTGAGAGGACTTTTCAGATGTGTCAAAGGCGCGACAACCTCCCTAGAGCTGGTGCCATGATGAAATGCACCCAGTACATTTACAGTTTCAGTTACTTTCTTGAAAAAAAAATGATTAACCAAATTCTGCAATAAGGAGAAAAAAACAAAAAAAATATAATTACACAAATATATATAAACAAAAATATACTACCTTTCGATAATATTCTGACAAATCTGCTTTTGGTGGCGTGTTGGTAGCTTTCTGAGCAATATCTAAAAGTCGTTTCGCTAAATCTTTTGCAGATTTTATATTTTCCTTACACTCCTCAAATTTTCGCTGAATTTTGATGAGAAAACGAAAATAAAATTATAACTTTGCCTTTCATCCTTAAGAGGTTGATAAAATAAAGTACCAAAATTGTTTTGTTTTTTACAGAACTAGAGTTGGTTAAACTAGGCATTGCAATATAGTTACAATTCATGAAGAACAGGAATGGTTTCTGTGTAGGTGCCATGATAAAAATCACTCAGTCACTGTAAAGTCGTCACATATATATGATACATACATATATTTATTTTATATATATATATATAGTCCTATACGAGCAAGACAACCAATCTTGCCTCACGTGGGACAATTCCCATTTAAACCCATGCTAGCATTTAAGATAGACGTTAAACGATGATGATGATGATATATATATATAATGGGCTTCCATACAGTTTCCATTTATTAAATTATTTCAAAAGGCATTGTGAGTTTGTGAGTGAAATTGTTAGAGAGAAACTGTAGAGAACTATTGTAATAAACAAACTCTAATCCAGTTATGATAGTTGTAAGGAGAGAAAACCTACCTCCATCTTTTGAAGATTATGTTTTGTTTCACGAACAGACTCTTCTATGGAGACTTTCATCTGAGTAATGCTGCAATACTCAAGGCTTAAGTGAACTTTGTCTTTACTCATATCAAAACATTTCTGAAATAACAGTAGAAAATATACAAAAGTCATTCATTTTGAACTGAACTCATAGCATCCTGTACCACATTAGCAAAACATTCTTAAAAAGTAGAAAATACCACCATGACTTCAACACATTAAAAATTAAAGTCTTTAAACTAATTCTACAATTTTCTATCCAAAACAATCTATCCACAAGTAAATACAAAGTAAAAACCTACTACAGTCAGTAGGCATCTCTATCAAAACACACCCCCGTCCCACCACCTCCACCCCACCCACACCACCCCTTTCAATGTAAAGTTATGTTGGTCCCACAACATCCAGGCCGAAACAAATGAGATCGTGTAGGTGTCACGACAAAAAACACACAGTCCACGCTGTAAATGTGGCCATGTAGGCAACACGGTAAAAACCTCCCAGCCCCACACTGTAAATGTGGTTGGTGTTAGGAAGGGCATCCAGCTGTAGAAAACCCGCCAGACAGTCCACGCTGTAATGTGGCCGTGTAGGCAACACGGTAAAAACCTCCCAGCCCCACACTGTAAATGTGGTTGGTGTTAGGAAGGGCATCCAACTGTAGAAAACCCGCCAGACAGTCCTATGCGAGCAAAACAACCACTCTTGCCTCAAGTGGGAAAACCCCCGTCCAAACCCATGCAAGCGTGGAACACGGACGCTAAACCTGATGATGATGATGATGATGAAATGTAATATAAACATTAGAATTAACAAATTTGTTTTTAGATATTTCCTGTTAAATAATTATAGGAAGTTAAGAGTTAATACCGTCATTGAAATGTGCTATCTTTATTTATTAGAAATGTTAAACATATATGAAATATGGAGAGCTGAAAAACGTTTTGAAATTTGAAGTAACAATAGCCTTTATAAGAAAAACAAAAGAATTTGTAAAGTACTATAAACAAGGGGAGATAATTCCGTTTTCCAAGAGAAGCAGACAATACCGTGTGAACAAACGTTTGCTTTTATCTTTTGTCATATATATATATATATATAAATATATAAAAATATCCAATACTAATAATAATATAAGTAAACAACTCCACTATCCGGGAGCTTCCAACAGTAATGGTTGCATTTTTAAGGGTATATCAATATTTATTTATAAAACTGATCTATATTATATTTTGTCTGATGAAAGCACACCATAATTTAACTTGGTGTCCTTGAAATATGTATAATGAAATAAATATGATTTTAATAAATATAGTTTCCATTTGTTAATATCGTATATATATATATATATATATATATTTTTTTTTTATTACATAATAAACAACACAATATAATTATTTCATTACTGAAGGTTTCAAGAAACTAGATGATTCTTGCAAGAAACATCTAGTTCGTTCGTCTGACAAAACAATTATGTTTTGTATATATATTTTGAAAGTGATATAAAATAGCTCTGTACAATACAAAGAGCACTCTTCTTTCCTTTACCTTTTCTGTGGAAATACTTAACATATATATAACGTATATAACATATACTTAATATATATATATATAAATTCATTTTCAAATATAAATACTAGAAAGGTGTAGGTGAAAAAATTATATCAACTGAAAATATGGTAATTTATTATAGTAAATTGTACATATGGCTACATTTATTTCTTTTTAAACATTTTGTTCAAAGAGGCATGTATATGAATTCCTATTGTTAAATTAATTACACGTGGAGCAAATTATTCATAATATATAACTTGGGGGGTGGGGGTGGGGGGTCTTTACTGGACAATCTTTTTTTCTCCATTGTGATCCTGTCTCTATTTGTACTCCAGAAAAAGGGCTTAAGCCAACTTATCCAACTTTGCTATGGTAAAATTCTATTGTCCTCATTCTTTCCTCCATAATTGCTATTATCTTTGCACCTTTAACCCTTTAGTATTCACATTATTTTTATATACTATTATATTTTCATGGTAAATGCTTTACCTCACATAATATCGAATCTGTGAGATTTTGAAAGTATTTATTTTGAGAACAATACCTTAACATAAGTTTGAGCAACCAGTTGCAGCCAGTTTCAACAGAAAAAGGTAGAGAATTCTGGCCGGTTTTGGCCGGTTTGAACACTAAAGAGTTAATCTTGTACACACTGTAAGAATTCTAAATTTATTTAAATATGTATGTATATATATATTATACTTACTCTGATATTCAACAATAAGTCCTTGAGCAATGAGATTTTTCTCCAGTTAATTTCTCTCACTGTTTCTTGAGTTTTATTTTCCTCTTCAACAAGATCAATAGCTTCTGTCTCATACTGCCTAATTCTAAAAATAGAAAAATATGGAGTCACAACAAAAGGTGCCCAGTCTACACTGTAAAGTGGTCATGGTGGTGTCACAACAAAAAGCACCCAGCCTACACTGTAAAGTGGTCATGGTGGTGTCACAACAAAAAGCACCCAGCCTACACTGTAAAGTGGTCGTTGCAGGTGAAATGTTAAAAAGCACCCAGTCCACTGTAAAGTGGTTGTTACAGTGTCATGATAAAAAGCACGCAGTCCACACTGTAAACTGGTCGTGGTGGTGTCACGACAAAAACCACCCAGCCCACACTGTAAACTGGTTGTTATAGTGTCATAATAAAAAGCACCCAGCCCACACTGTAAAGTGGTTATGGTGGTGTCATGATAAAAAGCACCCAGCGCATACTGTAAACTGTTCGTGGTGGTGTCACGACAAAAAGCACCAAGCCCACACTGTAAACTGGTTGTGGTGGTGTCACGACAAAAACCACCCAGCCCACACTGTAAAGTGGTTGTGGTGGTGTCATGACAAAAACCACCCAGCCCACACTGTAAACTGTTCGTGGTGGTGTCACGACAAAAACCACCCAGCCCACACTGTAGAGTGGTTGTGGTGGTGTCATGACAAAAAGCACCCAGGTCACACTGTAAAGTGGTCGTAGTGGTGTCATGACAAAAAGCACCCAGTCCACACTGTAAACTGGTCGTGGCGGTGTCATGACAAAAGGTGCCCAGTCCACACTGTAAAGTGGTCATGGTGGTGTCACAACAAAAGGTGCCCAGTCTACACTGTAAAGTGGTCATGGTGGTGCCACAACAAAAATCACCCAGCCCACACTGTAAAGTGGTCGTGATGGTGTCATGACAAAAAGCACCCAGCCTACACTGTAAAGTGGTCGTGGTGGTGTCACGACAAAAAGCACCCAGCCTACACTGTAAAGTGGTCATGGTGGTGTCATGACAAAAAGCACCCAGCCTACACTGTAAAGTGGTCATGCAGGTGAAATGATAAAAAGCATCCAGTCCATACTGTAAACTGGTCGTGGTGGTGTTATGATAAAAACCACCCAGCCCACACTGTAAACTGGTCGTGGTGGTGTCACGACAAAAACCACCAGCCCACACTGTAAACTGGTTGTTATAGTGTCATAATAAAAAGCACCCAGCCCACACTGTAAAGTGGTTGTGGTGGTGTCACGACAAAAAGCACCCAGCACACACTGTAAAGTGGTTGTGGTGGTATCATGACAAAAAGCACCCAGCCCAGACTGTAAAGTGGTTGTGGTGGTGTCATGACAAAAAGCACCCAGTCCACACTGTAAAGTGGTTGTGGTGGTGTCACGACAAAAAGCACCAAACCCACACTGTAAAGTGGTTGTGGTGATGTCATGACAAAAAGCACCCAGTCCACACTGTAAAGTGGTCGTAGTGGTGTCATGACAAAAAGCACCCAGTCCACACTGTAAAGTGGTCGTAGCGGTGTCATGACAAAAAGTAGCCAGTCCACACTGTAAAGTGGTCGTAGTGGTGTCATGACAAAAAGCACCCAGTCCACACTGTAAAGTGGTCGTAGTGGTGTCATGACAAAAAGTAGCCAGTCCACACTGTAAAGTGGTCGTAGTGGTGTCATGACAAAAAGCACCCAGTCCACACTGTAAAGTGGTCGTAGTGGTGTCATGACAAAAAGTAGCCAGTCCACACTGTAAAGTGGTCGTAGTGGTGTCATGACAAAAAGCACCCAGTCCACACTGTAAAGTGGTCGTAGTGGTGTCATGACAAAAAGTAGCCAGTCCACTGTAAAGTGGTCGTAGTGGTGTCATGACAAAAAGCACCCAGTCCACACTGTAAAGTGGTCGTAGTGGTTTCATGACAAAAAGCACCCAGTCCACACTGTAAAGTGGTCGTAGTGGTGTCATGACAAAAAGCACCCAGTCCCCACTGTAAAGTGGTTGTGGTGGTGTCATGACAAAAAGCACCCAGTCCACACTGTAAAGTGGTCGTAGTGGTGTCATGACAAAAAGCACCCAGTCCACACTGTAAAGTGGTCGTGGTGGTGTCACAACAAAAAGTAGCCAGTCCACACTGTAAAGTGGTCGTGGTGGTGTCACAACAAAAAGTAGCCAGCCCACACTGTAAAGTAGTTGTGGTGGTGTCACGACAAAAAGCACCCAGTCCACACTGTAAAGTGGTCGTGCTGGTGTCATGACAAAAAGTAGCCAGTCCACACTGTAAAGTGGTCGTGGTGGTGTCATGACAAAAAGTAGCCAGTCCACACTGTAAAGTGGTCGTGGTGGTGTCATGACAAAAAGTAGCCAGTCCACACTGTAAAGTGGTCGTGGTGGTGTCATGACAAAAAGCACCCAGTCCACACTGTAAAGTGGTCGTGGTGGTGTCATGACAAAAAGCACCCAGTCCACACTGTAAAGTGGTCGTGGTGGTGTCACAACAAAAAGCACCCAGTCCACACTGTAAAGTGGTTGTGGTGGTGTCACAACAAAAAGTAGCCAGCCCACACTGTAAAGTGGTTGTGGTGGTGTCATGACAAAAAGCACCCAGTCCACACTGTAAAGTGGTTGTGGTGGTGTCACAACAAAAAGTAGCCAGCCCACACTGTAAAGTAGTTGTGGTGGTGTCATGACAAAAAGCACCCAGTCCACACTGTAAAGTGGTTGTGGTGGTGTCACGACAAAAAGCACCCAGCTCACACCGTAATGGTGATGCTGGTAGTGGTGGTAATGTTCATGATGCTATAATGATGATGATGATGATGATGATGGTAGTAATGGTGGTAATGCTAATGATGATGATGATGGTAATGGTAGTAGTAATGTTAATGATGATGATGGTGATGATGATGGTAGTAATAATGCTAACAATGATGAAGCTGCTGCTATATATCAGTGTTAACCATTTCCCAACACCAATGACATGTCATCACCTTCTATTATCTCCAGAAATCAAATATCCAGCACAAAACCACAAAACCACAACAAAACTAAAATATCTCATTAACCTACTTGTTTTTTTTACAGCTTATTTCCGCAATAATTCGTCTTTTATTATCTTTCTGTTGCATAAGTAATTTCTGGAAACGAGAACATTTACAAACAACAATAATTACTGTTTATTTTTGTCAATAATTACTGATTATAAAAACTAACTGGCGACAAATTCATAATCTTTAATAGGCACTAAATAGTTACCAATTTCTCAGAGGAGTTGACTTACACTGAAACTCACGGAGGAGATGACGAAGGACTATGACAAGTGGAGAGATGCTGTGCTGAATAGGACCCGTCCAACCCATGCAAGCAGGGAAAAGCGGACGTAAAATGATGATGATGATGATATATATAAGTATTAATTAAAGGTTAATTAGTCACTAACACCCAAACATCTCAATAAAAGAAATCACCCAGAGAAGCAGTATTATATATTAAAATTAAATGCAGAAACACTCTACTTACAGGAGTTTAAACAAGATAGAGGGAAAACTTTATCATCTAACTTCTCTTATCTCCCTACCATGGTTTCAGATGGGGAAGAACCATTATTGAAATTATAAATATACACACACACACACACACACACCGTATATACGAATACAAGCCGAGGTATATGAGACAAAAAAAAAAACCATAGTAGAATGTCTTGCTTTCTCCTCCATATATTTTTTATTATATATATATATATACTAGGTGAGGTACCCAGCATTGCTAGGGTTTAAGTAATACAATTGTTTGTGGTGCAGAAATAACACTTGATGAAGCACCTCTCGGTTGAATTAAGTCTTATAGGAAAACATGGTCATCGTCGGGGATGTCCACACCACGGCCAACTGGTTAATGCGACCCGCAGAGGCCTTCTATCCATCCCGTAAGATGTTCCATTCGGTTAAATATACGCATGTCAACAGCAAAGATGACACAGCCTAGGGTGGGTAGGTAATTTTTAAATATCCTTACGGCCCGCGTGTCAGCTGTGACCCGTTGAAGATTTCTATTCGATTCGCAAAGGGTTCCACCCGGTATACATTTTTAAAAAATACGCATTACCCAACCAGAGCCCATAAATCCCATTTGTCTGGGTAAAACTTGGCTCGTGGAGGGCAAATTCAATTGTTATCCATCCCATTGTTGTACAGGCTTCTGTCCCGCTGGAGAAAACCATCCACTGCACATAAGTGGTGTAATGATGTTTGAAAAAAGCATTTGCGACATCCGATATTTGCGGTGTTTTCACTTTATTAAGGTGCCCTGGGGAAACTTTTAACACCTTATTGATACATAAACAATGCACCTGTACAGTTTAAAGCAAATTGGTTGCTCATATCAGAAGAAACAAACGAAATGAAAAGTAGGTGTGTGCAGCTTTTTGCCTTCTGCGCATTGTCTGGGATAATTTTTTCTTAGCCTAAAGCCATCCTTAGCACATAATTTATCTGTGTTTCAATTTTGAAGGAAATCGGTTGAGAACTTTAAAAGTTATGGCAGAAAATAACATTCATGTGAGCATTTGCATGCAAATGTCCTATTGATTTATAAAAAGTCAATGCAGACTGGAAATTATCGACTTTTTTTAACTTCAAAGTAAGTAAGAAATAAATGGGCCTGAGCCCCACATGTGTGCCAAGTTTCAAGATCGGTTTGGTAGTTTTTGAGTTTTATGTTCACAAACAAACAAACACACAAACAGACAGAAATTGCCATTTATATATATAAATAGATATATATATAGATATATATATATCATTTAAAATAATGTAATATTGGAATTTACACATGGAAAGCTAATTAACAATGATTACTTAATGAAGAAAATGGTGAAAAACTGTACCTTTTCCTTCCCGAGTTCAGTTATAGTGTTTTCATGTTGGTCAGAGTCTTGTTGTAACTGTTGTGTTTGCTCTTCTTTTAGACTTTTTAGCTGTTGAGCTTTCTGAACGATAAAATGTATTAAAAAAACAATATTAGAATTTCGTTTTTCACTCTAACATAGTGGATATGCAATACTATATATTCTCAAGAGTTAGAGACAGGAGAGAGATACACAATCTTGACAAAGGGCAATAACCCAGAAATAATATTAGTGTTGGTTGTTTCTCTGTCACTGCTAGAACAAAAGGATGACGATGATCATCTAAAAGACACAGCGTAATGAGGCTCTTTGCTTGGCAGAATCAGTAGAAGTCCGGCGGCCATGCTTTGCAGCATAGAGTTACGGCCCCTTTACAGTCTGAGTTCACATCCCGCCGAGGTTAACTTTGCCTTTCATCCTTACAGGGTCAATAAAATAAAGTACCAGTAATACACTGGAATAATTGCTGGCCTTGTGCCAAAAATAGAAACAATTATTATTTGATATACAGTAAAACTCACGATTGCATGAAATCTATTCTTTTTAATTAATTATTTTAACAATCGTTGTTTTATAAATGCCATGCCATGAACCCTTTAATTCTTGATGGAGTAGTAAGGTCAGCCTCATGGCATACAGCATGTCTAGGGCATTTAAACTTAACAGAGCCCACCCACTGGAGATCAGGTTGTTTGAATACAGCCAATTTCTTCCAGAAAAGGAGAGAAAGGTGAGAGAGAGATATAGAGGAAGAATTGACCCCAGTATGAAACTGGTACTTTATTTATCGACCTCAAAAAGATGAAAGGCAAAGCTGAACTCGGCAGGATTTGATCTGAGAGCAGCAGAGAGGCAGAACAAATACTGCAAATCATTCTATACAATGTTCTACTGTCTTTGCCAACTTTCTGCCTTTATATAAATGTAAAGGACAATGAAGACCATCAAAAAGGGCAAACATAGATGGGGTGGCCATGTCTTTTGTTTCAGAGACAACAGGGGGACTATTAGAGTGACAGAATGGACACCAAGTCAGTAGAGACAAACGAGAGAGTGGCCAAAGATAAGAATTGGTGGAGGTCAACCAAGGAGATGTTCCTCCAACAGGAGTGAGAAGGGCCTGGATTTTGGAAATACAGAAGATTTCTTAAAAATCTGATAGCAAAATATTGAATCTAAAGAAATTCCTACAAAATACTGTATGTAAAGGTATCCCTATAAAATACTGTATGTAAAGGTATCCCTACAAAATACTGTATGTAAAGGTATCCTACAAAATACTGTATGTGAAGGTATCCCTATAAAATACTGTATGTAAAGGTATCCCTACAAAAGAACTGTGCAAAAGTATCCCTAAGAAATACTGTATATAAAGAAATCCTCACAAAATACTGTGTAAAGGTATCCTACAAAATACTGTATATAAAGAAATTCTCACAAAATACTGTATATAAAGGTATCCCTACCTGTATTTCTTCTTGAAGCCATCTCTCTTTTATAGTATCAGAGGAATTTTTTAATAAATCTGCATCCCTGTAATGAAATATATTTTGTATGATTTCACTGTGGCCCTTTAAAATTAT
Source organism: Eledone cirrhosa (assembly GCA_964016885.1). Taxonomy (NCBI): domain Eukaryota; kingdom Metazoa; phylum Mollusca; class Cephalopoda; order Octopoda; family Eledonidae; genus Eledone; species Eledone cirrhosa. Next base: position 43,911,742 of record OZ024748.1, read on the forward strand.
ACAGGGTGTCCATAAAGTCTCTTTACAATTTAAAAAATTTATTACAAAAACAAATGAACAGACAAATATGTGAAAATTGTTACAAAATGAGGCATGGGCTTAGTCAAATGACTTAAACTAGTCAAAGAAAAACAGAATACTTAGCATACTGTAATGAGAATCAAATCACACAAAATATACATACCGTAGCGTATAATTTCTCGTACTTTTTTGACCTGAATATGTTGAAATTTTAATAGAATACTGAAAAATAAAAAATGTTTTCATTAATATATACACATAAACACAATGGTTGCTCTCGCAGTGCTATGGTCCCTTCCATCGACAAGTAGCTTGCCCTCCTCTCCCCTACAACCCCACTTCCAGCACTACCTAGGACAAAACAAGTAGCTTGCCCTCCTCTCTCCTACAACCCCACTTCCAGCACTACCTAGGACAAAACAAGTAGCTTGCCCTCCTCTCCCCTACAACCCCACTCCCAGCACTACCTAGGACAAAACAAGTAGCTTGCCCTCCTCTCTCCTACAACCCCACTTCCAGCACTACCTAGGACAAAACAAGTAGCTTGCCCTCCTCTCCCCTACAACCCCACTCCCAGCACTACCTAGGACAAAACAAGTAGCTTGCCCTCCTCTCCCCTACAACCCCACTCCCAGCACTACCTAGGACAAAACAAGTAGCTTGCCCTCCTCTCTCCTACAACCCCACTTCCAGCACTACCTAGGACAAAACAAGTAGCTTGCCCTCCTCTCCCCTACAACCCCACTCCCAGCACTACCTAGGACAAAACAAGTAGCTTGCCCTCCTCTCCCCTACAACCCCACTTCCAGCACTACCTAGGACAAAACAAGTAGCTTGCCCTCCTCTCCCCTACAACCCCACTCCCAGCACTACCTAGGACAAAACAAGTAGCTTGCCCTCCTCTCTCCTACAACCCCACTTCCAGCACTACCTAGGACAAAACAAGTAGCTTGCCCTCCCCTCTCCTACAACCCCACTTCCAGCACTACCTAGGACAAAACAAGTAGCTTGCCCTCCTCTCTCCTACAACCCCACCCCCATCACACCCTAGGACAAAACAAGTAGCTTGCCCTCCTCTCTCCTACAACCCCACTCCCAGCACTACCTAGGACAAAACAAGTAGCTTGCCCTCCTCTCTCCTACAACCCCACCCCCATCACACCCTAGGACAAAACAAGTAGCTTGCCCTCCCCTCTCCTACAACCCCACTTCCAGCACTACCTAGGACAAAACAAGTAGCTTGCCCTCCTCTCTCCTACAACCCCACTTCCAGCACTACCTAGGACAAAACAAGTAGCTTGCCCTCCTCTCTCCTACAACCCCACCCCCATCACACCCTAGGACAAAACAAGTAGCTTGCCCTCCTCTCTCCTACAACCCCACCCCCAGCACTACCTAGGACACAACAAGTGGCTTGCCCTCCCCTCTCCTACAACCCCACTTCCAGCACTACCTAGGACAGAACAAGTAGCTTGCCCTCCTCTCTCCTACAACCCCACCCCCAGCACTACCTAGGACAAAACAAGTAGCTTGCCCTCCTCTCTCCTACAACCCCACCCCCAGCACTACCTAGGACACAACAAGTAGCTTGCCCTCCCCTCTCCTACAACCCCACTTCCAGCACTACCTAGGACAAAACAAGTAGCTTGCCCTCCTCTCTCCTACAACCCCACTCCCAGCACTACCTAGGACAAAACAAGTAGCTTGCCCTCCTCTCTCCTACAACCCCACCCCCATCACACCCTAGGACAAAACAAGTAGCTTGCCCTCCTCTCTCCTACAACCCCACTCCCAGCACTACCTAGGACAAAACAAGTAGCTTGTCCTCCCCTCTCCTACAACCCCACTCCCAGCACTACCTAGGACAAAACAAGTAGCTTGCCCTCCCCTCTAACCCCACTTCCAGCACTACCTAGGACAAAACAAGTAGCTTGCCCTCCCCTCTCCTACAACCCCACTTCCAGCACTACCTAGGACAAAACAAGTAGCTTGCCCTCCCCTCTCCTACAACCCCACTTCCAGCACTACCTAGGACAAAACAAGTAGCTTGCCCTCCTCTCTCCTACAACCCCACCCCCAGCACTACCTAGGACAAAACAAGTAGCTTGCCCTCCTCTCTCCTACAACCCCACCCCCAGCACTACCTAGGACACAACAAGTGGCTTGCCCTCCCCTCTCCTACAACCCCAGTTCCAGCACTACCTAGGACAGAACAAGTAGCTTGCCCTCCTCTCTCCTACAACCCCACCCCCAGCACTACCTAGGACAAAACAAGTAGCTTGCCCTCCTCTCTCCTACAACCCCACCCCCAGCACTACCTAGGACACAACAAGTAGCTTGCCCTCCCCTCTCCTACAACCCCACTTCCAGCACTACCTAGGACAAAACAAGTAGCTTGCCCTCCTCTCTCCTACAACCCCACTCCCAGCACTACCTAGGACAAAACAAGTAGCTTGCCCTCCCCTCTAACCCCACTTCCAGCACTACCTAGGACAAAACAAGTAGCTTGCCCTCCCCTCTCCTACAACCCCACTTCCAGCACTACCTAGGACAAAACAAGTAGCTTGCCCTCCCCTCTCCTACAACCCCACTTCCAGCACTACCTAGGACAAAACAAGTAGCTTGCCCTCCCCTCTCCTACAACCCCACTTCCAGCACTACCTAGGACAAAACAAGTAGCTTGCCCTCCCCTCTCCTACAACCCCACTTCCAGCACTACCTAGGACAAAACAAGTAGCTTGCCCTCCTCTCCCCTACAACCCCACTTCCAGCACTACCTAGGACAAAACAAGTAGCTTGCCCTCCTCTCTCCTACAACCCCACCCCCAGCACTACATAGGACAAAACAAGTAGCTTGCCCTCCTCTCTCCTACAACCCCACCCCCAACACTACCTAGGACAAAACAAGTAGCTTGCCCTCCCCTCTCCTACAACCCCACTTCCAGCACTACCTAGGACTAAACAAGTAGCTTGCCCTCCTCTCTCCTACAACCCCACCCCCAGCACTACCTAGGACAAAACAAGTAGCTTGCCCTCCTCTCTCCTACAACCCCACCCCCATCACACCCTAGGACAAAACAAGTAGCTTGCCCTCCCCTCTCCTACAACCCCACTCCCAGCACTACCTAGGACAAAACAAGTAGCTTGCCCTCCCCTCTCCTACAACCCCACTTCCAGCACACCCTAGGACAAAACAAGTAGCTTGCCCTCCCCTCTCCTACAACCCCACTTCCAGCACACCCTACGACAAAACAAATAGCTTGCCCTCCCCTCTCCTACAACCCCACTCCCAGCACTACCTAGGACAAAACAAGTAGCTTGCCCTCCCCTCTCCTACAACCCCACTTCCAGCACACCCTAGGACAAAACAAGTAGCTTGCCCTCCCCTCTCCTACAACTCACTCCCAGCACTACCTAGGACAAAACAAGTAGCTTGCCCTCCCCTCTCCTACAACCCCACTTCCAGCACACCCTAGGACAAAACAAGTAGCTTGCCCTCCCCTCTCCTACAACCCCACTTCCATCACGCCCTAGGACAAAACAAGTAGCTTGCCCTCCCCTCTCCTACAACCCCACTTCCAGCACACCCTAGGACAAAACAAGTAGCTTGCCCTCCCCTCTCCTACAACCCCACTTCCATCACGCCCTAGGACAAAACAAGTAGCTTGCCCTCCTTTCCCCCCAAAACGCCACCCCCATCACACCCTAGGACAAAACAAGTAGCTTGTCCTCCCCTCTCCTACAACCCCACTCCCAGCACTACCTAGGACAAAACAAGTAGCTTGCCCTCCCCTCTCCTACAACCCCACTTCCAGCACTACTTAGGACAAAACAAGTAGCTTGCCCTCCTTTCCCCCCACAACCCCACCCCCATCACACCCTAGGACAAAACAAGTAGCTTGTCCTCCCCTCTCCTACAACCACACTCCCAGCACTACCTAGGACAAAACAAGTAGCTTGCCCTCCCCTCCCTACAACCCCACTTCCAGCACTACTTAGGACAAAACAAGTAGCTTGCCCTCCTTTCCCCCCACAACCCCACCCCCATCACACCCTAGGACAAAACAAGTAGCTTGTCCTCCCCTCTCCTACAACCCCACTCCCAGCACTACCTAGGACAAAACAAGTAGCTTGCCCTCCCCTCTCCTACAACCCCACTTCCAGCACTACCTAGGACAAAACAAGTAGCTTGCCCTCATTTCCCCCCACAACCCCACCCCCATCACACCCTAGGACAAAACAAGTAGCTTGTCCTCCTCTCTCCTACAACCCCACTCCCAGCACTACCTAGGACAAAACAAGTAGCTTGCCCTCCTCTCCCCTACAACCCCACCCCCATCACACCCTACGACAAAACAAGTAGCTTGCCCTCCTCTCTCCTACAACCCCACCCCCAGCACTACCTAGGATAAAACAAGTAGCTTGTCCTCCTCTCCCTTAAACCCCACCCCCATCACACCCTAGGACAAAACAAGTAGCTTGCCCTCCTCTCTCCTACAACCCCACCCCCATCACACCCTAGGACAAAACAAGTAGCTTGCCCTCCCCTCTCCTACAACCCGACTCCCATCACGCCCTAGGACAAAACAAGTAGCTTGCCCTCCTCTCTCCTACAACCCCACTTCCAGCACTACCTAGGACAAAACAAGTAGCTTGCCCTCATTTCCCCCCACAACCCCACCCCCATCACACCCTAGGACAAAACAAGTAGCTTGCCCTCCTCTCCCCTACAACCCCACTCCCAGCACTACCTAGGACAAAACAAGTAGCTTGCCCTCCTCTCTCCTACAACCCCACCCCCATCACACCCTAGGACAAAACAAGTAGCTTGCCCTCCTCTCTCCTACAACCCCACCCCCATCACACCCTAGGACAAAACAAGTAGCTTGCCCTCCTCTCTCCTACAACCCCACTTCCAGCACTACCTAGGACAAAACAAGTAGCTTGCCCTCCTCTCTCCTACAACCCCACCCCCATCACACCCTAGGACAAAACAAGTAGCTTGCCCTCCTCTCTCCTACAACCCCACCCCCATCACACCCTAGGACAAAACAAGTAGCTTGCCCTCCTCTCTCCTACAACCCGACTCCCAGCACTACCTAGGACAAAACAAGTAGCTTGCCCTCCTCTCTCCTACAACCCCACCCCCATCACACCCTAGGACAAAACAAGTAGCTTGCCCTCCTCTCTCCTACAACCCCACCCCCATCACACCCTAGGACAAAACAAGTAGCTTGCCCTCCTCTCTCCTACAACCCCACCCCCATCACACCCTAGGACAAAACAAGTAGCTTGCCCTCCTCTCTCCTACAACCCGACTCCCAGCATTACCTAGGACAAAACAAGTAGCTTGCCCTCCCCTCTCCTACAACCCGACTCCCATCACACCCTAGGACAAAACAAGTAGCTTGCCCTCCTCTCTCCTACAACCCCACGCCCATCACACCCTAGGACAAAACAAGTAGCTTGCCCTCCTCTCTCCTACAACCCCACTCCCAGCACTACCTAGGACAAAACAAGTAGCTTGCCCTCCTCTCTCCTACAACCCCACCCCCATCACACCCTAGGACAAAACAAGTAGCTTGCCCTCCTCTCTCCTACAATCCCACCCCCATCACACCCTAGGACAAAACAAGTAGCTTGCCCTCCTTTCCCCCCACAACCCCACCCCCATCACGCCCTAGGACAAAACAAGTAGCTTGCCCTCCTCTCTCCTACAATCCCACCCCCATCACGCCCTAGGACAAAACAAGTAGCTTGCCCTCCTTTCCCCCCACAACCCCACCCCCATCACGCCCTAGGACAAAACAAGTAGCTTGCCCTCCTCTCTCCTACAACCCCACCCCCATCACGCCCTAGGACAAAACAAGTAGCTTGCCCTCCTCTCTCCTACAACCCCACCCCCATCACACCCTAGGACAAAACAAGTAGCTTGCCCTCCTCTCTCCTACAACCCCACCCCCAGCACTACCTAGGACAAAACAAGTAGCTTGCCCTCCTCTCTCCTACAACCCCACCCCCATCACACCCTAGGACAAAACAAGTAGCTTGCCCTCCTCTCTCCTACAACCCCACCCCCAGCACTACCTAGGACAAAACAAGTAGCTTGCCCTCCTCTCTCCTACAACCCCACCCCATCACACCCTAGGACAAAACAAGTAGCTTGCCCTCCTCTCTCCTACAACCCCACCCCCATCACGCCCTAGGACAAAACAAGTAGCTTGCCCTCCTTCCCCCCCACAACCCCACCCCCATCACGCCCTAGGACAAAACAAGTAGCTTGCCCTCCTCTCTCCTACAATCCCACCCCCATCACACCCTAGGACAAAACAAGTAGCTTGCCCTCCTTTCCCCCCACAACCCCACCCCCATCACGCCCTAGGACAAAACAAGTAGCTTGCCCTCCTCTCTCCTACAACCCCACTCCCAACACTACCTAGGACAAAACAAGTAGCTTGCCCTCCTCTCCCCTACAACCCCACTCCCAGCACTACCTAGGACAAAACAAGTAGCTTGCTGTCCTCTCCCCTACAACCCCACTTCCAGCACTACCTAGGACAAAACAAGTAGCTTGCCCTCCTCTCCCCTACAACCCCATTTCCAGCACTACCTAGGACAAAACAAGTAGCTTGCCCTCCTCTCCCCTACAACCCCATTTCCAGCACTACCTAGGACAAAACAAGTAGCTTGCCCTCCTCTCTCCTACAACCCCACTCCCAACACTACCTAGGACAAAACAAGTAGCTTGCCCTCCTCTCCCCTACAACCCCATTTCCAGCACTACCTAGGACAAAACAAGTAGCATGCCCTCCCTCCCCTACAACCCCACTTCCAGCACTACCTAGGGCAAAACAAGTACACTAGCTAAATGAAAAAACAATGTGGTCTCTGATGGAGACGAAGCGAGAGTGTATTTGAATAGATATAATAATGAGACACTCACCGCTAGAAGGTGTCTGTCCTAAATAGAAACCTAACCATAGCTGTGATAAGATTAAATGAAAAAAACAATGTTGTCTCAGATTGAGACAAAGATTTAATGACACTAGTGTTGAAATGTGGTAGAGCTGGTGCCATGAGAAAACGTACCCAGTCCATATATATATAATATTAATTAAAGTGCGCAAGGAAACAACTCATCACCCGGTTCAATTCTCAGACCGGGTGATGTGTTGTTTCCTTGAGCAAGACACTTTATTTCACATTGCTCCAGTTTACTCAGCTGTAGAAATGAGATGATAGTGACTGGGGTCCATATTATTCCTCTGCAAAGTGGTTGTGGAGGTGCCATGGCAAAAAAGCACCCAGCACTCACTGTAAATGAGGTTGATGTTAGGAAGGGCATCCAGCTGTAGAAATCAAGCCAGAATCAGTTCCCGTCCCACCCTTGCAAGCAGGGAAAAGGCGAACGTAAAATGATGATGATGATTAATTAAAGTATGTTGTTAGTTAATCACCAACACTTTAGTATGCAGGGTAGAACACTCAACGAAGTTCACAAGTGGGTCTGTTTACTCCTGAGTATATTTATAATAACGAAGTACAAGACAACAGCTTCATCATCATCATCATCATTTTACGTCCGCTTTTCCCTGCTTGCAAGGGTTCGACGGAAACTGATTCTGGCTTGATTTCTACAGCTGGATGCCCTTCCTAACACCAACCTCATCATCTCATTTCTACAGCTGAGTAAACTGGAGCAATGTGAAATAAAGTGTCTTGCTCAAGGAAACAACACATCACTCGGTCTGAGAATTGAACTCACAACCTTTCGATTGCAAGCCCAATGCTCTAACCACTAAGCCATGTGCCTCCATATATATATATTTATTATAATAACAGATTAAAGTTTAAGCAAAGAATTGCTGCTTTCACCCTTAACGGGATCTTCTGAAACTTTAATCTGTTCTTATAATAAATATTTGCTCTACGGGTATATATATATATACATATATATAAATATAATCCTTATCGAGCCCTCTTCGGATTTTAGTCTTCGCATTTATTATTACTATATATATATATATATATATATATATATATTATGGTCACTGCCTTCAGTCGTTTTTCTTGGTGTCACAATTTATTAACCTTTGTGTTTACTCTGGACGATAATGTATTAACTTCTTGCTGCATTGAGTGCTTTGTGATTGCTTCAAACAATCTGATTAGTATCTACTATATGGCAGCTACTTTTGATTCATACTTAATATGAGAGAGAGAGAGAGAGAGAGAGAGAGAGAGAGAGAGAGAGAGAGAGAGAGAGAGAGAGAGAGAGAGAGAGATGTAAAACCCCGACCACGGCGCCTAGCAGTTTCGGCTTGTGTGTTCAACAAGCCTTTTCAAGGTAAACCCTGGGGTGAAATACTAAGTTGTAAAAAAAAAAAAAAAAAAAAAAAAAAATCAATAATCTTCATTCAATATCGAGACAGAACAGAAAGCAACAGAAAGTGAAGAATTCAAGGCCAAAATAGAGTAAATTACCTGATTATTGGCAGTAAAAAAAAGACTCAATGTTGGATTTTCATTTATAATTTGATCGACTTTTGTTTTACTCTCTTCATTTCCAACAGGTATTGTGTGAACTCTGTACTGCATGCAAAGAAATTTCATTATGGCTTCAGGACACTCAAATAAGTCTTTCACAAAACACCGGAACCCATATTTTCTATTTAAAAAACAGAACATCGATTACTTTAAGAAGATGTAAACATGAACATAACTTAAACCCTTCATCATTTAAACCGGCTGTATCTGGCCAGAATTCTCACCGCTTTCTGTTCAAATTGGCCACTCATATTTATGTTAAGGTATTGTTCTCAAAATAAATAATATCAAAATCTTACAGATTCGATAAGATGAGAGATATTATGTAATATCTCTTGTATTATCAAATCTATAATATTTTGATATTATTTATTTACTATTGTATTTTCACGGTAAAAGTTTACTGTGAAAATACAATAGTAAATATAGAGTAAAGGGTTAAGAACAATGGTCTTTTTTATGTTATAAATTATTGAGTAGTGTAGTTAATATGTATTGTGAGATATGTAGTAAAAGACCTTCTTTTTCTTCTTCGCCCACTTATTCCTGAGAGGATCGTGGAGGCAGAGTCCTCAAACACTTCTTCCAGCAAGTCCTGTCAGAAGCAACCATCCCCAATTGATCTGGCAGGATCCCCAAGAAAGACCAGCCAAGCTCATGGATGTTATCCAATCATCTTGCTCAGTGTCTACCCCTGGGTCTCCTGCCAGTTGGTTTTGCCTGTAAAATCTGTCCAGCAATTCTTTCCTGAGACATTCTAACCACATGCCCATAGTATCGGAGCTGTGATCTTTCAATTCGGAGAAGTAGTGGCTCTATTAGCAGTGACTCTCTGATGTCTGAGCTACGCACCTTATCGAGTAACATTACTCCAAAGACCCTTCAGAGAAATCTCATTTCGGCTGCTTGTATTTGTGATCGTATTCTTTTGGTCATTATCCAAGATTTATGCCCATAGGTAAGAGTTGACATGAATACCAAATTGAAGCAAAAGACCGATTATGCTAAAATACACTGGGTAAAACATTTGTCATCATTTGGCCTTTGTATTTTTCTACTGCATTCTACTGACTTTCAAAAGATTTACAGGATGTTAAGAATTAATCAATGAAATCTACAAATAGAAGATGATATCATCACCGTTAACATCTATTTATCCATGCTTGCATGGGTTAGACAGGTCCTCCACACTAGGAGGCAAGTCTGGCCAGAGTTGATCATGTGTCACACCTTGCTCCGCGCAAGGACTGTAAATTTGGCTGGGTATTTTACAGCTAGATGCTCTTCCTAATACGAACCTCATTTACAGTGTGGACTGGGTGCTTTTTTGTCGTGACACCTACACAACCACTTTTCAATGGCAAGGAGTGTTGGGGCATACTGTATGCCCCAACAAAAAAAAAATTAGTTTTAACGAAACTTTCTTTGTAAGGAGACCGACTGAAACCAATTGAGTGCTTGTTTGTTATTACCTCGGGGATTGAAAAAAGATGGTATTCATTATAACAGAATTTTACCTGTATATAAAAATATAATCACCTGAGGTTACTAATTGGTATTTTGGGCTGGAAATACGATATATCTTGTGGTGGAGATTTCACACAGTTTATCTTCAGCTTTTGTTCATCTCTAATCTTGGACAGCAAAAGATCCATATCATCTGCATTTTCACACACAAATGATCGCAAGTCATTAAACGCCACAAAACTTTCAATAAACTTCGCATCTGATGGATTTTTCACATTGATCTAAAACGTATAAAAAGAGAAGATTTAAAAGAGATTATTAGCACATATATATCATCATCGTTTAATGTCTATCTTCCAAGCTAGCATGGGTAGGACAGGCTGACCCTTTAGGAGAAAATCAGATCAGAGGACCATGTTTCGCTCACCCGGGGTTGATTTTGGCATGATTTCTACAGCTGGATGCCCTTCATAACGACAATGTATATATATATATATATATATATATATATATATATATATATATATATATACCTATATATATATATATAGGAAAATGTTTGACCCCGACGGCAGAGCTCAAGCCGTTTCGACGGCTATTTCTGGACGCCAGAAATAACTTGAGCTCTTCAAAACAAACGCTTGATATATATATATATATATATATATGGAGGCACATGGCTTAGTGGTTAGAGCATTGGCCTTGCAATCGAATGGTTGTGAGTTCAATTCTCAGACTGGGTGATGTGTTGTTTCCTTGAGCAAGACACTTTATTTCACATTGCTCCAGTTTACTCAGCTGTAGAAATGAGATGATAGGGACTGGGGTCCCTATCATTCCACTGCAAAGTGGTCGTGGAGGTGCCACGGCAAAAAAGCACCCAGCACTCACTGTAAATGAGGTTGGTGTTAGGAAGGGCATCCAGCTGTAGAAATCAAGCCAAATCAGTTCCCGTCCCACCCTTGCAAGCAGGGAAAAGCGGACGTAAAATGATGATGATGATGATGATGATGATATATATATATATATACACACACACACAAACACAAATATATCAGAATGGAGGCAGTAAAAAGCAGTTAAACCATTACTCACCAGAGTACTCAATACTTAGGGTAGTAGAGTGGGTAATATGGAAAATTCGGGACCCCGACAACTGAACTCCTGCCATTTCAACAGTTTGGATCTAGCTGTTGAAACAGCAGGAGCTCAGTTGTCGGGGTCCTCAAATGTTCATACATTTATATGTGTATATATACATAGATATATCTATATGCGTATATATATATATATATTTATATGTATATATACATATATATATATGTATATATACATATATTTATATGTATATATATATATGTATATATACATATATTTATATGTTTATATACATATATTTATATGTTTATATACATATATTTATATGTTTATATACATATATTTATATGTTTATATACATATATTTATATGTATATATACATATATTTATATGTATATATACATATATTTATATGTATATATACATATATTTATATGTATATATACATATATATACACATATATATATACATACACATATATATATATATATATATATATATATATATGAGTGTGTGTATATATATATGTTTGTATATATATATATATATGTATATGTATGAATGAAGTAATTCCGTCGGAAAGGTCCAGGAAAAAAGAGTGCTCTATGTAGGTTACAGAGCTTATTAGTTATGTAATAAACAACATAAGATAATTATTTCATTTACCAGTGGTTTCTTGAAAGCAAACAATATTTGCTGTCAGTCATCAGAATGAAAAAATCCTGGTGTATTTATTGACAGTGGATTTTAAAAACAAAAATATAATCTATATGAAGGGTGGGAGTAGGGAAGATATAGAAATAGTGGACACCTTCCGTTACCTGGGTGACAAAATCAGCAGTGGTGGAGGGTGCTCTGAAAGTAGAGTAGCTAGAGTCAGAACGGGATGGAAAAAGTTCAGAGAGCTTATACCACTACTGGCCGCTAAAGGTGTCTCCCTAAAAATGAAAGGCAGGCTGTATGATGCCTGCATACGAACAGCAATGTTACATGGCAGTGAGACTTGGGCATTGTGTGCAGAGGATATACGCAGACTGGAGATGAATGAAGCTTGCATGCTCCGTTGGATGTGTAATAGTAATATACGTGAACGGCAAAGCATAAATGAACTAAGGGAGAAATTAGGAATAAGAGGGATCAGATGTTGTTTACTCAAGAGAAGACTACATTGGTATGGTCACGTGATGCGCATGAAAGACGACAGCTGTATAAAAAAGTGCAGGGCGATAAAAATAGACGGTTGCCACGGAGTAGGCAGACCCAGAAAAACCTGGTACGACTTGATAAATTCCGACCGCACACACTTACACATCTCCAAGACAATGTCACTGGACCGAGATCTTTGGCGCTACACAGTAATACAGAAGACCCGTCTTGCCTAAGTACAAAGCGAAACCTACAGTCAGTAAGCACCTCTTAACAAAAATACACCTCCGTCCCACTACCCCCACCCCATCCACACCACCCCTTTCGATGTAAAGTTATGTTGGTACCACAACATCCAATCCGAAACAAATGAGGTCGTGTAGGTGCTACGACAAAAAAACACACAGTCCACACTGTAATGTGGCCGTGTCGGCAACACGGTAAAAACCTCCCAGTCCACACTGTAAACGTGGTTGGTGTTAGGAAGGGCATCCAGCCGTAGAAAACCTGCCAGACAGTCCTATACGAGCAAGACAGCCAATCTTGCCTCAAGTGGGAAAATACCCGTCCAAACCCATGCAAGCGTGGGTATGTATGTGTGGGTGTGTACGTGTGTGTATATATATATGTATGTGTTTGTATCATCATCATCATCATCATCATTTCATTTTACGTCCGCTTTTTCCCTGCTTGCACAGGTGAGACGGGAACTGATTCTGGCTTGATTTCTACAGCTGGATGCCCTTCCTAACACCAACCTCATTTACAGTGAGTGCTGGGTGCTTTTTTGCCGTGGCACCTCCACGACCACTTTACAGTGTGGGCTGGGTGTTTTTTTGCCGTGGCACCTCCACGACCACTTTGCAGTAGAATGATAGGGACTGGGACTCCAGTCCCTATCATCTCATTTCTACAGCTGAGTAAACTGTAAACTGGAGCAATGTGAAATAAAGTGTCTTGCTCAAGGAAACAACACATCACCTGGTCTGAGAATTGAACTCACAACCTTTCAATTGCAAGGCCAATGCTATGCTCTAACCACTAAGCCATGTATATATATATATATATATATATATATATATATATATATATATATATATATATATATATATATATATATAAACCGAAGAAATGAAACAAAATTTCATTTCCCACTCTTAGTACGGCTGTTACTTAAATATAAGTATGTACACGTACATACATGCACACATATATATGTACGTATGGATTCACCGATCATTTATTATAATGCTCGGTGTGTTTGTAAACAAATATCCCGTATTAAGCCGTAGTGTCCAGCAACCATCGTTGCTTGTTTGTTCAACACTGACAAAGGAACGCTGTACTAGTTTTAAGCTTATAGCTATCGTCAGCAATGTATACCTTCCTGACAGATTGTTGAACGTATATACTTACCTTATGCATATTAACGACTGAGTAACCCAATTTGCATATCGAGTGGGTTAATCGGCCGGGTGCACCGAAAACGATAAACGGAAAAAATGAAACGAAATTTCAATTCGGCAGGAAGGTATACGTTGCTGACGATAGCTAATAAGCTTGCAACTAGTACAGCATTCCTTTGTCAGTGTTGAACAAACAAGCAACGATGGTTGCTGGACACTACGGCTTAATACGGGATGTTTGTTTACAAACACACCGAGCATTATAATAAATGTTCGGTGAATCCATACGTACATATATATATGAAGGCACATGGCTTCGTGGTTAGAGCATTGGCCTTGCAATCGAAAGGTTGTGAGTTCAATTCTCAGACCGGATGATGTGTTGTTTCCTTGAGCAAGACACTTTATTTCACATTGCTCCAGTTTACTCAGCTGTAGAAATGAGATGATTGGGACTAAGGTCCCTATCATTCCACTGTAAAGTGGTCGTGGAGGTGCCACGGCAAAAAAGCACCCAGCACTCACTGTAAATGAAGTTGGTGTTAGGAAGGGCATCCAGCTGTAGAAATCAAGCCAGAATCAGTTCCCGTCCCACCCTTGCAAGCAGGGAAAAGCGGACGTAAAATGAAATGATGATGAAATGATGACATACTACTGTACGTCTGTATACATATATGTATGTACGTGTACATACTTATATTTAAGTAACAGCCGTACGAAGAGTGGGAAATGAAATTCCGTTTCTTTTTTTCCGTTTATCGTTTTCGGTGCACCCGGCCGATTAACCCACTCGATATGCAAATTGGGCTACTCAGTCGTTAATATGCATAAGGTAAGTATATACGTTCAACAATCTGTCAGGAAGGTATACATTGCTGACGATAGCTATAAGCTTGAAACTAGTACAGCGTTCCTTTGTCAGTGTTGAACAAACGAGCAACGATGGTTGCTGGACACTACGGCTTAATACGGGATGTTTGTTTACAAACACACTGAGCATTATAATAAATGTTCGGTGAATCCATACGTACATATATATATGTGTGCATGTATGTATATATATATACATACTACTGTACGTCTGTATACATATATGTATGTATGTGTACATACTTATATATATATGAATGATGATGATATATATATATATATATATATGTGTGTGTTTGTGTATTTATGGATATATATATGTATGTGTATATATGTGTGTATGTATATATATATATATATTGAAGGAAGACCTGGTAGAGGGGGACCACGAAAAACATGGGCGGAGGTGGTGAGAACAGACCTTAGATCGTTGAAGCTCACGGTGGAGATGACGAAGGACCATGACGAGTGGAGAGATGCTGTGCTGAATAAGACCCGTCCCACCCTTGCAGGCAGGGGAAAGCGGACGTAAAATGATGATGATGATGATTATGATGATGTGTGTATGTATATGTGTGTGTGCATGTGTGTTTATCTACTTTTATATTTATTTTTTCCTTTCCTTCTTCGTTTTCCAGCCTTACTTTCATATAGATTATAGTTTTGTTTTTAAAAACGACTGTCAATAAATACACCAGGATTTTTTCATTCTGATGACTGAAATCAAATTTTGTTTGCTTTCAAGAAACCACTGGTAAATGAAATAATTATCTTATGTTGTTTATTACATAACTATATATATATATATATATGTATATGTATGTATATGTTTATGAATTTTTTTCTTACGAGACGGTTCTTTCGTTGCTACGGACCCCTGCTGAATTACCGGTCGCTCTTCATTTTGCAAAGCCCTTTAAACTGTATGTTATTACTCTGAGGTCCTATACCTTGTCGAACGCTTGGCCACACGCACACACATACATACATACATACATACACATACATACATACATACATACATACATATATATATATATATATATATATATATATATATATATATATATATATATATATATATATATATATATGGAGGCACATGGCTTAGTGGATAGAGCATTGGCCTTGCAATCGAAAGGTTGTGAGTTCAATTCTCAGACCGGGTGATGTGTTGTTTCCTTGAGCAAGACACTTTATTTCACATTGCTCCAGTTTACTCAGCTGTAGAAATAAGATGATAGGGACTGGGGTCCCTATCATTCCACTGCAAAGTGGTCGTGGAGGTGCCACGGCAAAAAAGCACCCAGCCCTCACTGTAAATGAGGTTGGTGTTAGGAAGGGCATCCAGCTGTAGAAATCAAGCCAGAATCAGTTCCTGTCCCACCCTTGCAAGCAGAGAAAAGCGGACGTAAAATGAAATGAATGAATGAATGAATATCTCATCATCATCATTATTTTACGTCCGCTTTTCCCATGCTAGCGTACAAATGATTAATGCAAGTAGGGAAAAGCAGATGTAAAATAGTGATGAATGAT
>OZ024748.1:43932837-43942837 GCA_964016885.1 Eledone cirrhosa
AAGTTACTATAAACACTTACAACAGTCTGTTGACTAATAAAGTTACTATAAACACTTACAACAGTCTGTTGACTAATAAAGTTACTATAAACACTTACAACAGTCTGTTGACTAATAAAGTTACTATAAACACTTACAACAGTCTTGACTAATAAAGTTACTATAAACACTTACAACAGTCTTGACTAATAAAGTTACTATAAACACTTACAACAGTTTATTTACTAATCAAGTTACTATAAACACTTACAACAGTCTGTTGACCAATGAAGTTACTATAAACACTTATAACAGTCTGTTGACTAATAAAGTTACTATAAACACTTACAACAGTTTATTTACTAATCAAGTTACTATAAACACTTACAACAGTCTGTTGACCAATGAAGTTACTATAAACACTTATAACAGTCTGTTGACTAATAAAGTTACTATAAACACTTACAACAGTTTATTTACTAATCAAGTTACTATAAACACTTACAACAGTCTGTTGACTAATAAAGTTACTATAAACACTTACAACAGTCTGTTGACTAATAAAGTTACTATAAACACTTACAATGGTCTGTTGACTAATAAAGTTACTATAAACATTTAAATTAACAAAACTATTTTTAGACATAACTCCTGATAGAGTCTTAAGGGCACGATAATGATATAGAGCATGTCTTGGGCACTTTATAAACCTGGAAGAACCCATTCCTTTCCAGGTCTGAACATAGCCGATTTCTACCACAGAAGGAGAGAGAAGAAGAGTGATAGAGAGAAAGTGAGAAGAGATAGAGAGGAAGAATCAATTCCAGTACTTGACTGGTACATTTTCTTTTATCGCCCTCGAAAGAATGTAGGACAAAGGTGACATCAGTGGGATTTGAACACAGAGAACAGTTATTTGGAACAAATACTGCACAGCATTCTATCTGCTGTTCTAAGGTCTTTGCTAATTCCCTGCATTTAAAAGTTAATATGCGAGTTAAAAATGAAAACAAAAATGTTGGCTTCTAATCACCTTATCTGTTTCATACTCAATTTTTTTCTTAAGTTTTTCAATTTCGTTAGTTGTGTCCTTGATACAGGTACTCTAAATAACAGAAACAGAAGCAAACAAAACATCAACACAGTCCAATAAATTCAAACATCAAAGTTTTTAACTGTAAATGTAAAAATACTGAATGCCAAACATACTTCCATTAGTCTTTCCATTGCTGATATTATCTAGCAGTCACATCTGGTGGAAGAAAGGAGCTGATTGCCAGATCAGACCAAGGAAAAGATGCTTCCATTGCTGATATTATCTAGCAGTCACATCTGGTGGAAGAAAGGAGCTGATTGCCAGATCAGACCAAGGAAAACATGCTTCCATTGCTGATATTATCTAGCAGTCACATCTGGTGGAAGAAAGGAGCTGATTGCCAGATCAGACCAAGGAAAACATGCTTCCGTTGCTGATATTATCTGCCAGTCACATCTGGTGGAAGAAAGGAGCTGATTGCCAGATCAGACCAAGGAAAACATGCTTCCATTGCTGATATTATCTGCCAGTCACATCTGGTGGATGAAAGGAGCTGATTGCCAGATCAGACCAAGGAAAACATGCTTCCATTGCTGATATTATCTGCCAGTCACATCTGGTGGAAGAAAGGAGCTGATTGCCAGATCAGACCAAGGAAAACATGCTTCCATTAATCTTTCCGTTGCTGACATTATCTACCAGCCACATCTCCTGGTAGAAGAAAGGAGCTGATTGCCAGATCAAACCAAGGAAAACATGCTACCATTAGTCTTCCCATTGCTGATATTATTTACCAGTCACATATCCGAGGCACAAAGTCCGAGCAAGGTTGTTTGTGGAAGACCAGCAATCGGCCATACATACCAGTCTTTCCTCTCCACACTACTGATGTTATCCAAGGGAAAGACAATGGCTGATACAGCTTGGTACTAGTGATGTCGTAACTCATTTTTACAGTTGAGTAAACTGGAGCAATGCTCTAATGAAGTGTCTTGCTCAAGGGCATAATTCATTGCCTGGTCCAGGAATCGAACTGACAACCACACGATTGCAAGCCCAACACTCTAACCAGTAAGCCATAACACCATATTAAATCAGCCTTCTGAGGCCTTTACTTTACAGAATCAGTCTACCGAATATACTGCAATATAAGTCAAGAAATATGTGACCAAAACATCAATTGTAGAATGGGGAGCTCAGCTTATATTTGGGGTCAATATTTTGACAATTTTCACCAACTTCAAATTCTATGGAAATAAGGTTTGGATATTTACCCATTTCTCAGACATAAAATAGTGGGGTCAGCTTATATCCTCAGACATAAAATAGTGGGGTCAGCTTATATCCGCAGACATAAAATAGTGGGGTCAGCTTATATCCTCAGACATAAAATAGTGGGGTCAGTTTATATCCTCAGACATAAAATAGTGGGGTCAGCTTATATCCTCAGACATAAAATAGTGGGGTCAGTTTATATCCTCAGACATAAAATAGTGGGGTCAGCTTATATCCTCAGACATAAAATAGTGGGGTCAGTTTATATCCTCAGACATAAAATAGTGGGGTCAGTTTATATCCTCAGACATAAAATAGTGGGGTCAGCTTATATCCTCAGACATAAAATAGTGGGGTCAGTTTATATCCTCAGACATAAAATAGTGGGGTCAGCTTATATCCTCAGACATAAAATAGTGGGGTTGGCTTATATTCATATTTATACAGTCATTGTTTTAATTAGTGATTAGTCATTAATGTTAGAACCTTCCAGAAATCTTCTGAGTAAGGTAATATTATTTTACAATTGACCCTAGAGATGCTGGCCTGGGTGAAGTGAGAAAGTGTTCTGTAGTGTATGTGTGTGTGTGTGGGACCCCGTGTGTATGCCACCACATCGTCCCAACAGAATGGAGAAAATGTTGGTTAGTGAGGGACACTTGTTGGAACAGCCATTCCAAGTGGTCGGGTCCACTCATGTGAGTAGCCAACTCTGCTCCGATACCAATGAGTAGCGATGTCATCTGGTAGGAAAAGAATGCTGAAAGTCTAATTATCTCTAACTTCTTTCATGTCTTCAATAAACGCCCACACACACATTAATTTTTCTTTATTAATCTTAATGTTATGTTTGACAATTTTTAACCCTTTAATATTTACATTACTCTATATATACTATTGTATTTTCACAATAAAGCCTTTATCTCACATAACATTTACATTACTCTATATATACTAATGTGAAGGCGCATGGCTTAGTGGTTAGAGCATTGGGCTTGCAATCGAAAGGTTGTTAGTTCAATTCTCGGACTGGGTGATGTGTTGTTTCCTTGAGCAAGAAACTTTATTTCACATTGCTCCAGTTTACTCAGCTGTAGAAATGAGATGAAGGGGTACCGGCCTGCCCACCCAGCCAGTGGGATGGCGTTATCTTATGGCTAAAACAGCACGACGTGCTGTGACCAGCGGCACTGAATGGACGCCCGACAGACTGGTTGGTCAAGGTGATATATACTAATGTATTTTTGCAGTAAAGGCTTTACCTCACATAATATTTACATTACTCTATATATACTATTATATTTTCATGGTAAATAAATAATATCAAAATCTCATAGATTCAATATTATTTATTTTGAGAACAATACCTTAACATCAGTATGAGCGGCTAGTTACAACCAGTTTGAACAGAAAAAAGAGATGAGAGAATTCTGGCCAGATATGGCCGGTTTAAATGCTAAAGAGTTAACACTCTTACAAATACTTGAGTTTCATAAACTTACTATATTTTTTAAACTTTGGTTGGTTTTAGTCAGATTGTTCTGTACAGCTTGTAATTCTTTCTCCTTTGGTGAAGCAGAAGCCTGCAACTCTTCCAGAGCTTTGGCCATTTCCACTTTCTCTTTCCTGACGCCAGTATATTTACGAAGCTGTTCTTCATATTCCTTGTAAAATCAGAGGAAATTTATATGTAATGTTTGATATAAAATATTTATATGTAATATTTAATATACAACTGACAAAAAGATTCACCAGACAAGTTTTACAGGTAAAGCCAACCGACAGGAGACCTGAAGGTACACCATGAACAAATGGTTGGAAAGAAAAAGGATTTAGAAAATTTCCAAGAAAAAGTATTTAGAAAATTTCCAAGAAAAACTATATAAATTTTCAAAGAAAAAGTATAGAAAATTTGAATAAAAAAAAAAAGAAAAAAAGAAGATTTGAAAGATGTAGAAAATTTCTTACTAGCCATGGTCTCTTCTTTCTCAACATCATGATCTGTTCTCTGTATTTCTGTCCTTCTTCAAAATTTTTAACATCCTGGTCTAAATGGTTATTTTTTTGTTTTTCTTGGTTCCTACGTTCTACAAGAATGTCGTAGGCCTGGCTAAAACTTCGTGCCTTTATCCTCGCTTGTTTTAGTAAATTATGTGCTTCATATATATTTTCACCACCAACCTAGGATTAACAAAAAACTCATTATTTCATAAGAGTAACATAGCATATATATATATATATATATTGTTATACTTGGGGAGGGTCATATTGTTGTAATAATATTACCAGAAATAATAACAGAACACACTCACTGTTTGGTTGGTTTTTGCTTCTGTATCTTTTATATCTCCACAGTTAGTTCATTTGGTCCTCAATGTTTTTCATTGACTGACCAACGGTCAAAAATACAGATATAAACACATATATATAGTCTAACAAAGTTCTTTCGTTGCACATCTGCAACATCATCAGTGGTACTATTATGTTCCTCCTGTTGTATTGTATGTCTACTAATGGCGTAGACATACAATACAACAGAAGCACATAATAGTACCACTGATGATGTTGCAGATGTGCAACGAAAGAACTTTGTTAGACTATATATATGTGTTTATATCTATATTATATCTGTATTTTTGACCGTTGGTCAGTGAATGGTAAACATTGAGGACCAAATGAATTAACTGTGGAGATATAAAAGATACAGAAGCGAAAACCAACCAAACAGTGAGTGTGTTCTGTTATTATTTCTGGCAATATTATTACAAAAATATGACCGTTATATCCAGTAAGTTCTTTGTTAACTTCGGTGGGAAGAATCTCTAAAATTCTTCCTACCAAAGTTAACAAAGAACTTACTGGATCTACCAACTCATAATATTATAATATTATAAAATTAAATAAAAAATGTTTTAACACTACAAGTGAAGTTATTCTTTTCCTTTTTTTCAAATATATATATATGTATGTATATATATATGTATATATATATATATATGTATATATATATACATATATATATATATATTAGGTTATGCAAGAAATGCTTAGGATTATCCTGAGTAATGGTTAATTACTACACTAGATAGAGTCGACGTACGGTGAGGGGTTACTCAACGAGTTACAAAAGAACAGTTAAAGAAACTTGGTTTCCGATTCTCCTATATTCCGGAGTGTAGATAAAGAATGATTAATAAAACAGGTAGACATCATAAAAAGGTAATTTATTCCAAGTGTTTACAAATGTTTCTATAATAACGCACTGGGGAATGCTGACCACCGGGATAAAATAGAATACATCACCAGCGCACACATAGCAACACACATAATTGAAGAATATGTAACCGGGGCACAGGCATACAAACACACACACGCAGTACCACCAGACATACTAATAATAGAAAATTATCACCAAACTCAAATAGATTACGTTGTAGGAAGTATGTCTGGTATAACCCATTTTTAATGCTTCGATTAGTACAAAACTATCTCCTTTATTCTTTAAGTTAATTAACAGGCATTTCCCTAATTCCCATAAATACAGTAACATTCTAAACTCTAAAACTGTTAAGCTATCATACTCCACTGCACCAAACCTAGAAGTACACATAAAAAACTTAACTTAAAGCGATTATTAAACAATACTACAAAACAAAATATTTTAGACACAGATGGGCATAACGTAATATCAACTTCCCAACCACCAAATGGGAGACAAGTATTACACAACCCACCTGTACTGTTATCCCAACCTATCCATCGTACAGTTGTTACCCATAACAAAAACTGTAATTGCCACCTACCCGAGAGATGCCCATTGAAGAATAAATACCTGGAGTCCAACATTGTTTATCAATGCAATGTCGAATCAAACGACCAGAAATGGTATTACGTCGGATCTACCACTACCTCCTTTAAATCACGCTGGTATCGTCATCGATTTTCGATTAAACATCCTGAACACCGTTATGTAACTACACTCGCTAATAAGACCTGACAACTCCGTGAATACAACCGGCAGTTCACCCTAAAATGGGATAAATTATCCAGCGCTAGTGCATATCGGAGTGGATTAAAATACTGCAGATTATGCAACCTTGAACTTTTTTATATCTTGAAATCTAAAGACAATTTACTAAATGACAGAATCGAACGATCGTTATACTGCAACCACAAACTGAGGCTAAATGTTCTCACTATAAAAGTAACTTAACATATTTTGAACCCGAGACTACACCACTTTCTCGCTAACTAATTTCACTCAATACTTACTTATCGTAATAAATGGATACTTAAGTAAGATCAGCAAACTACAACTATCAACTCGGTGTATATCGCCTTTCCTTCCTCCTTCTCTTAACTTTTTTCTGTCCCCACTCTCTTTCTTTCTCCCTCTCTCTCTCTCTGTCTATCTCCCTCCTTCTCTACATTTATTAACCTGCTCTCTGTGGCAATAAATAATTCCAAACTTGACAACATCAACACAATGCCTAAGTTGTCACTTTGAGAGTAAGCAGTATAATAAAACCACTTGTTGGATTACTATCACATTTAGATTAAGCTATCTGTATTCTTCAAACCACTCTCTCCCATTTCTCCTACCCCTACATATCTATCTCTCTCTCTCCCTTTCTTTCTCTCTTCCTTTTCTACTCTATCTTCCCCAATTACTCCCTTTAAGAAATACAAAGAAACCATAATCCAGCCATTCGTTCTGAAGAATTGGTTGTACGAACAGCATTTGAAAATTGAGTATCTGCAAATAAATAACTACCAATTTGCATATAGCATGACTAGGATGTGTAACTACTAAAGAAATATTTGTAAACACTTGGAATAAATTACCTTTTTATGATGTCTACCTGTTTTATTAATCATTCTGTATATATATATATATATATATATATATATATATATATATATATATATATACTAGCTGGCCCGTCCGGCTGGTACCCAGCTAGGTATGCTTGCCCACACCACTCCACTGGAAAGATACCACACACCCTCTCGTGTCACATTGTCCTTCCGACTCTCTCTCTCTCTCTCTCTGAATAACTAACACTTTAATTGTATCTCTCTCTTTCCCCTCCCTCTGTTTTTCTGTCTCTCTCTGTAGATGTGTGTGTGTAGTTTTCCTAATCTCTTTCTCTCTCTCTCTCTGTATATATTGAAGGGAGGTTCGGAAACTAAAACAGTGTTGTCATATAGAGAGTGAAGAGCGTTAGAGTAAAGCAGTTAAATTATAGAGAGGGGGAATGATCTTACATACCTACATATATACATACATACATACATACATACATACATACATACATATAAAGTATAGATATATGTATATATATATATATATATATATACATATATATATATACATATATATATATACATATAAATGTAAGTATGTATGTATGTATACGTACATACATATATGTATAGACGTACAGTAGTATGTATATATATACATACATGCACACATATATATATGCACGTATCGGTTTACCGAACATTTATTATAATGCTCGGTTTGTTTGTTTGTAAACAAACAAACAGCCTGAATTACGCTGTACAGTGTTTAGGCAACCACGTCACCTTTTTGTTCAACACTGACACAGGAACGATGTACTAGTTTCAAGCTTATTAGCCATCGTCAGCATCGTATACCTTCCTGCCAGATGGTTGAACGTCTGAAAGTATATACTTTCCTTATGTATATTAACGGCTGAGCAGCCTAATTTGCATACCGAGTAAGTTCAGTTGGCCGGGCACCCCGAAAACAATAAATGGAATAGAATGAAACGAAATTTCATTTCTCACTCTTAGTACGGCACTTACTTAAATGTAAGTATGTATGTATGTATGTACATACATATATGTATACAGACGTACAGTAGTATGTATATATATACATACATGCACACATATATATATGTGCACACATATATATATGAGTGAGAAATGAAATTTTGTTTCATTCTATTCCATTTATCATATATATATATATATATATATACATATATATATATATATACATATATATATATATACATATATATATATACATATATATATATATACATATATATATATACATATATATATCTAGGGCGGGTAAAATTCCCGAGATCCATGGACGAGTTCTCTCCAGCGGTCTCTGTCCCACATTATCGCTGCCATGTCTTGCGTCTCCAACAGACCTTAGTCCTTAGGGCATCAACATACGTTAACCTTGATCTTCCTCTTCCAGTGTGTCCATGTAGGGTCTCCCACAGGAGCACTGAGTGCAATGTCAACACTGGATGTCGGTGAGCATGTCCAGCTAACCTCAGTCTCCTCTGTGTCACTTTTGAGCTGACTTTTGGGAGGCTCCCATACAGCTCTGAGTTTTTCATCCTCAGTGTATACTGATTAATGTTCAGAGCCATCCTCAGCATTCTCGTGTAGCACCCATTCACCATCTGAGTGAGTTTCTTGGTCAGTGTCCAAGTCTCTGACCCGTACAGCAGCACAGACTCCACTACAGCAATGAAGAGGCGGATTTTCAGGTCTTTACGAAGGTCAGACTTCCACACCGATCTCAAGCTGTGGCACGCCGCCGAGGCTTTGCTCTTCCTCTCAACCACATCATCTTCCGTATTCTCAATCTTTGCTCCCAAATACTGAAAGCCCTCAACCCCCCCAAAAAATATATATAGGAAAAGGTTCAGGACCACGACGGCAGAGCTCAAGCCGTTTCGATGGCTATTTCTGGACTGAAAATAGCCGTCAAAAAGGCTCGAGCTCTGCCGTCGGGGTCCTGGACCTTTTCCTATTACCCACTCTACTACTCATAGTATCGAGTACTCTGGTGCGTTATGGTCCACCTGGTTCCTTACCACACTTCCTTTGTTATATATATACACCCCAATCCGGACTGCCTGGCGTTATAAAAGACAGATTCTATGAGTCACTAATGCTCACTACCTCCCAAATAACCGACAGTGACTACATAATTATTGCTGGCGACCTAAATGGTCACGTTGGACAACATTGTGACGGCTATAATGGAATCCATGGAGGATATGGGTTTGGTACTAGAAATGAGGAAGGCTCCTGGAGCCTTCCTCATTTCCTGGAATTCTGTGACGCAAATAACCTAACTATCAGTCACACTAACTTCAAAAAACGAGACAATCACTTGATCACCTATAGATCAGGGGAACACGCCAGTCAGATAGATTATATCCTTACCAGAAGACGTGACAGAGTCTGTTGTAAACACTAAATCCCTCCTCCATGAAGAATGCACCTCCCAACATAGACTCATAATTAGCGACCTCATAGTCAGGACAAGACGTACTCGACAACAGAGGAGGATTATCCTCAGGAGAAAAATATGGAAGCTAAAGGACCCCACAGCCAGTAATAAATTTAAAAGCATATTACTTGATGTTTTTGATAGTAAGGAAGAGCAATTAGAGTCGTACAATATAGAGGAACAGTGGGAATTCCTGAAAGCTAACCTGCTGATGGCGGCAGACGAAGTCTGCGGCTGGAGCAGGCCTGTAGGCAGGAGGAGAGTAACATGGTGGTGGAACAGTAAGGTGGAGGAGTCAATTAAGGCCAAAAAGCAGGCTTGGAAAGTATGGCGGTATGGGGGAAGTAGAGAAGACTATCAAGTGGCCAGGAGGGAAGCTAGGAGACAAGTGTACTTCGCAAGAAGGGAAGCAG
>OZ024748.1:43950337-43987837 GCA_964016885.1 Eledone cirrhosa
AAGACAAATTCGAACTGATCCACTTTGGAAAAGAGGATGCTCTGAAACTCCCGTACTCCCTTCCCTCCGGGGAAACTCTTGTGGCATCTAACAACATCAGAGACTTGGGAGTAACCGTGGACAGCAACATAAGCTGGACCACGCATATAAGCAGCAAAGTTGACATGGCCCGCAGAATGTGTTCCTGGATCCTCAGAACCTTCCAGTCGAGAGATTCCCACACCATTATCCTTCTCTTCTCTACTTTTGCCCGACCACACCTTGAATACTGTTGTCCACTGTGGTCTCCCCACACGAAACAAAGTATCATGAAACTTGAAGCTCCTCAAAGGGCAATCACGAAAAAGATAGATGGCATGTCAGACCTTGACTACTGGGGTCGACTAGAAAAGCTGAAACTTTACTCACTCCAACGTCGCCGTGAGCGTTATATTATCTGCATGATGTGGAAAATGTTCCATCATCACTGCCCAAATGATGTTGGCATCGCCTTCAAGATACACCCAAGGCTTGGGCCCCGTGCTATCCGTCCCATACAAAAATCTAAACCGCAACTCATAACAACAATACGGCACAATTATTTCACCTCAATCGGCCCTGCTCTCTTCAACCAGGACACGTCAAAACAGAAACTGAGCACACAAAATTCAAGAAGTCTTTGGACAAATTCCACCAAGTAATCCCGGACAAACCACCCACACCCGGATATGTCTCCGCAAACAGTAATTCTCTTCTCGAATGGGCCATGGTGCCCAAATCCTGAATTGAAAGACTTCGCCAGGTGGTGCTATTAAGTTAGACATGGCCTGGGCCAATACTGGCCAAAACATTTCAAAGTTATTCAAAGTTATTATACATATATATATATACACATATATATAAACATATATATATATACATTAAAAATATACATATACATATATACATATATATATATATATATATATATATATATATATATACATATATATATTTATATATATATCGTTTCTGAATTTGTTTAGCAAGATTCTTTATCTGAAAACGTGTGTTGAAACCGATATTGTTATACTTTGGGAGGGTCATGTTGCCAATAAGAAACACACGCACCAGTTGCTTTCACTTCAATTTATTATAATAAATTTATAAATTTAGGAATTTATAAATATTGCGGTTGGTTGGTTCCACGACCAGATGGTTGTTTATATATTGTCAAAGTTCTTTCGTCACACATTCTGTGACCTCTTCAGTGACTAGGGATTCTTTTCTTTGTTTTTGTGCCTCTCCTTTGTTCTGTCCTACGCCATATATATATATTTATATATATATATATATATGGAGGCTTAGTGGTTAGAGCATTGGCCTTGCAATCGAAAGGTTGTGAGTTCAATTCTCAGACCGGGTGATGTGTTGTTTCTTTGAGCAAGACACTTTATTTCACATTGCTCCAGTTTACTCAGCTGTAGAAATGAGATGATAGGGACTGGGGTCCATATCATTCCACTGTAAAGTGGTCGTGGAGGTGCCACGGTAAAAAAAGCACCCAGCACTCACTGTAAATGAGGTTGGTGTTAGGAAGGGCATCCAGCTGTAGAAATCAAGCCAGAATCAGTTGCCATCCCACCCTTGCAAGCAGGGAAAAAGCGGACGTAAAATGATGATGATGATATATATAGAGATTTTACTAAACTTCCATATATACACACACATAAACATGCGTACACACAAATATGAATATATAAAAATAAATATATTATATATATATATATATATATATAAATGAAGTAATTCCGTCGGAAAGGTCCAGGAAAAAAGAGTGCTCTTTGTAGTTTTGTGTGCATGTGTGTTTATCTACTTTTATATTTATTCTGTTTCCTTTCCTTCTTCCTTTTCCAGCCTCACTTTCATATAGATTATATATTTGTTTTTAAAATCCACTGTCAATAAATACACCAGGATTTTTTCATTCTGATGACTGAAAGCAAATTTTGTTTGCTTTCAAGAAACCACTGGTAAATGAAATAATTATCTTATGTTGTTTATTACATAACTATATATATATATATATATACACATATATGTACATATACACACATATATATATATTATATATTTATTTTTATATATTCATATTTGTGTGAATGCATGTATATGTGTGTGTATATATGGAAGTTTAGTAAAATCTATATATATATATGTACACATATACAGATATATATGCGCATGTGTGTATTTATATATATGTGTGTATACACGTGTGTCTATGGTTGTGTATATGTATGAGTGTATGTATGTATGTATGTATATATGTGTGTACATGTATATATGTTTATGAGTATTAGTATATGTGTGGGTAGGGCATCCAGCCGTAGAAAACCTGCCAGATATACGAGCGAGACATGGTCACCCGACCAATCTTGCCTCAAGTGGGACAACGCCCGTCTAACCCATGCTAGCGTGGAAGATAGACGTTAAACGATGATGATGATGATACACATACATACATGTGGAGATGTCACAACAAAAAGCAACCAGCTCACACTGTAAGGTGGTTGAGGCTAGGAAAGGCATCCAGCTGTAGAAACCAACCCAAAATCAGTTCAGGGATATGTTACTTCTGCTAGTAACAAAGAGCTTCTCTCAGAAGTATGAGGCTTGTTTTTGAACTGCTACGCTGCGTAGTAGTAGCAAAACCTGGCACCATGAATGTAAAACTTCTACGCAAATTAGAAAGAAATGATTTCCTAAACCAAAATAACAGTTCCAACTTTCAACTTATATCTCTTGATATTTCAAAGTTAGGACCCATTTCTAAAAAAAAAAAAGAGAGGTCTGTCTGTGTGTGAGGGAGGGTCTGGCGTTAAACACACTGCACCCCACTCTTTTCTTTTGGAAAATAAAGGGGTCACTTTAACCCTTTAGCATTTCAACCGGCCATATCCGGCCAGAATTCTCTCAAACCAGCTGTAACTGGCTGCTCATACTGATGTTAAGGTATTGTTCTTAAAATAGATAATATCAAAATTTCATAGATTCACTATTATGTGAGGTAAAGCCTTTACCATGAAAATACAATAGTATATATAGAGTAATGTAAATGTTATGTGAGATATGTGAGGTAAAGCCTTTACTGTGAAAATACAATAGTATATATAGAGTAATGTTATGCGAGATATTATGTGAGGTAAAGCCTTTACCATGAAAATATAATAGTATATATAGAGTAATGTAAATGTTATGTGAGATATTATGTGAGGTAAAGCCTTTACCATGAAAATACAATAGTATATATAGAGTAATGTAAATGTTATGTGAGATATTATGTGAGGTAAAGCCTTTACTGTGAAAATACAATAGTATATATAGAGTAATTTCTTTATTTGCCACCAGGGCACAAAAGGTAGGGACAGATACAAGGGGGGAAGTTTACATATAATTAACGAGTACAAAAATATAACAATGAAATAACAACAACAAACAAAGTCCTCAATAGGGAGGGGGGCATTAACATGGGACGCACACACCCCGGAAAAAATGTGCAACCCTTCTCCTCAGGAGCACAAAGAGTAGGTGCTTCCCTCGTCTCCTCTTTTTCCTCTTCTTTCACCTACAGGCTGATATAGAGAGAAGACCCATTCACTCTGGCCATTCTCCCTACTTTCACCCACCTTTCATAAAACTTGCTGGGGTAGAGCACCTCTCTCTCCATTCTGATCCTTCTTTTAAAATGGTATTTGAAAAAGGGCACCAGTTGTTGGCCGGAGAGAAAGGTGTCTGACCTCAGCCCTTTCAGCCTCGTCCACCATACAACTTCTTTAGCCATGGCTATCACACAGAGAAAAACCGCCTCTCCTTCGTTTTTGAAAGGGGGAGGCGGTTTGATCGTGACATTGGACTCGGTGGTCAACCGGATTGGTCCCACCCTCGACAGTAGTCGTTCCACATGGCTCCACAGGTCAGCAATGTCTGGGCAGTGTACGAATGCGTGCGCAACGGTTTCGTCGTCATGCATGCATCTCGGACAGATCTTATTCAAAGGATCCCTACCCAGGCCTGTGGAGCTTGTCTCGAACGGGTAGAGCCCCTCGGTAGCACTGCCAAGCCAGGGACTTTTGGAAGTTGTCCATCGGTCCAGGGCCAAACGTCCTACCGAACAGACTGGCCAGTTCATCTTCCTCCATGCCTAGAGCTTCTCCGAGAGCATCGTCGCACCTGCTGCGTACCAACCCTCTATAGAATGTCGAGGTGGAGTCTCCACTGATTGCCGGGTCCGCTTTCCAGAGGGCCGTGAGCACCTGGGCACATTCAATGTGCCAGTCGCCCACTTTTCTCGGTCTTTGCTTGACCCAGGATTGCAGCTCGGTGAGCGAGACGAGTCTGGGAAAGGCTCGCCTCACAAATGGGGCCCACACCGGTTGACCAGTGAGGAATACCTGGAGGTGCCGTAGCCTTAATGCGTGTTTACGCATCTGTAGCCACGGCATCCCCAGCCCTCCTTTCGAAGGGTGTTGACAGCAGATGGATCTCCTCACCAAAGGGGTCCGCTTGTTCCAAAGAAATTGGAACAGCGCGCACTCCATTTTGGCGAGTCTTTTCACTGGGCAAGGCACGACGGTCAAGCGGTAGTAGATGACGGATGCTATATAAGCGTTCGCCACCTCCGGTCGACCTTTCAGGGATAGTTTGCACTGGGCCCACTTCTGGGCGAGTGCAAACACCTTGGCCGTTACCTCGTTCCAGTTTTTCTCCACCTGGAGGTCTGGTCCGAACCAGACCCCAAGCAGCTTCACCGGGCCCTCCGTCCAGCGTCCGACGACGTCGTTGGAGGGCATCGGTTTGCCTCTCCATGTTCCGAGTTGCAAACCGACGGACTTGTCCCAGTTCAGCTTGGCTCCTGTAAACCTTTCATATTCCTCCAGTAAGGTGCCGATCTCACCGATTTGTGAGGTTCTCGACACCATTACTGTCACGTCATCGGCGTAGGCCGACGCCGCTTTCTGCAATCCCAGTTCCAAAGGGATGCCCTGCAACCGCTCCAACTTCCGCAGTAGTGGCTCAAGAGCCAGCACATACAGAAGGGAGGAGAGAGGGCATCTCTGTCGGATGGATCGCATGATTTGGAACGGCTCCGAGAGGTGGCCGTTCACCTTGACCCTTGAGCAGACGTTGCTGCTGTGCATCGCAGCAATCCAACCCCTGAAAACGGGTCCGAAGCCTGCCGCCGTGAGCACCGCATCCAGGTAACGATGGTCAACCCTATCGAAAGCTTTAGATTGATCCAAGTTGATCAGGGCCCCACCAAAGCCGGGTTCATTCCCTACCCTCTCTATGATGTATCGCATTAGGTGGAGATTGTCGTGAATGGACCTGGACGGGATTGCGCATGTCTGCGCTTCTCCCACCAGGTTTCCGACGACAAGCGCCAACCTCTTCGCTAACACCTTGGCCAAAATCTTTAACTCTGCATTTAGCAGAGTTATGGGCCTGAAGTTACTTATGTCATCCCCCTTGTTCTCGTCCTTCCTCACCAGCGTAACTACGCCCTTGGCCACAGAACTGGGAATTCTCCCGTTCTGCTGCCAGTTGCAGTAGACCGCTTCGAGGATATCGGAGAACAAGTCCGGCATCGCTACATATAGCTCGTATGGTAGACCATCGAGACCCAGGGATTTGCGTTTGCCGCATTGGCTCAGCGCCGCCCCTATCTCAGCAGCTGAAATTGGCCTTTCGCAGGACTTCGCTTCCCCGTCCGAGAGGCGCGGCAGACCGTCGAGGTATGGATTGAAATCCATAGTCTCACCCGGCGTGCCGCCCCTCCCGAACAGTCGTGCAAAGTGCTGCTGAAAGGCCGCACACATCTGCCCAGGTTCAAGGATCACACGCCCATCCTGGTCCTTCAAAGACCGAATCGTGGACTTGTTCCCACTTTTTGCCTCTGTCACTTGGGCCCAGCTAACAGCTTTGGCTCCCTCATTACCTAGAGCACGTATTTTACTCCTGACAACGCAGCCCTCGTGCTTCACATCAAAGAACTGGTCTAAGGCCATTCTTGATGCCAGCACGCTGGCTACATTGCCACTCCTAATCGCCTCTTCTACTCTATCTACTAATTCCCTTTCCGTCTTGTTCCTATCCCTTGCTAATTCCTGACTAAAACCTATCGATTCTATTCTAATTGCTCTCTTAAGAGAGCTCCACCACCTGTTGTTGACAATTGCCCCTGTCAAACTCTGCTTAACTAACGTGCTAATCCGTTTACTGTAAGCTTTGCTTGTCGGTAAGGACAAGTTCAGCTTCCAGTAACCGGATCCCTGTCTATGGGTTCTATCAAGGTTGACTATGCAGGTCACTAACTTGTGATCCGAATAGTCAACCATGAACATTTTTGGACAGCTAAATGTGTCCCTATCCTTATCTCTAACTAGGACCCTATCTAGGTCCGACCTAGATGTTCCGCTGCGATTGGTCCACGTCCATAGTGGTACAGTCGGAAAATCTAGTCGATATCTATCGGCCAGGTCAAATCGGCCGATTAACCTTTTGAGGCTTTTACACCCCCCTCTATTGGCACATGCCCCTACATAGTCCCAACGTGCATCCAGGATACCATTCCAATCCCCCACTAAAAGCAAGGAGCGGGACGTTCCCAGAAAAGTTTCCAGACGTTGGAAGTAGTTCGGCCGCGCTGCCCAAAAAGGGGCGTACACAGCAATTAGTCTAAGGGCTCCACTTTCACTACTGCCAACGTCTAAAACCACCAGTCGACCCTCTGGGTCCAGGTGCACCTTCTGTATGGCGAGGCCCAGGTGTTTTCGCAGCAGAACGACAACTCCACCCCCACCCCCCGGTTGACAGAGAGATGCGAAGATCTCAAAGTCGTCGAAGAGGGGCGCCAGTTGGCGCTCGCTGCTGATCCTGGACTCACAAATAGCCATTACATCCATTCTATGCGACCTGAGATCGTTTAAAAGTTTGCCTTGTTTCCAAGACAGTCCCAGGCCGCGTACATTCAGACACCCAACTCTTATATCAGCCATGTTGGTTAAAAGAGGAAGGACCTACCTGTTCGGCACCTGAGGAGCAGGTTGCACAATATCCATGGGCGTATTGGAGGGGTTGTTTGGTGGGGTGTTGTTCTGTGGTGGGGTGGGGGTGTTTGGTGAGGTGTGGGTGGAGAAACGTTTCAAGAGGACGCGGTTATAGGGTCGAGTACATGTTTTCCCCACGTCCTCAGGAAAGTTCTCTCTTAGTTTTGCATAGGTGTCCATTGAGAGTCTTATCATTTTTAAATGCGGTTTGTTGGCCGCGCTTGCAAAGAATTGCCCTTCAGTTTCCACCAAAGGGTCTTTGTGTATTGTTTTTACTAGTTCTTTGTTATTTGTGTTAATGTATGTATACTGTTTTATTTGTGTTGTGTTTGTTTGTTGTTCTTGTGTGTGCTTGCGTTTTGTTGTATGTGTTATGTTTTGGGGTGGGGTGGGGTGGATTTTGTTTCTTCTGTTTGTTTTGTTTTTGTTGGTGGTTGTGTGTTTGTTTCGTTTATGTTCATGTGGTGCTTTCTTTTTTTTCTTTTTACAGGTTGGAAGGGTTCTCCCTCTTCGTCACTAGGTGCCGTTTCAGCTGGGTCCTCGTCCGTGCTGTCGGGTAGTGGTGTATTTTGGGGTTTTGTTGTAACAAAATACACCCCCGTCCCACCACCCCCACCCCATCCACACCGCCCCCTTCTATGTAAAGTTATGTTGGTGCCACACCATCCAGGCCGAAACAATGAGATCGTGTAGGTGTCACGACAAAAAAACACACAGTCCACGCTGTAATGTGGCCGTGTAGGCAACACGGTAAAAACCTCCCAGACCCACACTGTAAATGTGGTTGGTGTTAGGAAGGGCATCCAACTGTAGAAAACCTGCCAGACAGTCCTATGCGAGCAAGACAATCACTCTTGCCTCAAGTGGGAAAACCCCCGTCCAAACCCATGCAAGCATGGAACACGGACGTTAAACGTTGATGATGATGATGATGATTGTGTGTGTTTTTGGAGTTGTTTTGGGTGGGACCGTGTCTTGTGTTATTTTTCCGTGTTGTTTTTGTTGTTGTTGTGGTGGTGGTAGTGGCGGTATGTGGGGTGTAGGCAAAAGAGCCTTTTTTTTTGTCAATTGAGGACAGGCAGCCCTTAGATGACCCCTGCTTGAACAGTAGTAACATATGGGCCTCCTACCCTCGGCTGAAATGTATACAAATGTTTCTCCATCGAGGGACACCCTCTGTGGTATTCTAGCTATTCGTTCTGGTCTCATTTGGACCAGAACCTCCACGCTCAAACGTCTGTGGTGACTTCTACTGAGAGGATTCCGTCCTCGTCTTCTAAAAATCCTGTTAGTACCCAGGAAATGCATGCATTAGGCCGGATTCCGGAGACTCTTATTTTTTGCGTTCTTTTCCCCAAATATGTGGGGAAAAATGTGTGTAGCTTGGAAACAATTGGCGCCACAGAGTATTTCCTGGCTGTCAATTGATCCTTCATTAGCACCGTTATATTCCCATAGAGTGGCCCTCTTTGTATGAACGATATATCACTCCACACATTTTTTAGGACCAGCTCAATTTCTTTTTGGGATAATTGAGCTGGTTTCCTTGTTATGTTGGAAATTGTTCTGAAAGATATCGTTCTTAGTGTCGTGTCTCTTTTGATTTCTTGTGGGGAGGTGATTGTGAAGTCTCCTCCTTCTTTGAAAGTTACATACTGTTTTGCTTCCTTCATCTTTTCTCTCAGAGTTGTAATGTCCAGTTGCTTGCAGGTCTGTGTTTTTCGGACCGCTTGTGCAAAGGAGGCACCAGTAGTGGGTTCGCTTTGTTTGGTGTTATTGTTATTTTTTCATTTTTTTCTTGGTTGGTGTTGTGACTATTGCTGTTGTTAGTCGTGCTGTTATTGTCATTGTTGTTTTTGTCTGCGTTTATGTGACTTTCTGGGTTTTCACCCATTTTTACAAATTTTTCTTTTAACTCCGTGTTCCATGTTTCTTTTGCAGAAGTGAGGAGGGAAGACTTAGAGCATTGTGCTTCTAGCTTCTCTGTATCACCTTTCTTAGGGGGCGTGGCTTTCTCGTTAGGATGAGATGTGAAAATTCCGTCCATTTCTATAAGTTTGCCGTAATAAATTTTTAAATGTAAAATTTGTCCCAAAAAGGGGCGAAAATAAATAAACTCAAAGTCTGACGACTCAGGCAAGGGGTTAACGTATATTACAGTACAAAAACAATAAATCAAAACTCACTTTTGAGTAAGTAAATCCAACTCGGTAGCCGAGCTTGTTCACACACGTAAACACACGTCTCTCGTATACGAGATGTTATGTGGGATATTATGTGAGGTAAAGCCTTTACTGTGAAAATACAACAGTATATATAGAGTAATGTAAATGTTATGTGAGATATTATGTGAGGTAAAGCCTTTACTGTGAAAATACAGCAGTATATATAGAGTAATGTAAATGTTATGTGAGATATTATGTGAGGTAAAGCCTTTACTGTGAAAATACAATAGTATATATAGAGTAATGTAAATGGTATGTGAGATATTTTGTGAGGTAAAGCCTTTGCTGTGAAAATACAATAGTATATATAGAGTAATGTAAATGTTATGTGAGATATTATGTGAGATAAAGCCTTTACTGTGAAAATACAATAGTATATATATAAAGTAATGTAAATGTTATGTGAGATATTATGTAAGGTAAAGCATTTACTGTGAAAATACAATAGTATATATATAGAGTAATGTAAATGTTATGTGAGATGTTATGTAAAGTAAAGCCTTTACTGTGGAAATACAATAGTATATATAGAGTAATGTAAATGTTATGTGAAATATTATGTGAGGTAAAGCCTTTACCATGAAAATATAATAGTATATATAGAGTAATGTAAATGTTATGTGAGATGTTATGTAAGGTAAAGCCTTTACTGTGAAAATACAACAGTATATATAGAGTAATGTAAATGTTATGTGAGCTGTTATGTAAGGTAAAGCCTTTACTGTGAAAATACAACAGTATATATAGAGTAATGTAAATGTTATGTGAGATATTATGTGAGGTAAAGCCTTTACTGTGAAAATACAGCAGTATATATAGAGTAATGTAAATGTTATGTGAGATATTATGTGAGGTAAAGCCTTCACTGTGAAAATACAGCAGTATATATAGAGTAATGTAAATGTTATGTGAGATATTATGTAAAGTAAAGCCTTTACTGTGAAAATACAATAGTATATATAGAGTAATGTAAATGTTATGTGAGATGTTATGTAAGGTAAAGCCTTTACTGTGAAAATACAATAGTATATATAGAGTAATGTAAATGTTATGTGAGATATATAAGGTAAAGCCTTTACTGTGAAAATACAATAGTATATATAGAGTAATGTAAATGTTATGTGAAATGTTATGTAAGGTAAAGCCTTTACTGTGAAAATACAATAGTATATACAGAGTAATGTAAATGTTATGTGAAATATTATGTGAGGTAAAGCCTTTACCATGAAAATATAATAGTATATATAGAGTAATGTAAATGTTATGTGAGATATTTCTTGAGGTAAAGCATTTACTGTGAAAATATAATAGTATATATAGAGTAATGTAAATGTTATGTGAGATATTATATGAGGTAAAGCCTTTACTGTGAAAATATAATAGTATATATAGAGTAATGTAAATGTTATGAGATATTTTGTGAGGTAAAGCCTTTACTGTGAAAATATAATAGTATATATATAGAGTAATGTAAATGTTATGAGATATTTTGTGAGGTAAAGCCTTTATTGTGAAAATATAATAGTATATATAGAGTAATGTAAATGCTAAAGAGTTAAACTTTTCTTTCTTTACCCCCCACTAATTTTCAATCTCGTATTTCTAATCTGCATTGAACCAGCTTTCTTAAAACAATCATAAACAATATTGTAAATAAATATATAGCGAAATCAGATATTTACAGCTTTCTCTGTGTTTTCCAGAAGTTCTTGTTGAGACATTCTTGAAAAATCAGCAACTTTTTCTTGGGGCAGAAACTGACAGAGATTCCCCACCTGGATTTTCAAACGAATTGTCATTTCTTCAACCTGAAAATATTTATACCAGAATTTTGCTTAGAAACTCAACTTAAAAAGAATATATTTATACCAGACTGTTGTTTACACAAGAGTCTACCAACTTAAAAGCAATCTATTTTATCATTAATTGTCTCAGTTAGAAGACTTTCTCTAGTGTAGAGTTTCCCAAACTTTTTCAAACGCGGCACCCTTTTTCGTTCAGAAACTTTAGGAGGAACCCTAAAGTCTAACACTGTTATATGGTCGTAATATAAATATACTCCTCTAACTTTTTTCATGGAACCCCAGACAATCCTTATCACTCACCAGACCCCATAACACACTCACCAGACTCCATATCACGCTGACCAGACCCTACATCACACTCACTAGACACCATATCACACCAAACACACTCCATATCACTGACCAGACCCTATATCACACTGACCAGACCCCATATCACACTCATCAGATTCCATATCACACTGACCAGACCCCATATCACACTCACCTGACCCCATATCACACTGACCAGACCCTATATCACACTGACCAAACCCCATATCACACTGACCAGACCCCATATCACACTCACCAGACCCATATCACTCACCAGACCCCATATCACACTCACCAGACCCATATCACTCACCAGACCCCATATCACACTGACCAGACCCTATATCACACTCACCAGACCCCATATCACATTCACCAGACTCATCAGACCCATATCACACTGACCAGACCCCATATCAAACCCACCAGACCCCATATCAAACCCACCAGACCGATATTAAAAGCAATCTATTTTATCATTAATTGTCTCAGAAGACTTTCTCTAGTGTAGAGTTTCCCAAACTTTTTCAAACGCGGCACCCTTTTTCGTTCAGAAACTTTAGGAGGAACCCTAAAGTCTAACACTGTTATATGGTCGTAATATAAATATACTCCTCTAACTTTTTTCATGGAACCCCAGACAATCCTTATCACTCACCAGACCCCATATCACACTCACCAGACCCATATCACACTCATCAGACTCCATATCACACTGACCCTATATCACACTGACCTGACCCCATATCACACTGACCAGACCCCATATCACACTCATCAGACTCCATATCACACTGACCTGACCCTCTATCACACTGACCAGGCCCCATATCACACTCACCTGACCTGGGTCTATTAACAGCTAGGATGGAAGTCTACATTTTATATGTGGCCTGGGCCAATCACCAGCTTTGGTGTGGATCTATATTTTACATCAGGCCGAGGCCTATTACCAGATGGAGTGAGGCTTACATTTCATAGGAGGCCAGCACCTATTACCAATCTGGAGGGGAGCCTACATTACACACCTAGCCTGGATCTATTTTTCACATTTGACCCAGAACTGTTACCAACTTGGATGGGGGAGGGGCATTACACATCTCCCCTTGGCCGACATTTAACATCGGACTTGACCTACCACCAGCTTTATATTGGTCTGTTATGAAGAACTATCCTATTTATTTCAAGGAAAAATGGTTGGGGGTAAAAAAAAAGCACAAGAAAGTTTTTCAAGTTTAAAAGTGAACTAAAGACTTACAGATTTATGGCTAGCTGATCGTCCATTGACAAACCAAGAGGACACATTGTTTTTGCTGATCTCACGTTGGATTATATAGTTGTCACCGTGTGAATTATATCTAGGACAAAAAAGAAACAAGCATACAGAATTGTTTGTTTAACATACAAAATTGGAGCCTATATTTCACATCTGACCTGGGCCCATCACCAACTCTGACAGAGCCTACATTTCATGTCTGGTCTGGGTCCGTTACCAACTCAGACAGAGCCTACATTTCACATCTGACCTGGGTCCATTACCAACTCTGACAGAGCCTACATTTCACATCTGACCTGGGCCCATCACCAACTCTGACAGAGCCTACATTTCACATCTGACCAGGGTCCATTACCAACTCTGACAGAGCCTACATTTCACATCTGACCTGGGTCCATCACCAACTCAGACAGAGTTTACATTTCACATCTGACCTGGGTCCATTACCAACTCTGACAGAGTTTACATTTCACATCTGACCTGGGTCCATTACCAACTCTGACAGAGCCTACATTTCACATCTGACTTGGGTCCATTACCAACTCTGACAGAGCCTACATTTCACATCTGACTTGGGTCCATTACCAACTCTGACAGAGCCTACATTTCACATCTGACTTGGGTCCATTACCAACTCTGACAGAGCCTACATTTCACATCTGACTTGGGTCCATTACCAACTCTGACAGAGCCTACATTTCACATCTGACTTGGGTCCATTACCAACTCTGACAGAGCCTACATTTCACATCTGACTTGGGTCCATTACCAACTCTGACAGAGCCTACATTTCACATCTGACTTGGGTCCATTACCAACTCTGACAGAGCCTACATTTCACATCTGACTTGGGTCCATTACCAACTCTGACAGAGCCTACATTTCACATCTGACTTGGGTCCATTACCAACTCTGACAGAGCCTACATTTCACATCTGACTTGGGTCCATTACCAACTCTGACAGAGCCTACATTTCACATCTGACTTGGGTCCATTACCAACTCTGACAGAGCCTACATTTCACATCTGACTTGGGTCCATTACCAACTCTGACAGAGCCTACATTTCACATCTGACTTGGGTCCATTACCAACTCTGACAGAGCCTACATTTCACATCTGACCTGGGTCCATCACCAACTCAGACAGAGTTTACATT
This sequence comes from Eledone cirrhosa, assembly GCA_964016885.1. NCBI lineage: Eukaryota > Metazoa > Mollusca > Cephalopoda > Octopoda > Eledonidae > Eledone > Eledone cirrhosa. The sequence continues at coordinate 43,964,185 of OZ024748.1, forward strand.
TCACATCTGACCTGGGTCCATTACCAACTCTGACAGAGTTTACATTTCACATCTGACCTGGGTCCATTACCAACTCTGACAGAGCCTACATTTCACATCTGACTTGGGTCCATTACCAACTCTGACAGAGCCTACATTTCACATCTGACCTGGGTCCATTACCAACTCTGACAGAGCCTACATTTCACATCTGACTTGGGTCCATTACCAACTCTGACAGAGCCTACATTTCACATCTGACTTGGGTCCATTACCAACTCTGACAGAGTCTACATTTCACATCTGACTTGGGTCCATTACCAACTCTGACAGAGCCTACATTTCATGTCTGGTCTGGGCCCATTACCAACTCTGACAGAGCCTACATTTCATGTCTGGTCTGGGTCCATTACCAACTCTGACAGAGCCTACATTTCATGTCTGGTCTGGGCCCATTACCAACTCTGACAGAGCCTACATTTCATGTCTGGTCTGGGTCCATTACCAACTCTGACAGAGTTTACATTTCACATCTGACTTGGGTCCATTACCAACTCTGACAGAGCCTACATTTCATGTCTGGTCTGGGCCCATTACCAACTCTGACAGAGCCTACATTTCATGTCTGGTCTGGGTCCATTACCAACTCTGACAGAGCCTACATTTCATGTCTGGTCTGGGCCCATTACCAACTCTGACAGAGCCTACATTTCATGTCTGGTCTGGGTCCATTACCAACTCTGACAGAGTTTACATTTCACATCTGACCTGGGACCATTACCAACTCTGACAGAGCCTACATTTCACATCTGACTTGGGTCCATTACCAACTCTGACAGAGCCTACATTTCACATCTGACCTGGGTCCATTACCAACTCTGACAGAGCCTACATTTCACATCTGACTTGGGTCCATTACCAACTCTGACAGAGCCTACATTTCACATCTGACTTGGGTCCATTACCAACTCTGACAGAGTCTACATTTCACATCTGACTTGGGTCCATTACCAACTCTGACAGAGCCTACATTTCATGTCTGGTCTGGGCCCATTACCAACTCTGACAGAGCCTACATTTCATGTCTGGTCTGGGTCCATTACCAACTCTGACAGAGCCTACATTTCACATCTGACCTGGGACCATTACCAACTCTGACAGAGCCTACATTTCACATCTGACTTGGGTCCATTACCAACTCTGACAGAGTCTACATTTCACATCTGACTTGGGTCCATTACCAACTCTGACAGAGCCTACATTTCATGTCTGGTCTGGGCCCATTACCAACTCTGACAGAGCCTACATTTCATGTCTGGTCTGGGTCCATTACCAACTCTGACAGAGCCTACATTTCACATCTGACCTGGGACCATCACCAACTCTGACAGAGCCTACATTTCATGTCTGGTCTGGGCCCATTACCAACTCTGACAGAGCCTACATTTCATGTCTGGTCTGGGTCCATTACCAACTCTGACAGAGCCTACATTTCATGTCTGGTCTGGGCCCATTACCAACTCTGACAGAGCCTACATTTCATGTCTGGTCTGGGTCCATTACCAACTCTGACAGAGCCTACATTTCACATCTGACTTGGGTCCATTACCAACTCTGACAGAGCCTACATTTCATGTCTGGTCTGGGTCCATTACCAACTCTGACAGAGTTTACATTTCACGTCTGACCTGGGTCCATTACCAACTCTGACAGAGCCTACATTTCACATCTGACCTGGGTCCATTACCAACTCAGACAGAGTTTACATTTCACATCTGACTTGGGTCCATTACCAACTCTGACAGAGCCTACATTTCATGTCTGGTCTGGGTCCATTACCAACTCTGACAGAGCCTACATTTCATGTCTGGTCTGGGTCCATTACCAACTCTGACAGAGTCTACATTTCACATCTGACCTGGGTCCATTACCAACTCTGACAGAGCCTACATTTCACATCTGACTTGGGTCCATTACCAACTCTGACAGAGCCTACATTTCACATCTGACTTGGGTCCATTACCAACTCTGACAGAGCCTACATTTCACATCTGACCTGGGACCATTACCAACTCTGACAGAGCCTACATTTCACATCTGACCTGGGACCATTACCAACTCTGACAGAGCCTACATTTCACATCTGACTTGGGTCCATTACCAACTCTGACAGAGTTTACATTTCACATCTGACCTGGGACCATTACCAACTCTGACAGAGCCTACATTTCACATCTGACCTGGGACCATTACCAACTCTGACAGAGCCTACATTTCACATCTGACCTGGGACCATTACCAACTCTGACAGAGCCTACATTTCACATCTGACCTGGGACCATTACCAACTCTGACAGAGCCTACATTTCACATCTGACCTGGGACCATTACCAACTCTGACAGAGCCTACATTTCACATCTGACCTGGGACCATTACCAACTCTGACAGAGCCTACATTTCACATTACCAACAATATATATTTTTTAACGCTAAATTACTAACACCAATATAGCGTATTTGCCAGCCTATTGGACACCCCTTCACATACGACGCTCCCTCTTATTTTATTATATTTTGACGTTCATAGGCATTTTCATGGACCATGTCCAATATTGGCGGGTGCTCTAGTTACGTAACCTCCGCGAATACTCTGGTATTCGCGGGGTTTACAACTATATATATATATATATATATATATATATATATATATATCATCTCTCTCTCATTCATATATACATCAAAATCAAGTCCATACTTACAACTCTAGTTCAATTAAACCTTTTGATTTTCCATATCGTATGTATTCAGACAGTTGAGAAGCTCTGCCTAACAAACTAGTTTTGCCACCTAGCCCGAGGCAAATAGCACAGATTATAGTTGATTTCCCAGTACCATTTGGTCCAATGATTACATTTAGATAAGGAGAAGTATAGAACTCAACAGATTCATAGGTCCTACAAGGAAAAAGAGAAAGTATTCATAAAATATAACTGTATAAAAATGAGAAAATGGTTAATTTTCCAACAAGCATCAGACATCGTGCTTTGCAGCATAAAGTTATGGCCCTTTGCGTTCCGGGTTCAAATCCCGCCGAGGTTAACTTTGCCTTTCATCGTTACGAGGGGGTCGATAAAATAAAGTACCAGTAATGCACTGGAGTAATTGCTGGCCTTGTGCCAAAAGTAGAAACAAGGCGGCAATTTATCAGTCGTTAAGACATCTGATAGAATGCTTTTATGGTATTCGTCCCACCTCATTGCACACTCTGTGTTCAAATCCCACCGTCGTCAACTTTTGAGGTCGATAAAAACAAAGTACCAGTCCAGTGGTGGGGTCAATTCTTCCTCTATAGAAAAAAATCAGCTATGTTTAAACCTGGAGAGGGCTGGGCTCCATCAGGTTTAACCGTTTAGCATTTAAACAGGCCATATCCGGCCAGAATTCTCTCACCTCTTTCTGTTCAAACCAGCCATAACTGGCCCCTCAAATTGACTTTAAGGTATTGTTCTCAAAATAAATAATATCAAAATCTCATAGATTTGATATTATGTGAGATAATTGTGTGAGGTAAAGCCTTTTCTGTGTAAATATAGAGTAATGTGAATGCTAAAAGGTTAAATGTGCCCTAGACATGCTGTATGATGGTGCCTCTACGACCCTACAAGGACTTATGGGATCTTTATCCTTTACTCAGCTTTTCAAATCAAAACAAACATTGTTTAAGACAAAGCTCACACTAAACCAGTGGTTCCGAAACTTTTGTGCACCATGCCCCACCTAAACATCTTAAAAAGTGCTATGCCCCCCCCCCTCCCACTTTGATATAAAAACAGCGATGATCAACTGCAAAGTGTAAACAAATTGTTGTATAGGTGGTGCCAGTTGCACAATAACATGTGGTGGTGGTGAGACAGGAGTTTCCAACAGTAATGTGTACCAAAGTTACCTTGGTGTAAAAGTAATAAGGTAAAACCTGACGTCTGTTTTCATTAACATTAGTTTGAAATTGCCACCCCTCTCTCCCTGAAATCATCATCATCATCTTCATTTAACGTCCATCTTCCATGCTAACATGGGTTAGACGGGAGTTGTCCCACTTGATGCAAGGTTAGTCGGGTGACAGTGTCTCACTCGTATAGGACTATCTGGCAGGTTTTCTACGGCTGGATGCCCTTCCTAACACCAACCACATTTACAGTGTGGAACTGGGAACTTTTTACCGTGTTACCTACATGGCCAAATTACAGCGTGGACTGTGTGTTTTTTTGTCATGACACCTACACGATCTCGATATCTCATTTATTTGGACTGGATGTTGTGGTACAAACTTTACAGAGAGAGGGTGGTGTTGGTGGGAGTGGGAGGATAGGGTATGGGTAGTGGATTGGGGTATATATTTGGTAAATTAATCCTCTGTGGTGTGTGAGACCCACGTCGGGAATCACTGCTCTAAACCATAAACCTAATTTATATTACTTTCAATTTGCAATGCAGAGTAATAATGAAGCAGTACCAACTCTTCTCTCACTTATTCCTGGAAGGAATGTTTGAGGACTCTGTCCACCTCCACCCCCGCTCTCAGGAATAAGTGGGAGAAGAGGAGAAAGAGATATTTTGAGATCTATAGTCAATAATTCTTTCTACTTTAGGTACAAGGCTAGCAATTTGACCGGGGGGGGGGGGGTCTATTAAATCGAGCAGAGTGCGTGACTGGTGCTTTATCGACATTGTAAGGATGAAAAGCAAAGCTAACCTCGGCAGGATTTGAATTAAGAACGTAAAGGACCACGTAACTCTGTGCTGAAAAGCATGGTGTCCGACGCTCTATCGATTCTGCCAATACCCCGTAATTTGATTTATTAAACTCGTTTTTTTTTTTGTGGGCCTCGTTTTGTCATATAAAGATTTGTAATTGACGGATTAAAACAATACGAATAGGTTATGTAGCTGGTAAACGCTAAAGGGACACGACACACATCGCTATAGTGTTTCACCAGCCCCTTCCTTTTGTTGTTTATATTTGTTCAAGTATTTACGAGTAGATGTGTGCGTGTGTATGTAACTACGAATGGGCGACTAAATGATTTTAACTTGTTTTTTTTTAACAATTGATGGTGGAAAAGATTTCAAATTGTCTTAACTCGGGCCACAACTCCTGGTGTCTGACACTCTTACTGGCCACATAGCCTCTTCCAAAATTAAACTGGGTCAGACACCATGCTTTGACGCATGGAGTTACGGCCCTTTCCATTCTGAGTTCAAATCCCGCTGAGGTCAAGTTTGCCTTTCATCCTTACGGGGTCGATAAAATAAAGTACCAGTAGTGTATGTACTGTGTAATTGCTGGCCTTGTGCCAAAAGTAGAAACAATTATTTATTTTAAGGTACAAGCACATGTCCATACAAGAGCGAAGATGGTGTAATCTCTCTAACAAACGGACGGAACGAATTCTTTAGAAATCAATATAATCTTTGTATCTTTCTATGGTGAATTTCTATTATTACACCCGTCTTGGAGAAAGGTGTAATAATAATTGCTTCTACTTTTGGCACAAGGCCAGCAATCACCCAGTGCATTACTGGTACTTTATTTCATCGACCCCGTAAGGAAGAAAGGTAAAGTTAACCTCGGCGGGATTTGAACTCAGGCTATAACACTATGCTACAAAGCATGACGCCCGACCCTCTACCGATCCTGCCAATCCACCGCCCTTATGCCTGAAAGGTGTAATAATAATTGTTTCTACTTTTGGCACAAGGCCAGCAATTACTCCAGTGCATTACTGCTACTTTATTTAAGGCAAAGTTAACCTCGGCAGGATTTGAACTCAGGCCATAAAGGTACGTAACTAAATGTCACAAAACGTCCGACGTTCTACCGATTCTGCTGCCCTTTATAATAACAAGTTAATTTTAAGGGTAGTTAGTTAATAAGTTTAGTTAAAATTTTGAAGGTGAAATTTATATTTTTCCTGTGATGTTTGATGTTTTGAACGAATGTCCTCGTAAATTACTGGTTTTCTGTGTTTCCCCCACCTGAGAACTTCATAACAGTCGTCACAGAAACAGGTGTAATAAAACTATTTAAAAAATTACCAATTTCAAGAAGAATCGCTATTATATAGTATATTTTCTGAAAGTTCCTTACCACTTAAAGAAGCTGATAGACTCTAACCGACATCAGTCGGATCATTGAGAAATATGTGAATAAAAGATAATATAAAGTTTTAAATCTCGGGTGCTTTTTGTTTGTTTTTTTAAATGTAATATAACTTAAATAATCCTACATTATAATCAAAGAAAGCACTTCCAGAAAAGCAACCATTACAGTTACGACCATTTTCAAGCGTTTCTTAAGAAATTAAAGTGAATAAATATTAAAAAGAATGAATGAAAACTCACAAGATATTTTCGAGCTTAATTCGAACTATCGATCCTTCGCCAAAACCTTCTCTTTTAGTTTGTTTAACTGGTAATTCCGTGTGAGATGAATCTATAGTTACAGGTAGGATTGGCGCCGACATTTTTATGTTTATTAAACTGTTTTATATAAATTATATATTGGAAACACGGAAAACGAAACCGCATATTAACAGAAACTGAATGACCTGAAATTCTTTTTCTAAAAATTACTCGAGATAAATTAAACCCTTAACTGATAATCACGAATGTCTTTATTGATATTGTAAATTATAAAGCACTCCCATCCATTAAATTAAATGCGTTAAATATTATCGGCACTCCTGAAATTCGTTCATTGAACAGGAATTTTGACAAATTTAAATTTTTCGCGCGAGTTTTATTTCGCTTCTACTAGCGACTAGTTATTGTTCTATTTTCACGTTTCGATCGTTCATTGCGTACTCATTTTTCATTTCAATATATGCCTGTCATCTTTACGAGGTCGATAAAATAAAGTACCAGTAATACACTGATTCGATTTAAAAAAATTTCCCCTCCCCAAAAATTGTTGGCTTCGTGCCTAAATCAGAAACCAATGTATGTACGCTTGGGTCCCAAATAACACGGGGTCGGAATAGGCGGGTGGAGTGGGGGAATAAGCGAGAGAGGTGGAATAATATAGATATATATAACAAGATGGTGTGGTGTGTGTTGGCAAGCGCATTCAACTATATAAATAGTTATATGTATCAACAATTATATCTACATTTAAAACCATTCATTTTGACAAGGAAGAAATTACTATGAATCCATATATATTAAAAATTCTATTCAAATTGCCACCTATTCAGCTAATGTTAATAAAATTGAGAAAAAGCCATTGAGGTCACGATGGTGATCAGTGCTAAAGAATATCGTTGAATGATTTTGAGGTGGTAAAATGGTAGTGAGAGGAAAAAGCACAATTTCACTTTCGAAAACACAAATTTGTGTGAGCGTGTGTGTGTGTATGTATATATATATGTGTGTGTGTGTATGTATATATATATATATAGGTAAGTTATTCCGGGTTGAATCGGAGGTAAGCACAGTAAGTAAGGTACTCAATACAAAGCAGAGTATAAAAATTTTAATATAGATGAGATTCTACAGGACTAGAACTGTTTCATTCTTGAGAAATCATCAGGAATCTGACTGTCCAAATAAATGTGGTGGTATTTATATCTTTTCTGGTGGTGGGAGAGGGTAGGGAATGGGATGGGTGGAGACCATTGGTTGAAAGAAAAGGGAATTCATTAAAAGCTAATTCTTTAAAGCTATAATTTATATTTAGAGTGACAAAGGCAGAAAGAATTCTATAAACAAGTTCAAATTAGGGTGCCACTCCTTATTTTTAAGTTTCTCTTAAGCCAACAATGCCTACATTTCAGGTGTCTATAAGATGGTTGGGGGGTCGGTCTTGGTTGATGGGTTTAAAGAAAAGGGAAATTCTTTAAAGCTCTACTTAGAGTGACAAAGGCCAAGAGAATTCTATAAACCAGTTCAAAATATTGGGTGCTTCTCCTTTAGGAGGTGCCTACTGACTGTAGGTTTCGCTTTGTACTTAGGCAAGGCGGGTCTTCTGTATTACTGCGTAGCGCCAAAGATCTCGGTTCAGTGACATTGTCTTGTAGAGTTGTGTGTAAGGTCGGAATTTATCAAATCGTCCCAGGTTTTTCTGGGTCTGCCTACTCCGTGGCTACTGTCTATTTTTATCGCCCTGCACTTTTTTATACAGCTGTCATCTTTCATGCGCATCACGTGACCATACCAACGTAGTCTTCTCTCGAGTAAACAGCATCTGATCCCTCTTATTCCTAATTTCTCACTAAGTTCATTTATGCTTCGTCGTTCACGTAGATAACTATTATACATCCAACGGACATGCAAGCTTCGTTCCTCTCCAGTCTGCGTATATCTTCTGCACACAATGCCCATGTCTCACTGCCATGTAACATTGCTGTTCGTATGCCGGCGTCATACAGTCTGCCTTTCATTTTTAGGGAGACACCTTTAGCGGCCAATAGTGGTATAAGCTCTCTGAACTTTTTCCATCCCGTTCTGACTCTAGCTACTGTACTTTCAGAGCACCCTCCACCACTGCTGATCTTGTCACCCAGGTAACGGAAGGTGTCCACTATTTCTATAGAACCATCTGGGCAATGGAAGGAGCTAGTATCCTCTGGGCACTTGCTACTACTTATTGCACCTGAGCACCGGCCACATATAAAATCTATCTTTTTATCTTTTATGCACCCATACTTTGCATTTGGGACATAAAATGGAGTTTTTTCCTACTCCTTTCCTACACACTGAGCATGCCCATTTCCCAGAGGGGACCAGTGCCCTATTTTCCTTCCTACATAGTAGAACTTTAGTCTTAGATGGGTTAATTTTAAGGCCTTTTGATTCTAGGCCATGCTTCCATGTTTGAAATTTCTTCTCTAGTTCAGCCATTGATTCAGCTATGAGCGTTAGATCATCTGCGTATAGAAGTTCCCATGGGCAACCGGTCTTGAACTCCTCTGTTATAGCCTGAAGAGCAATAATAAATAGGAGGGGGCTAAGGACAGCCCTGATGAACACCGACTTTTACGCTAAATTCTTCACTATATTCATTGTTAATTCTAACCTTGCTGACTGTTTCTTTATACATGGCTTGTATAGCTCTCACAAGCCATTCATCAACACCTAGTTTTCTAAGAGCCCACCAGATAATGGAGCGGGGGACTCTGTCAGAGGCTTTCTCCAAGTAAACAAAATCTAAGTATAGGGGTTTACTTTTAGCTAGGTACTTCTCCGGTAGTTGTCGTACAAAAGAAAAGAGCGGCTGTGGTACTTACCTGACACAAACCCAAACTGCATTTCATCTAGATCAATTCGCTCTCTGATTAATTGCCCTATTACTTTTTCTATGACCTTCATGACCTGGTCGATTAATTTAATGCCTCTATAGTTTCCCGTATCTAGGGCATCTCCTTTACCCTTGTAGCAGTTAATGATGATGCTGCTATGCCAGTTATTTTGTATGACCCCATTCTGTATGACTTGGTTTACTATCTGGGAGACCATAGTGTGTCCCACCGATCCGGATGCTTTCAGCATTTCAGCAACTGTCTCCGAAGGCCCAGCTGCTTTGCCTGTCTTCATATCTTTGATTTCCTTACTTATACTACCTTCAACTTACACTGCTGGTCCCTCTATTGGATCGATTTGGAGCAGACTAACTTTTTCCCACTTATTCTTCTCATTTAGTAGCCTCTCGTAATGACACTTCCAAGCTACCTTCTTATCAGTATCAATGATGGCAAGCATACCATCATCATTGCGGACACACTTCTCCCCGACAACTATCACGGTTTTCCTTGACACATTGTCTAGCAATCCTGAACACCTCACGTTTTTGGTCCTTGCGTTGTAGAACATGCATGAACTTTCTTTCATCTGCTTCCTTTCTTGCAAGGTACACTTGTCTCCTGGCCACTTTACAGTGCTCTATACTTCCCCCATCCCACCATACTTTCCAAGCTTGCTTTTTGGCCTTGATTGACTCCTCCACCTTACTGTTCCACCACCATGTTACTCTCCTCTTGCCTATAGGTCTGCTCCAACCACAGATTTCATCTGGCACCTTCAGGTCACTGGTTTCGGTAGGAGAGGTAGCCTCAACTTTTTAGCCTGAGGGCAGAAAGCCTTTAGGTGGGTTCCTTCGCCACAAACGACACACCTAGGCCTTCTACCCTCAACGATTACGGTGAGGTGGCTGCCGTCAGTGAGGTCTATCACCTCTGGAATTTCCTCAATGTTATTTTGGTCCGCTTGGATCAGAAGCTCCATCCCAGATCCGGACCAGTTCTCCTGCTTTTCTTTTGTTACCTCAATTATTTTCGTGTTGGCCTCGATGCCGGCGAGGACGGCAGCCATTAGCCAGGGAATTTTGATGGCAGGTGGAACGTGGGTCACCCTGATCTTCACGAGTGTCTGACCACAATAGCTTGGGACGAGTGTGAAGTCGTCACCTCTTAATGGGGCCATGGAGTGCTCTCTGGCTTCTTGTGGTGTTCCAAAGAACACGTCCACGGTTCCATATTTCTGCCCACGTCTGTTGTGGGTTTTTTGCGCCCACACATGTCCTAAAGCTTTTTGTATCTGGGACTCGGATTCCCGTTCCACTCGGCGTGATTTTGTGTTTATCAGCCGATATGACACGGTGCATAGGCGCCGATGCTCCATTTTATTAGATGGTGGTGGTGGTGTGTGTGTGTGTGGGGGGGGGGGGGGGGGTGATGCTGACACTGTACCCATCTTTTTTTACCATTCGCTTGGTTTCATTCAATTCATCCTGGCTTACCTCGATAGTTTCGCTTTTCTTGGCTGCTTTGGCAAACGACACATTTTGTTTTGGGTTGGTGTTGGTGTTGTTGTTATTCTCATTGTTGTTGTTGTTGTTATTGTTATTTTTAGTTTCAGTTTTGGTGGTGCTGGTGGTGGTGGTGGTGTCAGTGGTGTTCGGCGTGGAAGAGTCGATTCTGGTTGAATCCATTTCGATGTCACGAGATAATAATTTATTTTTTGTTTCTGTTGTCGCTGTGGTGGTGGTGGTGGTATCAGTGGCGTCGGTTGTTCTTTTTGACATTGTGAAGGTGGAGATGGCGGCTTTAACACCTGTAGTTGTTGTTAATGCCGGGAAATCCATATCTGTATGCGGCAAATCTAAATAATTGAGACTGCTATTAATTATATTTTCAGTGTTGGCAACCGTGGCATGGTTTACAATGGTCGTGGTGGTGGGATGTTAGTCTGTTAGAAACAGGAGATTTGTCGTCCATGTTTTTTTTTTCAAAGAAATATTGTTTGATAAATAAAAGGTTTAAATTTTGGGCTCAAGGCCCCAATATTATTGAGTGTCCTTTTCAGAAAGCAATATATGTGAACTTATAAACACTTAACAATAAAAGATTTCCATAACTGGCAATTTGAAACAACTGAAAACAACAAACCTTTGTGGAGCTCACGATAATACGATTTCCTACATAGATCGCCAATAATACTAATAATAATAATTGTTTCTACTTTTGGCACAAGGCCTGCAATTACCCAGTGCTTTATTTTATGGTACTTTATTTTATCGACCACGTAAGGATGAAAGGCAAAGTTAACCTCGGCGGGATTTGAACTCAGAATGGCAAGAGCCGTAACTCTATGCGTCAAAGTATAATAATAATAATAATGATAATAATGGTTTCTTTAGTGGCCACAAGGGCTAATATGAAGAAAAACATTACAGATGGCACAGGACGATACAAAGTGGGTGTTGGCCATGTAAAAAGGTTATAAAAGACAGAAACGTGTAAAATAAATTAAAATTCAAACAACAAAAATTCCCCAATTAGGGGAAAGCCTCCGAGGGTCACTCATAGCGAAAACCACACAAAAGACCACGGCCACCCTGACCACCAGGGCATGCGCCCTCTCTCAGTTTTCCCACTCCTCAGTTTACAGGCACATACTCAGACCAGATTCGCTACTTTCACCCACCTTTCAACAAACTTACTAGAAGATAGCACTTGCCTTTCCACCCTGATTTTCTTCTTCAAGTGAAACTTGAAAAAGTTAATCAAGGATTGGCCTGAGAGGAAAGTGTCCGTTTTCAACCCTTTCAACTTTGTCCACCACACAATTTCTTTCGTCATGGCCACCAGGTAGATGAAGACTGCTTGCCCTTCCTACTCTTTAAAGGAGGATGGCGGGGCTATCTGCACAATGGACTCAGTCGATAACCGGATCCGTCCTACACGCGACAGCAGCTGTTTGACATAGCTCCACAAGTCAGCAATTCTCGGGCACTGAACGAGTGCGTCTAGGACAGTTTCGTCGTCCTGCGCGCATCTCGGACAGGCTCGGCTGACAGCACCTCCGTGTCTGTAGAGCTTATCCCGAACCGGCAACGCTCCTCGGTAGCACTGCCAGGCCAGGGATTTCTGGAAATTGTCCATAGGTCCTGGGCTACAATTTCTCTTGAAGAGAGCAAACAGCTGATCGTCTTCGACACCCAGGGTCTCCCCGAGAACGTCATCGCTCTTCCCCTCCACTAGCCCTCTATAGAACGCAAAGGTGGATGTTCCACCGATATCAGTGCCCAGCTGGTAGAGGGCGGAGAGCGCCTGGAGACATTCCAGCTTCCAAGCGCTATCCCTCGGTCTTTTTCTGATCCAGGACTGCAGCTCCGCCAAGGAGATGAGCTGGGGAAAAGTGTGTCTGGCAAACGGCGACCACACCTGTTCACCGTCAAGGAAGCGCGCATGTTTACGCATCATTAGCCACGGCATGCTCAGTCCTCCACGCAACGGGTGCTGGCAGCAGATGGATCGTTTGACCATGGGAACACGCCCCTTCCACAAAAAGCGGAAGAGAAGGCACTCCATTTTGGTCAGAGTTGGACGGGGGGCAAGGCACGATGGTCAGGCGGTAGCAGATGACGGACACGATTTACGCATTCGCCACCTCCGCCCGACCTTTCAGAGACAGCCTCCTCTCAGCCCATTTCTGGGTGAGAGAAGCCACCCTGCTCGTCACCTCGCTTTTCTCCATCTGGAGGTCCGGTCCGAACCAGACCCCGAGCAATTTAACCGGTTCCTCCGTCCAGCGCCCAACGACGCTGTCGGACGGCATGGACTTGCCTCTCCAGGTGCCGAGTTGCAAGCCTACCGACTTTTCCTGGTTTATCTTTGCCCTTGTCACCGCTTCGTATTCCTTGAGAGCGGGGCCGAGCATCTGGATGTGTTTGGTGCTCGACACCATCATGGTGACGTCGTCGGCAGAAGCCGACTCTGATCTTCTGCATCCCAGTTCGCGAGGTACCCCCCTCATCATCTCCAATTTGTGGAGTAATGACCCGCGAGCTAGTACGTACAATAGGGACGAGAGGGGACAACCTTGGCGGACCAAGCGCATGATGCTGAACGGCTGCGACAGGTGACCATTCACCCTCACAATCGAGCAGATGTCGCTGTGCATCGCAGCAATCCAGCCTCTAAAAATGGGCCCGAAGCCGGCCGGTTCGAGGACCGCAGCCAGGTATCGATGGTCGACCCTATCAAATGCTTTAGATTGATCCAAGTTGATCAGAGACCCACCCGTGCCAGGTTCCTTAACCACCCTCAATATGATGTTTCGCATGAGATGGAGGTTGTCGTGGATGGATCTGTCCGGAATGGCACATGTCTGCACGTCTCCCACCAGATTACCGACGGCAAGCACCAATCTCTTTGCTAACATCTTGGCCAAAATCTTGAACTCTGTGTTTAGCAGAGTTATGGGACTGAAGTTGTCTATAACGTCCCCTGTGTTCGGGTCTTTTCTCAGCAGCGCGACCGCTCCCTGGCTCCAAAAATTGGGAATGCTCCCGTTGTGCTGCCAGTTGCAGTAGACATCTGCCAAGAGGTCGCCGCACAAGTCTAGCATGTGCGCATAAAGCTCGTAGGGTAGACTATCCAAACCTGGCGATTTACCTCTCGTGCAGCCAGACATCGCTTCCCGTATTTCACCTGCTGTTATCGGCCTTTCACAGCACTGTGCTGAGGTCGCTGAGAGCCGTGGCAGTCCGTCAAGGTATGCATCAAAGTCCATACTCTGATCCTGTCCGCCGCTGCCCCCGAACCATCAAGCGAAGTGCTGTTGAAAAGCAGCACACATCTGCTCGGGTTCGAGCAATATGCGCCCATTTTGATCAGGCAAAGACCGTATTGTGGATTTGTTGCAACGTCGCGCCTCCACCACCCGGGCCCATTGAACGGCTTTCGTCCCCTCGTGTCTCAGGGCACGCGCTCTAGCTCTGACAACGCATCCTTCCTGCTTTGCGTTGAAGAATTGGTCGAGACCAATCTCGCCGCAGGCACGTCGGTTGCGATGCCTGATCTAGCTGTCGAAACGACCGGAGCTCAGATGTCGGTGTCTTGACTCTTTTCCTATTTATATATATACATATATATGTGTGTATATATATATATATATATTAATATATATCGTTTCTGAATTTGTTTAGCAAGATTCTTTATCTGAAAACGTGTGTTGAAACCGATATTTTTATACTTTGGGAGGGTCATGTTACCAATAAGAAACACACGCACCAGTTGCTTTCACTTCAATTTATTATAATAAATTTATAAATTTCCGGTTGGTTGGTTGGTTCCACAACCAGATGATTGTTTATATAGTGTCAAATTTCTTTCGTCACACATTCTGTGACCTCTTCAGTGACTGAGGATTCTTTTCTTTGTTTTTGTGCCTCTCCTTTGTTCTGGTCTCCTTGAGAAACAAGATGGCGTAGGACAGAACAAAGGAGAGGCACAAAAACAAACAAAATAATCCCTAGTCCCTGAAGAGGTCACAGAATATGTGACGAAAGAACTTTGACAATATATAAACAACCATCTGGTTGTGGAACCAACCAACCAACCGGAAATTAATAAATTCCTAAATTTATAAATTTATTATAATAAATTGAAGTGAAAGCACTGGTGCGTGTGTTTCTTATTGGCAACATGACCCTCCCAAAGTATGACAATATTAATATATATATACGATATTAACAAATGGAAACTATATTTATAAAACCATATTTATTTCATTATACATATTTCAAGGATACCAAGTTAAATTATGGTATGCCTTCATCAGACAAAATACAATATATATCAGTTTTACAAATAAGCATTGACGTACTCTTTCAAAATGCGACCATTACTTTTGGAGGACATCAGGATAGTGGTTTGTTTATATTATTTTAGTAAGTCGTAGTGTTAAGGATAAGTACAAAAGACGGAGAGAGAGAGAGAAAAGCGTGGAGAAAAAACGGAGAGAGAGAGAAAAGCGTGGAGATAAAGGGAGAGATAAATAAAGAAAAAGAGGAAAGAAAAGAAGAAAAAAGAAAAAAATAAGAAAACAGAGGAAAGCAACAGAGAGATATCAAACCATCAGACAGAGAGAAAAAACTCAAGAGAGTTTTTCTCTCTCTCCGTTTTTTCTCCACGCTTTTCTCTCTCTCCGTTTTTTCTCCACCTCTCCGTCTTTTGTACTTATCCTTAACACTACGACTTACTAAAATAATATAAACAAACCACTATCCTGATGTCCTCCAAAAGTAATGGTCGCATTTTGAAAGGGTACGTCAATGCTTATTTGTAAAACTGATATATATTGTATTTTGTCTGATGAAGGCATACCATAATTTAACTTGGTATCCTTGAAATATGTATAATGAAATAAATATGGTTTTATAAATATAGTTTCCATTTGTTAATATCGTATATCTACTCCAAATACTTGTCGACTGCTTTATATCAGTTATAAAAATATTTACTTGTATCCCAACAACTTTAAATAGAACTTTTGCATATATATATATATGTTAACCTAATATATCCCTTCCATATACTATACCGATTGCGTTGTTATTTGTTTACCTTTTACATATATATATATATATATATTTTACATATATATATACACACACATTTATATATATATATATATATATATATATATATATATAAATGGAAAAATTGAAATTTCATTTCTCACTCTTAGTACGGCTGATACTTAAATATAAGTATGTATACGTACATACATATATGTATACAGACGAACAGTAGTATGTATATACATACATACATGCACACACATATATACATACACACACACACACATATATATATATATAGTAGAATAATCGAGAATCGGAATATCAGCCCACGAAATCACGATAAACAATATCCGCATGCACACACACACATATATATATATATATATATATATCAATGGAAAAATTGAAATTTCATTATATATATACACACAATGATATTAAATAAATGGAAACTATTTTTATAAAACCATATTTATTCTATTATATATATTTCAAGGGTACCAAAATTTTGGTAGGCTATCATCAGATAAAATACGAAGTGTGTTTTATAAATTTTGACATAACCACGGAGAATATACCTTAACGGTTCAAGTTTTCCTTGGATAGTTTTCCTATATATATATACACATATATTTATATATGTGGGCATTGGTTAAGTTTAACGTCCTCGAAATTGAAAGTGGATTTTTTGACAAGTGAACGTGTTTTTTTTTTTTTTACAGTGAAATTTACGATACACTCTTTGTTTATTTACAACAGGTCTCTATAGTGATATGGTGTTAATTAGTATTGCGTGTGTAATTATTTTCTCTTATATATATATATGTGTGGGTGTGTATATGTGTGTATATATATGTGTGTCTGTATGTATATATATATGTGTGTTTGTATATATATATGTGTTTGTGTCATCATCATCGTTTAGATGTTTTTACCCAAATCCCTTATCATTCTCTGTCCTTCTTATGACCCGGCCTTAATTTGTTTATAGTTGGTGCCAACTTTGGCAAGATATTACAAAAACATCTAAACGATGATGATGATGACACAAACACATATATATATACAAACACACATATATATATATATACATACAGACACACATATATATACACACATATACACACCCACACACATATATATAAGAGAAAATAATCGCACACGCAATACTAATTAACACCATATCACTATAGAGACCTGTTGTAAATAAACAAAGAGTGTATCGTAAATTTCATTGTAAAAAAAAAAAAAAACACATTCACTTGTCAAAAAATCCACTTTCAATTTCGAGGACGTTAAACTTAACCAATGCCATATATGTGTATATATATATATATATATATATTGGGTTGGCTGCTGTACTATTGTATATATATATATATATATATATATATATATATATATTGGGTTGGCTGCTGTACTATTGTATATATATATATATATATATAAGTATAAGTATATATACGTACATACATATATGTATACAGACGTACAGTAGTATGTATATACGTACATACATACACGCACATATATACATGCACACACACACACACATATATATATATATATATATATACATACATGCACACAGATATATACGTGCACATATATATATATATACATATATATGTAGATAAATCTACCAAGAGTTTACAGTGAATTAACAGTTTACAGTGAATTAACAACCAAACAAGGAACTGGGCATATCAGAGTATTGACAATATCATACACCTAAACAACATATGTACTTGTCTATACCATACTAATTCAAACTGCCTGAAGAGGTCACAGCCAAAGATGGCTGTCACTGAAATATATATAGCAGTAATAAACGAAGCTAAATTTTAATCATTTGACTTTTATTTAACTTTATTTTATATATATATATATATATAAATTTACCGATAATCGCATTTCGGCGGGTAGAAATTAACGAAACGCAACTTCCAGATTGTGTAGACAAGCGCTCCATGGATATGAAGATACCAGAGCTATAAACATAAGTTAAAAAGGTCATACAAACTGAGACGATGGTTAAGAAGCCATAAACCACCAGAGCCAAAAAAGCGAACAAGCCTAACGGGTCAAACAAAATAAGATATGATTGAAATAGTTACCCGGACCTCAGGGAAGATGGAATACTCCGAATATATAAATATATAAATATATATATATATAATATATATATAATATATATATATATATAATATATATATATATATATATATATATATATATATATAAATGAAAGGTATAGAAAACATTGTAGCAAGAAGCCAACAGTATTCCATAATATATAAGTGACTATAGCGTCAAAATGGGGAAAATAGTTAACGTAAGATGTCGGAAAAATAGTTCAAACTCATCTCAAAGAGAATCAGGATATAGATTCATCCACAGAATTTAGTGAAATCCAGGGAAAAATCAATAGAGCCTTAACTCATGATAAAATAAAGTTTAAAATACTCATCCTTCATTTTGGAAAAACTTCAAATGCTCTGTATAGTCTTTATATATAATATATATATATATATAATATATATATATATATAATATATATATATATATATATATATATATAGTCGGTATCTAATAGTAGCTAAAATAATAATAGTTCGACATTTAGAATCAAGGATTATTTGTGCAATGTATAAACATAATAGTAGACAATAATTTTCAGTTAAAATTACAAAATAGGGAAGAGTATTTAGAAAATTTAATAAATGTTTATACTTTATACTCGGTTAAATATTCGATCAAAACTTTAGTAGTTTAGTAAGTGTTGACATGAAACAAGGATATTTGGGGCTGTCACTGGAATTTGGTTCCTGCGGGTCAGAAATATCTTTCAAAAAAGCGACGAGGTCCGTTGAGGTACCATGTTCGTTCAAAAGATTACATAAGCTTTGCATAAACCACGATCCAGTATTTTCATCTTCTTCAGATGGATGTGAAAGGGACGATGGATAACAAATGAGCATATCTGCCGCAGTTGGAGGTTTGTGAGGCCTTCCAAACCTTATGAAGTCAGCATCTTCTTGTTCTATACCAGCCGTGTCACTTTCACAGCAAGATGAAATAAATATTAATTTAGGCACTCCTGGCAAACGATTACATAGGTCGGATTCCTTTGAAGAAAACAATTCAACTAGTTTAACTTCACCTTCGTATCCACAAATAGTATTTTTTTGTTTCCCATGCGTCAGAAATGCAAAAACAATACAAGAAACATCAGTCACTTCATTAGCTTCCTTAATATGACGACGTATTTGATCGGCTGTACAATCTGTAAGTATTCTGATATTGGCCTTAGGAAACCCAATTTTTTCTAATGCCTCTTTAAAACCCCTTGAGTCTTTCGTCGAGCCATAACGTCGTTTAATATTTTTGTCCACGAATAATTCATTGTTGAAGATGTAGGCGTGCCAGTTGTTTTCATTTGAAATACTGTAAGTTTCCAGAAATTCACTTCCCATGATTGGCAAACAGATTATAAACCTATTTACACCTTATTGAAGTTTTTCTACCTTATGCCTGGGACAGTCGTGGGTGTAGAGTTTTGCAGTGGATGTAGTCAGAAGCAACTGTCTCTATTTGATCTGTAGTCGTAGCAAATCGCGAGAGTGCTAAATGTCAGCGATTTATATTGGGTATACTTCCTGGTGTGACGTGACTCTCTTTCGCAAAAGTGAAAGTGGGACAGCGTATGTATGTGTACGCATGCGTTGTGTATAGGCGTTTTTAAGTCAGACACACACATATATATATATATCATATTGGGTGCTAAATTTCGATTAGGGTACTTCTCAAAGATGGTAGTTTCTAAATATATCATGTAAACACCCGCTGCAATAGCCACCCCACCTCGCTGGGCTCCTTTCTCAGACAGGCCGTCGACGTTCCGATCTTGCGGAGGAGCTCGGTAGTACAGGGTCCAAGTACACCTGTGGTCTCGATGGTGACCAGTGCGAAGAGGAAGCGGCCGGACAATCTCCAGTATTTGTTTATCTTTCCTCTGCATAGTAGGGTACGGTACCGGGATTTGTGGCTGAAACAACTGATTTAGTGGAGGAGAACGTGTCACAACATGTGACATCCCAGATGAGTGATCTATTTCCTTCGAATGGGAAGAGGTTGAAGAAGACCCGACTTCCCACGGGTACAAGCCGAAGCTGAAGCATATAGACGATATGCCCTCACCCCCTCCCACTACAAAGTGGTTGTGAAGGTGTCATGACAAAAAGCACCCAGTCCATACTGTAAAGTGGTCGTGTAGGCGCCACGGTAAAAAAGCACATTGTAAATGAGGTTGGTGTTAGGGAGGGCATCCAACTGTAGAAATCAAGCCAAAATCAATTACCGTATGAGCAAGACAAGGTCACCCTACCTGGCACTGCCCACAACAGAACAACCTGTCTAACCCATGCTAGCGTGGAAGAATGGACTTAAAACGGTGATGATGACAATGATGATGATATATAAATTAGGGTGAAGGCGCATGGCTTAGTGGTTAGAGTGTGAAGTTGTAAGTTCAATTACTGGACCGAGCTCCAGTTTACCCAGCTGTAGAAATGAGTTGTGACGTCACTGGTGCCAAACTACATCGGCCACAGCCTTTCCCTTGGGCAACATGTGTGGCGTGGAGAGAGGAGACTGGTGTGAATGAGTGACTGCTGGTCTTCTACAAACAACCTTGTGCGGACTTGTGCCTCGGAGGGTAACTTTCTAGGTGAAAATTCCATGGTCACTCGTGACTCAATGGGGGTCTTTGGCCGTTATATATATATATATATATATATATATATATATATAGAGAGAGAGAGAGAGAGAGAGAGATAGATATATGAAGAAAA
The DNA here is from genome assembly GCA_964016885.1 of Eledone cirrhosa. Lineage (NCBI taxonomy): Eukaryota > Metazoa > Mollusca > Cephalopoda > Octopoda > Eledonidae > Eledone > Eledone cirrhosa. The sequence goes on from OZ024748.1 coordinate 43,984,883, forward strand.
TTCATGAATTTTTTTCATGTTTCCCACTCTACTACTCCAAGTTTCGAGTACTCTGGTGCGTTATGGTCTAACTGGTTTTTACCGCCTCTAATCTGATATATATGTGTGTGTGTGTGTGTGTGTGTGTGTGTGTGTGTGTGTGTGTATAAATATAGAGATAAGCAAGGGTAGGCATAGATATTATTGTTCAATATTATATGATTTATTTGAAAAGGTGGTGGATTGGCAGTATCAGTAGAGGGTCGGGCGCCATGCTTTGACGGATAGAGTTACGCCCCTTGCCATTCTGAGTTCAAATCCCGCCGAGGTTAACTTTGCCTTTCATCCTTACGGGGTCGATTAAATAAAGTACCAGTAATGCACTGTGATAATTGCTGGCCTTGTGCCAAAAGTAGAAAATTATAATATATATGTAAATTGTGTGAAGTAAAGAGTTACCTCCCTCGGTAGCTGTTTGACGTGAAGGAATTTATTCCCTTTAGCTGCTGCTGCTGCTACTACTACTGCTGCTCTTGCTGCTCGTGCTACTACTACTGCTGTTGCTACAAATGCAATAGTAGTAGTAGTAGTAGTAGCAGCAGCAGCAGCAGCTAAAAGGAATAAATTCCTTCACGTCAAACATCTACCGAGGGAGGTAACTCTTTACTTCACACAATTTACATATATATTATAATTGTTTCTACTTTTGGCACAAGGCCAGCAATTATCTCAGTGCATTACTGGTACTTTATTTTATCGACCCCGTAAGGATGAAAGGCAAAGTTAACCTCGGCGGGATTTGAACTCAGACCCTAAAGGGACGTAACGCCGTGCTGCAAAGCATGGCGTCCGACCCTCTACTGATACTACCAAGGTTTCTGATAAGGCCAGAAATTTGGAGGGGGAAATCGATTAAATCGACCTCAGTGCATTACTGGTGCTCTATTTTATCGACCCGGTAACGATGGAAGGCAAAGCTAACCTCGGCAGGATTTGAACTCAGATCGTGAACCCTTTACTATAAAGCATGTTGTCCGACGCTCTACAGTACTGCTAATCCACTGCCCTAACAAATAAATCATATAATTGTTTCTACTTTTGGCACAAGGCCAGCAATTATCCAGTGCATTACTGGCACTTTATTTTATCGACTCCGTAAGGAGGAAAGGCAAAGTTAACCTCAGCGGGATTTGAACTCAGAATGGCAAGGGGCGTAACTCTATGCGTCAAAGCATGGCGTCCGACCCTCTACTGATAATGCCAACCCACCACCTTTACAAATAAATCGTATAATATTGAACAATAATATCTATGCCTACCCTTGTTTATCTCTATATTTATACACACACACATACACATATATATCAGATTAGAGGCGGTAAAAACCAGTTAGTACTCGAAACTTGGGTTAGTAGAGTGGGAAACATGAAAAAAATTCATGGATTTTCTTTATATATCTATATCTATCTATCTATCTATATATATATATAGGAACAAGTATGACCTCGACGGCAGAGCACAAGCCGTTTTGACGGCTAATTCTGGACTAAATAAGAATTTTTAGCCTAGTCAATAAATAGCCGAACTTCTCAGGGGGTAATTCCTTATATGGGAAGATAGTAATTGTCAAAAGGATTGGTCAAAAATTTGTTGTAAAGACAGATGATTCTATCATGGCATTTAGTGGGAGGTACGGGTAGCTGAACTTGCCGGTAGAACAAAGAGGGAGTGGGGGAAACCCAGTCAAGCGTTGAAAGTGAAATCTATACAGCAGATTCTAAGGATATTTATTCTATTATATATATTTCAAGGGTACCAAAATTTTGGTAGGCTATCATCAGATAAAATACGAAGTGTGTTTTATAAATTTTGACATAACCAAGGAGAATATACATTAACGGTTCAAGTTTTCCTTGGATAGTTTTCCTATATATATATAAATATATATATATATGTTACTAGATATAAATTCTTTATAATTATCTCCAATTCATTTGTCGAGCAATATTTGGCCATGACTGCTACTATGGTAGTAAGCTGGCCGCTGTCTTAATAACCACTCGCTTTCCACTGATTGACCTCGATGTCAGGTGATTGATTCTTTTTGAATTTGCCACAGACGTAGAGGCAGTGATTTTCTCAATGGCTTGGAATCCAGTCCACGCTTCGCTATTTCCATTCCACTGAATTATTTTTTTAATAAGTTTCCAGTGTCCTCGCTATGCCTGGAGACCTACACGGAAAAAGACTTTCCTGATGACGGAATGATTTTCAATATGTTTCTTCGGAAAATATATTTACTCCATTCCAGAAACTAATTAGTTGGAAGTGATTTTTCAGTAAGTAAGTTAATTTTATAATTTTCTTATTTTACGTCTCTCATATTATTGTTCTGCAACCCCATGCATTGAACCACAATGTTAATAAGACAAAACCTATATATTTGCTAGCATTGATATGCATCTGTGTGTATATAGATGTTACTAGATATAAATTCTTTATATATATATATATATATATATATATATATATATATATATATATATAGTACGTTATTCCGGGTTGAATCGGAGGTAACCACAGTAAGTAAGGTACTCAATACATTGCAGAGTATAAAAGTTTTAATATAGATGAGATTCTACAGGACTAGAACTGTTTCATTCTTTAGAAATCATCAGGAATCTGGGTATCAAAAAATAAGTATGGTATTTATAGGTCTCTAAAAGTGGTAGGAGAGGGTGGGGAGTGGGATGGGTGTAGGTCATTGGTTGATAGAAAAGGGAATTCATTAAAAGCTAATTCTACAAAGCTATAGTTTATTTTTATTTATTTTTGTTTTTAGAGTAACAAAGGCAGACAGAATTCTATAAACAGGTTCAGGATGGCATGCCACTCCTTATTATTAAGTTTCTCTTAAGCTAACAGGTGTCTATAAGATCAGTGGGGGATCAGTCATGGTAGATAGATTTAAAGGAA
>OZ024748.1:44000337-44012837 GCA_964016885.1 Eledone cirrhosa
CTGTATTAACTGGCTTACCAATGCACACTGTGAATTTATTTGTCCTAGGTGTCAGGAAGACACTCGGCATATATCTCAGAAACAATAATGAAAGAAAATAATAATAATAATAATAATAATAATAATTGTTTCTACTTTTGGCACAAGGCCAGAAATTACCCAGTACTTTATTTTATCGACCTCGTAAGGATGAAAGGCAAAGTTAACCTCGGCAGGATTTGAACTCAATAGTTTCTTTATTGGTCACAAGGGCTAACATGAATAATAATAATAGTTTCTTTATTTGCCACAAGGGCTAACATGAAGTAAACTATGCTGATGGCACAGGACGATACAAAGTGGGTGTTGGCCATGTAAAAAGGTCATTAAAGACAGAAACGTGTAAAATAAATTAAAATTCAAACAACAAAAATTCCCCAATAAGGGGAAAGCCTCCGAGGGTCACTCATAGCGAAAACCACACAAAAGACCACGGCCACCCTGACCACCAGGGCATGCGCCCTCTCTCAGTTTTCCCACTTCTCAGTCTACAGGCACATACTCAGACCAGATTCGCTACTTTCACCCACCTTTCAACAAACTTACTAGAAGATAGCACTTGCCTTTCCACCCTGATTTTCTTCTTCAAGTGAAACTTGAAAAAGTTAATCAAGGATTGGCCTGAGAGGAAAGTGTCCGTTTTCAACCCTTTCAACTTTGTCCACCACACAATCTCTTTCGTCATGGCCACCAGGTAGATGAAGACTGCTTGCCCTTCCTACTCTTTAAAGGAGGATGGCGGGGCTATCTGCACAATGGACTCAGTCGATAACCGGATCCGTCCTACACGCGACAGCAGCTGTTCGACATAGCTCCACAAGTCAGCAATTCTCGGGCACTGAACGAGTGCGTCTAGGACAGTTTCGTCGTCCTGCGCGCATCTCTGACAGGCTCGGCTGACAGCACCTCCGTGTCTGTAGAGCTTATCCCGAACCGGCAACGCTCCTCGGTAGCACTGCCAGGCCAGGGATTTCTGGAAATTGTCCATAGGTCCTGGGCTACAATTTCTCTTGAAGAGAGCAAACAGCTGATCGTCTTCGACACCCAGGGTCTCCCCGAGAACGTCATCGCTCTTCCCCTCCACTAGCCCTCTATAGAACGCAAAGGTGGATGTTCCACCGATATCAGTGCCCAGCTGGTAGAGGGCGGAGAGCGCCTGGAGACATTCCAGCTTCCAAGCGCTATCCCTCGGTCTTTTTCTGATCCAGGACTGCAGCTCCGCCAAGGAGATGAGCTGGGGAAAAGTGTGTCTGGCAAACGGCGACCACACCTGTTCACCGTCAAGGAAGCGCGCATGTTTACGCATCATTAGCCACGGCATGCTCAGTCCTCCACGCAACGGGTGCTGGCAGCAGATGGATCGTTTGACCATGGGAACACGCCCCTTCCACAAAAAGCGGAAGAGAAGGCACTCCATTTTGGTCAGAGTTGGACGGGGGGCAAGGCACGATGGTCAGGCGGTAGCAGATGACGGACACGATTTACGCATTCGCCACCTCCGCCCGACCTTTCAGAGACAGCCTCCTCTCAGCCCATTTCTGGGTGAGAGAAGCCACCCTGCTTGTCACCTCGCTTTTCTCCATCTGGAGGTCCGGTCCGAACCAGACCCCGAGCAATTTAACCGGTTCCTCCGTCCAGCGCCCAACGACGCTGTCGGACGGCATGGACTTGCCTCTCCAGGTGCCGAGTTGCAAGCCTACCGACTTTTCCTGGTTTATCTTTGCCCTTGTCACCGCTTCGTATTCCTTGAGAGCGGGGCCGAGCATCTGGATGTGTTTGGTGCTCGACACCATCATGGTGACGTCGTCGGCAGAAGCCGACTCTGATCTTCTGCATCCCAGTTCGCGAGGTACCCCCCTCATCATCTCCAATTTGTGGAGTAATGACCCGCGAGCTAGTACGTACAATAGGGACGAGAGGGGACAACCTTGGCGGACCAAGCGCATGATGCTGAACGGCTGCGACAGGTGACCATTCACCCTCACAATCGAGCAGATGTCGCTGTGCATCGCAGCAATCCAGCCTCTAAAAATGGGCCCGAAGCCGGCCGGTTCGAGGACCGCAGCCAGGTATCGATGGTCGACCCTATCAAATGCTTTAGATTGATCCAAGTTGATCAGAGACCCACCCGTGCCAGGTTCCTTAACCACCCTCAATATGATGTTTCGCATGAGATGGAGGTTGTCGTGGATGGATCTGTCCGGAATGGCACATGTCTGCACGTCTCCCACCAGATTACCGACGGCAAGCACCAATCTCTTTGCTAACATCTTGGCCAAAATCTTGAACTCTGTGTTTAGCAGAGTTATGGGACTGAAGTTGTCTATAACGTCCCCTGTGTTCGGGTCTTTTCTCAGCAGCGCGACCGCTCCCTGGCTCCAAAAATTGGGAATGCTCCCGTTGTGCTGCCAGTTGCAGTAGACATCTGCCAAGAGGTCGCCGCACAAGTCTAGCATGTGCGCATAAAGCTCGTAGGGTAGACTATCCAAACCTGGCGATTTACCTCTCGTGCAGCCAGACATCGCTTCCCGTATTTCACCTGCTGTTATCGGCCTTTCACAGCACTGTGCTGAGGTCGCTGAGAGCCGTGGCAGTCCGTCAAGGTATGCATCAAAGTCCATACTCTGATCCTGTCCGCCGCTGCCCCCGAACCATCAAGCGAAGTGCTGTTGAAAAGCAGCACACATCTGCTCGGGTTCGAGCAATATGCGCCCATTTTGATCAGGCAAAGACCGTATTGTGGATTTGTTGCAACGTCGCGCCTCCACCACCCGGACCCATTGAACGGCTTTCGTCCCCTCGTGTCTCAGGGCACGCGCTCTAGCTCTGACAACGCATCCTTCCTGCTTTGCGTTGAAGAATTGGTCGAGACCAATCTCGCCGCAGGCACGTCGGTTGCGATGCCTGATCTAGCTGTCGAAACGACCGGAGCTCAGATGTCGGTGTCTTGACTCTTTTCCTATTTATATATATACATATATATGTGTGTATATATATATATATATACATATATATGTGTGTATATATATATATATATATTAATATATATCGTTTCTGAATTTGTTTAGCAAGATTCTTTATCTGAAAACGTGTGTTGAAACCGATATTTTTATACTTTGGGAGGGTCATGTTACCAATAAGAAACACACGCACCAGTTGCTTTCACTTCAATTTATTATAATAAATTTATAAATCTCCGGTTGGTTGGTTGGTTCCACAACCAGATGATTGTTTATATAGTGTCAAATTTCTTTCGTCACACATTCTGTGACCTCTTCAGTGACTGAGGATTCTTTTCTTTGTTTTTGTGCCTCTCCTTTGTTCTGTTCTCCTTGAGAAACAAGATGGCGTAGGACAGAACAAAGGAGAGGCACAAAAACAAACAAAATAATCCCTAGTCCCTGAAGAGGTCACAGAATATGTGACGAAAGAACTTTGACAATATATAAACAACCATCTGGTTGTGGAACCAACCAACCAACCAACCGGAAATTAATAAATTCCTAAATTTATAAATTTATTATAATAAATTGAAGTGAAAGCACTGGTGCGTGTGTTTCTTATTGGCAACATGACCCTCCCAAAGTATGACAATATTAATATATATATACGATATTAACAAATGGAAACTATATTTATAAAACCATATTTATTTCATTATACATATTTCAAGGATGCCAAGTTAAATTATGGTATGCCTTCATCAGACAAAATACAATATATATCAGTTTTACAAATAAGCATTGACGTACTCTTTCAAAATGCGACCATTACTTTTGGAGGACATCAGGATAGTGGTTTGTTTATATTATTTTAGTAAGTCGTTGTGTTAAGGATAAGTACAAAAGACGGAGAGAGAGAGAGAAAAGCGTGGAGAAAAAACGGAGAGAGAGAGAAAAGCGTGGAGATAAAGGGAGAAATAAATAAAGAAAAAGAGGAAAGAAAAGAAGAAAAAAGAAAAAAATAAGAAAACAGAGGAAAGCAACAGAGAGATATCAAACCATCAGACAGAGAGAAAAAACTCAAGAGAGTTTTTCTCTCTCTCCGTTTTTCTCTCTCTCCGTTTTTTCTCCACCTCTCCGTCTTTTGTACTTATCCTTAACACTACGACTTACTAAAATAATATAAACAAACCACTATCCTGATGTCCTCCAAAAGTAATGGTCGCATTTTGAAAGGGTACGTCAATGCTTATTTGTAAAACTGATATATATTGTATTTTGTCTGATGAAGGCATACCATAATTTAACTTGGTATCCTTGAAATATGTATAATGAAATAAATATGGTTTTATAAATATAGTTTCCATTTGTTAATATCGTATATCTACTCCAAATACTTGTCGAGTGCTTTATATCAGTTATAAAAATATTTACTTGTTGTATCCCAACAACTTTAAATAGAACTTTTGCATATATATATATATATATATATATATATATATATGTTAACCTAATATATCCCTTCCATATACTATACCGATTGCGTTGTTATTTGTTTACCTTTTACATATATATATATATATATATATTTTACATATATATATATACACACACATTTATATATATATATATATATATATATATAAATGGAAAAATTGAAATTTCATTTCTCACTCTTAGTACGGCTGATACTTAAATATAAGTATGTATACGTACATACATATATGTATACAGACGAACAGTAGTATGTATATACATACATACATGCACACACATATATACATACACACACACACATATATATATATATAGTAGAATAATCGAGAATCGGAATATCGGCCCACGAAATCACGATAAACAATATCCGCATGCACACACACACATATATATATATATATATATATATATATATATATGAATGGAAAAATTGAAATTTCATTATATATATACACACAATGATATTAAATAAATGGAAACTATTTTTATAAAACCATATTTATTCTATTATATATATTTCAAGGGTACCAAAATTTTGGTAGGCTATCATCAGATAAAATACGAAGTGTGTTTTATAAATTTTGACATAACCACGGAGAATATACCTTAACGGTTCAAGTTTTCCTTGGATAGTTTTCCTATATATATATACACATATATTTATATATGTGGGCATTGGTTAAGTTTAACGTCCTCGAAATTGAAAGTGGATTTTTTGACAAGTGAACGTGTTTTTTTTTTTTTTACAGTGAAATTTACGATACACTCTTTGTTTATTTACAACAGGTCTCTATAGTGATATGGTGTTAATTAGTATTGCGTGTGTAATTATTTTCTCTTATATATATATATGTGTGGGTGTGTATATGTGTGTATATATATGTGTGTCTGTATGTATATATATATGTGTGTTTGTATATATATATGTGTTTGTGTCATCATCATCGTTTAGATGTTTTTACCCAAATCCCTTATCATTCTCTGTCCTTCTTATGACCCGGCCTTAATTTGTTTATAGTTGGTGCCAACTTTGGCAAGATATTACAAAAACATCTAAACGATGATGATGATGACACAAACACATATATATATACAAACACACATATATATATATATACATACAGACACACATATATATACACACCCACACACATATATATAAGAGAAAATAATCGCACACGCAATACTAATTAACACCATATCACTATAGAGACCTGTTGTAAATAAACAAAGAGTGTATCGTAAATTTCATTGTAAAAAAAAAAAAAAACACATTCACTTGTCAAAAAATCCACTTTCAATTTCGAGGACGTTAAACTTAACCAATGCCATATATGTGTATATATATATATATATATATATTGGGTTGGCTGCTGTACTATTGTATATATATATATATATATATATTGGGTTGGCTGCTGTACTATTGTATATATATATATATATATATATAAGTATAAGTATATATACGTACATACATATATGTATACAGACGTACAGTAGTATGTATATACGTACATACATACACGCACATATATACATGCACACACACACACACATATATACATGCACACACACACACACATATATATATATATATATATACATACATGCACACAGATATATACGTGCACATATATATATATATATGCCCATTGAGTGCGCTGAGATACAACCGGTACTGGCATTGATAAATATGCTGGGTCCATAACGTCACAACATATAGAAATTATAAAATTTAAAATGTTCATAGGAATATATTTAAAGCATAAAGCACAAAAAAAAAAAAAAAATACTCATTCATAAGAATATATTTATATTAATATATATATATATATATATATAGATTTTGAGTTTATGTTGGTTGTGTACCAACACCTTAGTATGCAGGCTGGAGCACTCGACGAAGTGCGCAGGTTGGTTTGGTTACTCCGGAGTAGTGTAAAATAAAGTTAAATAAAAGTCAAATGATTACAATTTAGCTTCGTTTATTACTGCTATATATATTTCAGTGACAGCCATCTTTGGCTGTGACCTCTTCAGGCAGTTTGAATTAGTATGGTATAGACAAGTACATATGTTGTTTAGGTGTATGATATTGTCAATACTCTGATATGCCCAGTTCCTTGTTGGGTTGTTAATTCACTGGGGAACTGGAGTCATATGACTCCAGTTCCCCAGTGAATTAACAACCCAACAAGGAACTGGGCATATCAGAGTATTGACAATATCATACACCTAAACAACATATGTACTTGTCTATACCATACTAATTCAAACTGCCTGAAGAGGTCACAGCCAAAGATGGCTGTCACTGAAATATATATAGCAGTAATAAACGAAGCTAAATTTTAATCATTTGACTTTTATTTAACTTTATTTTATATATATATATATATATAAATTTACCGATAATCGCATTTCGGCGGGTAGAAATTAACGAAACGCAACTTCCAGATTGTGTAGACAAGCGCTCCATGGATATGAAGATACCAGAGCTATGAACATAAGTTAAAAAGGTCATACAAACTGAGACGATGGTTAAGAAGCCATAAACCACCAGAGCCAAAAAAGCGAACAAGCCTAACGGGTCAAACAAAATAAGATATGATTGAAATAGTTACCCGGACCTCAGGGAAGATGGAATACTCCGAATATATAAATATATAAATATATATATATATAATATATATATAATATATATATATATATAATATATATATATATATATATATATATATATATATATATATATATATAAATGAAAGGTATAGAAAACATTGTAGCAAGAAGCCAACAGTATTCCATAATATATAAGTGACTATAGCGTCAAAATGGGGAAAATAGTTAACGTAAGATGTCGGAAAAATAGTTCAAACTCATCTCAAAGAGAATCAGGATATAGATTCATCCACAGAATTTAGTGAAATCCAGGGAAAAATCAATAGAGCCTTAACTCATGATAAAATAAAGTTTAAAATACTCATCCTTCATTTTGGAAAAACTTCAAATGCTCTGTATAGTCTTTATATATAATATATATATATATATATAATATATATATATATATATATAGTCGGTATCTAATAGTAGCTAAAATAATAATAGTTCGACATTTAGAATCAAGGATTATTTGTGCAATGTATAAACATAATAGTAGACAATAATTTTCAGTTAAAATTACAAAATAGGGAAGAGTATTTAGAAAATTTAATAAATGTTTATACTTTATACTCGGTTAAATATTCGATCAAAACTTTAGTAGTTTAGTAAGTGTTGACATGAAACAAGGATATTTGGGGCTGTCACTGGAATTTGGTTCCTGCGGGTCAGAAATATCTTTCAAAAAAGCGACGAGGTCCGTTGAGGTACCATGTTCGTTCAAAAGATTACATAAGCTTTGCATAAACCACGATCCAGTATTTTCATCTTCTTCAGATGGATGTGGAAGGGACGATGGATAACAAATGAGCATATCTGCCGCAGTTGGAGGTTTGTGAGGCCTTCCAAACCTTATGAAGTCAGCATCTTCTTGTTCTATACCAGCCGTGTCACTTTCACAGCAAGATGAAATAAATATTAATTTAGGCACTCCTGGCAAACGATTACATAGGTCGGATTCCTTTGAAGAAAACAATTCAACTAGTTTAACTTCACCTTCGTATCCACAAATAGTATTTTTTTGTTTCCCATGCGTCAGAAATGCAAAAACAATACAAGAAACATCAGTCACTTCATTAGCTTCCTTAATATGACGACGTATTTGATCGGCTGTACAATCTGTAAGTATTCTGATATTGGCCTTAGGAAACCCAATTTTTTCTAATGCCTCTTTAAAACCCCTTGAGTCTTTCGTCGAGCCATAACGTCGTTTAATATTTTTGTCCACGAATAATTCATTGTTGAAGATGTAGGCGTGCCAGTTGTTTTCATTTGAAATACTGTAAGTTTCCAGAAATTCACTTCCCATGATTGGCAAACAGATTATAAACCTATTTACACCTTATTGAAGTTTTTCTACCTTATGCCTGGGACAGTCGTGGGTGTAGAGTTTTGCAGTGGATGTAGTCAGAAGCAACTGTCTCTATTTGATCTGTAGTCGTAGCAAATCGCGAGAGTGCTAAATGTCAGCGATTTATATTGGGTATACTTCCTGGTGTGACGTGACTCTCTTTCGCAAAAGTGAAAGTGGGACAGCGTATGTATGTGTACGCATGCGTTGTGTATAGGCGTTTTTAAGTCAGACACACACATATATATATATATCATATTGGGTGCTAAATTTCGATTAGGGTACTTCTCAAAGATGGTAGTTTCTAAATATATCATGTAAACACCCGCTGCAATAGCCACCCCACCTCGCTGGGCTCCTTTCTCAGACAGGCCGTCGACGTTCCGATCTTGCGGAGGAGCTCGGTAGTACAGGGTCCAAGTACACCTGTGGTCTCGATGGTGACCAGTGCGAAGAGGAAGCGGCCGGACAATCTCCAGTATTTGTTTATCTTTCCTCTGCATAGTAGGGCACGGTACCGGGATTTGTGGCTGAAACAACTGATTTAGTGGAGGAGAACGTGTCACAACATGTGACATCCCAGATGAGTGATCTATTTCCTTCGAATGGGAAGAGGTTGAAGAAGACCCGACTTCCCACGGGTACAAGCCGAAGCTGAAGCATATAGACGATATGCCCTCACCCCCTCCCACTACAAAGTGGTTGTGAAGGTGTCATGACAAAAAGCACCCAGTCCATACTGTAAAGTGGTCGTGTAGGCGCCACGGTAAAAAAGCACATTGTAAATGAGGTTGGTGTTAGGGAGGGCATCCAACTGTAGAAATCAAGCCAAAATCAATTACCGTATGAGCAAGACAAGGTCACCCTACCTGGCACTGCCCACAACAGAACAACCTGTCTAACCCATGCTAGCGTGGAAGAATGGACTTAAAACGGTGATGATGACAATGATGATGATATATAAATTAGGGTGAAGGCGCATGGCTTAGTGGTTAGAGTGTGAAGTTGTAAGTTCAATTACTGGACCGAGCTCCAGTTTACCCAGCTGTAGAAATGAGTTGTGACGTCACTGGTGCCAAACTATATCGGCCACAGCCTTTCCCTTGGGCAACATGTGTGGCGTGGAGAGAGGAGACTGGTGTGAATGAGTGACTGCTGGTCTTCTACAAACAACCTTGTGCGGACTTGTGCCTCGGAGGGTAACTTTCTAGGTGAAAATTCCATGGTCACTCGTGACTCAGTGGGGGTCTTTGGCCGTTATATATATATATATATATATATATATATATATAGAGAGAGAGAGAGAGAGATAGATATATGAAGAAAATTCATGAATTTTTTTCATGTTTCCCACTCTACTACTCCAAGTTTCGAGTACTCTGGTGCGTTATGGTCTAACTGGTTTTTACCGCCTCTAATCTGATATATATGTGTGTGTGTGTGTGTGTGTGTGTGTGTGTGTGTGTATAAATATAGAGATAAGCAAGGGTAGGCATAGATATTATTGTTCAATATTATATGATTTATTTGAAAAGGTGGTGGATTGGCAGTATCAGTAGAGGGTCGGGCGCCATGCTTTGACGGATAGAGTTACGCCCCTTGCCATTCTGAGTTCAAATCCCGCCGAGGTTAACTTTGCCTTTCATCCTTACGGGGTCGATTAAATAAAGTACCAGTAATGCACTGTGATAATTGCTGGCCTTGTGCCAAAAGTAGAAAATTATAATATATATGTAAATTGTGTGAAGTAAAGAGTTACCTCCCTCGGTAGCTGTTTGACGTGAAGGAATTTATTCCCTTTAGCTGCTGCTGCTGCTACTACTACTGCTGCTACTACTACTGCTGCTCTTGCTGCTCGTGCTACTACTACTGCTGTTACTACAAATGCAATAGTAGTAGTAGTAGTAGTAGCAGCAGCAGCAGCAGCTAAAAGGAATAAATTCCTTCACGTCAAACATCTACCGAGGGAGGTAACTCTTTACTTCACACAATTTACATATATATTATAATTGTTTCTACTTTTGGCACAAGGCCAGCAATTATCTCAGTGCATTACTGGTACTTTATTTTATCGACCCCGTAAGGATGAAAGGCAAAGTTAACCTCGGCGGGATTTGAACTCAGACCCTAAAGGGACGTAACGCCGTGCTGCAAAGCATGGCGTCCGACCCTCTACTGATACTACCAAGGTTTCTGATAAGGCCAGAAATTTGGAGGGGGAAATCGATTAAATCGACCTCAGTGCATTACTGGTGCTCTATTTTATCGACCCGGTAACGATGGAAGGCAAAGCTAACCTCGGCAGGATTTGAACTCAGATCGTGAACCCTTTACTATAAAGCATGTTGTCCGACGCTCTACAGTACTGCTAATCCACTGCCCTAACAAATAAATCATATAATTGTTTCTACTTTTGGCACAAGGCCAGCAATTATCCAGTGCATTACTGGCACTTTATTTTATCGACCCCGTAAGGAGGAAAGGCAAAGTTAACCTCAGCGGGATTTGAACTCAGAATGGCAAGGGGCGTAACTCTATGCGTCAAAGCATGGCGTCCGACCCTCTACTGATAATGCCAACCCACCACCTTTACAAATAAATCGTATAATATTGAACAATAATATCTATGCCTACCCTTGTTTATCTCTATATTTATACACACACACATACACATATATATCAGATTAGAGGCGGTAAAAACCAGTTAGTACTCGAAACTTGGGTTAGTAGAGTGGGAAACATGAAAAAAATTCATGGATTTTCTTTATATATCTATATCTATCTATCTATCTCTATATATATATAGGAACAAGTATGACCCCGACGGCAGAGCACAAGCCGTTTTGACGGCTAATTCTGGACTAAATAAGAATTTTTAGCCTAGTCAATAAATAGCCGAACTTCTCAGGGGGTAATTCCTTATATGGGAAGATAGTAATTGTCAAAAGGATTGGTCAAAAATTTGTTGTAAAGACAGATGATTCTATCATGGCATTTAGTGGGAGGTACGGGTAGCTGAACTTGCCGGTAGAACAAAGAGGGAGTGGGGGAAACCCAGTCAAGCGTTGAAAGTGAAATCTATACAGCAGATTCTAAGGATATTTATTCTATTATATATATTTCAAGGGTACCAAAATTTTGGTAGGCTATCATCAGATAAAATACGAAGTGTGTTTTATAAATTTTGACATAACCAAGGAGAATATACATTAACGGTTCAAGTTTTCCTTGGATAGTTTTCCTATATATATATAAATATATATATATATGTTACTAGATATAAATTCTTTATAATTATCTCCAATTCATTTGTCGAGCAATATTTGGCCATGACTGCTACTATGGTAGTAAGCTGGCCGCTGTCTTAATAACCACTCGCTTTCCACTGATTGACCTCGATGTCAGGTGATTGATTCTTTTTGAATTTGCCACAGACGTAGAGGCAGTGATTTTCTCAATGGCTTGGAATCCAGTCCACGCTTCGCTATTTCCATTCCACTGAATTATTTTTTTAATAAGTTTCCAGTGTCCTCGCTATGCCTGGAGACCTACACGGAAAAAGACTTTCCTGATGACGGAATGATTTTCAATATGTTTCTTCGGAAAATATATTTACTCCATTCCAGAAACTAATTAGTTGGAAGTAATTTTTCAGTAAGTAAGTTAATTTTATAATTTTCTTATTTTACGTCTCTCATATTATTGTTCTGCAACCCCATGCATTGAACCACAATGTTAATAAGACAAAACCTATATATTTGCTAGCATTGATATGCATCTGTGTGTATATAGATGTTACTAGATATAAATTCTTTATATATATATATATATATATATATATATATATATAGTACGTTATTCCGGGTTGAATCGGAGGTAGCCACAGTAAGTAAGGTACTCAATACATTGCAGAGTATAAAAGTTTTAATATAGATGAGATTCTACAGGACTAGAACTGTTTCATTCTTTAGAAATCATCAGGAATCTGGGTATCAAAAAATAAGTATGGT
>OZ024748.1:44022837-44065337 GCA_964016885.1 Eledone cirrhosa
TAATAATAATAGCTGCCCAAAATCAAAGCTGTGATGAGAAACGGAATAAACCTAAAGTGCCGATTCTGCAATGCTGAGGTTGAAACAGTGGATCACTTAGTCTCTGGATGTAAAGTTTTAGCACCAGTAGAATACAAATATAGACATGACAGAGTTGGCCAATATCTACACTGGGTAATATGTCGGCATTACAAAATCAAAGCTGAAGACAAGTTGGTACAATCCTCACCCTGAGGCTGTAACTGAAGGAGAAAAAGTAACAATTCTCTGGGACTTTCCTGTACACACTGACAGGACCATAAAAGCAAATAGACCTGACATCATTATAAACGATCAACATAACAAGGTCTGTTTGTTGATAGATATGAGCATCCCATGTGATCACAATATCGCGGCAAAGGAATTGACAAGCTACGCAAATATAAAGATCTGCTTATTGAAATTGAGAAAATGTGGCACCTCAAGGCCATTACAATACCAGTAATTGTGGGAGGACTGGGAATGATCAAGAAAGGAACAGAATAATATTTGCGAATGATTCCTGTTTTACCCTCTCTGCATGAGGTGCAAAAAATTGTTTGACTGGTACTGCACATGTATTGAGAAGAGCACTATCTCTGTAAGATTGATATCCCTCCTTGTATTTACATATGTATATGCACATGTGTATATATGTATACTGTTTTTTAAAAATTATAATCAATGTGCTGTATTAACTGGCTTACCAATGCACACTGTGAATTTATTTGTCCTAGGTGTCAGGAAGACACTCGGCATATATCTCAGAAACAATAATGAAAGAAAATAATAATAATAATAATAATAATAATAATTGTTTCTACTTTTGGCACAAGGCCAGAAATTACCCAGTACTTTATTTTATCGACCTCGTAAGGATGAAAGGCAAAGTTAACCTCGGCAGGATTTGAACTCAATAGTTTCTTTATTGGTCACAAGGGCTAACATGAATAATAATAATAGTTTCTTTATTTGCCACAAGGGCTAACATGAAGTAAACTATGCTGATGGCACAGGACGATACAAAGTGGGTGTTGGCCATGTAAAAAGGTCATTAAAGACAGAAACGTGTAAAATAAATTAAAATTCAAACAACAAAAATTCCCCAATAAGGGGAAAGCCTCCGAGGGTCACTCATAGCGAAAACCACACAAAAGACCACGGCCACCCTGACCACCAGGGCATGCGCCCTCTCTCAGTTTTCCCACTTCTCAGTCTACAGGCACATACTCAGACCAGATTCGCTACTTTCACCCACCTTTCAACAAACTTACTAGAAGATAGCACTTGCCTTTCCACCCTGATTTTCTTCTTCAAGTGAAACTTGAAAAAGTTAATCAAGGATTGGCCTGAGAGGAAAGTGTCCGTTTTCAACCCTTTCAACTTTGTCCACCACACAATCTCTTTCGTCATGGCCACCAGGTAGATGAAGACTGCTTGCCCTTCCTACTCTTTAAAGGAGGATGGCGGGGCTATCTGCACAATGGACTCAGTCGATAACCGGATCCGTCCTACACGCGACAGCAGCTGTTTGACATAGCTCCACAAGTCAGCAATTCTCGGGCACTGAACGAGTGCGTCTAGGACAGTTTCGTCGTCCTGCGCGCATCTCGGACAGGCTCGGCTGACAGCACCTCCGTGTCTGTAGAGCTTATCCCGAACCGGCAACGCTCCTCGGTAGCACTGCCAGGCCAGGGATTTCTGGAAATTGTCCATAGGTCCTGGGCTACAATTTCTCTTGAAGAGAGCAAACAGCTGATCGTCTTTGATACCCAGGGTCTCCCGAGAATGTCGTCGCTCTTCCCCTCCACTAGCCTTCTATAGAACCCCATAATAATAATAATAATTAAGGAACAAAGAATCAGTGTTGCATCATATACATATTTAATCACATATTACATAAGCGCCACTGCCGATCAGCTCAAGGAACGATCGATTATGTTCGTTCTTGACCCTGCAATCGAAAGCTCCTCAGATATGTGTTCTTACATGTAAACCCATATATATATATATATATATATATATATATATATATATAAAGTGTTAAAACGATCAAATTTTAGTTCAGAACATTTATTTGCTGACAATTGTTTCTTCCAGAGGGAAGTCTGGTTTCATCGGAGCATAAGGTATGTTGAAACATGTAACTAAAATCCTAGTCATTTAGAACATTTAGGGTACATAATTGTTATTAGTGTCAAAGGCATCATGTGGAGAGTCAGGAGTTAAAAAGATGTTTTGCTTGAAAGAACACAATTACAGGCAGCACTGGTTGGAAGTGTAATAGGTGTAAGTAAAAAGCACAAGCAAAAAAAAAACACAAGCAAAAAAGTTATAAGCAAGGACGATTGGTGTACAATGCAGGAGTCAATACAGTCAATAAGGCGTGTATGAGGAAAGAGTTATAATGCAGTTGAAATAAACATATTTTCTGTGGGATGTTAAAGAATGTTATAATTGTTATAAATGTTTAAGATTGTGTTCAATTTGTTAGAGAGGCATGTGGTGATAATGTATGTATTTGTTATGTAAGGTTTAATGCAAAGCACTAGATAGAGTTGGGTATGTGATTTTCATGTGTTGTAGTTCGTATGTATGTGTATGTGTTGTTTGTAACTCACAGCTATTAACCATGGGATTATTTTGAGTCGTTTATAGTCAATGGGTGTTTGTTTGTTAAATGTAAATCCCGCCGAATTACTGGCCATGTTGTTATTGTAGGTATATTATTTTATGCATTTTTTATCTACAAATTATTTTTTCTAGGGTTTGTATTAACCGTTATTAAGCTGTTGGTGAACCGTTGTGTTGCTTAATTTTATAAGTTTATATATATATATTTTATAAGTTTATATATATATATATATATATGTATAAGATCAAAAGATGGTTAAAAGAGTTCCATGTATTTTATTATGCGCATTTCAAAAACAAATATCATCATGCAATAACATTTGTGTTTTCATCAGATAAAATAGGAAGACATGATATGAAGGTTAAAAAACACTTGTGAATAGTACAGTTTTAAATCAGCATATGAAAAGTAGTTTTAGATTGATGTGTGATATTGGGAAAAAAAATTTTGTGGGGGGTGGGGTGGAAAGGATGAAAAAGAGGAGGAGATGAGAGTAAAAAGTGGAGGGGGAGGAGTATAATGAGGAAGGATGAGATGGGTGATAGAGAGAGAGAGATAGCTTTTATAACTGAGAAAAAATATATTGTTTTATATAGAGAGGTTGAAAAACCGTTGGAAGATAATATATAAATTAAAAGAATTTGAAAATTAACGAAGAGAAAAATAATGTAAAGTTAAGGTTTGTATATTGAAGGGTTTAATAATATGTGCGATGAAAAGAAATTGTTAATATGTATTAAGAATAATATTTAAGGGTTTAATAATATGTGCGATGGAAAGAAAATGTTAATATGTATTAAGAATAATATTTAAGGGTTTAATAATATGTGCGATGGAAAGAAAATGTTGATATGTATTATTAAAAAAACAATAGTAATGTAAGTAAGGATATATTAGATGAGCATGAAAGGGAGAAAAAAATAATGAATTGAGGATGAATAATCTAACGTCAAAAAAATGTTTATGTTTACGAAGGATTTTTTCAAGGTGATATAAAGTAAGAATATATTGTACTGTGTAATAATTGTTTCTATGTTAGGCACAATGAGAAAAGGTACAGATTAGGGGTTAGAAGTTAAAAGAAAAAGGAAAAGAAAAGGAAAAGGAAGAAAGGGAAGTGATAAATAGGAGTGATATAGAATGAGTAACTAGTATTATATAATGTATAATAAATAACTTTGAAATAAGGTAGAAGGATGGGTATATTTTTAAAGAAGTATATATATATATATGTGCCTTTGAGAAAAGGATTTTAAATTGATAAAGTATTAGATATTAGCTGTATACTTTATGGAATGTTCTGTGGAATGTATGCAAGCAGAGAGAAAACAAGTCAGTGCGTCTATTTATTATAGAATCTAAATTAGATATAATGGTAATTTTTTCATTTAAACAGAGATTGCAAGTCTTGGATAGAGAACTGTTCAAGTATGAAGAAGCAGAAGAAACCTTTTTCCAAGAGATGTTATATTTAATATTTTTGTCTTTCAAGGACCATATGAGTTCTGAGACACGGCACTCTCAGAACTCAGTGATTTATTAATAACTCAGATGACTAATGATTAAATGCTATAAGGTTAAGAAGTTAAAAAGTTAAATTTTCTATCATAAGAATGTAATTAGAATATGAATCTTATGTTATTTTATACTGAGTTATAAATTCATAAATTTACGTGTTATAAAGTTATAACAGTTAAAACATAAATTTACTTGCCATAACGTCACAACATATAGAAATTATAACATTTAAAATTTTCATAGGAATCTATTTAAAGCATAAAGCACAAAAAAACAAAACAAAAAAACTCTTTCATAAGAATATATGGCACTACAACGCCATATATTCTTATGAATACAGTCGTGAAAGCAGCCGATAAAAGCAGGCGAAGGTGACGTCATTCGTCATCGTTTATTTCCGTATTACTACCACCACGCGTAAGTGGAGTTTTCACGCGTTTTTTATTTTTTTTATTAAAGTATATCGATGTAAGTGGAGTTACTTCTGACAGCTAATACCATGAACTATATTTTCATAGTCATGGTTATCAATGTAGAAAACAAGTCATTTTCACCAACAGTGGAGTTAACTTAAATGAAAATATAGGTGGCCCTTAAAGGGGCCAAATTGTTAATGGAATTAACCATCGCGATCTTTCCATCGCTACCGCTACTACAGCAGATACCATCAATCTCCATGGGGACTGTCTCTTGTATCCATGCTTTTGAATAAGGTTGGTGAAACAAATTTGTTTTCTAAACATTTCTTCATAAAGGGTTGGTGAAAAAAATTTGATAACCATAAATTTGTTTTCTAATTTGGCCCTTTTAAGGGCCACCTATATTTTCATTTAAGTTAACTCCACTGTTGGTGAAAATGACTTGTTTTCTACATTAATAACCATGACTATGAAAATATAGTTCATGGTATTAGCTGTCAGAAGTAATTCCAGTTGGTGAAAATGACTTGTTTTCTACATTGATAACCATGACTATGAAAATATAAATGATTAAATCCAATTTATTTGATAACCATGACTTGTTTTCTAATTAACTTAAATTTGTTTTCTAATTTGGCCCTTTTAAGGGCCACCTATATTTTCATTTAAGTAACTCCACTTACATCTATATGCTTTAATAAAAAAAACTCCACTTACGCGTGGTAGTAATACGGAAATAAACGATGTTTTGCTTTCATCGGCTGCTTTCGACTGACAGCTAATAGCGTTGTAGTGCCGAATATATTTATATTAATATATATATATATATATAAATTTAGCGAGAATCGCATTTCGGCGGGTAGAAATTAGCGAAACGCAACTTCCATATTGTGTAGACAAGCGCTCCATGGATATGAAGATACCAGAGCTATAAAAAGGTCATACAAACTGAGACGATGGTTAAGAAGCCATAAACCACCAGAGCCAAAAAAGCGAACAAGCTAAACGGGTCAAACAAAATAAGATATGATTGAAATAGTTACCCAGACCCTCGGGGAAGATGGAATACTCCGAATATATATATATATATATAATATATATATATAATATATATATATAATATATATATAATATATATATATATATATATATATATATATATATATATATATATATATATATATATATATATGTAGCAGGAGTTGCCTCCCTTGTTGTGACACTCACATCCCCAATAGATTAACGCTCTCTAGACAGGAAGTAGAACTCTTTCTGTAACTTCCGGTCAGAACCCTATAAAACTAACAACGTTAAGCTCCCTATCTCTCATTCGCCTTTTCGCGTTCACCTGGCAACCAAACGGTAACTAATAACTTTGTTTCATTCTCTCATCTATTCATTGACATGTCAACTATACTGTTCTATATATCCACAAATTGTTTATTAAATATTATACACACAAACCAATCGTCTCCTTGTTACATTCATACACACTAGTATTTTGTTATAAGTGGTGACCCCGACGTGATACGAACACGCAGCCGTTCATTGTTATAAGTGGTGACCCCGAAAAAAGAAAAAAATAGCAGAATCTGGTGTTGTGTGAGTAACATTACGAATACACAGCAAATTTTATTGACAAACTATGAAAATACTCAGTCAAAGAAACGCACACACGCACATGTGAAATTTTCGTGCAGACAGTCTCTTTTTCCCTCACGCATGCACTAACTGTCGCAGTTCACTGTATATATATATATATATGTTTCTCGTTTCTTACAACGAACACTTCAAAAACAAACAAAAAAAAAAGAAATTTGATTTTTAAAAAAAAACATTTCAACAGGAACATTTATTTTCGATGAATCTCAACCATTGCTTTTTTTTCATTGTTTTCTTCATCGTTCAAGTTTTTTTCATCGTTCACAAAAGAAAAATTGAACTCGCCATATTTGTTATACTAAGTGAAGCCTTTCTTTATTTTTCATCATTGTCACTTTCACACACACATTTTTTCAAAATGGCTGCCAACGACCTGTTGCACTATCATTTTCTCGCGCATTAGAAATATTTTTTTTTCAACTTAATCTTGTTTTGGCACATGTAGGCAGCAGGATTCTCAACTCACGGAGATATCTCGATTCACTGAGATAGCCACACACCAGGGATAACGTTTCTCGCCAAGGATTCTCCAGCCTTAAGCTATATTCTCCTATTTGCCGGTTTAAAAATTTACCACGTAAATTTGCCGTTAAAAACTGCGTATTTATTCAGAATGCTTATTTCTTTGGTCGCTGGCTTCTTGACCCTTCCAGGTCAACGCATTCTCAACATCGACCATCAACTTCGGCTGTTATTTCTAGCACTTTGCGCAACTCATTTTTTCTGAAAAAAATATTTTTACTGTGAATTTAAACATCGAATACGCTCACTCCGCGAGACAACAACAGCAACACAGCTTCATCAACAACCAAAACCAGCAGAACAAGCCAGAGAATTTATTTTTGCAGCACTCTTCCTGTGAGAAAATCCATTCGGAGGTTGGAAATTTCACGATATACCACAGAACAGAAACCACCTGCATTCATTCTCTGGAACACACTTTCTTTCCTGCTGTCATGTGATTGCACACCTGTGAACTATATTTTGTACATTTGAACTTTGAGCTCTTCTCTTACTTTATTATATTGTATCTTTGGGTGATGGATAGATAGATGTCCAGTCGTTCTCTGGCCAAGAGCGGTTGGCTACCTTGATATCTATCATTGAGTTTTGCAAACATTATTTTTTTTTCGTAATTTTCATGCCTGTTACAACATTCTCGCCAACTTACTACATACATATTTCATTCGATTTTTATATTTTAAAAATCTGGCGGGAAGTAATGTAGCAGGAGTTGCCTCCCTTGTTGTGACACTCAAATCCCCAATAGATTAACGCTATCTAGACAGGAAGTAGAACCCGTTCTGTAACTTCCGGTCAGAACCCTATAAAACTAACAACGTTAAGCTCCCTATCTCTCATTCGCCTTTTCGGCTCCTGGCCTTCGCCAGGAGTCGCCGCCCAGGCGCGTTCACCTGGCAACCAAACGGTAACTAATAACTTTGTTTCATTCTCTCATCTATTCATTGACATGTCAACTATAATGTTCTATATATCCACAAATTGTTTATTAAATATTATACACACAAACCAATCGTCTCCTTGTTACATTCATACACACTAGTATTCTGTTATATATATATATATATATATATATATATATATATATATATATATATATATATATATATATATATATATATATATATATATATATATACAATATATTATATATATATATATTCGGAGTATTCTATCTTCCCCGAGGGTCCGGGTAACTATTTCAATCATATCTTATTATTACTATATATATATATATATATATATATATATATATATATATATATATATATATATATATATAGTCGGTATGTAATAGTAGCTAAAATAATAATAGTTCGACATTTAGAATCAAGGATTATTTGTGCAATGTATAAACATAACAGTAGACAATAATTTTCAGTTAAAATTACAAAATAGGGAAGAGTATTTATAAAATTTAATAAATGTTTATACTTTATACTCGGTTAAATATTCGATCAAAACTTTAGTAGTTTAGTAAGTGTCGACATGACACAAGGAAATGTTTGGCTGCCATTGGAATTTGGTTCCCGTGGGTCAGAAATAGCATTCATAATTTTCATGAGGTCCGTTGAGGTACCATGTTCGTTCAAAAGATTACATAAGCTTTGCATAAACCACGATCCAGTTTTTTCATCTTCTTCAGATGGATGTGGAAGAGACAATGGATAACAGATGAGCATATCTGCCGCAGTTGCAGATTTTTGAGGCCATTGTGACCCCATGGACTCAGCATCTTCTTCTTCGATACCAGCCGTGTCACTTTCACAGCAAGATGAAATAAATATTAATTTAGGCACTCCTGGCAAAAGATTACATAGGTCGGATTCCTTTGAAGAAAACAATTCAAGTAGTTTAACTTCACCTTCGTATCCACAAATAGTATTTTGTTGTTTCCCATGCGTCAGAAATGCAAAAACAATACAAGAAACATCGGGCTTTTCATAGCTTCCTTAATATGACGACGTATTTGATCGGCTGTACAATCTGTAAGTATTCTGATATTCGCCGTAGGAAACCCAATTTTTTCTAATGCCTTTTTAAACTCCTTAGGTCTTTCGTCGAGCCGTAACGTCGTTTAATATTTTCGTCCACGAATACTTCATTGTTGAAGATGTAGGCGTGCCAGTTGTTTTCATTTGGGATACTGTAAGTTTCCAGAAATTCACTTCCCATGATTGGCAAACAGATTATAAACCTATTTAAACCTAATTGAAGTTTTTCTACCTTATGCCTGGGACAGTCGTGGGTGTAGAGTTTTGAAGTGGATGTAGTCAGAAGCAACTGTCTCTATTTGATCTGTAGTCGTAGCAAATCGTGAGAGTGCCAAATGACGGCGATTTATATTGGATATATTTCCTGATATGGCGTGTCTCTCTTTCGCAAAAGTGAAAGTGGGACAGCGTATGTATGTGTACGCATGCGTGTGTGTATAGGCGTTTTTAAGTCAGAGACACACACATATATATATATCATATTGGGTGCTAAATTTCGATTAGGGTACTTCTCAAAGATGGTAGTTTCTAAATATATCATGTAAACACCCGCTGCAATAGCCACCCCACCTCGCGGGGCTCCTTCCTCAGACAGGCCGTCGACGTTCCGATCTTGCGGAGGAGCTCGGTAGTACAGGGTCCAGGTACACCTGTGGTCTCGATGGTGACCAGTGCGAAGAGGAAGCGGCCGGACAATCTCCAGTATTTGTTTATCTTTCCTCTGCATAGTAGGGTACGGTACCGGGATTTGTGGCTGAAACAACTGATTTAGTGGAGGAGAACGTGTCACAACATGTGACATCCCAGATGAGTGGTCTATTTCCTTCGAATGGGAAGAGGTTGAAGAAGACCCGACTTCCCACGGGTACAAGCTGAAGCATATAGACGATATGCCCTCACCCCCTCCCACTACAAAGTGGTTGTGAAGGTGTCATGACAAAAAGCACCCAGTCCACACTGTAAAGTGGTCGTGTAGGCGCCACGGTAAAAAAGCACATTGTAAATGAGGTTGGTGTTAGGGAGGGCATCCAACTGTAAAAATCAAGCCAAAATCAGTTACCGTATGAGCAAGACAAGGTCACCCTACCTGGCACTGCCCACAACAGAACAACCTGTCTAACCCATGCTAGCGTGGAAGAATGGACTTAAAACGGTGATGATGACAATGATGATGATATATAAATTAGGGTGAAGGCGCATGGCTTAGTGGTTAGAGTGTGAAGTTGTAAGTTCAATTACTGGACCGAGCTCCAGTTTACCCAGCTGTAGAAATGAGTTGTGACGTCACTGGTTCCAAACTGTATCGGCCATAGCCTTTCCCTTGGGCAACATGTGTGGCGTGGAGAGAGGAGACTGGTGTGAATGAGTGACTGCTGGTCTTCCACAAACAACCTTGTGCGGACTTGTGCCTCGGAGGGTAACTTTCTAGGTGAAAATTCCATGGTCACTCGTGACTCAATGGGGGTCTTTGGCCGTTATATATATATATATATATATATATATATATATATATATATATATATATATATATATATATATATATATATATATATATATAGAGAGAGAGAGAGAGAGAGAGAGAGATATAGATATATGAAGAAAATTCATGAAATTTTTCATGTTTCCCACTCTACTACTCCAAGTTTCGAGTACTCTGGTGCGTTATGGTCTAACTGGTTTTTACCGCCTCTAATCTGATATATATGTGTGTGTGTGTATAAATATATAGATAAACGAGGGTAGGCATAGATATTGTTGTTCAATATTAAATGATTTATTTGTAAAGGTGGTGGATTATCAGTAGAGGGTCGGACGCCATGCTTTGACGCATAGAGTTACGCCCCTTGCCATTCTGAGTTCAAATCCCGCTGAGGTTAACTTTGCCTTTCATCCTTACGGGGTCGATAAAGTAAACTACCAGTAATGCACGGGGTAATTGCTGGCCTTGTGCCAAAAGTAGAAACAATTATATGATTTATTTGTAAGGGCAGTGGATTAGCAGTACTGTAGAGCGTCGGACAACATGCTTTATAGTAAAGGGTTCACGATCTGAGTTCAAATCCTGCCGAGGTTAGCTTTGCCTTCCATCGTTACCGGGTCGATAAAATAGAGCACCAGTAATGCACCGAGGTCGATTTAATCGATTTCCCCCTCCAAATTTCTGGCCTTAGCAGAAACCTTGGCAGTATCAGTAGAGGGTCGGACGCCATGCTTTGCAGCACGGCGTTACGTCCCTTTAGGGTCTGAGTTCAAATCCCGCCGAGGTTAACTTTGCCTTTCATCCTTACGGGGTCGATAAAATAAAGTACCAGTAATGCATTGTGATAATTGCTGGCCTTGTGCCAAAAGTAGAAACAATTATATATATATGTAAATTGTGTGAAGTAAAGAGTTACCTCCCTCGGTAGCTGTTTGACGTGAAGGAATTTATTCCCTTTAGCTGTTGCTGCTGCTACTACTACTACTACTACTACTACTACTACTACTACTACTACTATTACTACTACTAATACTACTACTACTACTACTACTACTGCATTTATAGTAACAGCAGTAGTAGTAGCAGCAGCAGCAGCTAAAGGGAATAAATTCCTTCACGTCAAACATCTACCGAGGGAGGTAACTCTTTACTTCACACAATTTACATATATATTATAATTGTTTCTACTTTTGGCACAAGGCCAGCAATTAACTCAGTGCATTACTGGTACTTTATTTTATCGACATCGTAAGGATGAAAGGCAAAGTTAACCTCGGCGGGATTTGAACTCAGAATGGCAAGGGGCGTAACTCTATGCGTCAAAGCATGGCGTCCGACCCTCTTCTGATACTGCCAATCCACCACCTTTACAAATAAATCATATAATTGTTTCTACTTTAGGCACAAGGCCAGCAATTATCCAGTGCATTACTGGTACTTTATTTTATCGACCCCGTAAGGATATTGAACAATAATATCTATGCCTACCCTTGCTTATCTCTATATTTATACACACACACACACACACACACATATATATATCAGATTAGAGGCGGTATAAACCAGTCAGTACTCAAAACTTGGGGTAGTAGAGTTGGAAAATTCATGGATTTTCTTTATATATCTATATCTATCTATCTATCTATCTATCTATCTATCTATCTATCTATCTATCTATCTATCTATCTATCTATCTATCTATCTATCTACCTATCTATCTATCTATCTATCTATCTATTTATCTATCTATCTTTCTCTCCGGCCAACAACTGATTCTTTTTTTCAAATACCACTTTGGAAGAAGAATCAGGATGGAGAGAGAGGTGCTGTACCCCAGCAAGTTTTATGAAAGGTGGGTGAAAGTGGCGAGAATGGCCCGAGTGAATGGGCCTTCTCTCTATATCAGCCTGTAGGTTGAGGAAAAGGAGGAGGAGAGGAAAGGAGTACAAGCTCTTCGTACTCCTGGAGATGAGGGTTGCACATTTTTTTCGGGGGTCTGTGTTACCCATATAAACTGTCTCCCTCTATTGGGGAAAATCGACTAACTTTTAAATTCCATCTGTGATAACATTTTACACGTTTTTATTGTATGTAAACTTCCCCCTTTGTATTTGTCCCCTTCTTTTGTGCCCCTGTGGCTAATAAAGAAATATATCTATCTATCTATCTGTCAACCGGGGGGTGGGGGCGGAGTTGCCGTTTTGCTGCGGAAACACCTGGGCCTCGTAACACAGACGGTACATCTGGACCCGGAGGGTCGACTGGTGGTCCTAGACGTTGACGGTAGTGAAGGTGGAGCCATCAGGCTGGTGGCCGCATATGCCCCATCCGGGACACCGCGGCCAGACTTCTTCAAACGTCTAGAGACTTTTCTGGGAACGTCCCGCTCCTTGCTTTTAGTGGGGGACTGGAATGGAATCCTAGATGCACGTTGGGACTATGTGGGAGCATGTCCCGAAAAAGGGGGGTGTAACAGCCTCAAACAGTTAATCGACCGATTTGACCTGGCCGATAGATATCGACTAGATTTTCCGACTGCGCCACTGTGGACGTGGAGTAATCGTAGCGGAACATCTAGATCGTACCTAGATAGGGTTCTAGTTAGAAATAAGGATAGGGACATGTTAAGCTGTCCACAAATGTTCATGGTTGCCTATTCAGATCACAAACTAGTGACCTGCATGGCCAACCTTGATAGAACCCATAGACAAGGACCCGGCTACTGGAAGCTGAACTTGTCGTTACCGAGAAGCAAAGCCTACAGTAGACGGATTAGCACTTTAGTTAAATAGCACTTGACAGGGGCCATTGTCAACAACAGATGGTGGTACTCTCTCAAGAGGGCAGTTAGATTAGACTCGATAGTTTTTAGTAAAGAATTAGCGTAGATAAAGTAGAAGAGGCAATTAGAAGTGGCAACGTAGCCAGCGTGCTAGCAACGAGAACGGCCTTGGACCAGTTCTTCGACGCAAAGCACGAGGGCTGCGTTGTCAGAAGCAAAATACGTGCTCTGGGAAACGAGGGAGCCAAAGCTGTTAGCTGGGCCCGAGTGACGGAGGCAAAAAGTGGCAACAAGTCCACGATTCGGTCTTTGAAGGACCAAAACGGACGCGTGATACGTGAGCCGAAGCAGATGTGTGCGGCTTTTCAGCGGCACTTTGCTCGGCTGTTCGGGGGGAGCGGCGCGCCGGGAGAGGCTATGGATTTCGGTCCATACCTCGACGGCCTACCGCGACTCTCGGGCAGTGAGGCGAAGTTCTGCGAAAAGCCGATTTCAGCCACTGAGATAGGGGACGCGCTGAGCCAATGCGGCAAACGCAAATCTCCAGGTCTCGACGGTCTACCCTACGAATTTTACGTAGCAATGCCGGACTTATTCTCCGGTCTCCTGGAAGCGGTCTACTGCAACTGGCAACAGAACGGGAGAATTCCCAGTTCTGTAACCGGGGGCGTGGTCACACTAATCAGGAAGGACGAGAATAACAGGGATGACATAGGCAACTTCCGGCCCATAACTCTTCTAAACACAGAGTTACAGATTTTGGCCAAGGTGTTGGCAAAGAGGCTGGCGCTTGTCGTCGAGAACCTGGTGGGAGAAGCGCAGACATGCGCGATCCCGACCAGGTCCATACACGACAACCCCCACCTCATGCGATACATCATAGAGAGGGTAGGGTGTAAACCCGGCTTCGGTGGGGCCCTGATCAACTTGGATCAGTCTAAGGCTTTCGATAGGGTTGACCATCGTTACCTGGATGCGGTGCTCGAGGCGGCAGGCTTCGGACCCGTGTTCAGGGGCTGGATTGCTGCAATGCACAACAGCAACATCTGCTCAAGGGTCAAGGTGAACGGTTACCTCTCGGAGCCGTTCCATATTACGACAGGGATGCCCTCTCTCCTCCCTTCTGTACGTACTGACTCTCGAGCCACTACTGCGGAAGCTGGAGCTATTGTAGGGCATCCCTCTGGAACCGGGACTGCGGAAAGCGGCGTCGGCCTACGCCGACGACGTGACAGTAATGGTGTCGAGCGCCTCGCAAATCGAGGAAGTCGGCACCTTACTAAAGGAATACGAAAGTCTCACAGGAGCGAAGCTGAACCGGGACAAGTCCATCGGTTTGCAACTCGGATCGTGGAGAGGCAGACCGATGCCTTCCGATGGCGTCGTCGGACGCTGGACGGAAGGACCGGTAAAGCTGCTCGGGGTCTGGTTTGGTCCGGACCTCCAGGTGGAGAAGAACTGGAACGAAGTGACGGCCAAGGTGTTTGCACTCACCCAGAAGTGGGCCGAGTGCAAACTATCCTTGAAAGGTCGAGCGGAGGTGGCGAACACTTTTATAGCGTCCGCCATCTACTACCGCTTGACCGTCGTGCCTTGTCCAGCCAAAACGCTCGCCAAAATGGAGCGCGCCCTCTTCCGATTCCTTTGGAAGAGGCGGGCTTCTTTGGTAAGAAGATCCATCTGCTGCCAACACCCTTCTAACGGAGGATGCCGTGGTTGACGATGCGCAAACACGCGCTCAGGCTGCGGCATCTCTACGTATTCCTCACCGGACAACCGGTGTGGGCCCCGTTCGTGAGGCGAGCCTTCCCACGACTCGTCTCGCTAACCGAGCTGCAGTCCTGGGTCAAGCAGAGACCGAGGAAAATGGGCGACTGGCACATCGAATGTGCTCAGGCGCTCACAGCCCTCTGGCAGGCGGACCCGGCGATCAGTGGAGACTCCACTTCGTCATTCTATAGAGGGTTGGTCCGCAGCAAGTGCGACGACGCGCTCGGTGAAACTCTAGGCGTGGAGGAAGATGAACTGGCCAGTCTGTTCGGTAGGACCTTCCGCCCGGGACCGATGGACAACTTCCAAAAGTCCCTGGCCTGGCAGTGCTACCGAGGAGCTCTACCAGTTCGAGACAAGCTCTACAGACATGGGCGCCCGGGCAGGGACCCTGCAAAAAAGATCTGTCCGAGGTGCGTGCGAGACGAAGAAACCGTCGCGCACGCATTCATACACTGCCCGGGCGTCACTGACCTGTGAGGCTATGTAGAACGACTATTGTCGCGGGTGGGACCAATCCAGTTGACCACCGAGTCCATTGTCATGATCAAACCGCCACCCTCCTTCAAAAACGAAGGAGAGGCGGTTTTCCTTTGTGTGATAGCTATGGCGAAAGAGGTTGTATGGTGGACAAGGTTGAAAGGGCTGAGGTCAGACACCTTTCTCTCCGGCCAACAACTGATTCTTTTTTTCAAATACCACTTTGGAAGAAGAATCAGGATGGAGAGAGAGGTGCTGTACCCCAGCAAGTTTTATGAAAGGTGGGTGAAAGTGGCGAGAATGGCCCGAGTGAATGGGCCTTCTCTCTATATCAGCCTGTAGGTTGAGGAAAAGGAGGAGGAGAGGAAAGGAGTACAAGCTCTTCGTACTCCTGGAGATGAGGGTTGCACATTTTTTTCGGGGGTCTGTGTTACCCATATAAACTGTCTCCCTCTATTGGGGAAAATCGACTAACTTTTAAATTCCATCTGTGATAACATTTTACACGTTTTTATTGTATGTAAACTTCCCCCTTTGTATTTGTCCCCTTCTTTTGTGCCCCTGTGGCTAATAAAGAAATATATCTATCTATCTATCTATCTATATATATATATATATATATATATATATATATATATATATAGGAACAAGTATGACCCCGACGGCAGAGCACAAGCCGTTTTGACGGCTAATTCTGGACTAAATAAGAATTTTTAGCCTGGTAAATAAATAGCCGAACTTCTCAGGGGTAATTCCTTATATGGGAAGATAGTAATTGTCAAATGGATTGGTAAAAAAAGTTTGTTGTAAAGACAGATGATTCTATCATGGCATTTGGTGGGAGTTAGGGGTAGCTGAACTTGCCGGTAGAACAAAGAGGGAGTGAGGGAAACCCAGTCAAGCGTTGAAAGTGAAATCTATACAGCAGATTCTAAGGATAGTGTATAGAAGGTCAAGAAAAATGTACTGGAGAAGGGGGGGTGGGGTGAAAGAACAGGTAAATCGAAAGGGAGTAAACAAAAAAGCCAATATAAAAATGAGGAAATAAATCTATAAAAAACAATTTCTGGTTACCACTCCATCCCCACAATCACAAAATCTCTCATTGGTATTGCTAAGCTCTAGAAAAGTTTAATAGGTGAAGAAAAATACTAAATACGAGATTGTAGTGAAAGAATTTTATAAAGCCGGCTTTACGGGGGGTCTAACACCACTGCTATAATTAGTAGTAATCAGCCAATACTATCTTACAATGACAGGTTAAAAACAAAAATACTAAATTAAAACTACAAAAATACTAATACGAAATATTAATTCAGAATACTAATACAGAAATACTAATACAAGGATACTAATACAAAAATACCACTAAGAAATTTAGAAATCACAGAAATGGAGCAGCAACCAGAAAGAAAACAATTTACTGGGGTCTAACACATCTGCTGTAAAAGGTGTAATCGGCCAATTCTATCTTAAAATTAGGGGGCTGGGGGTACTGAAGCTACAGAGAACCGATGGGCTGCATCGGGGTAGGCGAAAAGTTGAAAAAAAGACAAGGAAGGAGATCTGGGGTGGAAGGACTAAGAAGAGAAGGGGGGAAGAAGGAAAAGATAAAAGATTTACGTCTACCTTAGTAAGCTGGGGTAACCCCTTACAAAATCGGCAAGTGGGGTGTTTCAGCCCTTGTCTAACCCCCCCCCCCCCTGTCA
The DNA here is from genome assembly GCA_964016885.1 of Eledone cirrhosa. Taxonomy (NCBI): domain Eukaryota; kingdom Metazoa; phylum Mollusca; class Cephalopoda; order Octopoda; family Eledonidae; genus Eledone; species Eledone cirrhosa. The sequence continues at coordinate 44,039,827 of OZ024748.1, forward strand.
TTATGCGGTTTGAGGGCGAGGTAAGTCCTACGCAATCTGTGTTTGCATGCAGTTACCAGTTCATCTTTCTTGTTTAGGAGTTGGTCCTTTGAAAACACCATTTGTAATGTTTCCTCTGAGCATAAGTTACACGGACGGCGTCCTCCCGTGTAAGAGTTAGCTCTGGACAGTAAGCTCCAAGTGAGATTGTAGATTATATTATTATCTTTGAGGTCCCAGATGTGGCCCGAAAGTGTAGTGGCATGACGCCGGGCCGGGTTTCGGAAAGTATGTCGGTGTAGGTAAAGCCGGGTCTTGAAGTCACAAGCGGTTAATCCTATATAAGCTTTGTTCGAGGTGTCCGTCCTCACGTTGCACTGGTAGATCACATTACGATCTCGGCATCTGTTGTTGAGGGGGCAAAGGGATCTATCAAGACAGTTACACCTGGTCGGCTCTCCACTGCTGTCTAGGTTATTTCTTCCATAGGGGTTGAGTTTTTGTTGTTAGAGGAGACGATGTTTTGTGCGAAGTTAGGTGTGGTGCTGTAGGAGAGTTTGATGGTGTTTTTGTTGATTATGTTGTGGTAGCGGTGTTATAGTGGGAAGTGTTTTTCGATGAGCCTAAAGAAGATTTTCCCGATAGGTGTTGTCACCTCGGCATTGTGGGGAGGATTGAACCACGTTACGTTGCGTGAGCGGCGGTGTCTCCTGCTGGTTCGGCTAATGGAAGCTGAATAATAGGATATTTCCTCCCGGAAGCCACTCCGCTTGAGGGCCTGGTTGTAATAAGGCGCGTGTTCGTCGAATATCTGCTCTTTAGCGGACAAACGAGATATGCGGAGGGAGATGTTTTTAACCAGGTTATTGGTGATGTTTCTAGGATGGTTTCTAGGATGTAATGCAGGTTGTCGTTTGGTTTCCTGTATGGGTAGTACAGATCATTATCGAGGTTAAGGGTAACGGCCAGGAAATTTACTCGGGTTAGGGACGTTTGTAGGGTTATTTTAAATCCCCAGTCGCGGAAGAAGCTGATTAATTGTTTACGAACCCGGTCTGTACTACTGGGGTTGTACCCTTTAAGGGTAAGGAGCCCATCATCACGGTACAATCCACCGCCGAATGCAGGAAACATTTCGGTGAGTTTAAATAGTAGGAATAATCCTATAAGATCTGTGACCTCAGCCGAATCCGTCGCACCCATACTGACGTCAAAGGGGGAGTCAGGAGCTCTCTTTATCCATTTGGAGTTGGACTGTCTTCCTGGCGTAGAGGATGATATTTCTTTCCTGGTCGGTGATGGGCGTGAGTGTTTCGGCAAAGTCCAAGGCGGCGGTAAGGTAATTGATGCATAGTAACTCTCTATGTCAAACAGGATGAATTTTGTGTCTCGTTTGTTCTCCATATTGCTGAACCATGAGATTACTTCCTGGGTGTTGACCCATAGGCTAAGTCTCGCGTTTTGCTTAACTTTTGGTATAACGCGGTCTAGGATTTTTTTTGCTGATTCTCCTGTTATTATAAGATAACATTGGCTGATTACTAACTAACCATAGCAGTGGTGTTAGACACGCCCCCCCCCCCCCCCGTAAAGCCGGCTTTATAAAATTCTTTCACTACAATCTCGTATTTAGTATTTTTCTCCACCTATTAAACTTTCCTATAATTTAGCAATGAGAGATTTGGTGATTGTGGGAGGGGAGTAGTAACCAGAAATTGTTTTTTTTATATTTATTTCCTTATTTTTATAATGGTTTCGTTGTTTACTCCCTTTCGATTTACCTTTTCTTTCAACCCCCCCCCCCCCCTTCTCCAGTACACTTTCCTGACCTTCTATACACTATCCTTAGAATCTGCTGTATAGATTTCACTTTCAACGCTTGACTGGATTTCCCCTACTCCCTCTCTGTTCTACCGGCAAGTTCAGCTACCCCTAACTCCCACCAAATGCCATGATAGAATCATGTCTTTACAACAATTTTTTTTACCCATCCTTTTGACAATTACTATCTTCCCATATAAAGACTTACCCCTGAGAAGTTCGGCTATTTATTTACCATGCTAAACATTCTTATTTAGTCCAGAATTAGCCGTCAAAACGGCTTGTGCTCTGCCGCCAGGGTCATACTTGTTCCTATATATATAGAGAGAGATATATATATATAGATAGATAGATAGATAAATAGATATATTTCTTTATTAGCCACAGGGGCACAAAAGAAGGGGACAAATACAAAGGGGGAAGTTTACATACAATAAAAACGTGTAAAATGTTATCACAGATGGAATTTAAAAGTTAGTCGATTTTCCCCAATAGAGGGAGACAGTTTATATGGGTAACACAGACCCCCGAAAAAAATGTGCAACCCTCATCTCCAGGAGTACGAAGAGCTTGTACTCCTTTCCTCTCCTCCTCCTTTTCCTCAACCTACAGGCTGATATAGAGAGAAGGCCCATTCACTCGGGCCATTCTCGCCACTTTCACCCACCTTTCATAAAACTTGCTGGGGTACAGCACCTCTCTCTCCATCCTGATTCTTCTTCCAAAGTGGTATTTGAAAAAAAGAATCAGTTGTTGGCCGGAGAGAAAGATAGATAGATAAATAGATAGATAGATAGATAGATATATAGATAGATAGATAGATAGATAGATATAGATATATAAAGAAAATCCATGAATTTTTTTCATGTTTCCCACTCTACTAACCCAAGTTTTGAGTACGAACTGGTTTTTACCGCCTCTAATCTGATATATATATATGTGTGTGTGCGTATATAAATATATAGATAAGCAAGGGTAGGCATAGATATTATTGTTCAATATTATATGATTTATTTGTAAAGGTGGTGGATTGGCAGTATCAGTAGAGGGTCGGACGCCATGCTTTGACGCATAGAGTTACGCCCCTTGCCATTCTGAGTTCAAATCCCGCCGAGGTTAACGTTGCCTTTCATCCTTACGGGATCGATAAAATGAAGTACCAGTAATGCACTGAGTTAATTGCTGGCCTTGTGCCAAAAGTAGAAACAATTATAATATATATGTAAATTGTGTGAAGTAAAGAGTTACCTCCCTCGGTAGTTGTTTGACGTGAAGGAATTTATTCCCTTTAGCTGCTGCTGCTACTACTACTACTACTGCTGCTGCTGCTGCTACGGCTGTTGCTACTACTACTGCTGTTGCTACAAATGCAGTAGTAGTAGTAGTAGTAGTAGTAGTATTAGGAGTAGTAATAGTAGTAGTAGTAGTAGTAGTAGTCGTAGTGGTAGCAGCAGCAGCTAAAAGGAATAAATTCCTTCACGTCAAACATCTACCGAGGGAGGTAACTCTTTACTTCACACAATTTACATATATATTATAATTGTTTCTACTTTTGGCACAAGGCCAGCAATTATCACAATGCATTACTGGTACTTTATTTTATCGACCCCGTAAGGATGAAAGGCAAAGTTAACCTCGGCGGGATTTGAACTCAGACCCTAAAGGGACGTAACGCCGTGCTGCAAAGCATGGCGTCCGACCCTCTACTGATACTGCCAAGGTTTCTGCTAAGGCCAGAAATTTGGAGGGGGAAATCGATTAAATCGACCTCAGTGCATTACTGGTGCTCTATTTTATCGACCCGGTAACGATGGAAGGCAAAGCTAACCTCGGCAGGATTTGAACTCAGATCGTGAACCCTTTACTATAAAGCATGTTGTCCGACGCTCTACAGTACTGCTAATCCACTGCCCTTACAAATAAATCATATAATTGTTTCTACGTTTGGCACAAGGCCAGCAATTACCCCGTGCATTACTGGCAGTTTATTTTATCGACCCCGTAAGGATGAAAGGCAAAGTTAACCTCGGCGGGATTTGAACTCAGAATGGCAAGGGCCGTAACTCTATGCGTCAAAGCATGGCGTCCGACCCTCTACTGATACTGATAATCCACCACTCCTTACAAATAAATCATTTAATATTGAACAATAATATCTATGCCTACCCTTGTTTATCTTTATATTTATATACGCAGACATACAAACACACACACATATATATATATATCAGATTAGAGGCGGTAAAAACCAGTTAGTACTCGAAACTTGGAGTAGTAGAGTGGGAAACATGAAAAAAATTCATGAATTTTCTTCATATATCTATATCTCTCTCTCTCTCTCTCTCTCTCTCTCTCTCTCTCTCTATATATATATATATATATATATATATATATATATATATATATATATATATATATATATATAACGGCCAAAGACCCCCATTGAGTCACGAGTGACCATGGAATTTTCACCTAGAAAGTTACCCTCCGAGGCACAAGTCCGCACAAGGTTGTTTGTAGAAGACCAGCAGTCACTCATTCACACCAGCCTCCTCTCTCCACGCCACCCATGTTGCCCAAGGGAAAGGCTATGGCCGATACAGTTTGGCACCAGTGACGTCACAACTCATTTCTACAGCTGGGTAAACTGGAGCTCGGTCCAGTAATTGAACTTACAACTTCACACTCTAACCACTAAGCCATGCGCCTTCACCCTAATTTATATATCATCATCATTTTCAACACCGTTTTACGTCCATTCTTCCACGCTAGCATGGGTTAGACAGGTTGTTCTGTTGTGGGCAGTGCCAGGTAGGGTGACCTTGTCTTGCTCATACGGTAACTGATTTTGGCTTGATTTCTTCAGTTGGAGGCCCTCGCTAACACCAACCTCATTTAGAATGTGCTTTTTTACCGTGGCGCCTACACGACCACTTTACAGTGTGGACTGGGTTCTTTTTGTCATGACACCTTCACAACCACTTTGTAGTGGGAAGGGGTGAGGGCATATCGTCTATATGCTTCAGCTTCGGCTTGTACCCGTGGGAAGTCGGGTCTTCTGTATTACTGCGTAACACCAGAGGTCTCGGTCCTGAGTCATCACCTTTGAGAGGTGCATTTGGGCAAGGTCCGATTTTATCACCTCATCTCAGGTCTCTCTCTCTCTCTCTCTCTCTCTCTCTCTCTATATATATATATATATATATATATAACACAAGAGAGAGAACCCAGATATATAACTATATGTGTTCAAATCACAAGAGACAGACAAATCACAGGGTAATGAAAATACTGACTAAAAATATTAGGTTGAGGAAAAAGTTTGTGCGCCATGTTCATTCAGTTCATGTCATGTTCAATGGTAAACTTTACTGCGAGCATCTTGATCGAGTCTACGATGTGGTGGTTGAAAAGTACCCAAGTCTTGTTCGTCGAAAACGCGCCTTGTTCCAACAAGACAATGCAAAGCCGCATACCACCAGAAAGACCAGCAACAAGATTGAAGAATTGGACAGTGTGGAAGTTCTGCTGCATCCAGCCCATAGTCCAGACGTTACTCCATCTCACTACAGTCTCTTCCAATCAATGCAGCACTTTATGAACGGTCGCCGATTTGAATCATTCGATGAAGTTGAAGACGCTTGTCGAGAATTTTTCGATTCAAATCCGAAGGATTGGTACCTTGACCAAATCCGAAAGCTTGCAGGACGTTGGCAGAAGGTCGTGGACAATGATGGTCTTTATTTTGAAGGATAGTTGTTGTTGTTTTTGAATAAATTCTTTCATAAAAATCATTATTTTAACACGGCACACGAAGTTTTTCCTCAACCTAGTAGTATGGTTCACAGAACTCAATTAAAAGGATAAATTGATTTATACAAATTTACTATGATAACTATCAAGTATCCAGATAGCTTTCAGGTAGAAGTGTTTTGCAATTCAGTGAAAAGATTTACTGGTCCAATGCTTTTCAATGGATACTCCCCAACCAGTATATCCCTAACTACTAAATTTCTTACTACTATATATATAGTAGTAAAAAACAAGGAGGTTGTATCCAAAGTTGGTAGAATACTCAGTTCAAAAGACAAGTTCAGTATGGTTTGTTAATTTGTTGTGGAAACTAACTCTCTCTCTCTCTCTCTCTCTCTCTCTCTCTCTCTCTCTCTCTCTCTCTCTCTCTCTATCTCTCTCTCTCTCTCTCTCTCTCTCTCCCTCTCTCTCTCTCTCTCTATATATATATATATATATATATATATAATAAAGTTAAATAAAAAGTCAAATGATTAAAATTTAGCTTCGTTTATTACTGCTATATATATTTCAGTACATATGTACTTGTCTATACCATACTAATTCAAACTGCCTGAAGAGGTCACAGCCAAAGATGGCTGTCACTGAAATATATATAGCAGTAATAAACGAAGCTAAATTTTAATCATTTGACTTTTTATTTAACTTTATTTTACACTACTCTGGAGTAACCAAACCAACCTGCGCACTTCGTCGAGTGCTCCAGCCTGCATACTGAGGTGTTGGTATACAACCAACATAAACTCAAAATCTATATATATATATATATATAATATATTTTACAGAGTCGAAATACTTTATAAACAAAAATCAAAGAGTGTTTAAGAATGTTTAATTACTAACTATCGTTTCATCCAAGTACAAGGCCGGATCATCAGAGTATAAATCAAAGGCTAAAACACAAATAAACTTGTTAAAGAACATTCCGGGGATACACAATATAGGAAGAAAGCATAAATATTAACATTCACATAAGAGAAGATAGTTAAGGTAGAAGAAGCATATGAAAGATATGAGCATATAAATGAAAAAAAATGAAATTAGGAGCAGCTAAAAGCATGCTGATATAGAGAAACATGCTGCTGTGAAGAATTTCAGCATAGTGCAAGACATATATCATAATTAATAAACATATGACATAAGCATTACAAAAGTTTATTAAAGCAAGTGCATAGATCCAATATAAATTTAAGAATATAAAAATACATCTTCAAAATATATTTTAATATAAAGTTCGACTGCGCCATTCAGTTATAAATATATGACTGAATATATTTATGACTGAATGATGCAGCCGAACTCCTCAAAATGTTCTTTGACAAGTTTATTTGTGTTTTAACCTTTGAAAGATACTCTGATGAAATCCTGCCTTGTGCTTGGATGAAACGATCGTTAGTGATTAAATGTTCTAAAACACTCTTTGATTGTAGTTTATAAAGTATATATATATATATATATATATATATATATATATATATATATATATATATATATATATATATAGAGAGAGAGAGAGAGAGAGAGAGAGAGAGATGAAAAACAAATCTCGACTGTGGCTTGAATCACACAAGCCGAAACTGCTTGGCGCCAGTCAGCATTTTACATATCTCTACCCACTCATCTCCCCATGCATTGAGTACTCCCATGATTAGTGGTCTCCACAGTCTCAACACTGTAGACTCTCTCACTCTCTTTATATATATATCATCATCATCCTCATCTTATATTTATAAATATTCATATACATTTATATACATCTTATTGTTTAACTGCTACAACCTCGTATCAATTACATAATTGTTGCCATTGAAATGCATATAACAGCAATGATGTATTAATAAAACGATATAAGATTCCAGAATACTGCCTTATACTTCTACTTGGCATTTGTCGACCTTGAGAAAGCCTTTGACAGAGTTCCACGTGCTGTAATCTGGTGGGCTCTTAGAAAACTAGGAGTAGATGAACGGCTTGTGAAAGCGGTACAAGCCATGTATAGGGGAGTAGTCAGCAAAGTTAGGATTAGCAATGAGTATAGCGAGGAATTTAGCGTACAGGTTGGGGTCCACCAGGGCTCTGTTCTTAGCCCCCTCCTGTTCATCATAGTCCTGCAGGCAATAACGGAGGAGTTTAAGACCGGATGCCCATGGGAACTCCTGTATGCTGATGACCTCGCACTCATAGCTGAATCTATGGTAGAACTAGAGAAGAAATTCCAAATTTGGAAGCAGGGACGAGAAAGAAAGGGTCTCAAAGTCAACATGACAAAGACTAAGGTCCTTGTAAGTAGACGAGAAAACAGAACCCAGATCCCCTCAGGGAAATGGCCTTGCTCAGTATGTAGGAAAGGTGTAGGTAGGAACTCCATTCTCTGCCCCAAATGCAAACAATGGGTACACAAGAGATGTAACGGGATCTCAGGAAGCTTAATTAAGAATGTAGGCTTCACATGCAACAGCTGTGCTGGGACAGCAAGCAGCAAACAGCCACAGGAAACAAGTACCACCAATCTCTGGGAGGGCCCTGTAGAAACAGTAGACAGCTTCTGCTACCTAGGTGACCGAATTAGCAGTGGAGGTGGGTGTTCAGAAAGTACAATAACTAGGGTACGAACGGGATGGAAGAAGTTTAGGGAACTACTACCACTGCTAGCTGCCAAAAGGCTTCTCCCTCAGAATGAAAGGCAGACTGTATGATGCGTGTATCCGAACAACAATGTTGCATGGTAGTGAGACCTGGGCGCTGAAGGTGGAAGACTTACGTAGATTAGAGAGAAACGAAGCCTGCATGCTCCGATGGATGTGTAACAGTAATATACGTGAACGACAAAGCATAAATGAATTGAGAGAGAGACTGAGCATAAGAGGAATCAAATGCTGTGTGCAGGAGAGGCGGTTGCGCTGGTATGGACATGTGATGCGTATGAAGGATGACAGCTGCATAAAAAGGTGCAGAGCACTAGAAGTTGATGGAAACCGCGGAGTGGGGAGACCCAAGATGACCTGGGATGAGGTGATAAAAGCCGACCTTACCCAATTACACCTCTCAAAGACGATGACACACGACCGTGACCTCTGGCGTTACGCAGTAATACAGAGTACCCGACCTCCCATGGGTACAAGCTGAAGCATATAGACAATATGCCCCCCCCCCACCGCCAGGTGGTAGTGGAGGTGCCACGGCAAAAAAGCACCCAGCCCACACTGTAAAGTGGACTTATAGGCGCCACGAAAAAGCACCCAGCACTCACTGTAAATGAGGTTGGTGTTAGGAAGGGCATCTAGCTGTAGAAATCAAGCCAAATCAGTTCCTGTATGAGCAAGGCATGGTCAGCCGACCAGACACTGCCCACAACAGGACAACCCGTCTAACCCATGCTAGCGTGGAAGAACGGACGTAAAACGGTGATGATGATGATGATGATGATGACTTCATTTATACATGTGTGTGTATATACAGTGGGTCCTCGATATACGGTAGTTCTTTATCCGGTAAATTCACAGATACGGTTTTGGGTAATTACTACCATCAATTCTATTTACGGTAAAAAAAATTCATAGATACGGTTTTTGGTCGTGTTTTGTTTATATTGTAACGTAGTGCCACCTGAAGTAAGCAATAAATTTCCCCTTGAATTCGTGGAAACTGACTGCTATTCGAATTCTAGGAAAATTGTGTTACTACTGCTATCGTACTAACTGACCTTACTGAGAAACTAGCCAATCACGAGCAAATTCAGATATCGGTTGATGATGTCATAACTCTTAACTGATCACTTCAGTTCAGCAAACTCTCAGTGAGAGAATTTTTGCCGAACTGAAGTGATCAGTTAAGAGTTATGACTTCATTCAAAGTAAGAGAAAACCCGACGGCGTATTTTTGGAGCATAATTATCACGGCATATCTTATAACCCCATATCTCATGTCCCCAAAATGTCCTGCGAATATTGCTGGTGCAAATGGAAGGGCCAAACGCATGAGGAAGAGCCTGACTTTGGAGATAAAGCTGGAAATTTTGAAAAGGAAGGAACAGGGACAAGTACATCGTAACTTGAGAATGGGTAGTGCAAAAAACAGGTTATTAATTATGATGAAACAGGACTTTATTGGAAAAAGATGACCAGTAATACTTATATTGACAAGGAGGAGAAAAGTACGAAGGGGTTCAAAGCCTCAAAGGACCGCATTACTCTGTAACTTGGAGGGAATGCACCAGGAGATTTAAAGCTAAAGCCACTCATTATCTACCATTCAGAAACTCCCAGAGCACTCAAGGGCAATACCTACCAGTGATATGGAAGTCTAATAAGAAGGCATGGCTGATCACTTCAATTCACCAGGATTTTTTCACCTCATATCTGTCACCAACCCTTAAGGAATATGCATTAGCTAACAACATTGCCAACCGTTTTCTGCTATTAGTGGACAACACTCCCAGCTACCCACGGGCAATGGAAGACTGGTCAGAAAATATTGAGGTTTTGTTTCTCCCCCAAAACACCACAGCTCTCATTCAGCTGATGGATCAAACAGTCATCAAAACATTTAAGGCATACTACCAGTGGAGAACCATGCAGCAGCTGACAAGCCCACAATCACGGAATCGTGGAAATTGTACATCAAGCATGGCTTAGACAACATCAAGGCATCTTGGGAAGAAGTGAAGCAGTCTACCATGAACTTGGCCTGGAAGAAATTATGGCGAGCATGTGTGAATGACTTCCAAGGCTTTGCTGAGGACATTGGTGCGATAAAAAAAGATATTGTAAATCTCTGCCATAGAGCTGGCTTCAATGGTGTTAATGATGATGATGTGCTAGACCTTTTGGAAAGCCACGCTGAACCACTCTCCAATGGTGAACTCATAGAACTAGACAAGGCGATACAGGAGACAGAAAAAGAAGAAGAGGAGGAAGAAGAACCTGTGCGTGGCTTGGACATAAATACTCTAAGAGAATGTCTCAGGAGTATCGAAACAATCTTAGAAACCATGAAGGAGCGTGACCCCAACCCTGCTAGGAGCAGCAAAGTGGCTCAAGATGTCGAGAAAAGCGTCAAGTTTTACCAAGAAATGTATGAAGCCAAAAGAAACACCGCCAAACAGTCCTCCATCTACTCTTTCTTCAAGCCAGTCACACCTGCCAACCGTGCTACAGCTGGCCCTTCAACATCCACTGCAGTCAACGAGTTTGTTGGTTTTGAGTCTCCCACATCACCCTCATCCTCCCCCTGCCAACTCAGCCCAAGATGAGTAAGGGCTGAAACCCATACTGTCCCTTAGCCTCGGGAGGGACAAATGAAGAAGCACATCATCTGATGGACTAGGCGGCATGTGTAAGGTACAGTAAATAAAAAAAAACATTATTTCTTTTCTGTAGGTATGACTTTTTCGATGTGCTGGAACGCATCCCTATCTATTTCATGTTATAATGAGTTCTTTATACAGTAATTCGTTATACGGTAAGGGTTTCAGGAACGCATATATACCATATATCGAGGACTCACTGTATTTATATGTTATTAAAAATGAAGAGACTATTCTAGTTTTCCATACTTCAATTTATTATATCATATATAATAATAATAATAATGAAATTATTGGGTAAAGTGCTCAGGTGCGCTACAACTCATCAAAGGTGTATGTATATATAGTACATAGAATAATACACAAATGTCAGGCAAGTGAATAGTGTATGAGTCATGGTATACATGTGTGTATGTGTATGGAGGGGGAACATTAGGTGTAGTGTTAGTGGATCTCGGGAAGCATGGAGGCCTTAAAGGATGCAGTGTCTCGACAGCTAACAACAGATGCAGGTAGTTTGTTCCATGCTTCAGCAACTCTGAGTGTGAAAAAATGTTTCCGAAAGTCATGGGAACTGTGCTGTTTTCTGACTTTGTGGGCATGCCCACCTGTGTTAGATACATGGAAATCAAAAAGGTACTCAGGGTTGTTGTTGGCAAGATGGTTAACAATTTTGTGGGTGTTTACCAAGTCAGTTGCCAGGCATCGGAGCTTCAATGTATCCATGCCCAGGGAAGCAAGGCGTTCAGAGTATGGTAGATGCCTGATGGAGGGTATTCGCTTGGTTGCACGTCTCTGAACAGTTTCCAGGCGGTCAATGTTCTGAGCAAGATAGGGGTTCCAGACTGGTGATGCAAATTCTAAGTGTGGCCGCACCATAGCCATGTACAGCTTTAAATAGATAGCCAGAGAGCGGCTGACAAAGGTCTTGCTGAGTGATGCTAAGACACCCTCGGCCCTCTTGACAATTTTAGAGACGTGCTTCGTCCAACGCAAATCATTGCCGACCGTAATGCCCAGGTCACGTTCACAAGAAGACTTCTTGATATTAGTGCTGTGGAGGGAGTATGTGGACGTTGGGTTTTTACTCCCAAAATGCATGGTGGTGCACTTGTCCACAGCTAGCTTTAGTTGCCAGTCTGAGATCCATTGTTGCATTGTGTCCAGGTCAGATTGAAAGCAAGATCTATAGTGTTCAGGATCTGTCCTTTTTATCTCAAGGTACAGCTTGATGTCGTCTGCGTACTTTAGTACCGTGGCATTCTTTAAGTTGGCATCTATGTCATTAATATATGCCACAAACAAAAGGTGGTACACCAGATGACATCTCATATGGTGAGGAATGCTGTCCCAAAACCGTGACTACCTCCCTTCAACTGAGAATGAAGGACTTCAACCAGTTAAAAAGATCATCCTTCACACCCATTGCAAAGAGTTTTGCCATAAGCCTTTTGTGTGGCACAGAATTGAAGGCTTTTGCAAAGTCAAGGTAAACAACATCCACCCATGAGCCGCCTTCAGTGATCCGGGTGATGTCCTCAAGAAACTCTATAAGTTGATCACAGCAGCTGGAGTTGGGGATAAATCCAAATTGCGAGGGCCGGATAAGCCTGTGAGAGCTCCAGAAGTTCCAAAGTGTTTCTCTGACACAGGATTCCATCAGTTTGGCGATGCAACTAGTAAGACTGACTGGACGATAGTTCACAGGTGATGTGCGGTCACCCTTTTTGAACAGAGGAATGACACTGGCAGTTTTCCACTGTTCTGGAGTAGCACTGTTGTTCAGACAGAATTGGAAGAAGCGTGATAACTGGTGCAGAAGGAAGTACCCACCACGTTTAAGAAGCAGGTACGTAACACGATCAAGACCAGGAGAGGCATGGTTGCGTTTATTTTTTAGGTGACGTCGCAGCATTGCAGGTGTAAATTCCATGGTTGTAATAGAGTCCGGTGTCATAGGTGGTGGAGATGGTACACTCTAGTCTTCAATAGTGAAAATGCCTGCATAGCATTCAGCAATGAGCTCTGCGCATTCCTTGGGGTCGTCAGTAACCTGGCTTGTATGGGGATTGCGAAGAGGACCAACTGGAGAGTGAGGCCTCTGCTTTGAGTGAACATACTTCCAGAACACCTTACTGTCAGGGCTGGTTGCTATGCGCTGCTAAATATGATATTGTATAATATAATAAATTAAATTATGGAAACATAGAACCATCTCTTCATTTTTAATAACATATATATACTCTGTCAGTTGCCATACATGTAATAACAATTCTTACTTATACAGACATTCCAGATGTGGAGTGCTTTTGCATGGTTACACTATGATTTGTTAACTGTGTAGGTCAACTAACACAGTTATTTGGACAAAGTATACACATTTTGGTTGGGTCCATAGCTTTGATAGATGACTTTCAGCCAACCACCTGTGAAGCATGTTTAACAGGTCAATAATCAGTAAAAACAGGTAAATTAAACAGGTAGATTAAATGTATTTTTCTTATTATATACACTCTGCCTGTATTGAATGCTCATATAAGTACCACCACCAGTAATTCACTGACTAATACTATATAAAGGTATAAATATAAATATATATATATACACTGTAAATGTGGTTGGTGTTAGGAAGGGCATCCAGCTGTAGAAAACCTGCCAGATAGTCCTGTATGAGCGAGACACGGTCACGCGACCTACCTTGCCTCAAGTGGGACAACTCCCGTCTAACCCATGCTAGCGTGGAAGATGATGATGATATATATACCATATAAACGAAGATGATGATGATATATATACCATTCACCTACCCTTATCTGTTTTCTTATTCAAAAATTATTTCTTGTAAACTCTATATACACCCTCCACTCTCAAGCGTGAAACTAATAATAATATTTGTACTGCCTCTTTACTTCAAGGTTTTTTTGTTTTCTGTTTACTGTCTCAACTTAAAAAAAAAAAAATATATATATATATATATATATGGGAACTCCTATACGCAGACGACCTGACACTCATAGCGGAATCAATGGCCGAGCTAGAGAAGAAATTCCAAACATGGAAGCACGGCCTAGAGTCAAAAGGACTTAAAATTAACCTGGCTAAGACCAAAGTTCTAGTTTGTAGGAAAGAAAACAAGGCGGTGGTCCCTTCTGGGAAATGGTCGTGCTCGGTATGTAGGAAAGGCGTAGGTAGAAACTCCATCTTATGTCCTAAATGCAAAGTATGGGTGCATAAAAGATGTAGTGGGATCACAGGTAAGCTAACTAAGAACATAGACTTTACATGTGGCCGATGTTCTGGTGCAATAAGTAGCAGCAAGTGCCCACAAATACTAGCTCTTTCAATTGCGCAGAGGGTTCTATAGAAATAGTGGACAGCTTCCGTTACCTGGGCGATAAAATCAGCAGTGGGGGAGGGTGCTCTGAAAGTACTGTAGCTAGAGTCAGAACTGGTTGGAAAAAGTTCAGAGAGCTTATACCACTATTAGCTGCTAAAGGGTTCTCCCTAAAAATGAAAGGCAGGTTGTACGATGCCTGCATACAAACAGCAATGTTGCATGGTAGTGAGACCTGGGCATTGTGTGCAGAGGATATACGCAGACTAGAGAGGAACGAAGCTTGCATGCTCCGCTGGATGTGTAACAGTAATATACGTGAACGGCAAAGCATAAACGAACTAAGGAAAAAATTAGAGATAAGAGGGATCAGATGTTGTTTACTCGAGAGAAGGCTGCATTGGTATGGACACGTGATGCGCATGAAAGTCGATAGCTGTATTACAAAGTGCAGGGCAATAAAGATAGACGGTAGCCACGGAATAGGCAGACCTAGAAAAACATGGGATGAGCTGATAAACTCCAACCTCATACACTTACACCTCTCCAAGACAATGTCACTGGACCGTGACCTTTGGCGGTACTCAGTAACAGAGAAGACCCGCCTTGCCAGTAGGCATCTCTAACAAACTACACCCCGTCCCGCCACCACCCCCACCCCATCCACACCACCCCGTTCCATGTAAAGTTATGTTGGTGCCGCGCCATCCAGGCCGAAACAAACGAGATCGTGTAGGTGTCACGACAAAAAAACACACAGTCCACGCTGTAATGTGGCCGTGTAGGCAACACGGTAAAAACCTCCCAGACCCACACTGTAAATGTGGTTGGTGTTAGGAAGGGCATCCAACTGTAGAAAACCTGCCAGACAGTCCTATGCGAGCAAGACAATCACTCTTGCCTCAAGTGGGACTACCCCCGTCCAAACCCATGCAAGCGTGGAACACGGACGTTAAACGTTGATGATGATGATGATGATGATATAGGAGTAGTTCCACAACAGTTAGTTCACCATACCAAGAATATGGTATGGTGAACTAACTGTTGTGGAACTACTTCCACCAAACTCGTCCCATGCACTGAGTGTTCTACTACTATGGACATAACCCACCAGTGTTCTACTATTATATACATATATATATCATCATCATCATCATCACCGTTTTATGTCCATTCTTCCACGCTAGCATGGGTTAGACGGGATGTCCTGTTGTGGGCAGTGTCCGGTTGGCTGACCTTGTCTTGCTCATACGGGAACTGACTCTGGCTTGATTTCTACAGCTGGATGCCCTTCCTAACACCAACCCCATTTACAGTGAGTGCTGGGTGCTTTTTTGCCGTGGCACCTCCACGACCACTTTGCAGTGTGGGCTGGGTGCTTTTTTGCCATGGCACCTCCACGACCACTTTGCAGTGTGGGCTGGGTGCTTTTTTGCCATGGCACCTCCACGACCACTTTGCAGTGTGGGCTGGGTGCTTTTTTGCCGTGGCACCTCCATGACCACTTTGCAGTGTGGGCTGGGTGCTTTTTTGCCATGGCACCTCCACGACCACTTTGCAGTGGGAGGGGGGGGGTGGCATATTGTCTATATGCTTCAGCTTTGGCTTGTACCCGTGGGGGGGGGGGGGGGTCGGGTCTTCTGTATTACTGCATGATGCCAGAGGTCACGGTCGTGTGTCATCATCTTTGAGAGGTGTAATTGGGTAAGGTCGGCTTTTATCACCTCATCCCAGGTCTTCTTGGGTCTCCCCACTCCGCAGTTTCCATCGACTTCTAGTGTCCTGCACCTTTTTATGCAGCTGTCATCCTTCATATGCATCATATGTCCATACCAACGCAACCGCCTCTCCTGCACACAGCATTTGATTCCTCTTATGCTCAGTCTCTCTCTCAATTCCTTTATGCTTTGCCGTTCGCGTATATTACTATTACACATCCATCGGAGCATGCAGGCTTCGTTTCTTTCTAATTTATGCAAGTCTTCCACAGTCAGCGCCCAGGTCTCACTACCATGTAACATTGCTGTTCGTATACACGCATCATACAGTCTGCCTTTCATTTTGAGGGAAAAGCCTTTTGCAGCTAGCAGTTGCAGTAGCTTCCTGAACTTCTTCCAACCCATTCGTACCCTAGTTATTGTACTTTCCGAACACCCACCTCCGCTGCTAATTCGGTCACCTAGGTAGCAGAAGCTGTCTACTGTTTCTACAGAGCCCTCCCAGAGATTGGTGGTACTTGTTTCCTGTGCTGCTTGCTGTCCCAGCACAGCTGCTACATGTGGAGCCTACATTCTTAGTTAAGCTTCCTGAGATCCCGCTACATCTCTTGTGTACCCATTGTTTGCATTTGGGGCAGAGAATGGAGTTCCTACCTACACCTTTCCTACATACTAAGCAAGGCCATTTCCCTGAGGGGATCTGGTCTTAAACTCCTTCGTTATTGCCTGCAGGACTATGATGAACAGGAGAGGGCTAAGAACAGAGCCCTGGTTGACACCGACCTGTATGCTAAATTCCTCGCTATAGTCATTGTTAATCCTAACTTTGCTGACTGCTCCCCTATACATGGCTTGTACAGCTTTCACAAGCCATTCATCTACTCCTAGTTTTCTAAGAGCCTACCAGATTATAGCACGGGGAACTCTGTCAAAGGCTTTCTCGAGATCGACGAATGCCAGGTAGAGTGGCTTACTTTTAGCTAGGTACTTTTCCTGTAACTGCCTCACAAGGAAGAGGGCATCAGTGGTGCCTCTTCCTGGCACAAACCCAAATTGTATCTCATTTAGTTTCACCCGGTCCCTAATCAACAGTGCTATAACTCTTTCTGTTATTTTCATGACCTGGTCCATCAGCTTTATACCTCTATAGTTTCCTCTATCTAGTGCATCACCTTTATCTTTGTAGTAGTTGACAATGATGCTACTGCACCAATCCTTTAGTATGACACCTTCTAGTATTACCTGGTTAACAATATGTGTGGTTATAGTGTGACCTACTGACCCAGATGCCTTACTTACTACGCTGCTGCTGACTTGTACTGCTGGCCCCTCTATAGGGTCTACTTGGGGTAGGGTCTCTTCTTCCCATGCATTCTCCTCATTTAGTAATCTATCATAATGGCTCTTTCATGCATCTTTCTTCTCAGCACTTGTGAAGGCAAGCTCACCTTTATCATTCCGGATACACTTCTCTCCAATGACATCACAATTCTCTCTCACACACTGCCTCGCAATCTTGAACACCTCCTGTTTCTAGTCCTCACGCTGCAAAACATGCTTGAATTTTCTATCCTCTGCATCCCTCCTAGCTAGGTATACTTGTCGCCTAGCTTCCCCCCTGGTCTCTATGTAATGTACCCTGCTTCCCCCGTTCTTCCATTCTTTCCATGCCTGTCTCTTGGCCTTAACTGCCTCATCTACCTTATTGTTCCATCACCAAGTCACTCTCCACCTTCCTGTGGTCTTACTCCAGCCACAGATCTCATCCGTCGCCTCTAGTAAGTTATTTTTTAGGAACTCCCAGTGCTCTTCTACATTGAATGTCTCTATCTGTTCTTCTTTACTGTCGTAGGCATTGAGTAAAATATCTTTAAATCTGTTACTGGCTGAGGGGTCTTTCAGTTTCCAGATCTTTCTTCTCCAGGCTGGCTTCTGTTTCCAGGTTCATCTAGTTCTGACCGTGAGGTCGCTGACAACTAAGCTATGTTGGGAAGTACATTCCTCACTAGGGAAGGCTTTTGTGTTTACGATCGTCCATCAGTCACGTCCTCTGATGAGGATAAAATCTATCTGACTAGAATGCTCCCCTGATCTATAGGTGATCAGGTGGTTATTGGGTTTTTTGAAGTTTGTGTTACATATCGACATGTCATTGGCGTCGCAGAATTCTAGAAGTATACACACACACAAATATAAATGAAGTATAATGCAGTATTCTGGAATCTTATATCGTTTTATTAATTACATCCTTGCTGTTATATGCATTTCAATGGCAACAATTATGTAATTGATACAAGGTTGTAACAGTTAAACAATAAACTATATATAAATGTATAAGAGAAAGAGCAAGAATGAAGGGTTCATTCTACTAACATGGCTTTAAAAATGAGGCTTGTTTGCATAATTGCAAACGAATCGAATGTTATTATTAATATTTGAAAAACTCAGATTACATTTGTATATATAATCATATCTGGGAAATGCAAACAAGATTAAAAAAATCTTTACTTAATCACTTTACTGTCCCTACTGCAGTTTCATTGAGAAAGTAACAATACTCTGAGTATTGTGAGAAATCTCAAATCATCAGGAGACTTTCTCAGTGAAGAAAGAAAATTCAAGACAGAAAAATTCCTCCTTGCTCGCTATCAGTGAAAATTTCAAATGGAAGAACTATCATGTGATATGTGACCAACAGGAGGGTAGTAAGGTGGACATTGGCAGGTTGTGTGCTACGAGAAAAAGTAGTCCGATTCAGCCAAATTTTGACTCTACCATACTAAGAGCAAAATTTAATATCAGTTGGATTCCTTTGTATGCATCTATACTTGTGTAAAGATATATATATTCCTTCATTTAATTTATATATATATATTTATAAATATATATATATATATATATATAGTATTAATTTACTATTTATGGTTATGTAAATACAAAAACCTTTTGCAGTTATATGTATTTTTTATACAAACCCTAAATAGTGGTAGGCAGTAATGTATTACTACCTTATTACCAGTAAGATAAGTAGCTCAATGTAAAAGCATCAGATGATTTACAGAGCAGTTATATGAAATATAAGAATCAAAGAACTGTTCAAAACATTATTGTGCTTACAGCTGTTTCCTCCAAACCGAGGTTTGGATTCTTCTGAGCAATTTATTAATGAATGGACAGTTATATGACCTCCTTTTCAGCCAAGAGAAATACCGATACACATGCAAATATTGTGGGTCAACATTCATTACAGCATTTAGAGTGGCAGTACACACTTCGAGATTACATTCATATTAAAAGGTACAATCAAAAATCAAAAATACAGGTTAAAATACAACATGAAGATAAGCGGTTATATAGTGCAAATGTTATATGTGTGGCAAGCACGTGCGTCTTGTTTATATAGTGTGGCAGAGAGTTACGTGTAGTAGGAGCACTTAGGTAGGTAAACAAGAGTGTTAGGTTGGTTGATCTGGTGGGGCAGTAATGTATTACTACCTTATTACCAGTAAGATAAGTAGCTCAATGTAAAAACATCATATTTTTAATGCTTGCACTATTTTTAATGCTTATATCATTTCTCCACACACAGACTATAACAATCATATAAAGAATTTGCCACCAGATCAACCAACCTAACACTCTTGTTTACCTACCTAAGTGATCCTACTACACGTAACTCTCTGCCACACTATATAAACAAGACGCACGTGCTTGCCACACATATAACATTTGCACTATATAACCGCTTATCTTCATGTTGTATTTTAACCTGTATTTTTGATTTTTGAATGTACCTTTTAATATGAATGTAATCTCGAAGTGTGTACTGCCACTCTAAATGCTGTAATGAATGTTGACCCACAATATTTGCATGTGTATCGGTATGTCTCTTGGCTGAAAAGGAGGTCATATAACTGTCCATTCATTAATAAATTGCTCAGAAGAATCCAAACCTCGGTTTGGAGGAAACAGCTGTAAGCACAATAATGTTTTGAACAGTTCTTTGATTCTTATATATTTCATATTTCATATATTTCATATATTTCATATATATATATACATATATATATATATAAATTAAATGAAGAAATATATATACATATATAGTAGGTGTATCTATGAAATCATATACAAATTTGTTTATATATAATAAACATATAAGAGTCGGGTTTTGAATTTTTTTTTAAAAGAGGAGATCATGTCATAGCTATTTCAGTAGCGTAGAGCATGCCAGGTAACTGTTTCTGGATTGTTATTTGTCATCAGTGCTATTTACTCACTTCCTACTGAGACAAAATGGGTTAAAGCCTACATGGTCAGAGCCAGATCAAAGAGGAGAGGGTAATTGCCCCCGGGCCCCACCAGTGACAGCCGTAACAATTTATTTCTGCCCTCAACTGGGCTTTTTAGTTTTAGGATGGCTAGAATTGTTTAATTTAATACCTGTATGTATAACTTTTCAATTCCAATTACTTGCTCCAAGCTAACTTTGATATGTAAAATGATTTTTTTTGTGTATTAGCTGCTTCCCAAACCTGACAAGGCCAGGGCCCTCGAAGATCTAAATTCAACCATGTATATGGTTTTACATATAAAACATCAGTTGAAAAGGTACATTTGCATATAGTTGCATTTAATGCAAACATGGCTCGTTAAAGTGTGGTAATTAGAAATGTTTTAATTATTGTTCGTAAATAGATAATTAGGTAGGTGGATTCGAAGAATCGCTAGAGTATCTGACGCCATGCCTCGCATCATAGAGTTACGGCCCTTTACAGTCTGATTTCAAATCCCGGCAAGGTTAGCTTTGCCTTTCATCCTTTCGGGGTCGATAAAATAAAGTACCAGTAATGCACTGGTGTAACTGCTGGCATTGTGCCAAAAATAGAAACAATTATTTGACTACTGGCTTCCTTGTCAACAACTTTGTGTGAGAGAAAGTGGTAGGGAGAAAGATATCAAACTTCCATTTCCCAACAAATCTTGTGCAAAGTAGATGTCACATGACACATTACTTTTTTTTATGAAGATGTTTATATTCATCTATAAACCTTCCATCATAATTTTATTTAAGAACCCTTATTAAGTTATGGCACCAAAACTAGCTTGTGAAGTCTCTCCTACTGGAGTAAAGTCTGTCTCTCATCTACTAGAGTGAAGTATCTCCTACTGGAGTAAAGTCTGCCACTCATGTACCAGAGTGATGTCTCTCTCTCGTCTACTAGAGTGAAGACTCTCCTTCTACTGGAGTAAAGTCTGTCCCTCATCTACTAGAGTGAAGTCTCTCCTACTGGAGTAAAGTCTGTCCCTCATCTACTAGAGTGAAGTCTCTCCTACTGGAGTAAAGTCTTGATAGTTTTATGAGACCTGGTTTCAGTCATTATCCCTTCAATTCTTGAGCCTGTAAAATTATCCAGTGTTAATACAAAAAGGGGTCACAGTGTTAATACTTTGGGATGTCACAGCAACTCTTTTATTCCTTCTCACATCCTAGATGCTGCAAAAATGGGGGTGGGGGGGGGGCACTGCATTGGTAGCCAAACAGAATAAAATGAGGGGGGAGGGTCATTGCACCTTCACAGATATCAGGTGATATCTGTGAAGGTGCTTAGCTATTTTAGTGCCTTAGCCATGCTATCATCTGTAGCAATTCTGTGCTTGCCTCAAAAATTATTAGAGGACAACTCCATGAGCTCAGCTTGTCTTGCTTGGGGATCCAACCAGATCATTTGAAGATGGTTGCTTCTGACAGTCCCTGCTGGAAGGAGTGTTTGAAGACTCTGACCCCATAACTCTCTTAGGAATAAATGGGCGAAGTAGAAAAACTCCAGCATCCTTTGTTGTGTAATTGAATGCTTCCTCCCACATTATCTTTTATAAATATAACTTGTGTAGATATCTAAATAATTGTTTCTACTTTTTGGCACAAGGCCAGCAATTGCCCAGTGTATTACTGGTACTTTATTATCTAAATAATACATCAAAAACATTTTTAATATACTAAGAAAGAGAAAAAACTTAACCCTTTAATGTTCAAACTGGCCAGAATTCTCTACCTCTTTTTGTTAAAACTGGCCACTCATACTAATGTTAAGGTATTGTTCTCAAAATAAATACTTTCAAAATCTCATAGATTCGATATTATGTGAGATAATTATGTGAGGTAAAGCCTTTACCATGAAAATATGATAGCATATATAGAGTAATGTGAATGATAAAGGGTTAAAGAACTTAATAAATAAATTTCAAATTAAAACCAAGTCTTACAGCAGCAATAGGTGACCCATAGCAAAACTTGTCTAATCCAGTTCCACCATGACCTTGCTTCTGTATATATACATATATGTACCTGGAACCAGCAGTGGAAACAGCAAGTGTTCATCCGTAGGGTTCCCGATTCTTTATTATATATATATATATATATATATACCACACACACACAGATTCGTGTATATTTATATGTGTTTATACACATACACACATCTCTCTCTCTATATATATATACATAGGCAAGAATGGAAAAGCAGACGTAAAAAGGATATATATATATATATAGGAACGAGTAGGACCCCGACGGCTGAGCTCAAGCCGTTTCGACGGCTAATTCTGGACTGAATCCAGAATTAGCCATCGAAACGGCTTGAGCTCAGCCGTCGGGGTCCTACTCGTTCCTATTACCCACTCTACTACCCTAAGTATTGAGTACTTTGGGGCGTTATGGTCCACCTGGTTCCTTACCACATTTCCTTCGTTATATATATATATATATATATATATATATATATATGTATATATGTAGAAGAGATATTTAATTTGTTGGAAATCCAACAAATATAGATGTTTACAACTGATTCAGAGCACTCGACAGATTTCTGGAGTAAGTATTCAATGATATTAAATAAATGGAAACTATATTTATAAAACCATATTTATTCTATTATATATATTTCAAGGGTACCAAACATTTTATATTTTATCTGATGATAGCGTACCAAAATTTTTGGTACCCTTGAAATATATATAATAGAATATGGTTTTATAAATAAAGTTTCCATTTATTTAATATCATTGTATATGTATCATCGTCATCATCATCATCATCGTTTAACGTCCATGTTCCACGCTTGCATGGGTTTGGACGAGAGTTTTCCCACTTGAGGCAAGAGTGGTTGTCTTGCTCGCATAGGACTGTCTGGCGAGTTTTCTTCAGCTGGATGCCCTTCCTAACACCAACCATATTTACAGTGTGGGGCTGGGAGGTTTTTACCGTGTTGCCTACACGGCCACATTACAGCGTGGACTGTGTGTTTTTTTGTCGTGACACCTACACGATCTCATTTGTTTCGGCCTGGATGTTGTGGCACCAACATAACTTTACATTTAAAGGGGCGGTGTGGACGGGGTGGGGGTGGTGGGACGGGGGTGTGTTTTGTTAGAGATGCCTACTGACTGTAGTAGGTTTTACTTTGTATTCAGGTAAGGTGGGCTTCTCTATTACTCAGTACTGCCAAAGATCTCGGTCCAGTGACATTGTCTTGGAGAGGTGTGTGTGAGGTTGGAATTTATCAGGTCGTCCCAGGTTTTTCTGGGTCTGCCTACTCCGTGGCTACCATCTATCTTTATTGCCCTGCACTTTTTTATACAGCTGTCGTCTTTCATGAGCATCACGTGACCATACCAACGTAGCCTTCTCTCGACTAAACAACATCTGATCCCTCTTATTTTTAATTTTTCCCTTAGTTCGTTTATGCTTTGCCGTTCGCGTATATTACTATTACACATCCAGCGGAGCATGCAAGCTTCGTTCCTCTCTAGTCTGCATATATCCTCTGCACACAATGCCCAGGTCTCACTGCCATGCAACATTGCTGTTCGTATGCAGGCATCATACAGCCTGCCTTTCATTTTTAGGGAGAACCCTTTAGCGGCTAATAGTGGAATAAGCTCTCTGAACTTTTTCCATCCAGTTCTGACTCTAGCTACTGTACTTTCAGAGCACCCTCCCCCACTGCTGATTTTGTCACCCAGGTAACGGAAGCTGTCCACTATTTCTATAGAACCCTCTGCGCAATTGAAAGAGCTAGTATTCTGTGGGCACTTGCTGCTACTTATTGCACCAGAGCACCGGCCACATGTAAAATCTATGTTCTTAGTTAGCTTACCTGTGATCCCACTACATCTTTTATGCACCCATACTTTGCATTTGGGACATAAAATGGAGCTTCTACCTACGCCTTTCCTACACACTGAGCATGGCCATTTCCCGGAAGGAACCGGCGCCTTATTTTCTTTCCTACAAACTAGAACTTTAGTCTTAGCCAGGTATATATATATATATGAGTGTATGTATATATATATGTATGTATGTATATATATATATATATATATATATATATATTTTACTAGTAATATTACTATAATCGAAGGGAAAACATTTTCAGCGGGGGTTTTGTGCCCCCAGGGAACCCTTTGATTAAAATGAAATATACTTATCCAAGTACCCTGGGCAATGTAGTTTCAGAATATATATGGTTATGGGGGTCTATCTCCAAAAATATAGGAGGAGTTCGTGAAATCTTGTTCCATTGATTGGCTAAAATTTTCACTCCCATTAGGGTGTCTTAATATTATTGAAATTTTCTGAAATTTTGTGAATAGGCATCATATCTTGTCATTTACTTATGATTTAAATTTCATATAAATCGAAAGGAAAAAAATTAAGCGGGGCTTTGAACCCCTGGGGAACCCTTTCATTAAAATGAAATATACGTAAGAAATCAAATGGGCATGAGCCCCACACACATGTCAGGTTTCATCAAGATCGGTTTGGTAGTTTTTGAGTTTTAGGTTCACAAACAAACACACAGACAGAAATTGCCATTTATATATATATATATATATATATAATATTAAAATATAAGTATTAATAAAATAGATGTTCTTTTGATCAATTACATTTTATTATACATATTTCGGATGTACAACAGTACGTCCTCATCAGACAAAATATGATACACGACATACCCTGAGATGTTAAATGGTTAAGATTTAATCAAGGTAGTACCTTGACTACCTTGATTAAATCTTAACCATTTAACATCTCAGGGTATGTCATGTATCATTATATTTTGTCTGATGAGGACGTACTGTTGTACATCCAAAATATTTATAATAAAATATAATTGATCAAAAGAACATCTATTTTATTAATACTTATATTTTAATATTAATAACTCCAGAAAATTATTTTTTCCGTTGAGTGCTTCCACTCTACTGTAAAACTCATTCTTTGACATAATCATTGAATATTGTTTAACAATTTAATATATATATATATGCGTGTGTGTGCGAGAAAAAGATAACTATGATTGCAGATATATAACATTTAAGAAAAATATAACTATGATTGCATATATATATATATATAACCTAAGTGGATCAACTAAAAATAACATTATCATCTTGCTTTTGTAGTAATCTCAAATGAAATGCCATACTCTCTAGTTTTGTCCTCCATGCTACATTACTGAAAATAACACCG